>CM035838.1:225288555-225888555 GCA_020510985.1 Pholidichthys leucotaenia | reverse complement strand
ATGTGGTAGGGGCTGTTTTTCTAGATCTCAAAAAGGCTTTCGATACTGTAAACCACAGTTTGCTTTTATCCAAAATGGTATCTTTTAACTTCTCTCCAGATACATTAGAATGGTTTGCATCTTATCTCCAGAATAGAGAACAGTGTGTAAAAGTTCACCAGGATAAATCCTCATTTTTAAACAACCACATGGGTATCCCCCACAAGGGTCCATTCTTGGTCCTTTACTTTTCAGCATTTTTATTAATGACTTGCCGCTACACTGCTCAGCTGCAACATGCCAACTTTATGCAGATGATGCAGTTATTTACACAGCTGCCAAGACTCCAGCACAGGCTGCAGATGTACTGTCCACAAGTATGGTTGATGTCCAAGAGTGGCTCTTCCAGAACCATCTATTGCTGAACCTTCAGAAAACAGTTTCAATGTGCTTTTCAATCAAAAAATGTAACCTGCAACGTTTTAAAGTTAATATACATGATCAAGACATCAGTTTAGTTACAGAATTCAAATACCTTGGCATTGTACTAGATCCTCAATTCAAATTTAATCTTCATATAAAGAAAATTTCAAAAACAGTAAAAAAAAATCTGAACTGCTTTAAATTAATTAGATATTACATACCATACGAAGCAGCTGTACTGTATATGCATTCTATGGTTTTTTCTCATATATCATACTGTTTGACAGTCTGGGCTCAAGCAGCCCCTTCCACAATAAGACATATAGGTTCATTATATAATCAAACTCTAAAAATCTTGGACAAAAAGCCCATTAGGGGGCATCACTGTCATATTTTAAAAAAATACAACCTATTGAGTTTTGAGAGTTTCATTGACCTCTGTTTTCTGAAATTAACTTTCAAATGTTTCCATAAATCAGCGCCCGAGTCACTTGCTGGTTTCATCCAAAAACAGGACAGCAACAGAGCCACCAGGAGTTCTGTTAACAATAACTGTAAAATATTCCACCGCAGAACCACATTTGGACAAACAGCTTTCTCTATTAAGGGCAGTCACATCTGGAACACAATGCCAAATGAAATTAAAATAATAACGGACTTTAAAACATTCACTAAAAAGGTTAAAAACTGGCTGAAAAATAAACAAGAATGTACCCATGTATGAAATGATTGTCTGCAGGGTGAGAGTGAATGAAGGGAAGGAATGAATGTGTTTGTTTATAGTGAGTGACGAAGGGAGGGAGGCCTGAAATAGGCAAATGTGAGTCAGGTTGTTATATTGTGTATTTATAATATTTATAATCTTTATAATTGTCTATTTATAATGTATTTATAATCTTTTTTGCATTGATGTATGTGGTTATTGTTTTTTTCTGTTTTCATTTTTTTTATTATCTTTTCCTTTCCTTTTTTCTTTTCACTTGTTTCTCCTTTCTAAAGTCCATCCAGGGACAAGAGTTGCAAATTAGCTAATAGCTATACACTCTTTGTGCAACACATCAGATTGATTGTCATTGATTAATTGTCTATGTTTACTGCACTGTCCCTGTCAAATAAACAAATCTATCTAAAAATTATACTAAAATATCTGTAATGTAGAAGATAACAACTCCCCCCCCCCCCGCCCCTCTACAGAGGACGGACATCGTCCATCGTCACATGACTGTTCCGTCATGTGGCGACCGCAGCGCACAGTCCCCGTGGTCTACTACGCACAGTTGTACTAAAATATCTGCAGTAATATCTGCAATCCGCTACAGAAGAGTAGCCGGGGGGGGGGGGCGTTCACGGTCCGGACGCGGCGCACGAACTGTGTACCGCGGCGCACGGACTGGACACGGTTCGTGCGCCGCGGTCTACTACGCACAGTTGTAATTTACCGATCGGTCGAAAGTCATTTTTGATTACAATTTTCAGGGATAAAGAATAATTTAGCTTATAACACTTACCTGTCCACAACAGCAGTGTCGCTGGCGAACTTCTCTTCCTCATTGTCAGACGAACATGACACTGGTCCGCTTGTTACGGACTCGTGGTTCTGGTCACGCGACCCGGTCAAACCATAATTCCATTATTGCGGTTTTGCGCTTCCATGATTGCGGTTTTGGCGAACGATTTTTCAAAACAAATAAGAACAGTAATAAGAAAAAAAGACTGGCAAACGCGTGTGTGTCACCCAGCGGCTTACACAAAACAGATTTTGCAAGGGAGGCAGGCTTTCGAACTACTGTGCTCCAATTGGCTCGCTGTATTTGCAGCCGTTGGTAGGCGGGTCCTTCTTGCTAGGTTTTCAGTCATTGGTTCTTCAAGGTTTCAGAAACCCAATTCAAGGGTTTAGTTTAGTCGAATGAGAGGTCAATCACATCTAAACCAATCAAAGCACTCCTTTGGCTTTCTGTTCGCGGCTGTGTCTGTAGTGGAAGAACGGAAATGCAGGGGGGGGGGTGTTTCTCCTCAGTGCGCCCTAGGACGCACAGTGTGCGTTCTAGGGCGCCCTCGTGCGCTCTAGGACGCAGAGACGTGTCCGCCCACGGTACACCAGAGTGCAAGAGGTTAAATAGTTTACCTGCTGTCGAACAATAATCTTTCTTTGATGGTGGTTGCTGTCAGCTGAGCTGCTTCAGTTATTGCTGATAACGTGTTAACTGCAGTGAATGAGGGAATTACAGGAGTATCATACTCTTTTGTATTCTCTTATTGTCACGGTAAAATTAGCTCTCATTCTGAATGTTAGTGCATCTGGGTAAATTAGAATATCATGATTTGAAATTTAATTTTAAAAAGACAGCCATAATCCATAATTCAACTGTCGGCTTGATGTATCTAGAAATGAAATCATTCAAGTTATGTCTAGCATTAAGCTCAGTTCTATTCGCTGTCAGTCACAGTTTAGAAGACACTGGTACAGTAGTCTTTTTAAGTCTTTTTAAAGTCTGTACTGTTTTTGTACTTCTTTTAGTAGTTGTTTATTGTTTTGTAACTTTTTGTTTTTCTTAACTGTTTCAATTGTCTTATTTTATTTTATTTTTTCATGGACCATGAGTCTGGAAAAAAGTTTTTGATTGATTGAATCCATAAAGGGCAGCTTGGTGGAACAGTGGTTAGCACTGTGGCAGCACAATAAGAAGGTCACGGGATCGATTCCACCCTGACAATCGTGGGTTCAATGCCACCCCATGACCATTGGTGATCTTTCTGTGTGGAGCTCGCATGTTCTCCCTGTGTCTGTGTGGGTTTACCCTGGTTTCCTCCCAAAAGCCAAAAACATGCAGGTTAGGTTAACTGAAGACTGTAGTGGCCCTAGGTGTGAATGTGTGAGTATGAATAGTGAAGGGTTTGGCGCGGCACCATGGCTGCCTCATCGATCCCCGTGGATGACTTGTAATTTCCCCATTGTAGGACTAATAAACGATTATAAAAATTAAAAAAGATAAAAATAATCATCACAAGTAAATTCAAATAGCTTAATATCTCACTGTATGTGTAGTGAAAGCTCACATTCCTGCACTGACATTTAAAGTGTTGGTGAATTTATTTTGGACTGGAAGAAGTTATTTTTATTTTCATCTGAAGCCTAATTAATTTTTTAAACTTCTAGAGCCAGCAAGGTTTCAGACAGGATGGACTAGCTTGTTTTTCTTTCTTTTTTTTTTCTTTAATGGAATTGAATATTATTCGTTTGTTTTGAACAAAGAGTTACAACAGCCCTTTATCAGGGTTTCTTCTGGTAACATTTCCCGGTGGCGGCTTGCCACACTTAAAAATTTCCCACCACTCTATGAGGAAATATAAATTTAAGAAAAAAATATGAAGGAATGACGGGTGCGCGCACAAACAACGCGCGTGACAGTCATCCGCACGGAGTTCAGAAGCACCCCGCCCGTGTGAGCGTTCCAGACATCAGGCAGAGTGTCTCGCTACTAGTGTGACTGTCCGAGAGAAGCATGAACTTATTAAAGCAGGAAAAAAGCAGAAGAGGTATGTAAGCAGTGAAGGCATTTATCATTGTTTTAACCCGCTGGTAATGGGAGCAATAATGGAAGAGTCGCTTAGCTAACAGGTGTGGTTAAGAGCTGGAGTTGGTTCATTTTGTCTTCTTTTTAATAATTAGTGTTTTGTTTTTCTTATTTCGGACAATAATAATTTCAAAGCACTGCTTTTACATGACTAGAATTTCTGGCTACTATACCCACCTCTGATCATATAATTTAAGTATGCATGAGTAAATTATTATTATGAATGTGTTTTTCCCTTCCCTACTCTCTCATTGGCAAAAAAAAAAGGAAACACTAGAATAAAAATAGAAAAAATACACATACTTTTGCCATTTATGTAAACCATGACAAAAAAAATCCTCCAGGACAAAACATGACACTTGATATTTTCTAACCTGTTTGTATACCACCATAGACAAAGAGAAAACCTGAATTAGACGGAGCTCAGAGGGGGCAAGATGAGACAGAAGAGAGGAGCCAAGGAGAGGAAAGTGTTCAGGCAGATGGTCCAGGAGAGGTGAGAGCAGAGGAAGGAGAGAAAGATGACACCACTAAAAAGTCCAAACACAGGGGGTCTGGGTGGGACCCCAACTGGCCCCATATTCCAATATTCCAGCCTTGGTTGTATAATACTTCAAATGGTAAGTTCCATATGCAAAGTTACTGTACAAAATTAAAAAAAGAAGAAGAAATAAATAGTATAAAATTAACATTCCGGTTAAAACAGTGTCATGTGTTTTCTGCCCTGTCTTTGTGCTATGAAGAGCATTGAAACCAGATTGAAAAATCTCCAAAATACCGTGTTCATCCAGAAAACATTTCAGCTGCATATAGACAATTTTCTCTAAAATTTTTGAGAGAAATGGCAGCTTGGAAATAGGCCTAAAATTTGCCAACATGGTATGATCGAGACCAGGTTTCTTAATCAAGGGCTGTACTACTGCATGTTTAAAATTTGAAGGAACCACACCAGATGACAGGCTGCTGTTCAAGATGGAGAGAACTGACTGGCCTATACTGGGAAGCACCTCTTTAAAAAGTCTATGAGGGACAGTATCACAGGGAGACCCTGAGGGTTTAATGTGGCCAACCACATCCTCTAAAAACGACAGAGTCACAGGTTCAAACTGATCAAAAACAGCAGAACAAGGGACAGAGACAGAGGGATCAGAGGCAGGAGGTGAGATGAGAGCCCTGGTGGTGGCCACCTTATCAATAAAAAAGTTCATAAAATCATTCCATAACTCAGCCTCTGAGTTATGCATGAGTCCATAAATGCATGGAATCTCTGTGTGTGTGTGTTTCACGCATATCTGTTGAACTGTTCCGTCAGACTGGCCTAAGATTTTATACACGCTTTGCTGAGGTTACGAGGGTGTGCATCCCGGAGAATGGAGTTGCTCAGTCAAAATATGTAATTTTTATCAATACAAGCTTAGCCACCACTCTGTCTCTTCATGCCCTGGCTTCAGTCAAAGTCAAAGTCCCTTTATTGTCATTCCATTGCTAAAAAACAATACAACAAAATTGAGATACTATTCCCTAAAACAAACTATCACACTCACAGTTCACTCATGCATTTAACATTCTCAAATTCCAACAATAAATAATGCTTAAAACAGTAACACCTAAAAAGTTAAACACAATATGTACATAGCAATAATAAAAGCATACTGAGCGATAAATAAATAAGACCAGCTTATACACACAAGGTTATGATTAAACCTGGTAGTCTGGGTTTTATGGGATCTGTATCGCTTTCCTGAGGGGAGAAAGTGAAAGAAATCATTAATTAATAAGAAATTAAGAAATTAATTACAAAGTAAGAACAGCTAGAGATGAGACGAGGAAGAAATTTAAATCTGAATGCCTAGGAAAAAGTTCTAGGAAATTGTGGGACTCAGTTAAAAGTTATGACAAAGATGACTCCATCCAAAACCTGCATTAATGTAATGAATGAGGAAGAAAAGGCAAACAAGTTGAATAATTTCTTTTGCAGATTTGACACTAGAGATTTTTCTCATGAACAAAAAGCTGCTCTGGACACTATATCAGTTTCAGGCTCTGCAAAAATTATAGTTGACCAGCATGTTGTGGAAAGATTTTTCTCGCGTATGTTCCCCAGGAAGGCGTCTGGACCAGACGGGATCTCTGGGCGCTTACTGAAGTCATGTAGTGAGGAGCTAGCAGAAGCCTGGAGTCCCATCTACCAGAAGTCTTTAGATACGTGTTCTGTCCCAGTAATTTGGAAAAGCTCTATTATAATTCCTGTACCAAAAAAAGCAAGCTGCAAAGAGAATAATGACTATCGTCCTGTTGCACTGACCTCACTGGTAATGAAGTGCCTCGAGAAGATTGTCAGTGACATTCTGAAAACTGATTTTGGAGGACTTTTGGATCCTCTGCAGTTTGCTTATAAAAATAATAGAAGTACAGAGGATGCCATTTTAACCTTAACTCATTCTGTGTTTAAACATTTGGAGGAGACAACCTCATATGCACATCTTTAATTGGTTGATTTTAGTTCAGCTTTTAACACACTGCAGCCACACCTTTTAATTAAGAGGTTAAATGATTTTAAAGTGCATCCTGTCATTATTAAATGGTACCACTCATTTTTAACTTATCGTAAACAGCAAGTTAGTGTAAATGGAACTTTATCTAAATCCAGAACCCTCAGCACAGGAGCTCTCCAAGGCTGTGTTAGTTCACCATTTTTGTTCACCTTGTACACTGATGAGTGCAGAAGTGTCTATCCAGGAAATCAAATTATTAAATTTTCTGATGACATTGCTATTTTATCACTACTTCAAAAGACTCATGATCTGTCAAGTTATTTTATAGAAATTCAGAGGTTTGTCAATTGGTGTGATGACAGTCATCTCATTTTGAATACTGATAAAACAAAGGAGATGGTGTTTGACCCTCGGGGAGTTGGTGACCACAGGCCTGTGGTTATCCACAACCACACTATAACACAGGTTAGTTCCTATAAATATTTGGGAGTATTTATTGACAATTCATTAACCTGGAGCACACATATTGATTACCTCTGTAGTAGACTACAACAGCGGCTGCATTTCTTGCGTAGATTAAGAATACATGGCGTTGATAAAAGGATTATGCTAATATTTTACCAGGCTGTGTTGGAGAGCTGTATTAGATACAGCATTACAGCTTGGTTTGGCAACCTCTCTGTGAAACTAAAGAACAGAGTGTTGCGTTTAATTCATACAGCATGGAAAATTATTGGAGTTAGAGTATTTACCCATGCAGATCTTACACGACCAGGCAGCCTGTAGACAAGCTCAAAAAATAATCAGTGACATGAGCCATGTACTAAACAATGAATATGTGTAGCTGCCCTCAGGGAGGAGATATAGAGTCCCCAAGTGCAGGTTCAATAGATACAAGAACTCATTTATCCCAACGTCAGTAAAACTTTTAAACTCAGATAAATAGGTCAGGGACACTTATAACTCCTGTTCTTAATGACTGCTATTATATATTTATGTATGTATGTACTTATATTATTTATTGGGTTTTATTTCATTTATTATATACTACATCCATTGTGTATGTGTAGATTGTGTGGTTGCAGCACAGGTGTCAAGCCCAAGACAAATTTCCCCTTGAGGGACAATAAAGTTTATCTTATCTTATCTTATCGTGACCTGGATGAGTGCAGTCCTTAATAATGGCAGTAGCTCTGTTGAGGTACAGAGACCTGGAAATCTCATCCAGAGAAGGGACAGAACAGCCAGTGATTTTTTGCGCAGTCTCGATCACTCTCTGGAAGGCTTTGCAGTCTGCGGCTGAACAGCCCTCATACCAAACCGTGATGCCATATGACAAAATGCTCTCAATAGCAGAGCGATAAAATAAAACCAGCAACTGTGCATTCAGGCCATTCCTCTTGAGAAGCCTCAAAAAGTGTAGGCGTTGTTGAGCCTTTTTTATCGTAGCTATGGTGTTACCTGCCCGGTAAGGTTGTGAGAAATATAAACACCCAGAAACTTA
Organism: Pholidichthys leucotaenia; assembly: GCA_020510985.1. Taxonomy (NCBI): domain Eukaryota; kingdom Metazoa; phylum Chordata; class Actinopteri; order Cichliformes; family Pholidichthyidae; genus Pholidichthys; species Pholidichthys leucotaenia. The sequence goes on along the minus strand of CM035838.1, from coordinate 225,880,579 downwards.
AAAGCCTCCACCCTCTCTACACACTCCTTGCCTATATATAGAGGAGGCGGCTCACTGCTATGCTTCCTAAAGTCAATAATGAGTTCTTTTGTTTTGTTTTGTTTGTTTTTTTGTATTCAACAGCAGATTATTATCTGAGCACCATCTCACCAGTTTCTGGACCTCATCTCTGTATGCAGACTCATCTCCTCCTGATATGAGCCCCACTACTGTTGTGTCACCTGCAAACTTCACTATGTTTGTGGGATGAACAGATATGCAGTCATATGTGTACAATGAATACAAAGTGGGGCTTAACACACAGCCCTGTGGCGAACCTGTGTTAAGCATGACTGTAGAGGAGGAATGGGGTCCGAGTCTAACAGTCTGTGTTCGGTTTGCTAGGAAGTCCTTAATCCAGCTGCAAGTGTGAGTAGGCAGACCAAGCTGAAGCAATTTAGTGATGAGAATGTTGGGAATAACTGTATTAAGTGCCGAACTATAGTCCACAAACAACATTCTTGCATAGCTCCCCTTGTCTTCTAAATGGCTGAATGCCGAGTGGAGAGCTATAGCAATAGCATCTTCAGTGGATTTGCTCCGCCTATAGGCAAACTGGTACCAATCAAAGTCTGGGGGAAGACTAGGCAAACGATGTTTCAATACCATTTTCCCAAAGCACTTCATCATAATGGGTGTTAATGCTACTGGTCGATAGTCATTCAGACTGCTGATAATATGTTTTTTAGGCACAGGAATAATGACTGCAGATTTTAAACACTGTGGAACAAAGGCTGCCTTAAGAGATAAATTAAAAATGTCAGTCAAAACAGAGCATAGCTGATCTGCACATGCTCTGAGCACCTTTCCAGGCACTCCATCGGGACCAGTAGCCTTTCTCGGGTGAACTGCTCTCAGTGTATGTCTCACCTCATGATCCTGCAGAGTAAGCACATCAGAGCTAATGTCAGTGGGTCCGAACGAGGTGTATTTGCCTCAAACGGTGCGAAAAAGCAGTTCAATTCTTCTGCCAGTGAGGCGCTGATGTCACTGGAAATGATGCTGCTGCCCTTATAGTTTGTGATATGGTGAAAGCCTTGCCATACTCGTCTCGAATCATTATCAGAAAAATGGCCCTCAACTTTCCTCTAATAGGCCTGTTTGGCCTCCTTAATGCCTTTCTTCAGATTAGCCCAGGTGGTGCTATACAGATCTGTATCCCCTGACCTGAAGGCTGTATCACGGGCTCTGAGGAGTGCCTGAACTTCTTTTGTCAGCCAAGGCTTCTGGTTAGAAAAAACCCTAATGCGTTTTTCCACAGTCACCTGGTTGATACAGTAGGTGATGTAGCATAATACAGTCTTGTGTGTACATTTCCAGATCCTGATTCTTGAATAAATCCCATAAAGTGTTTGAAAAACAGTCCTGCAGCTGAGAAAGAGCTCCCTCAGGCCATGTTGTGATGTTCTTTATAGTAGGTCTAGCAGTTCTCCTGAGGGGGGTGTATGCTGGGATGAGGAGCAATGATAGATGGTCTGACAGGCCAACATGTGGACACGGCACAGCTCTGTACGCATGCTTCAGGTTCGAATACACCCGATCAAGACAATTCTTTCCCCTAGTGGCACATTTCACATACTGTGTGAAATTAGGCAGCACAGTTTTCAAGCATCCTTGATTAAAATCACCAGCTATAATGTGAACACCCTCTGGATAGGCCTGCTGCTGTTTATTTATAACACTGTACAAATGACTAAGGGCCGCTTTAGTATTTGCATCAGGAGAAATATAGACCGCTGTTCTAATAACCACTGTCAGCTCTCGCGGAAGATAAAAAGGCCGACATAAAACTGACATTGTCTCTAGATCAGGAGAACAATAAGTGTTAATAATACGACTGTGATTAGTCTAAGAGTTGTGAAGAAAAATACAGAGACCACCCCCTCTCTGTTTCCTGGATTCCGCTGTTCGGTCCATACAGTGAAGTGTGCGCTCTGGCAGCTGCACTGCAGCATCGGTGATCAGCGGGTGGAGCCAGCTTTCCGTTAACAACAGCACACAGCAGTCTCTCACAGTTTTACTAGTTGCCAGCTGTAGCTCTAAATCATTCATCTTGTGGACGATGCTTCTGGTGTTGGAAAGAAAATGCTGGGTAGCGGAGGTCTATGTGGCTGTCTCTTTAGCCTCGCAAGCAGGCCCTACCGGCATCCCCGCTTTTTCTTTCTCTCCCTCCTCTGTCTGCGTTGCTTCCCAGGACCAACAACGATCCAAGGTGATCCTACTGGTCTACAGATAGCCTCCGGTATGTTTTGTGTGTTCTCAGAAACTGCTGTAACAGCAGACTTTTGTTGAAGTCCAATATTTATCAGCTCAGTATGACTGTACAGAAATCCAGCTTCACACGGTCCAATATCCACAAACAGCATACATACAAACAAAAGTAGGAAGTAAAGAGCCGCTGCGCAGACGCACGCCGCCATCTTAAACCACGTCAGGAAGTGTGGGCAGGGTTTCGGATTTACTCCATACTGACTGGATAATACGCGGCATCACGGCCATGCTGATTGGATAATATGCGGCGTCACAGCCATGCTGATTGGATAATACGCGGCATCACAACCATGCTGATTGGATAATACGCGGCATCACAACCATGCTGATTGGATAATACGTGGCATCAGGACCAGTCAGTCACCACAGCATTCACTGAAAGCGGGGACCTGGGTCTGACAAAAGACACCAGTGTATCCAACACAGAACATGCCGGGAGAAGCAGTGGCCCGACACGACCTGGCTCAGAGGCACGTGAACTGATGGTGATAAAAAAAAAGAAGTTTATTTTCAATAATGTGAAAAAAATAAGATAATGCAAGGAGTGTGCTTTTGCAGGGAGGCGCAGCCAACAGCAAAGTGTGATTTATAATGGAAAACAGTTGAGCTCTGCGCTTTGAGTGATCAGCTGATTGGATCCACCTCCTCTAGTGTTCTGACATTTTGGCATATTTATCAGAACAGCGCTGGATGGCTGATGGCAGAATGCAATCAAAGGTTTAAAAAAAAAAAAAAAAAAAACATGGGGGGGAGAGCTAAACAGTGATTTGGATCTTTATCCTGTAGCTTGAAAGTACGTGTGCGTGTATGCGCTGCGGGCAGCAGCTGAGCTCTGTACAGGTTTTTCCTGTGAACCCATGCTGCAAATACGCCATTATAGGGTAGCTCCAAGTTAGAAACCCATTCAGTAAGTTCCACATAGGTTCAAAGAGCATTACTCATATGTTAGAAATAATTTTTGGGTAGGCTAGACATTTAACTCAGCTTATTTCGACTTTGAAGTAACTATGAGTCGCTGACAAGAAATGTGTGTAAACAAATGCATAACTTCCCTACAACCTTGGCACCGCAAATGCGGGACGTATCAGCCATATATGCTGGATACGTTGGACAATTTTCAGCATGCTAAAAATTTTCAGAGGAGTTTGGCAAACTATGCCGTATACATGCATGCTTCAGAGTGCTTCAGCATGCTCTTAACTTAGACGACACTTAGCCATAACTGATTTGACGTACGCCGGCGTATTCTCCAAATGTTTCATGTTTGGCAAATGCTGCCTAAATCATCTAGGTGTGACAAGGCCTAAAGACAGGACACAAAAATGCCCAAAAAACAAAATAAATTTGATGGGAAAATTTTATGTTTTGTAAAATGTTGAGTCTCAGAGCCAGTGTGAAAGTGGAAGAATGCTTGCTCAGCTGCATATACTGTATTACACTGGTCAATTAGCTGATTTAGGACAATTTTGATGTGCTGAATCCAAAAATCACATTGTTTTTGTTCAATCAGGTCAACTTTTTGAACTATGGCCAAATGTTTTTTACATTTTTGTTTACATGTACGGGTATTTTCACTTTATATGATGCATATGGGTGCCACACATGGTATGCAAGGCATGCACCGAGTATCTGTGTCAGTGGACCAAGGGCAAGAAGAGTTGTCTGAAGTTCGGAATTCCCATGGTTTGGAGGGAGCTGACAAACCATGACACTGACTGCTACTTCTGCGCTATTGACGTAACTGGGATCAACAGAAAAAACCTGACCTGATCGAGAGAAACGGATGTCATTTTTGGATTCAGCAGTGCAAAACTGTCTTAAATCAGTTAAAAAAAAACAGACAACTTACAAAAAAATTATTTTTGTAATGTGTTATCAATCTGTGAAAGTACGGCCGTACAGTATTTGTGTGACTGATGCATGAGAAGACTGAATTTGTAGAACCAATCTGTGCCAGATGTACTGAACCAATAATCATGGACAATTTCCAGCCACCCCTCAGACAAGAAAAAGCATAATAGTGCTCAGTGTTGCATGTTTGTTTTAGAATGCCTCTAAATTTGAATGATTTGGCCTCTGTTCCTCCTCATAATTTAAAAATTAAATGCGGTTTGTTAAATATTAAGTCTCTAACTCCCAAGTCTCTGTTAGTCCATGATCTGTTAATTGATCATCAGATTGACTTAATATCCCTTACAGAGACTTGGTTAGGGCAAGAGGATAAGATAAGATAAGCCTTTATTAGTCCCACAACGGGGAAATTCCAGGATTGCAACAGCACAGGGATAGCAACACTCAGAGCAACAATCAGAAGGCAAGAAAAAAAACAAGCAAGCAAGAGCAGCTAATATACATATGTACATATTACTATAAAATATATATATACACACACACAGACACACAGTGCAGAGCATTGTAGCTAGATGGAATAAATATGTAAATATATAAACACCCACAGTACGGAGCATTGCAGCTAGGTGGAATAAATATGTAAGTATATAAACACACCCAGTGCGGAGCATTGTAGCTAGATGGAATAAATATATAGATATATAAAAACACAGTGCGGAGCATTGTAGCTAGATGGAATAAATATATAGATATATAAATATGAACACACCCAGTGCTGAGCATTGTAGCTAGATGGAATAAATATGTAAATATATAAACACACACAGTGCAGAGCATTGTTGCTAGATGGGATGAAACAGCATAACCCTCTACTTAGTTATCCTACATGGTATGATTATGTGCCCATACATATTCTCACCCTCCATAGCGACCGGTATTTTCCTAGTTGTATGCCGGAGGGGACCATTGTGTAAGTCTATTGCATCTTTTGCATTTAAAAACTATTAGTTTGTTACGTCTTTTTGCTATCTCTGCGAGCAGACCTGCTTAGGTTGTACAGTCTGACAGCCATTGGTAGGAAGGACCTACGAAACCTCTCGGTTGTGCACCTGGGATGATGTAGTCTGCTGCTAAATGAGCTCCTCAGTGCATTCAGTACGTCCTGCATAGGGTGGAACTCGGACTCCAGCAGAGATGACAGTTTAGCCACCGTCCTTCTCTCTCCTATCTCCTCCACCGGATCAAGGCGCTGCCCCAGGACAAAGCTAGCTTTCTTAATCAGTTTGTTTAGTCTCTTCCTATCAGCTGCTGTAATGCCACTGCCCCAGCAGACCACTCCAAAAGTGATGGCTGATGCCACCACCGTGTCATAGAATGTCTTCAGCAGCGCCCCTTGTACACCAAAAGACCTGAGTCTCCTCAGCAGGAACAGCCTGCGCTGTCCCTTCTTGTAGAGTGCGTCAGTATTGTGTGACCAGTCTAGTTTATTGTTCAGATGAACACCCAGGTACTTATAGGATGTCACCATCTCGATGTCTGTTCCCTGTATATTTACTGGTGCTGTGAGGGGCTGCCCATGCCTGCGGCAGTCTACCACCAGCTCCTTAGTTTTCCTTGCGTTGATCTGGAGGCAGTTCCGATGGCACCAGTCTACGAAATCCTGGATAAGCCCTCTGTACTCAGCTTCATCTCCATTGGAGATGAAGCCAACGATCGCAGAGTCATCAGAGAACTTCTGTAGATGGCAGTGTGTTGTGTTGTGTGAGAAGTCCGCAGTATAAAGAGTGAACAGGAAGGGAGCCAGCACCGTTCCCTGGGGGGCCCCCGTGCTACTGATGATCGTGTCGGACACACAGTCCCGGGTTCTCACAAACTGAGGCCGGTTCGTGAGGTAGTCCAGGATCCATGATGACAGGTGCTGGTCCACCCCTGCGCGCAGCAGCTTGTCCTTCAGGATCATCGGTTGGATGGTGCTGAAAGCACTGGAGAAGTCAAAGAACATGATCCTCACTGTATTCCCGGGCTTCTCCAGGTGGGACAGAGAACGGTGAAGGAGGAAGATCACCGCATCCTCCACCCCAATGCCATGCTGGTAGGCGAACTGGAGTGGATCCATCGCTGGTTCCACCAGGGGGCGGAGGTGAGCAAGGAGCAGTCTCTCCAGGGTCTTCATCAAGTGGGACGTCAAGGCCACCGGTCTGTAGCTGTTCAGGTCTTTGGGGTGGGAAGTTTTTGGTACAGGTACCACACAAGATGTTTTCCACAGCTGTGGTACCCTCCCCAGCTTCAGGCTCAGGTTGAAGATGTACGTCACAATCCCACACAGCTGGTCTGCACAGGACTTGAGGAGCTTTGCGCTGATGCCGTCCAGTCCCGACGCCTTCCTCGCCTTGATCTTCCTCAGCTCCGTCCTCACCTGGGTCCTGGTCAGGGTCAGGATGGGGGGCTGTGTGTTGGGGGTGGGGGGGTGTTGGTGGAGTGGGGAGTGGGCAGCAGGACTTGATTTCTTTAGAGGCAGCAGTGGTTGTTGTGCAGTCAGGGGGGAGGGCGGTTGGTCAAACCTATTGAAAAATAGATTCAGGTTGTTCGCCCACTCCCTGCCCCCCGTGGCCTGGGGGGAGGTATTCTGGAGCCCAGAGATGGTTTTGAGGTTTCTCCAGACCCCGCTGATGTCGCTCTGTTGCAACTTGTCCTCCATCTTCTTCCTGAAGCTGTCCTTGCCTTCTCTGATCTTTCTCCTCAGCTCCCTCTGTACGGACTTCAACATCTCCCTGTTCCCCGACCTGAAGATCCTCTTCTTCTCTCTCAGAAGTGTTTTAATCTCAGGGTTGATCCAGGGTTTGTTGTTTGAGCAACACCGTATGGTCTTGGTGGGAATGGATTTGTCCACACAGAAGCTGAGGTAGCCCGTGAAGGTGTGAATGAGGCCATCGATGTCCTCACCATGTGGATCGCAGAGCTGCTTCCAGGCGGTGGCTTCAAAACAGCCTTTTAGAGTGTCCATTGTCTCCTCAGACCATAACTCCACTGTGCGCATGGCCGGACGTTGTCTGTGCACTAGGGGTTTGTACACCGGCCGGAGATGAACCAAGTTGTGATCCGATCTCCCGAGTGGGGGGAGTTGTGATGAGGTGTACGCCTCCTTAGTGTTTGCGTAGAATAAGTCCAGTGTTTTATTGTCTCTGGTGTGGCATGTGACATACTGGGTGAACGTGGGTAGAATGGGAGACAGTGAAACATGGTTGAAATCGCCTGAGATGAGGAGAAGAGCATCTGGGTGTTCTGTCTGCAGCCTGCTGGTTACTGAATGGATGACGTCACGCGCTGTCCCAGCGTTGGCCGTCGGATTTGCATAAACAACAATGCAGATCACGTGTGAGTGTTCTCTCGGGAGATATGTAGGCCTCATGCTAACAGCTAGCAACTCAATGTCTTTGCTGCAGTGTCGTTGTTTAACAGTGATATGTCCCGGTCTGCACCAGTTGTTGTTAACATACATTATCACTCCACCGCCCCTAGCTTTGCCACTGTCTGGTGTTCGGTCAGCCCGTATCATGTGGAAACCCTCCAGCTCAATGTTAGCATCTGCTGCTAGTTCAGTTAGCCACGTCTCAGTAAACAAAAGGAGAGAGCACTCGCGATATGTGCTATCATAACGGCAGATAGCCGCTAGCTCATCTGCCTTTCCCAGTATAGAGCGTACATTTCCCATGACAACAGATGGAAGGGAGGGTCTGTACCTTATATTTTTTGTCCTCCGCCTTACTCCAGCCCAGCAGCCGCGGCGTTTTCGCCTCAGTTCTCTATGATTATGTTGGTTTAAATGAATCAACTCCGTCTGATTATTTAAACTGTCAAAATCCCAGAAGTTCTGGTCATGGAGGAGGAGTAGCAACAATTTACCATTCCAAATTACTAGTTAATGTAAAGCAAAAAACATGTTTTAATTCCTTTGAGGGCCTGGTCTTCAGTATTGGGCACTTTAGCAATTTTAGGTTAAACCCAATTTTATTTGCCATAGTTTATCGTCCTCCATCAACCTACTCAGAATTTTTATCTGAATTTGCTGAATTCTTAGCCAATTTAGTGCTGAAATCGGATAGAATAATTATAGTAGAGGACTTTAATATACAGTACATGTAGATGTAGATAGTGACTGCCTTAATGTGGCATTTAATTCAATATTAGACTCGATGGGGTTTTCTCAGAAAGTAGGAAATTCTACTCATTATCTCCACCATATGTTGGACCTTGTTCTGACATATGGCATAGAAACAGAAAATCTGGTAGTGTCTCCTCATAACCCTGTACTGTCAGACCATTGTCTGTTAACCTTTGATTTTACTATTTCTGACTATGTGGCTCCTAAAGAAAAATATTACTACAGTAGATGCCTCTCAGATGATGATGTTACCAAATTTATGCAGACTGTTTCCTCTATGCTGTGGAAAACATCTTGTGTGGTACCTGTACCAAAGACTTCCCACCCCAAAGATCTGAACAGCTACAGACCAGTGGCCCTGACGTCCCACATGATGAAGACCCTGGAGAGACTGCTCCTTGCTCACCTCCGCCCCCTGGTGGAACCAGCGATGGATCCACTCCAGTTCGCCTACCAGCATGGTATTGGGGTGGAGGATGCGGTGATCTTCCTCCTTCACCGTTCTCTGTTCCACCTGGAGAAGCCCGGGAATACAGTGAGGATCATGTTCTTTGACTTCTCCAGTGCTTTTAACACCATCCAACCGATGATCCTGAAGGACAAGCTGCTGTGCGCAGGGGTGGACCAGCACCTGTCATCATGGATCCTGGACTACCTCACAAACTGGCCACAGTTTGTGAGAACCCGGGACTGTGTGTCCGACACGATCATCGGTAGCACGGGGGCCCCACAGGGAACGGTTTTGGCTCCCTTCCTGTTCACTCTTTATACTGCGGACTTCTCACACAACACAACACACTGCCATCTACAGAAGTTCTCTGATGACTCTGCGATCGTTGGCCTCATCTCCAACGGAGATGAAGCTGAGTACAGAGGGCTTATCCAGGACTTTGTGGACTGGTGCCATCGGAACTGCCTCCAGATCAACACGAGGAAAACTAAGGAGCTGGTGGTGGACTGCCGAAGGCAAGGACAACCCCTCACAGCACCAGTAAACATCCAGGGAACAGACATTGAGATGGTGACACCCTACAAGTACCTGGGTGTTCATCTGAACAATAAACTAGACTGGTCACACAATACTGACGCACTCTACAAGAAGGGACAATGCAGGCTGTTCCTACTGAGGAGACTCAGGTCTTTTGGTGTACAAGGGGCGCTGCTGAAGACATTCTACGACACGGTGGTGGCATCAGCCATCACTTTTGGAGTGGTCTGCTGGGGCAGTGGCATTACAGCAGCCGATAGGAAGAGACTGAACAAACTGATCAAGAAAGCTAGCTCTGTCCTGGGGCAGCGCCTTGACCCAGTGGAGGAGATGGGAGAGAGAAGGATGGTGGCTAAACTGTCATCTCTGCTGGAGTCCGAGTTCCACCCTATGCAGGACACACTGAATGCACTAAGGAGCTCATTTAGCAGCAGACTACATCATCCTAGGTGCACAACCGAGAGGTTTCGCAGGTCCTTCCTACCAACGGCTGTCAGACTGCATAACCTAAGCAGGCTGCTCGCAGGGATAGCAAAAAGACGTGACAACCTAATAGTATTGAATGCAAAAGACGCAATAGACTTACACAGTGGTCCCCTCCGGTATACAACTAGGAAAATACCGGTAGCTACGGAGGGTGACAATATGTATGGGTACATAATCATACCATGTAGGATAACTACGTAGACGGTTATGCTGTTTCATTCCATCTAGCTGCAATGCTCCGCACTGTGTGTGTTTGTATATTTATATATTTATTCCATCTAGCGACAATGCTCCACACTGTGTGTTTATATATTTACATATTTATTCCATCTAGCTACAGTGCTCCGCACTGTGTGTGTTTATATATTTACATATTTATTCCATTTAGCTACGGTGCTCCACACTGTGTGTGTTTGTGTTTGCATATTTGTTCCATCTAGCTACAATGCTCCGCACTGTGTGTTTATATATTTGCATGTTTGTTCCATCTAGCTGCAATGCTCCGCACTGTGTTTATATATTCATATATTTATTCCATCTAGCTACAACGCTCCACACTGTGTGTGTTTATATTTCACATATTTATTCCATCTAGCTACAATGCTCCGCACTGTGTGTTTATATGTTCATATATTTATTCCATCTAGCTACAATGCTCCGCACTGTGTTTATATATCTATATATTTATTCCATCTAGCTGCAATGCTCCGCATCGTGTGTCTATATATTTATGTTTATATGTACATATGTATACTCGCTGCTCTTTGTTTTTTCTTGCCTTCTGATTGTTGCTCTGAGTGTTGCTATCCCTGTGCTGTTGCAATCCTGGAATTTCCCCATTGTGGGACTAATAAAGGCTTATCTTTTCTTATCTTATCTTATGCCATGTGTCAACACAACGGAAATAAGCTATGGAGAGCTTGCTCCTTCTGTAATTGATAGCATGGCAGATAGTGTTACAGCTTCTCTGCATCAGACTCTAGACTTGGTGGCCCCCTTAAAAAAGAAAAAGTCTAATCAGAGATTTCTAACTTCTTGGTTCAACACAGAAAATCGCAGCTTAAAACAGAAGACTCGTCAATTAGAAAGAAAATGGCGCTCCACTAATTTAGATGAAATCTATTTAGCTTGGAGAACTCATCTTTTAATTTATAAAAAAAATCTTAGAAAAGCTCGAACGAGTTATTATTCTGCATTAATAGAAGAGAACAAGAATAATCCCAGGTTTCTTTTCAGTACTGTAGCCAGGTTGACAAAGAGTCAGGACTCTGTCAATCCTAGCATTCCCTTACAGCTTACTAGTCAGGACTTCATGAACTTTTTCAGTAATAAAATTTCATCCATCAGAGATAAAATCAGATTCTTCTCACCGTTAACTTAAATACAGTAACTACTACAACTCCTTCAATTGATATCTGTCTTGATGAGTTTACTCCAATTGACCTCTTAGAGTTAGACAAAATAGTTTCCTCATCCAAGCCTTCAACTTGTCTTTTAGACCCGATTCCTACCAGGTTATTTAAAGAAGTCTTCCCACTTATTGGTGGCTTTATTCTTCATATAATCAATTCTTCATTAACTTTAGGCCATGTACCGCAGGCTTTTAAAACGGCTGTAATTAAACCCTTACTCAAAAAGCCAACGCTGGATCCAGGAGTTTCAGCTAACTATAGACCAATCTCTAATCTCCCTTTTATTTCAAAAATCTTAGAAAGAGTTGTTGCTGCGCAATTATTTGACCACCTGCAGGGAAATGGTTTACTTGAAGAGTTTCAATCTGGGTTTAGAATCCACCATAGTACTGAAACAGCCTTAGCGAAGGTCACTAACGACCTCCTCATCGCATCTGATAATGGACTTGTTTCTGTACTTGTCCTTTTAGACCTTAGTGCAGCTTTTGATACTATTGATCATAATATTCTACTTGATAGATTAGAACACTATGTTGGACTTAATGGAACTTCGTTGCAGTGGTTTAGATCTTATTTATCTGATAGATTCCAGTTTGTTCATGTAAATAATGAGTCTTCTTTCAACTCAAAGCTCAGTCATGGAATTCCACAGGGATCTGTGCTAGGCCCTACTCTTTTTAGTTTATATATGCTTCCGTTAGGCAACATTATTAGAAAGCACTGTATACATTTTCATTATTATGCAGATGGCAAACAATTATACCTGTCAATGAAGCCAGATGACAGTAATCAATTAGCCAAGTTGGAAGCCTGTCTTAAGGAAATCAAAGCTTGGATGACTTGTAATTTCCTGCTATTAAATTCAGGTAAGACTGAAGTCATTCTTGTTGGTCCAAAAAACCTTAGAAATACCTTTCCAAATCAAACTTTCAGTTTGGATGTGGTTACTCTCTCTCTTAATAGTTCTGTGAGGAACCTTGGAATTATTTTTGATCAAGATCTGTCTTTCAATTCACATATTAAATTTGTTTCTAAGACTGCCTTCTATCATTTGCGTAATATTGCCAAGATTAGGAGCATCTTGTCTCAGAGTGATGCTGAGAAACTGATCCACGCTTTTGTTAGCTTGAGATTAGATTGTAATTCTTTATTATCAGGTTGTCCTAAAACATCTTTAAAAAATCTTCAGCTGATTCAAAATGCTGCAGCAAGAGTTTTAACAGGTACTAGAGAGATCATATCTCTCCGGTTCTGGCCTCCCTTCATTGGCTTCCCATAGAGTTTAGAATTAAGTTTAAAATCCTTCTTCTTACTTACAAAGTTCTAAACAATCAGGCCCCTTTTTATTTTAAAGATCTGATACTACCGTATTATCCTAACAGAGCACTACGCTCCTAAAATGCAGGATTACTTGTAATACCTAGAATCTCCAAAAGTACAATGGGAGGCAGAGCCTTCTGTTATCAAGCTCCTCTCCTGTGGAACCACCTGCCAATCTGGATTTGGGAGTCAGACACAAAGAGGAGAGATACAGACTGACTGAGGCACTGAAATGGTTAGAAGCAGCAAGGAAATGGAAGGCTGACTTGGACCTTGTAGTGGTAAAAAAAACAACTTAATGTCCCTGATAAAATTGACCATGGCAAGAAAAAGGATTTGTCTAATCTGTTGCCCATTTCTTCCTCTATCCGTGAGGACGAGTGTGACCACGGTGCTGTGGACCTCACTCCTCCTCCCCCTCATCTCTCCTCCGCTGGCTCCCCATGCCTCTATCCTAACCTCACAGAAATTCGACAAGCGAATGGAGTTGTGACCACGTCTTCTGCCACGCCGCTATTGTTGGAAGCCACTCCTCCACCATCTCTACCCGCTAATGTCAAACCCAAAAAGAGGAAGGACAAAGACTACGGTACCCGGGAGCAGCCACAAAGAGGAGCCAGAGTTATGTCAATATGCATACACCACTCAGCCACACTAATGTTCAATAAAGAGACAAGATTATGAAGCATATGCAATAACTGAACAGTGTCCCATGACTGAACTCTCAAATCCAGCTTATACGGGACCTCCACCAACAGATGGTGAGCACAACCCAATGCCCCACAGTATCAGTCCACAGTCCTAATGTATCAACCATGGGCTGATGCAGACTTTTCTGATGCTGTGAAGAAGATCCCACACCCTAAAGATAAACCCAGAGTTTTTTGAAGGGATGGCAAATCTCCTTGACAGTTTCAAATTAAATGGGCATGAGACCAAACGCTCGTACAGAAAGGTACTGAAGGTTGATTGGTGTACTGTGCCGAGTAATTGGAGTTTGAAAGATGAAGCAGGCAACATTTTACCTCCAAACAACGCTAACTTACAACAGCGTGTGAGAGATTTAAATGAACGCATTCAAACTAAATGGTGGGTAAAACATGATTGGACAAGAATTCAGAATACAACTCAAAACAAAGATGAAAGCATGGAAGCCTATAGAACCAGGTTACAGGAGATTTTTGATAGCCATTCCGTTTAACTAAGTCTGGTTATGATTCAGGTGATGAACCTTATTGTCAGCATTTGAAAAGTGTGTTTTTACAAAACATGCACCCACATCTAGCCGTGTACATACGTAAACACTTGGTCACATACCACACTTGGTGCATTCACTGATGTACTGACTTATGCTAAACATGCAGAGAAGGTAGAGGAGGAACAGAAGGAGAAAGGAGGGGGATGAGGCTCCCCCACACTCTGTCTTTTACCAGGATGCCATGAGGGGTGGAGGACAGTGGTGGAGGAGGGGCGGAGGCTGGAGAGGTTGAGGGCGTGGTTGTGGAGCCGGCTACCCGCAGTGAAAGAGGTGGGACGTTTGCTACCAATGTGGACAAAGGAGACACTGGCAGAGACACTGTCCTGAACGCCTGACACAGTGGGGAGGGGATGGAGGATTCCACAGCCCACCACCGCAGGCCATGCAGGACTGGACCACATGACTAGCAACTTCACAAATAAGTGAACACACTGACAATGACACAACAGACATTTTTCATTTACCTGACTTTGACCTGATGTTAACAATGCAATGTTTGCCTGAAGTGATGCTGGAGGTTTAGGACACCCCAATAAAGTTTCTATGTGACACAGGAGCATGTAGATCAGCAATTGCAGGGACAGACGTTCGGGGCTTTGCAAAATCAGATGAAAAAGTAACTGTCAAAGCTGCAAATGCTAAGTTAAAAGTGGAACACCTTTCCAAATCTGTTAAAGTAAAAGATCCCGTCACCGGTGACACTGCAGAAGCTTGTTTTATATCATCTGAAGCCTGCCCTGTTAACCTTCTAGGAAGGGATCTCCTGTCGTTTCTCAACATTACCATAGTCTCAGTAGATAATGGAATGTGTACATCACATCTTCCACATGTGGAGGGAGTTAATGTACTCCATGATTTCGCTCAGCCTATGTACTGTTACAAGCTGGACCTGGTCTCGGCTGGACCACACTCAGTGACGTCAGACCTACACAAAAGGACACGTGTCTACTGTTCCCACCACACAACAGCCCACAGATCAATATCACTGCACAATGTACTACAGGCATTTGAGCAGTCCAGATTCAAATTATGAATAAACATTCCTTGCAAATACACCCTCCAGACTGGTCATTAAAAATCTGTATTGGTCCCCAAGGGGATATGTGGGAGCATCTGTTGTGCTGTCTGATGAGAATAGCAGACATTTTAAGCAATGGGAGGCTCCCCACTTCTCATTGGTCAAACCCAAGCAGATGGACTGGAAGGATGTAGGTTGGTTTGTTACTTCAGCAGAGGAGTGTGGTCAATCCTGGAAGGCCACCTCCACACCACAAGTTCAGTATTCCGCAAAATTAAGACACATATTCATTGCCTTTAAACTGGGTGGCAACAGCACAAAAGGGTGTGCACATTGACGTTCACAATTCATCCACGTGATCACTTTTTGCATTAACACAAGAGGAGGAACACACACTCTCACAAATTCCAAATTCTCTTTGGTCAAAAGGAAAGGCAGATGTAGGTTTAATTAAAAAAAAAAAAATGCAGAGCTGGTCACCATAACCCCAAAATCACACTATAGGCCATACAAAAGACAGTATCCTCTACGTCCTGAAGCCCAAGAAGGCATTAAACCAATTATAGAGGAACTTAAAGCAGCAGGTGTTGTGATACCATGTCCAACTTCTCCATGTAATACACCTTTGTTTCCTGTGAAGAAGGCTCCTCCATCCTCCGGCTGGAGGATGGTGCAGGACCTGCAGGAAGTAAACAAAGCTGTAGTCCCCTGAGCACCTTGTGTACCAGACCCACACACATTGTTCAATGACCCAGAATCCCAAATGCAGCTTTTCACAGTGAGACATTAGCAATGCATTTTTCAGCATACCAATACATCCAGATAATCAGTTTTGGTTTGCATTCACATTTGAAAACAAAAAGTACACATTCACCAGATTGCCACAAGGTTACTATGAATCACCAACTATTTTTTTCACAGGCAATGTCAACAAATTTGGCACAGTTCATTCCTCCAAATGGGAGCCAGTTGCTCCTTTACGTTGATATTGATATTGCTGGCATTGCCTGATGAAGAAAAATGTAAGCAAGACACTATTGCCTTACTGACGTTTTTAGCACAACAAGGTCACAATGTCAAGGAAAAATTACAGTTGTGGGGGAAAGGAAGTCAAATATTTAGGACACATTTTGTCAGCAGAAGGCAGACATGTTGATCCTGTCAGAAAACAAGCCATTTGTCAGCACCCAAACCAGTCACAAAAAGAGACATGATGTCAATTCTGGGTACTTTAAATTATTGCCGCTCTTGGATTGCAAACTACTCAGTTGAAACTCAGCCCTTATCTGATCTCATTTACAAAACACCCATGGCCCAGGTGGACAGGATTGAGTGGACACCTGAGGCAGAAAATGCATTTGTTAAAATGAAAAACTCTTAGTACTGATGTACTGGCATTCCCAAATTACAAAAAAAAAAAAAAAAAAAATTGTGCAAATGGTTCATTGCAGAGAGGGACACATGACATCAGCCAAGTGGTACAAAAATGCACCCGGTTGCATTTTACTCATCCAGGTTAGATCCAGTGGCTAGGGCGACACAACCATGTGTGCAGGCTGTGATTGCTGCCTCTATGGCAGTCCAGGCCTCAGCTCGTTTGGTGTTGTTTCACCCTCTGACACTGAAAGTCACACATGCAGTCTGTCATCTTGTCTCCAAGTAAAATCTCAGTTCTCTCACCATCCAGACACCTCTCATGTACCATATCTAACCACTGAGCGTTGTAATTGTACTTGTGACCAACGTCACTTGTGGTAACATATAATCACTTCCTGTATTGCTGTCTGTCCGTGTGGTTAGCTCTCCTCACTCTCCTGAGGTTTTTGCTTTTAATTATATTTCAACCACTTTTTTCCATCTACCGTTAGTTCTCACTTCTGTTTATCAAGCCTCTTGCACCTGTGTGCGCACTCCATGTCACCTAATCACCCTCTTTAGCCTTCTGTTCACCTTTCATTGGTGTTTTTGTTAGCTTTGGGTTAGCCACTAGCTATAGCTACTAGCTCTCCTTCCTCTCCTCCTCTGGTGTGCTCTCTCTGTCAGATGTTTAGCTATACCTCTGCCTCTTTTGGTGATAATGGTAAATGTTAATAAATGTTGTCTTTTTGAGGCGCTCGAGGCAAGGTTGTCTGATTTGGAATCCCAGCTCTGCTGCACTGAAACACTGTCTGCGCCAGTTACTCTCGACGGACGTCCCCTAGCTGCAGCGGAGCTCGCTAGCATAGGGCGACCCGTGAGCGGTCCTCCGGTCCTCCTCAGCAGGGAGGAGACTGGGTGGGTGACGGTGAGAAGGAAGCCTAGTCGCAAAGCCCCGGTTCACCACCAACCTGTTCACGTTTCCAATCGTTTTTCCCCGCTCAGCGACACACCCGCTGAGGAAATAACTCTGATCATTGGAGACTCTGTAGTCAGAAATGTGAACCTAGAGACTCCAGCAGCCATAGTCAAATGCATTCTTGGGGCCAGAGCAGGCGACATCGAATCAAATTTGAAAATGCTGGCTAAAACTAACTGTAAATACTCCACAATTGTTATCCACGCCGGCATTAATGACATCCGTCTCCAGCAGTCGGAAGTCATGAAACTTAATGCAGAATCGGTGTGTGACTTTGCCAAAACAATGTCGGACTCTGTAGTATTCTCTGGGTCCCTCCCCAATCTGACCAGTGATGACATGTTTAGCCGCTCGCCCAGAGTCCCTTGGTTATTAGCCTCCACACCCCCAGATCGGCCTACTCGGAGTCTTAGACCAGGACTAGGTCACCCTGTGAGCGGCTGACAAAGGTTTTAGACATCTAGGGTTCCATTTTAGTTCATATTTAGAGTTACAAATGATCGGAGCCAAACGACTCCAGGGCACACGCAGTACAACCATAAACAATGGCTGCCACTCACCTTTCTCGAACAAGTCGCGACATTGTTCTGCTACTTTCTGTTGGGGTCCATCAAGTACAAGCCATTTTTGGCCACACTCACGTACTTTTGCCCACGATGCTTCAGTAAAACAAGTGATACTGCCCGAAAACTTATCGGAAATGTGAATAACACAGAAGAGGCTTTCAGCACATGCTACCCCTGTGGGCGCTGCCATTTTGTTGTCACATGACCAAAGGGACGACGCTGATTGGTTAAAACGTCCCGGACTGGGCCATGTTTAAGGTAGCCAGACAATTATTACCGACTGATTTCAATCGCATTTTTCATACAGCTATCCACACCTTTGGAAGTGGGAACATCGATATTTTGTCTTACAATAATGTAATCTTAATTTAGAAACACTAAAATTTTAGTTCCCCGTTGGGTGCCACGAAACTGAACGAAAAGTGGCAGCTGCTCACGGCCTAAAATTGTTATAAGGAAAAAGTTTAAAAAAAAAAAATTACCAGTCTGTTTCAAATTTATCTAAAAAAAAATAAAAAAACCTAATAATTTTATTTAAATAAAACCCCACAAAAATTAGTCATAAAATAATCAACAAATTTATAATAAAGTTTCAAATATACAAGAAAAGTCAATTTTACAAGAGGAAATTACAAATTTGAGGAACATGGTTTCAACTTTAGATAGATTTACAGAGAAAAGTAGAAAACTATAAGAAAATTGTTATAAATTTTGAAGGAAAAACCTCAAACCTTCAAGACTGAAGTCATTACTCAAGTTTTTAAGTGGGTGCTATTTGTAACCTTAACTCAAGTAGAAATTTTTGGTTGTCTGCTTTTAATTATTAATTTCAAAGCACTGCTTTTACATGAGTAGAATTTCTGGTTACTATAACCACCTGATCATATAATTTAAGTATGCATGAGTACATTACTATTATGAATATTTCTTTCCCTTCCCTACTCTCAATGGAAAAAAAACACTAGAATAAAAATACAAAGAATACACATTTTTGTCATTTATGCAAAACCATGACAAAAAATCCTGCAGGACAAAACATGACACTTGATATTTTCTAACCTGTTTGTATATCACTATAGACAGAGAGAGAACCTGAATTACACAGAGCTCAGAGAGGGCAAGATGTGACAGAAGAGAGGAGCCAAGGAGAGGAAAATGTTCAGGCAGAGGAAGGAGAGAAGGATAACATCACTAAAAAGTCTAAACACAGGATGTCTGGGTGGGATCCCAACTGGCCCAATATTCAAGCCTCAGTTGTACAATACTTCAAATGGTAAGTTCCATATGCAACATTACTGTGGAAAATTTTAAAAATAAATAAATAGTATAAAATTAACATATTCCGGTATGTTTACTTCCCCCCCACCACCAGGAAAAATATGTTGCCACCGCACCAAGGTCTTTTAGCCAGAGGAAACACTGTAGTAGGTTACTGTAATATTTTAAAATAACAGATATCAAACTAGTAATGAATGTAATTATAACCTTTGGGTGGGACAAAAATTATAAATTTGGATTGTAATAGTCAATTGATCTATTGATTATTAAAACAATTGATTGACTAATCTCAATTTAAATCTCGTGCTGCTTCTCAATTTTTCTCACAAGGAAGAGGCTTTAGGTAAAAAGTTACAATTCTGCATGAAAAAGGTCAAATTTGTCACCAAAAACATTCAAAATTGAAAAAAGTGCCTTTATGAAAAGATGTTTTAATGAGAAGAAACAAATTTAGGAGAGAATAACAAGCAGATGAGTGTGAAGTTGGTACTGCACGCTACATATAGCCTGTAGTTTTGAAAATTTTGCAGGTTTTTCTTAAAACATCTGAATAGTCCTGAAAACATTGCCTTATGAATGTAAGAGCAATTTAGCTATGGTTAATGCAACCTACTTATTACATTAAAAACGTAAACCCTAAACACATTACTTCTGTCTTTATCTCATTTCTATGCTCTGGGACATGAGGGGGTTTTGCTGCTTTTAACATATTAAATTAGTCTGTTATTTCCCCGGGTCAGGAAGAGGGTCTAAATAAAACAGGGAGGGAGTGGGCTTATTTAAAACTATTATCATTTCATCATTTTTATCATACTGAATATATGATGGCCGACCTGTCGCTTCCCAAGACACTTCTGCTAGTAACAACACCTCCTGTCTCTCTCCCTTTCTCTCAGTTTACCTGCGTTAGAAATCTCTGCTGCACAGACAACTCCTGGGGCTGTTAACAGATTTTTTTTTTTTTTCTCTTTGGGTTGGTTAAATAAATCGCACTGGAGCAGCCACAACGGAACAAAAATAAACCTCTGGACACTTTGGACGACAGCAACACCGCTTCAGGGCGAAGTAAAACTTTTCCCCGAACCTCTCTCAATGGAAAAAAAAGAAACACTTAAAAATACAAAAAAATACACATATTTTTGTCATTTATGTAAACAATGACAAAAAAATGCTGCAGGACAAAACATAACACTTGATATTTTCTCACCTGTTTGTATACCACCATAGACAGAGAGAGAACCTGAAGTAGACGGAGCTCAGAGGGGGCAAGATGAGACAGAAGAGAGGAGCCAAGGAGAGGACAGTGTTTAGGCAGAGGGTTCAGGAGAGGTGAGAGCAGAGGAAGGAGAGAAGGACGACACCACTAAAAAGTCCAAACACAAGACATCCGGGAGGGACCCCAACTGGCCCAATATTCCAACATTCAAGCCTCGGTTGTACAATACTTAAAATGGTAAGTTCCATATGCAAAGTTACTGTGCAAAATTTAAAAAAAGAAATAAATGGTATAAAATTAACCCCTTGCACTCCGGTCAATTTCCCTAAAAATGCCAAAAAATAACGTGCCCAAAGTAAATCAAAAGCCGTTCTTCAACCCTTTGCAGCATCTTCATGGGGTTGGCCTCATTTAAAAGAAAACACTTTGAATTTTTTGGCAAAACAGTCATAATCTCTCTAAGTGCTCCGGCCACTGAGTAACAGTCATCTAAACATACTGAACTTGAAGAAAATAAATTTCGCCTGGGTGTTTTTTTGGATACAAATGCTTGCAAATAACAGCTGTCAGATCCGGGCTGAAAAATGCAACAGAAATGTAGAACCAAGTGTTATCCAGCTGAGGTCAAAATTTTGTAACAATACCACAAAAAATGAATATATTACACAGCTTTGTTCTCAGGTAGTTCCAAGGTATTTTTGAACTGTGCCAAATTGTGCCAAATGGCACAGTTTGGAAAAACGTCTGTAACTTGAATGATTCAATATAGAAGCTTCATTTTGGGCTCTAATGAAAGGTGACACTCAGGGCTGTGTGTGTGTGTGGGGGGGGGGGGGGGTTGTTTATTCATTCATTCATTCATGAATGAACGAACAAACAAGCCCCCACATACAAAGAAGCATGCCACGTAAAAAATGTGTGGCTTTTTTTTTTTTACAAGAAAAAATAACCTACAGTGCACTAAAAATTATTCTAAAATATTTGTAATGTAGAAGATAACAACTCCCACTACCACCCCACCACCCCGCTACAGAGAACGGACATCGGCCATCGCTACATGACGGAATAGTCATGTGGCGATGTGGCGACTGCAGCGCAGTCACCGCGGCTCCCCCCCCCCCCTCGCCACAGAAGAGTAGCGGGGGGGGGGGGTCACGGTCTGGACGGGGCGCACGAACAGTGTACCGCGGCGCACGGACTTTGGACTTCGTGCGCCGCACAGTTGTAATTTACCGATCGGTCAAAAGTCATTTTTGATTACAATTTTCAGGGATAAAGAATAATTTAGCTTATAACACTTACCTGTTCACAGCAGCAGCGTAGCTGGCGAACTTCTCTTCCTCATTGTCAGACGAACGCGACGCTGGTCCGCTTGTTACGGACTCGTGGTTCTGGTCTCGCGACCCGGTCAAAACATAATTCCATTATTGCGGTTTTGCGCTTCCACGATTGCGGTTTTGGCAAACGATTTTTCAAAACAAATAACAGTAGTAATTCAAAAAGACTGGCGAACGCGTGTGTGTCACCCAGCCTTCGTTGTCGGCCTCCGTCGGTCTATGATGACCATGGAAGAGAATCCTAAACGTCTATTCTGCTGGAATTTAAAAAAAAAAAAAAAGCACCACCTGTGGCTGAACAGGCCGATGCGCGAATGGCAGTCCCTGTCACACAGGTCGCACTTGTGGGTGGTCTCCGTGCTGCTGGGTCTATGGCAGTTCTTCCTGCAGGTCATTTTTTCATCTGCTGCAGCAGTCAGTCACTCCACCCAGCCTTACACAAAACAGCTTTCAAACTTCTGTGCTTCAATTGGCTCGCTGCATTCGCAGCGTTGGTAGGTGGGTCCTTCTTGCTAGGTTTTCAGTCATTGGTTCGTCAAGGTTTCAGAAACCCATTTCAAGGCTCTTATTAGTGGAATGAGATGTCAATCATATCTGATCTGTTCGCGGCTGTGTCTGTAGTGGAAGAACGGAAATGCAGCTTTTTTTTTCTGTGCGCTCTTGGACGCAGCACCCTCGTGCGTCCTAGAGCGCACGAGGGCACTCTCGTGCGCCCTCATGTGCTCTAGGACGCAGAAACGTGCCCGTCCGCGGTACACCAGAGTGCAAGAGGTTAACATATTCTGGTTACAATAGTCTCATGTGTTTTCTGCCCCCCCCCCCCCGAAAAATATGTTGCCACCACGCCAAGGTCTTTAAGCCAGAGGAAACACTGAAGCAGGTCACAGGTTCTATCCCATCCTTGACCACTGTGGGTCTGATCCCACCACCTGACCATCAGTGACCCTTCTGTGTGGAGTTTGCATGTTCTGCCCGTGTTTATGTGGGTTTTCTCTGGGTACGCCAGTTTCCTCCCACAGGCCAAAGACATGCAGGTGAGGTTAACTGGCATCAATTGGGGATTTCAAATTGTCCGTAGGTATCAATGTGAGAGTAAATGGTTGTCTGTCTCTCTGTATTGGCCCTGCGATGGGCTGGTGATCTGCTCAGGGTGTACCCTACCCCTCGCCCAAAAGACGCCGGGATAGGCTGCAGCACCCCCACAACCCAAAAAGGATTAAGCGATTAAAAATGAATGAATGAAAAAGCTATACAAACTGCAAATCAATGAGAAAAAAGTTCAAAGTTGTCAACTTAAGGAAAAGCTACAAATGTAAAAAAAAAAAAAAAAAAAAAAAACTTTTACAAGAAAAAGTCACAAAATTTACATGAAAAACATTGTAAATTTATGAGAAATCTAGAATTTTTTCTGTTCCTTTTCATGATGCTAAAACAACAACAAATTTGCAAAATTTGTGAACAAGTATTTCATTCCACAAACCTTTCGGCTGCTCCCTATTCAAGGTCACCACAGTGATCATGAGTCTGCATGTTGATTTGGCAAAGATGCTGGGAGGACCTTTTTTCCATATAAATTTGTTGATTTTTTGTGACTTTTTCATGTAAATTTTGCCACTTTTGACATAACTGGTAAGTTTTTTTTTCCCACACAAATACAGCAGGGAAGTATTGAACAAGTCAACATTTTTCCTCAAACAGATTTCTGATGGAGCCATTGACCAGAGATTTTCACCAAATATCAATAACAACCCAAGTAATCCATACATGCAAAGAAATCAAGGCAACTGTGTTCATAAAACAAGTTATATTTAATAAAGTGGAATGACACAGGGAATAAGTATTGAACACTAGAGCTGCAACTAACGATTATTTTGGTAGTCGACTAATCTCATGACTATTTTTTTGATCAGTCGACTATTCGCGATTATTTCTGTCATGTCCGCCAGCTCAGCTTCCTGCTGGCACAGCTCCTGTTCGGGTCTCTAGGTCAGGTTTTACCTCACCTGTTTAAGCCTGCACACCTGTGAAAATCACTTTGTTGTCATTCTCTGCCTTAATATAATGTAACCTATTATAAAAAGTTCCCATAGCTAAATAAAATAATGACCCATCAAACATGAGTTGGAAACTTGAACTTGACAGCTTAATCAGAAGTGTTTGTAGCAACACAAGTAAATAATAACTGTTAAAGTTTAAAAACTCAAACAGCAGCTCTGCTGCTCCAAAAGATTCAAGATTCAAAGGATTTACTGTCATATGCACAGTTAAGAAATGCAACATTTCCTGAGCAATGAAATTCTTACTCTGCCCTCCGAACGAATGCTAAAGTAATAGGAACACAGCAATACTAATAAGCAGGGATGAGAATGGGGTTTTTGAAAAAAGAGGAAACTTAGCCGGGGGTCTTGGGGGACGCAGGCCCCCTAGCTGGATCCAAGGCGGAGCCTTGGTGGGGGGTCTGGGGGGCAATGCCCCCCAGAAGCTAACAAAATCTGGTGTTTTAGAATGCTCAAATGTGGTCTTATATTTAAAGTTAGAAGTAAGTACAAATGCATTTATAGTTTATCTTTTTAATCTGCTGCTGCATCACATGTGTAATCATGTTCAATACTGTTCTGATTCAGTGTCACACTTTATTGAGAAACAGAAAATGTCACTTCCATATTTACATGCCTGTGCTACTACTCTATGAACTTATGTACAAGTCAACGTATTCTTCACATCTAATTGTGCAATTTTTTCTTCTTGGCTACCAAAGCCTGGAGCCGTTCTGTAGCCTTCCTCTTCTCTGATTTTCTGTGGGCAAGCAGTGCCTGTTTAGCTGCAGCTTCTCTCTTCTTTTTCATGGCTGCCTTGCTTGCCACAGAATCATGTTGAAGATCGAGTTCTTTCTGTTTCATTTTCTTCTCTTTCCTTTTTTCTTCCTTTTCATGCCTGTAGGCACTTAATTTGACCGTGTCCATCGATCGTTTTGAATGCAGCATCGAGCAAGTAGTTCGATCTCTTGTAGGCACTATTTTGAAATGTTTCTGTTTTGAACAGTGTTCAACTAAGGCAACACAACCATGAGATCCATAACTCAAGAAATTGTTGCAATAAACACACTGGGCTTTCCCTGGTACTTTGCATTTTGCTATGAAGTTGGCCATTTTTTCAACCACAAAATAAAGTGAAACACAGTACATATGTATTAAATTTATGATATCTGAATAGTATGTTGATGTAATAATACTAAATTATATTTTACTACTATCTAATATGTTTAGAACTGACACAGAATTACATTTACATAGTTCTAGAACAGACAAAATAATTTAACCAAGTAAAATAAATTATAAATATTAACAAAATTCCATCAAGTCCATCACTCATTTATTAAAATATACGGACATTCTGCAAACATTTTTGATTTATTAATGTGTGCATTTGTTAGTGTTACTAGAAATATAAAAAAGTTGCATATCAGTATATTTTAAGCCCTTGAATTCTTGTGAATTCAGCGGGCGGTCACGTCTCTGCGTCTCAGTGCGCACTGAAAAAAAAAAAAAAAAAGGCTGCATTTCCGGTCTTCCAGTACAGACACAGCCTTGTTACAACCTCAGAAAAAAGCTGTGTAATATATTCATTTTTTGTGGTATTTTTACAAAATTCTGACCTGAGCATGAAAACACTTGGTTCTACATTTCTGTTGTGTTTTCCAGCCAGTATCTGACAGCGGTATGTTATTTGCAAGCATTTGTATCTAAAAAAACACCCAGGCGAACTTTCCTGTTACTTCAAAACAGGCATGCCATCACAACTTACACATGCTATTTCATAACAAATTCATTACGCGAAAATTCTCAAGTACATTACTTAAACAAGAAAAAAAAAATCTTACCTCGGAATGTGTCTTCCGATCACTAATTACTGTAATCGGGGCCGGCTGTGATGAACTTTGACTGACTGGCATCTGAGTTTGACTGTGTTGTGAAGTCGGCCATTTTTTCAACCACAACTTCAGTATTTTTACCAATCTTTACCGTCATTGACACGGTTTTTTCAAGCCATTCCCAACGAAACTTGTTCTTTATCCCTTTGTCGATTTCTAAAATTCTTGCTTTGTTCTCTTTCGTGAGTTTTAGGCTCACCATTTTGACGAAATCGGGAAAACTCGGTTGATTGAACTGATTGAACTGTCCACCACTTGCATTTCGCTCCGCGTGTTATCCGGATATGACAAAAGAAATCTAACAAAATCGCCGGTTGGTTGCTTCAATAAGTATCAGCCCATCAGTGGCCTTGTTACATTACATTACTGATCTCGCTGGGTAGCGCGTTCTGCGCGGTGGATTTTCACAGCCGATCGAAAATGCGACTCGCCGCCAGACCCCCCCCCCCCCAAAAAAAAATAAAATTTCTCCTCGAATTTAGACGATTCACGAGAATGACCCTAGACATGATCAAATCCGAGGAATTCCTCGGATCCGAGGAAGATTCTCATCCCTGAATAAGGTAATAACCCACCTAAAACTAATGGATACTAATAACATACACTATAACACACGGTTGGGCAATTAGGACACCTTAAGCACACCTTGATACTAAGTACTAATAGTAATGAAGACTAATAACACACATTAGGCAATTTGGACAGTTAAAGCAGTCAACTAGAGGAAACAAGAAGGATGAAACAGAAATTCCCTTGATGACTATAGGTGGACTATCGTGGTATATTGATATCAGAGATGATATGAACCTGAGATGATGTGAACCTGAGATGGCATAAGCCTATGTACAGTGTGCAAATGGGCAGTACACAAATTACAAATTAGCACCCAGTTTGCAAATTAATCTGTAACGATACTACCAGTAGACTGTACATGATAATTAGCAGGAGAGATGATATGGACATCAGATGGGGTGAGACTATGTACACTGTACAAATGAGCAATGTGCAAATCTAGCAACTGGTGTGCGAGTTCCTACTTGCAAAACTGTGTTGTGGAGTTTTGGAGTTTATTTGTTCAGGAGTCTGATGGCAGTGGGAAAGAAGGAGTTTTTCAGTCTGGTCCTGGTACCTCCGACCTAAGGGCAGAAGTGTGAACATTCTGTGCAGGGGGTGGGTGGGGTCCCGGAGGATGGCGGCAGCTCTCCTTTGGACTCTGTGGTGGTAGATGCTCTGCAGAGAGGGGAGTGGAGTCCTGATGATTTTCTCCGCTGTCTTCACCACTCTCTGCAGGCGATTGCGGTCCAGCGCAGTAGTGCTGCCGTACCACGCAGTGATGCAGTTGGTCAGGATTAGGGATGGGCATTCGGTGAAATTTTCTTCACCAATCGTCGGGAGAATTAATGATTAATAATCGGTTAATCATTAACATTTTTAGGTACGTAACAAGGCAGGTAGACTACATTAGAACATCAGGTATCATCAGCACGGAGAGCCGCACAACTCAAATCCACCTCTCTCTCTCAAATCCCTCTCTCTCTGTTCGCTGTTCTCGTGTTGGCTCGCTCGGGAATCTCGCAAGCTGATTGGCCGAGACGTTTCACCCCGCAAGCTGATTGGCCGAGACGTTTTACCCAGCTTCTGTCCCTGCCGAGCGGCCACCCAACAAACAAAGACCGCATTCATTGCTCTATCGCTCGTGTTACTTAGTCTAGCCGCGCGGAACTTTTTGCTGTTCTCTTGTGCCATTTTGTGCGAAATAGTCTTCCCGTCGAGCCACTACGCCGCCTCCTGCAGCTTCTCTCGACGATCCTGCGCCTCTAGCACCTGAGGAGCAGTAAAGCTCTCATTAACCTGTGCAGTAACTCATTTTCATCTTGAGTTACGTATCTTGTTATAAGAATAAAAAAGTTCTAAAAACATATTTATGTACACTTTATTTACATCTACGTATGTATGTACACTTACACACACACACACACACACACACGTGTGTGTGTCTTCTACCGAATCTTCATGACCTTCTCAATAAAGTTTCTGAAAAAAAAAAAAAATCTTCACGACCGCCATTACTCAGCGCGCAACCACTGTTGGCGGTTTCTTCGCGTAATAAGGGTGTTCCATGGACCCTGTCGATGAGGTACATTTGTATGCTGCATTGCAGTGATTGCAGTACACCTGGTCATTTTTTAAACTGAAATGGTCCCACGCAACACTTCGCCGTAACCGCTTCATGATTTGGCGATTGCCCTACGGAAGCTCGAATGTATCAACTGAGGCACGCCAGGGTACGGCGATGGTGTAATGTTGCCCCCTGGTGCCCAAATTTTGCCATTGCATTGTTTGAGGACGGCCGTGCACTAGGCCTAATAACCTCGGATTGTTTAAAAAAAAAAAACGGTTTGTCGACGAAAATGAACTTCCTCGGTGAAATTCTTAATGATCAATTATCGGTTAATCGGTAAATTATGCCCATCCCTAGTCAGGATGCTCTAGATGATGCAGCTGTAGAAGTTGTTGAGGATCCTGGGGGACATGCCCAGCTTCTTCAGCCTCCTCAGAAAGTACAGCCGCCGTTGAGCTTTCTTGACCAGCTCTGTGGTGTTGTGTGTCCATACAAGGTCCTCGGTGATGTGGATGCCCATGTATTTAAAGCTGCTCACCCTCTCCACCTCAAGCTCCCAGATGAACAGCGGCCGATGGGGTCTCCTCTTCCCCTTCCTCATGTCGACTATCATCTCCTTTGTCTTGTCCATTTTGAGGGTGAGGTTGTTGTCCTCACACCATGACACCAGGGTGACCACCTCAACCTCCTGTAGGATGCTTCGTCACCACCAGTGATATGTCTCATCACTGCTGTGTCATCCGTGAACTTTAAGATGACACTGCCCTTGTGGGAGGCAACACAGTCATGGGTGAAGAGGCTGTAGAGGATGGGGCTGAGAACACAACCCTGTGGGACACCTGTGTTTGTGATGATGCTGGCTGAGGTCCTGTCACCCATCCTGACAGACTGGGGCCTGCCAGTTAGGAATGTCCAGTAGCCAGTCACAGAGGGTGGGTGCTGTCCAAATGAAAACAGCTCGTCGGTGAAGATGGATGTGAGAACATCAGTCAGCTCGGCAGCACATGCTCTGAGGGCCCGCCCAGGGATGTTGTCTGGTCCCGCTGCCTTGCGGGGGTTGATATTCCTCAGTGCTTTGTTTACCTGGCCTGGTGAGACTTTTAGTGGAGGGGGAGGGTGTGTGAGTGTGTGTCTCCTCTCTGCACTGTAGCTGGTGGTCTCAAAGTAGATGTAAAAGATGTTGAGATTGTCTGGCAGGTTGTCTGTGGAGCTAGTGGTGCTGCTGTTGGTCCTCTTGTAGTCTGATGTGTTACAGGCCTTGCCACATGCGCCCCAGGTCAGGAGTGGAGTAGAGGTTGTCCAGCTTTTCCCTGTACTGCCTCTTGGCTGTTGTTATAGCCTTCCTCAGTCCATACTTTGCAGCTTTGTACTCGCCCTCATTGCCTGATTTAAATGCAAGAGACCAAGCACACAGCAGCTGATGTACCTGACTGTTGAGCCAGGGCTTCTGGTTGGGGAACTTCCTGACTTGTATGGTGGGTACGATGGTATCAACGCACGTGCTGATGTACCCAGTCACATACTCAGCATATTCCTGTATGTTTACAGAAGAGTCCTCTCGGGTGGCTGCAGCTTTAAAACACATCCCAGTCTGTACAGGCAAAACAGTCTTGCAGGGTGTTCTCAGCCTCTGGAGTCCAGCATTTAATCTGCTTAATAACAAGGTTTGTTTGTTTCAGCTTTTGTCTGTAGGTTGAGTACATAAACAGGGAGATGTGATCTGATTGTTCAAAGTGGGGGCGGGGTGCTGCTCTGTAAGCATCGCGTATGTTGGAGTAAACACGATATAGTGTGTTTTTATCGCGGGTGGGAATGTCCACATGCTGGTAATATTTGGGAAGTACAGTCTGTAAACTGCACTGGTTAAAGTCACCAGCAACAATAAAAACAGCACTGGGATGGGTTGCCTTGATTGCGCTGATGACATCATGGAGTTTGCGTAGCGCTACTGTGTAGTTGCTTTGCGGGCGAATATAAACAGGGGCCAAAAACACAGCGGTAAATTCCCCCGGTAGATCACAAGGACGGCACTTCAGCAGTAAAAACTCCACATCAGGTAAACAGTGCTTGTATACAGTCTGTACATCTCCACACCACAAATTGTTTATAAACACACCCACCCACCCCTCGTCTTACCCGAAGCTCCAGTTCTGTCTGCCCAGTGTGTTGAGTGGGTCTGCAGCTGAACGGCGCACTCCGGGACTCTATCCGAGAGCCAGGTCTCACAGAAAATTAGGGCACAGAACTCTCTTATCACCTGCTGGTCTTCAATCCTTACTCTTAGTTCGTCTAGCTTGTTTTCCAAAGACCGTACGTTAGCCAGCAAGAGGCTGGGCAATGGTGGTCGGCAGGCGTGAGCCTTTAGTCTAGCATGTAGCCCTCCTCTTTTACCTCGTCTCCGATGCATTCTCTTGGGGTCAGCATGCTCACGCGGGTCCGGTGCTTCAAAGCCTTCCTGGGGGTGGTGCTAATCACTGTGTGGACACACGATGCACTGCAGATCGGGTGGTATGAAGCCAGAAAATTCCGTATGACTGCTTGTCTTGGCGATGTCCAGTAGTGTCCGTCAGTCATATGTTAGCAGTGCATGACCTTTATGCACTGTAGAAAGAGCAGCAAACATGCAAAAAAGGAGAAAAAGTCGGCATTTGTGAACGGAACGAGCAAAGACGTCAGCCTCGATGGGTGCCATCTTGCCTGTTGTAACTGCATGTTCAAAACAAACTAGAGTAATATTCAACCCTATTAAAGTAAAAAAGAAAATAAACTAGTCCATCCTGTCTGAAACCTTGCTGGGTTTAGAAATTTATACGTTTCATTAGGCTTCAGATGAAAATTATAAGAACTTCCAGTCTAAAAATAAAAAACCCACTTTCATTATCAGTGCAGAAATGTGAGCCTTCACTACACATATAGTGAAATATTTAAGCCGTTTTAAATTTATTTGTGATGATTATGGTTATTTTTTAATTAAATTACAAATCATGATATTCTAATTTAAGATAAGATAAGATAAGCCTTTATTAGTCCCACACTGGGGAAATTCCAGGATTGCAACAGCACAGGGATAGCAATACCCAGAGCAACAATCAGAAGGCAAGAAAAAACAAGAGCAGCTAGTATACATATGTACATATTACTATATATATATATATATATATATATATATATATATATATATATATAGACACACAGTGCGGAACATTGTGGTTGGTGAATGTGCAGCAGAAAGTCTAAGCTCTCTCTCCGCGGATGCGGCGGGCCAGCTGGATGTCTTTGGGCATGATGGTGACCCTCTTGGCATGGATGGCGCACAGGTTGGTGTCCACGAAGAGACCCACCAGGTAGGCCTCGCTGGCCTCCTGCAGAGCCATGACGGCAGAGCTTTGGAAGCGCAGGTCGGTCCTGAAGTCCTGAGCGATTTCCCTCACCAGGCGCTGGAAGGGCAGCCCACGGATGAGCAGCTCCGTGGATTTCTGGTAGCGACGGATCTCTCTCAGAGCCACGGCACCGGGCCTGCAACGGTGAGGCTTCTTCACTCCGCCAGTGGCCGGAGCGCTTTTTCCGAGCAGCCTTGGTGGCTAGCTGCTTCCTGGGGGGGCTTTTTCCTCCAGTAGATTTACAGGTGGTCTGCTTAGTTCTTGCCATCGCTCTTTATTATTCTGTCTTATATTTCTTGCACGCCGCCTAAACTCCAGCCCGGCACCCACGTCGTTTCCGCTACAGTTCCTCGGTATGTCGAGTTTCTCCGTTAGCACCGGGTGGCGGTTGAGTGCTAGCTAGCTCTTCCCCGCTGTATCGTCTCCTGCTGTAAACAGAGGCTCCGTCCGCCGACTCGGGAGACCTTTGGGGCGATCTGTGTATCCGTGATATATATATAGAGTGAAAGGTGTAGAAAGAAGAAGGAAGATTAAAAAAAAGGCAGTTGCAAAAGGCAGCCAACTCGTGTGGCGCCGCTGGTCCGGCGGAACCGGGAAAAAAAAAAAAAAAAAGATATTCTAATTTACTGAGATGCGCTAATATTCAGAATGAAGGCCGACATTACGGCGACAATAATAGAGAACACGAAAAAGAGTAAGCTGCTCATGTAATTCACCCATTTACTGCAGTTAACATATAGCTAGCAAAACAGAAGCGGGTCAGCTGTCAGCAACCATCGTAAGAGAGATTATTGTCTGACAACAGGTAAACTAAACGGCACACACTAATAATGTGGTCAATTTTCTACAGCTGAGAGAGTCACTCATTGAAAATAAGCTCTAAAGCCTTATTCATGCTGCATTTCCCCTCTGGTCCACTTTGGTAAGCGTGCGCTTTGGACAGCGTGCACTTTGGACGAGCTTGGCGCGTGCGGGGCGTTGCATATGCTCACTTTTTTTTTTGTCCACCAGACCAAGTGGTTGATGCATGCGCACAATTTTTATTTGTAGTTCCACCCCATGGGTAGCGCAAATGCGCGAACATGCCAGTTTGTTCACCGGCTATAAACACAAGAGGAACGCACACTTTTTTATTTTTTGTAACAACAACAATGGCGCTGTTTCAAAGAAAAGAAAGAATTACTATTTTCCAGTGATCTTCTCTGCTCAAGCTGCTGCAAAAGGATTCATGTATGTTTATTCTCGTCTTCCACGTCCTCGTTGTCTTCCTTGTCTACTTTGTCTTGGTATGCTGTGTTGGTAGTGCCACCTTGTGAATGAGACGTTTAGTCTTGCGCATGCACTGTCAACGCGTTCAGGTCATGGGCAGCCCGCACGGTCATGAAATTTGGGCTGCATGCGGTCATCCGCAGTAGAGCTCTTCTGACACTAGCGGACTGGAGACGACAAATCTTGTCACATGAGGTTTCCGGTTGCACATACATGGACAGCGGAGGTGCAGCATGAATCCACCTTTACGTTACTTGCTAACCTTACTGGTGCAGTCCACTGACAGATGGCCAGAGACTGAGGAATGGAGAGAAGGAGGGGATGGATGCATCGCTGTAAGCTGCTTACTACTCCTGCGGGGTGAGGGCTGGGTGACCATCACCATGCGTAGAGCCAATCAAGTGATATGACAAACTGCTTTACAGTCTACATTTGTTTCATTTATCAATTTTCAATAAAATCCTCCCATACGGACTTCCGGTTATGGCGGCCACGTAGGAAGACGTGTTTCACACTGCTCTGCTCCTAAAAATAAAAAGTAGGCTAAAACTCTCTTAACTGGAACAAAAACCTATCCCAGCGTTTAGGCGCGGATATGGTACAGACCATGGCTGGGAAATTAGGCGGAGGAAAAAGTGATTCGTCAAAACAATCCAAACTAACAGACTTCCACGCTCGTGACGAAGCAGAAAAATCTCCAGAGACAATGGCGGAGGAGGGAGCCAGCGGTGGAGCGGTAACTGCTGAGGAGGGGACGAGTGCGGTGCTTGCTGCCATCAGCTCCATGAGAGCAGACTTTTCGTCTAAATTTGATGGGATTATAGCAGCGATAGAAGGAATGAGAAAAGAAATAAGCGACTGTATGGAACGAGTATCGCAGGCGGAGCTCCAAATCTCAAGCGCTGAAGATGATGTCACCAGCCTACAATCAAAGGTGCAAACATTGGAATTAAAAAATAAACGTCTGGAAGATAACGTCCTGGACTTAGAATCCCGTTCGCGACGGAATAATTTGAGGCTGGTGGGCCTCCCGGAGGGAGCGGAGGGACGGGACCCATGTTCCTTTTTGGAAAAGTGGATTCCAGAAGCGCTGAACAACGCGGATCTGCAGTCATCGGTCGTCTTAGAGAGCGCTCACCGAATCGGCCCACCGAGAGATAATAAGACACCACCGAGGACGCTGATTATGAAGTTCCTCAGCTACAGAGACAAGATGACTGTCACCAACACGGCGCAAGCTAAAGGAGAAATTAAATACCAGGATCAACAGGTGCGGTTCTACCCAGTTTGCCCACAGGAATTCAACAATTAAGGAAACAGTTCAACCCCGCCCATAAAGAGTTGCGCGACCTCGGGATTTGTCAGTGAGTGATTCATCCGGCAAGACTGCTGGTCACATATAAAGGGAGAACCCATATCTTCAAGACCCCTCAAGAGGCGCAGGAGCTCATTAAGCAGATCCAAGGAGAGACTGGTGGGAGCTAAGCATGAACATGATATAAAGGTAGAACATTTACGCATTTGTACAGGCATCTGATTGATCTGAAACATATAACATGTCTACAAAATACAGATTGCATTATATAAAAAAAAAAAGCTATGATGTACAAAGTTGCTATAAAACTTTGAAGTTATGTTGGAAAACTACAGAAGAGAGTTAATGTCATTAAAAAAGTAGTAGAGTCAGGGTGATTGAGAGGAGAAAGAGAGAGTGGTTTGACTGATCCTCGCAGGTGTGGAACAGTCACTAGCTATAACGGGAGACGGAATTTTTTTTTTTGCTTTTGGGGGGGATTACCACGAATGTGGGGAAAGGGAATTTGTTTTTGTGTAGTTTGTAGGATGAATGTTCAACCATCCATGTTTTTGCTTCTCTGTATGAGCATGTTTATATTGCAAGGTAATCTCAAACTCCTTATTGATCATAGATCAAAGCGTTAATCTTAATTTAACTTCATGGAATTGCAGAGGTCTACAAAATCTAAAAAAACTTAAACAAGTTATGAATAAAATAAAAGATATAGATTCAAAAATTGTGTTTTTACAAGAAACTCATCTAATAGAGGAGGATGTAAAAAGAATTAGGAGAAGATGGCAGGGAAATGTGTTCACCTCATTTTCATCCCGAGCCAGGGGAGTTATGACTCTCATACATAAAACAGTCCCATTTCAAGTGAAAAATGTAATTGGAGACAAATTAGGAAGATATCTAATCATCCAAGGATCTTTGTTATTAGAAAATATAAATCTGGTGAACTTATACGGTCCCAATATAGATGATCAAAACTTCGTTAATTTATTTCTTACTTCATCATCACTTACAGGGCAACATATAATAGCAGGGGATTTTAATTGTACATTGAATCCCAGTATAGATAGATCAACAGGACTGGACTGTACGCACAATGAATGCAGGATGACCATTAATCATTTTATGAAAGAATTGAGATTGCTAGATATATGGAGAGAAATGAAACCACAAGTCAAAGCCTATTCTTGTTATTCTAATACCTATAAGACATTCTCACATACTGACTACTTTTTGATCTCTACAGAATTAAGGTCCAAGATTCAAAACTGTTTCTATGATAACATTGTGATCTCTGATCATGCACCCTGCTGTCTAATATATGTCGATAAGAAATTGACAAAGGATCCAGGTAGGTGGCATTTTCAGCATAAATGGCTTCAGGATGAGGAACTTGTTAAGTACATAGAAAAACAGATAGATGAGTTCTTTGATATCAATACTACACAAACATCAACATGTATAAAGTGGGAGGCTTTCAAAGCTTTTATAAGGGGGCATATTATTAGTTATACAGGTTCAAAATCTAAGAAGACTCGAGAGGAGAGAGTCCAATTGGAACGTAAAATAAAAATTCTTCAAAAAAAAGTGTATGCAGGAAGTAACCCAAAGTTAGAGAACGAATTACTGATTCTGAGAGCTGAATATGACAAAAAAAATCAGCGAATAGAGCTGCCTCGAGTCTTCTAAGATTGAAGCAAACTTTTTATGAACAAGGTGAAAAATCTGGAAAATTATTGGCATGGCAGATTAAACAATTAGAATTTAAAACACCAATTACCAGTATTATAAGTAACGGACAGGCAGTTGTAGATCCTTTAGAAATTAATAGTGCCTTTAGAGATTATTATGAAAAACTATATGATACAAAAAATGAAACTGACTTAACAAAACTAAATGGG
Source organism: Pholidichthys leucotaenia (assembly GCA_020510985.1). Taxonomy (NCBI): domain Eukaryota; kingdom Metazoa; phylum Chordata; class Actinopteri; order Cichliformes; family Pholidichthyidae; genus Pholidichthys; species Pholidichthys leucotaenia. The sequence continues at coordinate 225,845,130 of CM035838.1, read as the reverse complement.
TTTTTGGATGGATTATCTATACCGTGTATTCCAAATGAAAACAGGGAGATACTGGAGTCTAAAATTAGTCAAGAAGAAGTTGGGCTAGCCATTGATAACATGAAATCAGGAAAAAGAGCAGGACCAGATGGTCTTCCAGTTGACCTCTATAAAAAATTTAAGAATAAATTAATAAAACCACTTTTGGAAATGGTTTTAGAAGCATTTCAAAATAGTAATTTACCACCATACATGAATAATGCCTTAATTATACTGTTGCCAAAACCAGGTAAACCTCCTAATAAATGTGAAAACATGAGACCAATAAGTCTATTAAATGCTGACCTTAAGATAATCTGTAAAATTTTAGCAAGACGACTACAAGAAATATTACCAAATATTATTAACCGAGATCAGAATGGCTCTATAATGGGAAGACAAGGCTTCCATAATGTAAGAAGACTATTTAATATTATTTATTCCAATAAAGAAACACCGGATACAGCTCTCCTATCATTGGACGCCGAAAAGGCCTTTGATAGGGTCGAATGGCCCTATCTTTTTGAAGTCCTACAAAGGTTTGGACTTGGAAATAATTTCATAAAATGGGTTCAGATAATATACAATAATGCTACAGCAGAAATCCTAACAAACAGCAATATCTCAAAATCAATAAAAATCAATAGAGGATGTCGACAAGGCTGTCCACTTTCACCCTTATTGTTTACTATGGCAATTGAACCTTTAGCGATGGCAGTACGTTTACATCCACAAATATATGGAATTAAAGTAGGACCAACAGAACATAAAATCTCCCTGTATGCCGATGACATAATTTTGTTTATGTCGAATTTTAAAAAATCAATTCCGACCTTGTTAAATTTAATAAAGAATTTTGGGGAAATATCAGGATATAAAATAAATATATCCTCATTCACCGTCCTACCGGGTGAGGACGGGTAAGGACGCACGGGTAAAGGCTCCCAGTTCGTTTCTGGTTAAAAGGCAGATAAACGCAGTTAGAACGCAGTTTGGAGCTGACGTTTTGACCTTTTTTGTTGCTGCCGCTGGAGTGTGAACCTACTCGTGAGAAATAAGGGGAATTTGTCAGTAGTGGCTGGTGAAGCTGGTGTAGCAATTGGCCTCTCGCCCCTCGCGCTCAGAAAAACAAAGGGATTTCTCCCACGTGTTTTTTTTTTCCTACGATCGGATTCAGCGATCATCGGCTGGGAAAATGGGTCCCAAGAAAGCTCTGCAAAATGAAGATGAAATAAAAAAAGCGCTGGATTTCTTGGCGGAAGAGATTTCCGCTGTAAAGGCACAGCAAAGAAGCATCCTGGACCTAATGGAGAAGATTAAAGCGCTGCGGAACCAGAACGCTGAGAAAGACAAGAGGCTGGCGTATCTGGAGAGCAGAATGGCCGAGATGGACCAGAGCTCTCGGGCGAACGACGTGATCATCACGGGGCTCCACATCAAACCCCGATCATACGCGAGAGCAGTGGCCGCAGACAGCAGTGGAAGTCAGCTGGATGAGGAATCCGCTGAGCAACAAGTGGCGGCCTTCATGCAGGCCAAAGGAATCCAGCTGGACTGCAACAACATAGAGTCCTGCCACCCTCTGCCCAGGAAGAGCGGCGACAAACTGGCTGTGATCATGAGGTTTGTGAACAAAAAACACAAGACTGTGCTACTGAAACAAGGTAGGAAGCTAAAAGAAACAAACATTTACATTGACGAGCACCTCACGAAGGAAAAACGCAGAAATAGCCAGGAAAGCAAGATACCTGAAAAAGCAGGAAAAGATTCAAAACACCTGGACATCAAACTGTAAAATATACATCAAATTAAACGGATCACCTGAAGAAGCCAAGGTCATTAACATCCGTAATATTATGGAACTGGACAATTATCAATGAATATTATGAACTGGAGTCACAGCAACAATTCAGACAACTGTAGGACACTGAAGGATTTTACTCATCTGCAAAAAACATTCAACAACATGAATCAAAAAATCAACAAACAGGGACAACAGGAACTGAAAGTTTTTGAATACACAGATCACAACCCACAGGACATAGAATATGACATAGACCCTGATAATAATTTATTTAGCTCCATCAATAATGACTGTAATTACTACACAGATGAACAGGTTAACACAATGGTCACATCTGATTTCAATATTTCTATGATCCACTTCAACAGCAGGAGTCTCTATGCAAACTTTAATAACATTAAAGATTATTTACACCAGTTTAAAGAGCCCTTCAATATTGTGGCAATATCAGAGACGTGGCTCAGTGAAGAGAAAGGAGTGGATTTTACCATGGATGGCTATGAACTAAATTATATAAATAGAAAAGTGAAAAAAGGAGGAGGAGTTGCAATTTTTGTTGACAAGAGCTTGAAATACAAGGTTGTTGAAAATCTGTCAGTAACTGTGGATGATTTATTTGAATGTATTACAATAGAAATCTGTCTGGACAATGTGAAGAATGTAGTAGTGAGCTCTGTATATAGAACACCTGGATCAAACATTGACTTATTTAAGGACTGGATGGAAAAAATGTATGCAAAACTAACTCAAAGTTATGTTCATCTGTGGGGATTTCAATATAGATCTGATGAACTCAAAACAACATAGTTTGACAGAAGAATTTATCAACACAATGTACAGTATGGGTTTACATCCAACAATTACCGGACCTAGCAGAATCACGTCACACAGTGCCACACTAATAGATAACATAGTCACAAACATTATGGAAAATAATATCAGGAGTGGGCTTTTATTGAATGATATCAGTGACCACCTGCCGATTTTTGTTGTCTATCAATGTGATTATAGGAAGAAAAAGTATACCAAAAATATTAAATATAAAAGAATAAGAACCGAAGAATCAATGCATTTACTGACAAAGGAATTATTAATACAAGATTGGAAGATAGTTTATGATGAAAATGACATAAATAGAGCATATGATAAATTTTTACAAATATTTCAATCATTGTACAATAAATACTGTCCTATAAAACAATACAGTGACAGACAACAACAAAAAAAATATTCCTTGAGTCACCAAGGGGTTCATAAATGCATGTAAAAAGAAGAATACATTATATAAACAATTCATTAAATGCAGAATGGTGGAAGCTGAGATCAAATATAAAAGATACAAAAATAAGCTTACTACTATAATGAGGACCTGTAAGAAAGAATATTACAACAGAATACTAGAGGATAACAAAAATAACAAAAGGAATATGGCAAGTACTCAATGGGATTATTAGTAATCGTCCTAAGAATGCAAATTATCCAGAATATTTTATCGAAAATGGCAATTTGATAAATAATATGGAAGATGTGGTCAGTGGTTTCAATAAATTTTTTGTAAACGTTGGTCCTGAATTAGCAAAATCAATAGTGACACCAGAAACAAACTACAGTGGTTCTGTGAATGAAATAGAAGATAGAAATCCAAACACAATCTTTTTGGGTGCAGTTACTGAAAAGGAAATTATCGAGACTGTGAGTAAATTTAAGAACAAAAAATCAACGGACTGGAATGAAATTGACATGAAAATAGTGAAAAAAGTAATTGAGGGAATTGTTAAGCCACTCACCCACATCTGTAACCTGTCATTTCAAACTGGTACATTTCCAGACAAAATGAAAATAGCAAAAGTAATACCTCTATACAAAACAGGAGACAGTCATCGCTTCACAAATTACAGGCCAGTCTCTTTACTCTCACAATTCTCCAAAATACTTGAAAAAATCTTCACTAAGAGACTGGATGATTTCACTGAAAAACACAACCTCCTTACAGATGGCCAGTATGGTTTTAGAGCAGATAAATCTACATCTTTGGCACTGATCGAACTTATAGAAGAAATTACTAGTTGTATAGATTAAAAAAATGTTGCTGTAGGAGTATTCATAGATTTAAAGAAAGCTTTTGACACCATTGACCACAGAATACTACTAAGGAAACTGGAAAGGTATGGGATAAGAGGAGTTGGACTGAGTTGGGTGGAAAGTTATTTAAGTAACAGACAACAATTTGTACAAATTGGAGAGCACAAATCACCCTTCATGGACATCACTTGTGGTGTGCCCCAGGGGTCAGTTTTGGGACCCAAACTCTTTATTTTATATATAAATGACATATGCCAAGTATCAAAAATTCTGAAATTTATTTTGTTTGCGGATGACACAAATATCCTCTGCACTGGTGAGAATTTGCAGCAGGTTTTAGAGGTGGTCACAACTGAAATGAAAAAATTAACGCAGTGGTTCAACAAAAATAAATTATCTCTAAATCTAAAAAAAACAAAGATTATGTTGTTTGGAAATTATAAAATAAATCATGAAATAATGGTAACGATAGATGATACCAGAATAGAAACAGTACAGGAAAATAAGTTCCTGGGGGTGACGCTTGACAATAAAATCTGCTGGAAACCTCACATTAGTCACATCCGGGCCAAATTAGCAAAATGTATAGGGATACTGGGGAAGACAAGACACATCTTGGACTATAAATCATTGGTCTTATTGTACAATTCACTGCTTTTACCTTATCTTAACTACTGTGTAGAAGTCTGGGGAAACACCTACAAAACCAACCTACAGTCAATATGCACATTACAAAAAAGAGCTATAAGGATAATAAACAATGCAGGATATAGAGACCATACCAATTCGTTGTTCTTAAAGTCACATGTCATAAAGTTCATCGATTTAGTTAAATTTAAGACAGCACAAGTAATGTACAGGGCAATTAATAATCAACTACCAACTAATATACAAAAAATATTTAAAAAAAAGAGACAATGATCATAATTTGAGGGGAGACTTAAACTTTACAAAACCCAAGATACGTACTACCAAGAAAAGTATGTGCATATCTGTCTGTGGGGTGGATTTGTGGAACAGTCTAGAGCCGGAACTGAAACTATGTACAAACAGAAATCAATTCAAAAAGAGGTATAAGCATCATTTGCTGAAAGGGTATGTTAGAAGGGTAGTAGTTATATGTACGATTCATTATGTTCCCTCTGGGATATTATGGGACACTATGGAATGGTGGGTAGGACAGCACTGTGTATATCTGTGTTGTTTGCGGCTGGTTTTGTTGTATGGACATCATTGTATGTTAGAATGGATGGGTGTTAATGTTGATTTGTAAAAAATACAGTAAATTGTTTACTTGGGGTCTTAAAGGTGGTAATTTGTATAAAATTCACATGGGTGTATCTATGGAAAAGAGGAGATGGAATTAATAAGTGTTCACTTCTTCCTTCTCCCTTTCGAACAGTGTATAATGTTACTTTATTGCATTTGCCATTTGCTTGTATTTGTTATATTTTTGTGTTCGAAATAAACTATCTAAAATAAAACTAAATCTTCAATATTAATGCTAAATGAGACCCAGAGAAATCACCCAGCGCCTGAGGTAAATCAATTCAATGTTGTAAATCAGTTTAAATATTTAGGAATTCAAATTGTGCCTAAGCTAGAATCAGTCACCAGTGCCAACTATGAAGCCTTAATGACAGATATTAATGAGTTACTTCAGAGATGGATGTCACTACCAATGTCGATGATCGGGAGAATTAATATACTTAAAAGTAATATCTTACCCAAAATACTTTATTTCAATACATTCCTTTACCACCACCTTCAGATCTATTCTCAAGAATTAAAAAAAAGTTAGTGGAATTTATATGGAACAATAGGAAGGCTAGATTACGTCTGTCCTTACTATATTTACCATTTGATCGTGGAGGTCTGAAATGTCCAAACTTTATGTTGTATTACTGGTCAGCACAACTGAGGTCTATGACATATTATTTTTCATCATACTCAGACTCCGCTAAAAAATTACAGAAGCAAGTTAAAAATCCAACTGTAAAGCACATGATCAAAATATGGTGTGAAACCAAAAAATATTTAAAAGAACCACACTTCTTGTCACAATTTAGCCCAATATGGGGTAATCAATATTTTACACCAGGGACAGCGGATGCTGTATTTAAAGTATGGAATTTAAAAGGGATTCAAAAGATTCAAGACTTATGTTTGTCACGTTCAGATAACATAATGTCTTTTTAAGAACTGAGGATCAAATTCAATCTTAAAGGTGACGGACAGACGAAAACTCAAAATCGCTAAATCATATCTCAAATTGTTGTCTGAGACGAGCTAATTAGAACCCCACATGTTTTGGTGTCAACGTATGTCGCATAAGGTGACAATGCGCTCTTGAAGTACGCTGTTGTGGAGAGCTGTCTGACCCAGCCAAGATCAGCGGCTAAGATGGCCACTGACTGTGTGACGTCATTTCGGTGTGGCACACAGTCGGCGGACATTGCTTTTTTTTTTAATTTGTTTACATTTTAAAATCGCGATTACGGATATTTCTCGGAATACTTTTGGATTACAAATAGATTATTTATTAACATTAGGATTTCAGGAATCGAATTAATTATGGTTTGTCGTGTTGTGTACGGGTGCGACGTTATACCAGAGGAGCATGCTGTGAGTGTTTTTGAATGTCCCGTCCCTGTGAAAATCAGAACGGCATGGGTGAAATTCGTTCAGAAAACGCAAAAAAAAAAAATGGACTTATGTCGGTAAAACACCAAAAATGTGCAGTAGAGATTTCGTTGACAGCGATTTCGAGAATAAGATGCAATTTGTGTCACGACTCGCCGCTCCTCAGCGGATTCAGCTGCGCGCACACCTGCCCCTCGTCAGCACATCCCCATAAATCCATTCACACACACCTGCTTGTTGAATAAAGCTGTTAAATCTATCCTGAGCCTGCGTGCGTGTTTCCTGGGCCAGACATTATGTCAATTTGAAATGAAATTTGCCAAAAGATTTCTGATAAAGAAAACGGCTATTCCAACTATATATGCCTCGATTTCCAAGTGTGACTCTGAGAACGGGGTCAGTGACAGTGGCGATCAACTGTCAGGACACGAGAAGTAAACAGGGTAACTTTTTTTATTTTTAATATTCACTGCAAATGTTTACATCTTAAATGAATTCCAAGCCATGGTTTGCATTGCCTTACCAACTTATCAAATATTAGCATATTAGGGTGTTCATACTCATCAAATATGAAATATTCAGTGCTGTATAGGGAGGTGGTTGTGCCTGTTTGATCAATTTATATTTCTATGTATGTAATCCAATTTGAGACCTCTTGGATAAAATTATGATCTACTTTTTTTGCAGATTTTATCAACTGTCACTCAATGTTGATGTTTCTGACCAAGCAGAGGAAGCTGATGAACAGGACTTTTATGTAAATCCAAATTTATACCATAAAATGGTAGAAAAATTATTGAAATGTATATGACATGCGACTTTGATGAATGCTGAGCTATGAGAACTATAACATTGACATGAACATTAAGAAACTCAATATATGATTTTACAAAACTTTATTTAAATAACATTGTTCACAAATCTAATCTTGGTAGGCAAAATCCCTTGTAGTGATGAGATGGGAATGTTTCTCTGATGAGGCTCACCGCACAGGCAGGCAACAGAACCCTCATTTCTTCTCCAAAAAAATCCCCAACACTATGAATCTGTATCGCCTGAAAAATATGGGGTTGGCATTGATTATTCCGTTTGCATTGATTATTGAATGGTTTCTTCATAATTCATCTGGGAAATTAAATCAAATGAATAAATATTGTTTATAAACTCACTCGTGTGGACGATGACGGCCGCTGGGCCGTCATCTGTCTCATCAGCTCCAGCTGCGCACAGACCAGCAGGTGCTAATCAGCGGCTGAGAAGATGATGATTAACAACATGTCATCAGGCAGTGAGTGACCAATGGGTAGTTTTATTTTTAAAATTAAGTGTGTGACCCTGCATGTCGCCAAAGAAAAATATTTGCAAGCATCTTTTACCTAGAAATATCTTACAGCCGATCGTAAACGTGTTCTTTTCCCGTCCGTGTTGCGTCTTCCTCCTCTCCCTCTGCCTCGAACAAATAAGGCTGACAGGCCACACACCACCCAAAACGTCTTCATTGTCAATGTAATCATTTGTAATCATTTATATTGAGGTCGTCAAACTCTAGAAAATAATCGCTGTCCGAATCACTTTGCTCTCGTTCTGCAATTTTTTTTCATACCGAATTGACATGAAGGCTGCACGCACCTATCGGGAGATGGCGGTACTGCAGCATCACTGAGTGAAAGATGGGCTATGACCAAATAATTTCATTTATGGAGGATGGTGACACATATTAAATCAGGGGAATGGGAAGAATGGAATATTTTCATACAATCAGTTGATTGGTTCAATAAAAAAATGTCAATGTCCGTCACCTTTAATAGAACACATTTTTTTAAATATCTTCAGCTTAGGAATTTTATTCGACCAAATCAAAATAATGCTGTCACCCGACCTACTTATTCATCCTTGGAAAAAATTTTGACTTAAGATAGTAAGAGAAAGGGTATTATTTCAGAGTTTTATAACTCATTGACACTATCCTCAAGTGAAAACTCACAGAAAAGACTGAATTATTGGAAAGAAGACCTGTGTAACGGATGCCAACTAGTACTGTTCGGCGTAGAACGTTAGTAAACCTCCCTCCCAAAGCCTCATACAGTATCGGTAGCGCTGAGCTATTGGTCGGACCTTTAGCTCAGCGCGATCGTGCTGTGTCTCCCATGCTCGAACTGTGTAGTTGACTGAGAGGTCGCGGGTTCGTGTCCCGTGTGGGGCGAACTGCGCAGGATGATCTCTGTCACACCTGCAAATTGAAATTTCAGAGGAACAATGGGAATTGGCTTGTACAGAAGCTCAAACCAAATCAATAAATATAAGTCTTAAATTGATACATTTTAAATGGTTAATGCGGATGTATGTTACACCAGTGGAGTTAAATAGATATAACAAAAACATACCAGATACATGCACAAAATGTATGGAAAGTAAAGGAACCCTATTTCACTGTTTATGGGAATGTAGAAAAATCAGAATGTTTTGGGAAGAGGTGAGGGTAACAATTGAAAAAATAATTTCAAAACAATTCACACTGAACCCTAAACTGTTTTTGTTGGGTTTGTATCCAGAAAAGCATAACTTTAATAAGAGTGAAAGAGCATTCATAGACCTCAGTTTGCTTAATGCCAAAAAATGTATTGCACTACTGTGGAAAAAGACTCAGACCAGATGTGACTCAGTGGTTAAGACAGATGTTAACAAACCTTCCACTAGAAAGAATAACATACATACTGAAATCAAAGGAAAATGTGTTTGAGAATATATGGAGACCTTTCATTGATTATGTAAAGAAATTAAACATAACTTCTGAAGAAGGTGAATGATGTGTGTGGACCTTGCAAATTCCAAATTGGTGAATGTATAATATGTATACTTATGTAATAGATTACCTAGACTAAACAGAGGAGCATTGTTGATGACTTGCCTTTGTTAGTGGTTGTTGGTGTTTTTAGTACTTTTTTTTGTAGTTAGTGTTTTTTTTAATTTTTAAATTACTTTAGTGTTAGTGTTTGATTGTTTGAGCCATGTTTGTAAAAAAAAAAAGAAAAAAAAAAAGGTTCAATAAAAAATATTGTGGGGAAAAAAAAAATCCTCCCATACTTTGGAAACTTTTGGCCCTCTCTGTGACTTTCTCTCCGTGTCGCCATGATGTGTTCCTTTTCTTCTTCGCTGGAACAGTTAAACTGAACATTTCCGTGGCATGCATATAAAGTTTAAAATTAAACGATGTGTTGATAATAAAAATCTGCGTCGACAAATTTTTATGATCAACGTTAACACTGACTAATTGTTTCAGCCCTATTGAACACATGAAGAAAAAGGTGCAAAAAGGCACAGAAAGTCAAGAAACCAACTTAAATCCATCAGAATTTAGGAAGACATCCCATCCCCCATCAGTGCAAATTAATTTCAGCTGATTAAGTCCTGACTGATAGCCTTTAAAAAGGTCTGAATATCAGATTGTCACACCACAAAGAACTCATGATGGGTGGAAGCAAAGAGCTCTTTCTAGACCTTTGAAACCTTATTGCTGCAAAACATAATGATGGCATTGGTTACAGGTGCATTTCTAAACTGCTGAATATTTCAGTGAGCATTGTTGGAGCCATCATTCGGAAGTGGAAAGAACATCATTTTCCCATAAACCGGCCATGACCAGGGGCTCCTCGCAAGATTTCTGACAGAGGAGTCAAAAGAATTATCAGAAGAGTTATTCAAGAGCCAAAGACCACTCGTGGAGAGCTCTAGAAAGACCTGGAGTTAGCAGGTAGTGCTGTTTCAAAGAAAACAATATGTAATGCCCTCAATCGACATGGGCTCTATGCCCGCTCACCTCGCAAGACTCCACTGCTGAAGAAAAAGCATGCTGAAGCTCATTTAAAGTTTGCTGCACAACATTTGGGTGAGCCAGTAAAATACTGAGGGAATATAGTCTGGTCAGATGACACTAGGGCTGCAACAAAAGATTATTTTGGTAGTCGACTAATCTAACAACTATTTTTTTTGATTAGTTGGCTAATCCCGATTATTTCTCTCATGTCCACCATCTCTGATTCCTGTTGGGGCTCTAGTGCATATTTTACCTCACCCACTGTTGAAGCCTGCACACGTGAAAATCACCTTGTTGTCAGTCACTGCTTTGATATAACATTTTATAAGCAATTTCCAGAGCCAAATACAAAACAAACAAAAAAACAAAAAAAACCCAAAGCTGTATTAATTAGCACAAGTTTAGGGTTATATATCAGTTCATCACAGACAGCATAATGCCTAATGTCAATTAAACAATCGATTAAGGGTGCATGCAGACGGCCACTGTTTAGTCCAGACCAAAGGACCAAAAAGTGTCTTGCACAGATAGTTCGGCTCATTTGGTGCCACCTGAACGTGTGTTGGAACTCTGGCGTGCACCAAAGAAGCGAAGTCTAGACCCCCTGAAAACGGGGGGTCTCAGTTCTCTTGTAAACAAAGTCTGGTGCGTGCTGCTTGCAGTGTGAATCCAAACGGAGTATCCAGCTGACCAAAGGGTGGAAGTGCCCCTCAGCGTTTGTGTAACCATAGCAACACATAGTCTGAGAAGAGGAAGTGGCGTTTACCGTAGTACTTTTGGGTAGAAAATAACAGACAACCGGGCGAATCCGAGAAATCCTTTTACTGGTGAAAGCTGAGGAGAAAAGTCAAAATATGTCTCGTTTGTGGCAGACAAATAACCTGGCTGAAGGGAACAGATTTCCGTTTTCAGTCCTGACCAATCAATGAGCCTGATTTTTCTTCTTTGCAGATTTTTCTTCCTGGTCAGTGGTGGTTTTGGCTACAGTGCCCCAAACAAACAGTTGCTGTTACTGTGTGACGTCGTCCAGGCAGTTTGATCCGCTGCAGTATGAATGCAAACCAAACGAAGGTGTGAAAATTCTCGGCATTCCCCACCCAGTCAAACAGAGACTCCCAGACTATCCTGGTCTGAATGTGGCCTAAATATCTTACAACTGAATTACTGAGCTTCTCCAACCCACAAACTAACATTAGGTGTAAGTTTTCCATAAGTGCATTTTTAACAATATAGTTAGAAAGGTAAACCTTCATATTCAGTATTCACTGCACTTAAAGGGTACCTGTGGTGGTCATGAAAACGCATTCAACTTGAAAATATTAGGCAAAGTATTCATTATTTGGGTAAATAATTGTTGCCAGCCATCTACCACCAGAGATATATGCAAATACGGCCGCCGGCATGGCCAGTCAATGAAAACTATGCGCGCCGCCCTGACACATGCGGATGTGACGTCACATCGTTGACACTGAAAAGTCAATACTCAGCGTGTACCAGCGACTAGGATGCTTTTGTCAGTGTTTTTGTTCTATTATGGCTGAATTGTCTAGGAGCTTACCTAGGAGCTTAGCCTATAAATCTTCCTTATAACACGAGGCTTCGAAGTGGTCCTCACACACAACGGAATTTCGTCCGAAAGGAAACTTCTTCAGTGTGTGCCCTGTTCCAAGATTGTGCAACCCCTTTTCCGCGACGATATTCCGACAAGGTGTGCTGGGTTTGGGTACACAAAAGAAGTGTTTATCTTTTGTTTTTTCGCTTATTATTGAGACATCCAAAGGCTTTACATTCCGCCATGTTGCGATATCCATATCCCGACAGCCACTGCTCAGCCGGGTACTCCAGGCTCAGCCAATATTGATCCAGATCGCGGTATCAACGATACTACGTCACAGGAAGCGTCCTGGCAAGCCATGTAGCCGCCAGTATGGCTGCGCGCATGTTTTGCTGCCATAGCTGAACCAGCACATCGGCAATGGATTTATAATGCATTGCCGGCGCTCTGTTCAGAATACAAACTTGAACTACAAAGTGAGACAGGGGCTCAATATAATATCTTTATTTCATGTACGACCATAGGTACCCTTTAAGTGACATTCCAAGCCGTTCGATTTAATTTTGATTACACAACATAAAAATAATTTCTTTGTAAGTTGTTTGTGTTTTTTCAACTGATTTAAGACAATTTTGCACCCCTGAATCCGAAAATGACATCCGTTTCTCTCGATCAGGTCAGGTTTTTATGCTAAGTTGTAAGCAGTTGTACAGCAGTTGTACAGTTGTACTGTAAATTGAATAGCAGACATTGATAAAGGTAAGTACATGTAAATTGAATGCTACGTCATCATTGTTCAAAATTCAGAGAATTTCAAGAAATAAAAAAGAATTTTGCATCATATAAAGCGAAAATACCCGTACATGTAAACAAAAATGTAAAAAACATGTGGCCATAGTTCAAAAAGTTGACCTGATTGAGCAAAACCGATGTGATTTTTGGATTCAGCACATCAAAATTGTCCTAAATCAGCTAAAAAAAAAAATAAATTAGACAATAAATTTGGTGTTGACTAGTGTTATTGTTGTAGGTTTTTATTTATTAAATTACAAATTAGGATATTCTAATTAACCCGGATGCACTATTATTCAGAATAAGAGCAAATATTAACAAAGATGAAAAAGAGATAGCTACTTCTGGAAGTCAGTTATTTACTGCATTCAGTATGTTAGCCATGACTTAAATAGCTCAGCCCTCAGCAACCAAAGAGCTTATTGTCAAACAGGTAAGCTAACAAACAGCACATACTAACAGTATTATCATTTTTCTAAAGGGTAAAACAGTTGGCTATCGAAAATAAACGGCACTACCTTTCTTTACTCACTAAAACTTACCAAAAGCAGAAGCAGCCGTCAATGTTGCGGCTCCCGGGTGTCGTCATTTCAGATGCTCATGCATCACTGTAGTGCTGCCATGACAGGAAAGGTCTGCCTTGCAAAGTCTGCATTTTACTTGTTTTCTGTGAAATGTTCCCATACTATAGAAAGTCTGGGTCTGCTTTTTTTAAGCTCCACTTCGACTTGTTTGTCTTTTCGCTTCGCCATGCTGTGCTCCTCTTCTTCGCTGGAAATTGTTCATGCATACCGGACAACAGAGGCGCTACTGCCCGCAGTAGTTCCAGCCATGCATTGCAGTTACAACTGAGCATTTCCATGGCAAGCATATAAAGTTTAAAATTAAATGGTCTGTCGACAACAAAAATCTGCGTCAACAAATTTTTATCATCAATGTTATCGACAATGTCAAAAAAATCATTTCAGCCCTAGATGACACCAAAATTGAACTTTCTGGATGCCACAACACACAGCATGTTTGGAGGAGAAATGACACTGCACATCAGCTAAAAACACCATACCAACAGTGAAGTTTGGATGTGGGAGCATCATGGTGTGGGGAGTTTTTCAGCACATGGTATAAGCAGACTTCACATAACTGAAGGAAAGATGAATGGACAAATGTACAGAGACATCCTTGATAAGAATTTTTTGCCATCTGCCAAGATGCTTAAAGATTAAACGAGGGCGGACATTTCAGCAAAGCAATGATTCTAAACACACAGCCAAGGAAACTCTCAACTGGCTTCAGAGGATGAAAATAAAGCTGCTAGAATGACCCAGTCAGTCACTTGACCTGAATCTAATTGAAAACCTATGAAACAAACTGAAGATCAGAGTTCATAGAAGACACCCACGGAACCTTCAAGATTTGAAGACAGCTTGTGTGGAAGAATGGGCTAAAATCACTCCTGAGCAATGCCTGCGCCTAGTTTCTCCATACTGGAGGCATCTGGCAGCTGTTATTACCAAAAAAGGCTTTTCTACTAAATATTAAATTAATTTCACCAAGTGTGTTCAATACTTATTCCGTGTAATTACACTTTATTGAATATAACTTGTTTTGTGAACACAGTTGCCTTCTTTGCATGTTTGGATTACTTGGGTTTAGGGATGTTGATGATTAACAGACTTCTGATTAATTGTTGATAAGAATTTAGTTGACTAAATTAAATTAGTTGTCATTTAATTGATAACTCAGCGGTCCTTTTCAATGGGAGCTTATTCTATGAAATGTAGTGGCATCGCTGTCCAGGCGGGGGCGAAGGTGGTCACCCACTGCCACATTTCAACCGAAAAAGTAGAAGAAGACGTCAAGCCCCCAGACCGCACACACTGTTAAGAGCAAAAAAACTCACCCTTCAAGGTTACATTGGAGCGACACAAGTTCCAATGGCACACAAGCTTGAAGGTCCACTTGCTTCAAATTAACACAGCGGAGAAATGGACCGGAGCAAAGAAAACGACTACAAGAGCACAAAAACCCATCCCCGCTGCCCCGTGCCGCAAGACAGAAAAGCACACCAGACTCAAGTCACCACTGAGGTAGACAACAGAGGAGACCAGATCGTTCTGGGTTTGTCTGGATTTCTGGAGTACTGCAATAATGTTTAACATTCAACAGATAAAGCAGCTCACAATTTATTTTCCCTGTTAAAACACAGTCTACTAGTGCATCTCAGTAAATTAGAACATGTAAGAGTTTTTTTGTAATATAACTAAAAAAGAAATTCATGATAATGGTAATGTTTTTAAAATAAATTAAAAATCATTACATTTGTAATTTACTGAGATGTACACACTATACAGTACAAAATTTATTAAACTCCAAAAAATGCCATTGTCTGTAGTAAAAAATGTAAATGGTACAATAAATCCTTCAGGAATACGATGTTCATGTTTTATTCAGTATATCAGAAACCATACCTACAGTGAAGCATGGTGGTGGCACCATCATACTTTGGGGCTGTTTTTCTTCAGCTGGAACCTGGGGCCTTAGTCAAGGTGGAGGGAATTATGAACAGTTCCAAATACCAGTCAGTGTTGGCACAAAACCTTCAGGCTTCTGCTAGAAAGCTGAAGATAAAAAGGAACTTCATCTTTCAGCACAACAATGACCCAAAGCACACATCCAAATCAATCAAAGAATGGCTTCACCAGAAGAAGATTAAGGTTTGGAATGACCCAGCCACAGTCCAGACCTGAATCCGATCGAAAATCTGTGGCGTGATCTGAAGAGGGCTGTGCACCTCGCAGTCTGACAGATTTGGAGCATTTTTGCAAAGGGCATATGTTGCCACATCAAGATGTGCCACGCTGACAGACTCCTACCCAAAAAGACTGAGTGCTGTAATAAAAGTCAAAGGTGCTGCACCACAGTATGAATTTAAGGTTGTGCATATTTATGCAAACAGGTTGTTGTTAAGTTTTTTATTTTTACCCTTAAAATATTTCAGTTTGTTTTTCAATTGAGTTGTATTATCGGTCACAATAATGGTGGAAAATGTTTTGAAATTATTTCTTGGTCTCATTTTGTTACATCACAAAAATCTGGCATTTCAACAGGGGTGTGTAGAATTTTTATATCTACTGTAGGTCTCATGAATGATGGAAAAATTTTAAAATGATTTACCTTGGTCTCATATTTTTTTTACATCACAAAAACCTGGCATTTGAACAGGGGTGTGTAGACTTTTTATATCCACTGTATATCTTCAATGGTGCACCATTTGTGAAACCAGGAGCATGTTATGCTAAGTTGTGGATTATGTTGGATGCCATAAAAATAAACCAAAAACACAAGAGGAGTACAAGAGTGAATATCAGTGTTTGATTTCACCGTCCATCCATCCATCCATCTTCTACCGCTTTTCCGGAGGTCCGGGTCGCGGAGGCAGCAGTTCAAGCAGAGAAGCCCAGACTTCCCTCTCCCCAGCCACCTGCTCCTGCTCTTCAGAGAGGATACCAAGACGTTCCCGGACCAGCTGGGAGACAGTCTCTCCACCGAGTCCTGGGTCTGCCCCGGGGTCTCCTCCCAGTGGGACGTGCCTGAAACACCTCAAGTGTTGTCCTGGAATTTCCCCATTGTGGGACTAATAAAGGCTTATCTTAAGTGGGAGGCATCCAGGAGGCTTCCTAATCAGATGCCCATACCACCTCAACTGACTCCTTTCAATGTGGAGGAGCAGCGGTTCTACTCTGAGCCTCTCACGGATGACTGAGCTCCTCACCCCATCTCTGAGGGTGAGTCCAGCAATCCTACAGCGAAAGCTCATTTCAGCCGCTTGTATCTGCGATCTTGTTCTTTCGGTCATTACCCAAAGCTCGTGACCATAGGTGAGAGTAGAACGTAGATTGACTGGTAAATCGACAGCTTTGCCTTAGAACTAAGCTCCCTCTTCACCATAACAGACCGGTACAACGTCCACATCACTGCAGATGCTGCTCCAATCCATCTGTCAATCTCTCGCTCCATTTTCCCCTCACTCGTGAACAAGTCCCCAAGATACTTAAACTCGTCCACTTGGGGCAGGAGCCTGTCCCCCAACCCAGAGAGGACAATCCACCTTTTTCCGGCTGAGGACCATGGACTCGGACTTGGAGGTGCTGATTCTCTTCCCAGCCGCTTCACACTCAACGGCAAACCGTCCCAGCAAGACCTGTAGGTCATTGCTGGATGAAACCAACAGAACAACATCATCTGCAAACAACAGAGATGAAATCCTGTGGTCACCAAGCATGACACCCTCCATTCCCTGGCTGCGCCTAGAAATCCTGTCCATAAAAATTATGAACAGGATTGGTGACAAAGGGCAGCCCTGGCGGAGTCCAACTCTCACTGGGAATGACTCCGACCGAGTGTTGGCAATACGAACCAAACTCTCACAACGGTCGTACAAAGACAGAATAGCTCGTAACAACAAGCCCGATACCCCATACTCCCCAAGCACCCCCCACAAAAAAACCACGAGGGACGCGGTCAAATGCCTTCTCCAAGTCCACAAAACACATGTAAACTGGTTGGGCAAACTCCCACGAACCCTCGAGAATTCTCGAGAGGGTAAAGAGCTGGTCCGATGTGCCATGGCCAGGACGAAAACCACATTGCTCCTCCTGAATCCGAGGTTCGACCAACGGCTGGACTCTCCTCTCCAGTACCTTGGCATAGACCTTCCCAGGGAGGCTGAGGAGTGTGATCCCTCTAAAGTTGGAGCACACCCTCCGGTCCCCTTTTTTGAAGAGAGGAACAACCACCCCGGTATGCCATGCCAAAGGCACTGCCCCCGACCTCCACGCAATGTTACAGAGGCGTGTCAACCATGACAGTCCAACAACATCCAGGGCCTTGAGGTACTCAGGGCAAATTATCGTCCACCCCCGGGGCCCGGCCACCAAGGAGATTTTTAACCACCTTGGTGACCTCAGTCTCTGTGATAGGCGAGTGGTCCCCCTCGTCCCCAAACCCTGCTTCCTCTGTGGAAGGCGAATCAGTGGGATTGAGGAGATCCTCGAAGTATTCCTTCTACCACCCGACGATATCCCCAGTCAAAGTCAACAGTGCCCCATCCACACCATACACAGTGTGGACAGGGAGCTGCTTTCCCCTCCTGAGGCGCCAAACAGTTTGTCAGAATCTCTTCGAGGCCAACCGAAAGTCTTGTTCCATGGCCTCACCGAACTCCTCCCATACCCGGGTTTTTTCTTCAGCAACCACCCGAGCTGCACTCTGCTTGGCCTGCCGGTACGCCTCAGCTGCTTCGGAAGTCCCACAAGCCAACCAAGCTTGATAGGACTCCTTCTTCAGCTTAATGGCCCCCATCACCACTGGTGTCCACCACTTGGTTCGGGGGTTGCCACCACGAGATGCACCGACCACCTTGTGGCCGCAGCTCTGGGCCGCCGCTTCAACAACAGAGGTGGAGAACATGGCCCATTCAGACCCCATGTCTCCAGACTCCCTCGGAATGTGGTTGAAGTTCTTCCGGAGGTGGGAGTTGAAGACCTCCCGGACAGGGGCCTCAGCCAGACATTCCCAGCACACCCTCACTATACGTTTGGGTCTACCAGGTCTGAATGGCTTCCTCCCCTGCCATCGGATCCAACTCACCACTTACTGGTGCATTCCAAATAAGAGTATAGGTAGGAATAATAGTATAGGGTGGAAAAAACTGAAAATTTTAATAAGAGTATAGGGCGTAATAATAGTATAGGCTGGAAATTTGTTAAAATTTCAATAAAAGTATAGGTGTGCAATAATAGTATAGGGATTCACAATACATACAAAGTTAAATAATGTTCATAATTATGCCTGAGATATTGAAATATCTACAAAATTAAAAGAAACCACCTTCTGAATTGGTTTTATTTCTTTTGAAAATATTGTATGAACAATTTATCAGAGGAACATTAATAGCAGTTTAAAATTTACCAAATTTAACGGTGAAGTTTAAACATTTGAAAAAAAATAATAATACAACAAATGTACCAGTATATTCATAATATTGCAAATCAGCTTACTAATACTTGCTACCTGCCAAAAATATGAGGATTTAGTTTACAAATATATATATTTACTTTATAATTAAACAATATAGCATATAATGATTTTATTGTTGATTAGGGTAGTAGGGTTCACATACAGACATGTTATTAAACTTCTTTGTTTCCTTATTGTACTTCTAGTTCAGATACATGTATGTTACCAGTGAATGTATCAGTAATCAGAATCAGCTTTATTGGCCAAGTATGCACAACACATACAAGGAATTTGACTTTGACTTAATGGTAGATGAAGATACATCTTTGCACTAATGCAGTATGCAGTACAAGCATCTGTGCTGGCATCTGTTTGAATTGAATGAATTGAACTAGCCACCATAATACAAATGTACACAATTTATGGTCAACTGCATTTTCAGTCAGTATCTGTCTATGTTGTTCAAAGTCCTCGGACGGTGACATTTTTTTATTGAACCAATAAACTGATTGTATGAAAATATTCCATTCTGGCCATTCCCGTGATTTAAAATGTGTCACCAGCCTCCATAAATGACTTTATTTGTTAATAGCCCATATTTCACTTAGTGATGCTGCAGTACCGCCATCTCTTGATAGGGGCGTGCAGCAGTGACGTCAGGTCAGGGAGAAACAGGAAATGGCTGCAGGAAATGGATGATCACCTGCCTGCAGAAATGGCTGAACGACAGCAGAGTGATTCGGACAGCGATTATTTTATCGAGTATGACGACCGCAATATAAGTGATGATATTGAAACTGACGAATCTGATGATGAAGTAGTTTTGGGTGGTGCTGATGGGGTTATTCAGCCGTATTTGTTCGAGCCCGCGGGTGCGGCGGAAGACGCGGACGAAACAGCGACCGGAGCAGAACGAGAGGACGAGAGGCAAGAACGAGAGGCTCGCCGATTTATACTGGTAAAATATGCTTTGAAATTTTTTTTTTTTAGGCGATATGCATGGTCACACACTTATCAAAATAAAACTGCCAATTTTTCCCTCGCTGCCTTACTTGGCGACTTATAAACATTAGAAACATTTAGAAACATTATCATTGGAAATAAAAGGATAATGTATGTGAGGGATGTGTACTTTACGAGCTTGTTAGGAGATGTTGTTAATCATCATCATGTTAATCCTAGTCTCAAAAGCTACATAATTCTCTTAGGAGATTGATGGATCAACATGATCCATCATGGATCATGATTACTGTGATTCATTATTGTTTTCCTATAACTTCTCTTTCTGGTCAAAATTTTCTACATGTTTTAAATATTTTCTTATCAAACTTCATAGACCAATTTATATAACACTCCCATGAGCCATTAGTTTATTATAAGCATCTGATTATACCATTTTTTTTTAACAGGTGCACTTGTGAGAAATGCAACATTATGCCAACATCAACTGAATCTCGGTGCTGCCAGGAGGTATTGAAGGTGAAGAAGTGAGGGTGATATTGCCTGCCTGTGCTGTGAGCCTCATCAGAGAAACATTCCCATCTGATCACTACAAGGGATTTTGCCTACCAAGATTAGATTTGTGATCAATGTTATTTAAATAAAGTTTTTTAAAATCATATATTGAGTTTATTAATGTGCATGTCAATTTTATAATTCTAATATTTCAGCATTCATCAAAGTCGGATCTCATATACATTAGAGTAATTTTTCTACCATTTTATGGTGTAAAATTCGTGTGCAATTTTTAAAAGCACATTTCTCTAAAAATCTTAGGCTTATATTTTTTTGTCTTAGCAAAATATGTTGCTTCCCTAACAATTGAAAGCTGAACTTTCATTGCTAATTGGAAATTTATTCTACTTTTACATGCTTGATTTTGAAAATCTAGATACATGTTGCTCAACAGCATCAGCTTTGATGGGACGCTGAAATTTGGCACTCAATGTTGCGGGAACTCTGGCTTGTACAGAGTGCCACTGCTCCAATAAGTGGGTTGGATCAACCAAGGTTTTGTCGAAAAGAGTATTCATCAGATCATCCACATATTCTGAAATAAAATTAATTTAATAAAAATTAGAAATCGAAAGCTCCTTGTAAGTGGTCGTGGAAATTCCAACGATACCGGCTGCATTTAGAACTCTGAGGACCTTGATATATGACGCACCAGTGAAGAGAATGGCGGATGAAAGCTGTATGTTACCAGCTGGGATGTCCCTGATCATCGGCTGGCTGTGCCAGGATCGATCCTCAACACAATGTGGACAATGTTGTTTGATCACCAACAGAGAGCCTTTAGTGTGACTTGTTACCTCACATGGATGACTGCAATGAGGACAATTGCTGAATAATCAAATTCAAAAAAAAAATCCACAGTATTTGAAGGTTGAGTGACAGTGGATAACATCTGCAAAAACAGTAGATCAACATAATTTCATTCCAGAGGTGTCAAATTGGATTACATATATAGAAATATAACTTGAGCAAACAGGCACAACCACCTCCCTATACAGCACTGAATATTTCATATTTGATTAGTATGAATACCCTAAAATTCTAATATTTGATAAGTTGTTTAGGCAATGAAATTCATTGCTTGTAAATAATTTTAGTAAATATTGGCAGTGAATATTTAAAAAAGAAAAATTACCCTGTTTACTTCTCTTTCTGACAGCAGATCGCATCGGCAGATCACCCTTGCTTTTCACGCCACTGTCACTGACACTTGTCTGAGAGTGGGACTTTGAAATGAACGGATATATAGTTGGAACAGCAGATTTTTTTATCAGCAATGTTTTTGCTAATTTCATTTCAAATTGCATCTTATTCTCAAAATCGCTGTCAACAAAATGTCTAATGCACATGTTGGGTGATTTTGTGACATAATTCCAATTTTTTCGCGTTTTCTGAACGAAATTCACCCATGCGGTTCTGATTTTCCCAGGCAGGGGAAATTCATAAACACTCACCGCGTGCTCCTCCTCCTACTCAGGTCGCTCCCTGACCTGACGTCACACAGCCAGTGGCCATTTTAGCCGCTGATCGCTTGGCAGACAGACAGCTCTCAAGGAAATCATACTTCAAAAGCGCATTGTCACCTTATGCGACATTTGTTGACACCAAAACATGTGCGGTTCAAATTAGCTCGTCTCACACACAAATTTAAGATATGATTTAGCGATATTGAAATTTCGTCCGGCCGACGCCTTTCAATACTAGTATGCTATGTTTTGCTTCATGCCTAGAAATGAGCTACAATTTATGGATGATATCTTCTGCTTTCTGGATATCTTCATCTCTGACACGGAATAGTATACGTCGTCTTGAGCTGCCTTGTGGAACATACACTGGATTGCTGCAGACACACAAGGCCCGGGCCACCCGGGCACATGGCATGACGGCATGTAGACTGTTTTGTAAACAACCGGCACGTGTATCCCGAACACAGCCGAGATAATACGGAAATAAAGGAAGTGCCTCCGACAGCTTTTTCAGCCAATTACGAGGAGTGATTTAGTGGCTGCGGGCCTGCTGCTTAGTACACACACACTTGAAAAAATATATACATACGAGTGCCACACTTCAATCGGTAAAGCTTTGAATCAATCTCAAAAAAATGTCCTTCATGTCAAAGCTGGCGCTGACCCCGAAAATGCACACGCTTTGTGCAACGCAACCCTCTGGTTTGGACAGCCTCGCTGGTGTCCTGATGGCAACGAACGCAGCACCCGGCGGTGAGTCTCCGACGACAAGCGAACGCAGCAGCCTGACTGATCTGCCCTCCCTTCCGCTTCAGGGAGACTTACGACGCAGAGTTTCCAGGCGAAACTCTCTGGAGAACACCCACGACTGGGACCTACGTTCAGGTCCACGCGTTCTGATACAGACCCAAATAAAACCGTATAGGGTGACATAGGGCATATCCCAATAAGCGTATAGACCCAAATAAGACCGTATAGGGCTGCATTTTTGGGCGAAATAAATACCCGTACATGTACGGGTATTTGGAATGCACCAGTAGGTGGTGATCAGTTGACAGCTCTGCACCTCTCTTTACCCGGGTGTCCAAGACATACGGTCGCAGGTCTGATGACACGATAACAAAATCGATCATCGACCTGTGACCTAGGGTGTCCTGGTGCCAAGTGCACATATGGACACCCTTATGCTTGAACATGGCGTTTGTTATAGACAAACTGTGGTTAGCACAGAAGTCCAATAACTGAACACCACTCGGGTTCAGATCGGGCAGGCCGTTCCTCCCAATCACCCCCCTCCAGGTTTCACTGTCGTTGCCCACGTGCGCATTGAAGTCCCCTAGTAGGACAATGGAGTCTCCAAGAGGAGCACCCTCCAGCACCCCACTCACAGATTCCAAAAAGGGTGGGTACTCTGAAAAATCATTTGGTGCATAGGCACAAATGATGGTCAGGACCCATTTCCCAACCCAAAGGCGCAGGGAAGCAACCCTTTCGTCCACCGGGGAAAACTCCAATATACAGGCAGCAAGGTGGGGGGATACAAGAATACCCACCCCTGCTCGTCACCTCTCGCCCGGGGCAACTCCAGAAAAGGTCAAGCTCCAGCATCTCTCCAGGAGACTGGTTCTGGAACCGGAGCTGTGTGTTGAGGTGAGGCCGACTATACCTAGCTGGTACCTCTCAACCTCGTACACCAGCTCAGGCTCCTTCCCCACCAGAGGGGTGACATTCCATGTACCAAAAGTCAGTTTATAAAGCTTGGGATCAGTCCGCCAAGGTTTCCGCCTTTGAACGCCCCCTAATCCACATAGCACCGGACCCCCATGATCCCTCCTACAGGTGGTGAGTCCACTGGAGGGCGGACCCATGCAACTCCTTTGGGCTGAGCCCGGCCGGGTCCCATGGGTGGAAACCCGGCCACCACACGCTAGCCTTCGAGCCCCTCCCCCAGGCCTGGCTCCAGGGTGGGGCCCTGGTAACCCCATACCGGGCGGGGTACACTGAATCCTTGATATAGAATTTATCATGAGAGTCTGTTGGACTCTCACCGTGAAGCTGCTCTATACTGATGCTGCAAACCAAATACTGACAAGATCAAGTTAAACTGTGTTGCTATATCTCATGGATACCAGTGGCTTATATCAATGGTCTCATGGATCAAGGTGCAAGATAGACATTGTTCGCAAATGTGTCTTTAGTACCAATTAAGTGCGATTTCCAGTGAAAATTGTTGCAAATTTTTGTATTTTCCTCACAGTTTTTTTTTTTAAAAATCTCTAACTGATTGTGAGCTGTCGCAGCCCAGTGAGATCTAGGCTTAAATGCTAAGAAGGTGCTGGAATTTAGTCCCAAAATACTTTAAATCATTATATCCACTACTGCTGTCATAATTCAGCCTAATTAGGTAACTTTGTTAAAATATACACAGCTATAAAAGTATGCGATTGCAAGAGAATCAACCCACCAATAAAAGCCTGTTTTGGCAGACACCCACACATGAAAAACTCTCAGCATTATATTCAGACTTTAGTCTGTCAGAGCTACTGTGAACTTCAAGATGCAGAATTTGGAAATAACCACAGTTACAGTGTGACTTCAGTCCAGAAACTCAAGCCGGTCATATGGCTGAAAAGCTGCTGACTCAAAACACCAAATCACCCATGATGCAGTAAAGACAATTTCCTCTAAATGCCCATCACATGCACACCATTATACAAAATTATGGAATAAAGAAGAAATGTTGTACTCAATTTTTTCTGTAACTTTATCAGGGTTTCTGCAGCTGAAGTGGTAATAAATAAGAAATCTATGAAAATTAACCAATGAAAATCAGACAATGCTTTTGAATTGTGTTGAACCTGTTGAACCACAATTCAAAAGCATTGTCTGATTTTCATTGGTTAATTTTCATAGAATTTTTATTTAATACCACTTTTGTCAGATTTAAGTTATTTCTGTGACCATTGTGGGTTTTTCTTTCATTAACAGAGGAGTACCAACAATTTTGTCCATGTGATGTTTTCCAGTTTATCGAAATTTTTGCAAGGTCTGAAGGGTTGGCCCAAAAAAAAAAAAAAAAAAAAAAATCGTGTTTTGGTTAACGTTCAGAGGGTGAAAAATTCCATCATTTAGGTGGAAAAATAATAATAAAGAAACGGAGCAGATACAATAGGGCTTTCACCAACTGACGTCAGTGGCTCAGGCTCTAATAATAATAAAAAAAAATTCTAACAATTACAATAGGGCTCTCACCCACTGACGTCATCAGTGGCTCAAGCCCTAAATATTACAATGCTCTGGAAAACAATTCCCAAATTTACTTGAAAAATGCAATTTTATAAGGAAAAAAAGTCATACATTTATGTAAAACATGGTGCACTGTAACATAAAGAGAGTAACAGATTTACAAAGAAAGGCAAAAAATTTAGGCTTTTTTTTTTCCAAACTGGGGAAAATCTTTTAGAGAAAAACAAAGAAATGAAAGGAGAAAAAGTCAAAGTAAAAACAAAAGTTGCAATTTTATCAGGGAAGAGTCACAAGTGCACAAGAAAACAAGATGCGAATTTATGAAAAAAAAAAAACTTAGTAATGATACAGCCATGCCAATTTCTACTGATAACTCTGTTTTACCTTCGTTTTCAGGGTCGGAAATTTTTGTAGCTCCACAGATTTTCTTTTTTGTTTGTTCAAAAAAAAAAACGCACAAAAAGGCTCTCTTCAAATATTAGAAATTAACCACAATGCACTTTGTGTGCTTGTCACCACTGTTAATTCATTTTTACTGCCGATATCAAGGCTAACTGACAGCTCGTTACCATCAGTCTGCTAATATTTGTGCGACTTATGAACAAGAAGCCAGGTTGACGGTGAGCTTTACCAGTAAAACCTCCACAACGGTGAGTAAACCATTCACAATTCATACATCTTAAAATAAATAAGCGATGTAAAAGTGGAGGAAAAGTTGCTAAAGCTAAACTGCTAGGGAAACTGCTAACAAAGTTAAAATAAGCTAAAATAAAGCTTTAAACGAAAAAGAAACGTTTAGAGGTTATTCGGTTTATTCCGTGGTAGAGGAAGGACCAAAGCTATGACTCACATATGTCAAATATTTCTAAATAATCTTGTTACCTTGGCTGAAGCTCCTGGTTGCTTACACTCGGCCGGTTTAAAAAAACAAAATGGCGACTTCCGGTATCGTTGGCTTCTCCTCCGTCATTCGCGACTTTTCTTCTTCTGCAGCCTAAAACTGTAAAAATAAAAAAAAATAAAAAAAAGAGCATTAGCGCCTCCCACCAGAAACAAACATATAGGAAGAATTCTTGCAGCTAAATCCACTAGACGGAGCTCCATCCTCGCTTGGAGTGAGACAAAGGACGCTATAGAGTGAAGTACGTGGCAGTAATGCACCTGTAAGCTGGTTGCCAACCGCCAATCAAATCTAAAAGAAGAAGAAGAAGAAAATAAAGCCTGTGAAAATCATGAGGACTTTTGGGAATCTGCTGCTGCCCTTTAATTCCAACCATCATGCATCATTTCCTTCTCTACTGTACCGGTAGTTTCCCACAAACCTTGCTGCTGTTCTTTACTGAGTTGATACCACCTGCTGACAGCAGTTCTGACGCACTTTATTGAGGGGCATTTCGCGAATTTTAGGGGCCTATGCAAGTTTGGAGGGCCCATGTTTTTTGTAATGGGGAGGAGATCAAACGCTTTAAGATGGTATAAAATCTATCCCCTCCCAACAAAAACAGAAAAAAATTGGTTCATTGTCTATGAACAGAAAAAAAATAAACATCCATATGAATGTTGCAAATAAGTTTAAAATGTATCTGAAAAAAAGTTGAAATTTTATGAGGAAAAGTCACAAAATTATGAGGAAAAAATGTTCAAATTTAAGAGAAAAATAGCTGTATGTTTTAGTGAAAAAATGTCACAAATTTAGAAGAAACAAGTTGCAAACTGGCACAAAAATGTGCAAATTTGCAAGAAAACGTTTCGAATTTTGAAAAGTTTCAAAAGTTGAAAGTTTAGTTGAGAAAACAACCACAATTTTATGAGAAAAAAGTCACAAATTTATGAGGAAAATGTTTCAGGTTTAAGAGAAAAAATTTGCACATCTGAGAGAAAAAAGTTGCAAATTGATGAGACAAAAAAAATGCAAAACTGTGAGGAAAAAGTTGCAAATTGCAAGAAAGAAGCTGAAAACTTATGTGATAAAAAGTTTCACGTTTAAGAGAAAACCACAAATCTACAAGAAAAAGTTACGAATTTATGAGGAAAAAGTTGCAAATTTATGAGAAAAAACATTGCAAATTTATGAGGAAAAGTTAGCAAATTTATTAGATAGAAAGTTGTAAATTTATGAGAAAAAAGTTGCAAATTTATTAGGAAAAAGTTGTAAATTTATGAGAAAAAAGTTGGAAACTTAAGTGATAGAAAGTTGAAAGATTAAGAGAAAACCACAAATTTATGAGAGAAAGTCACAAATTTATGAGAAAAAGTTGCAGATATGACAAAAAAAGTTGCACATTTATGAGGAAAAAGGCTGCAAATTTACAGAAAAAGCTGCAAGTTTGAGACCACCACCACCCCCAATTTACAAGAAAAAGTAGTCAATTAAAGAGAAAAAACTAAGTTTAAGTGAAAAAGTCACAAATTTAAGACAAAAAATGCAAACTGACAAAAAGTTGCAAATTTAGGACAAAAAAAATGCCAACTTATGTGATTAAAAAGTTGAGAAAACCACAAATTTACTCAAAAAAGTTGCAGATATATGACAAAAAAGCTGCACATTTATGAGGAAAAAGGCTGCAAATTTACAGAAAAAGCTGCAAGTTTGAGACCCCCCCCCCCCCAATTTACAAGAAAAAGTAGTCAGTTAAAGAGGAAAAAAAAACTAAGTTTAAGTGAAAAAAAAAATCACAAATTTAAGAGAAAAAAAAACTGCAAAATGACAAAAAGTTGCAAATTTAGGAGAAAAATATGAGGGAAAAAAATCACAAATGTATGATGAAAACATCACAAATTTAGTGAAAAAGTTGTAAGTTTAAATGAAAAAACCCAGCAAATTTAGGAGAAAACGTTGAAGGTAATTTTAATTCTCTCCTGAAAAAAATATTGAGGGTGAACTTGTGGTGAACGAAATTGAATGAAAGGAAATCACCTCTTCAAATGACATAAATCACAGCAATGAATTTTTTATAACAAAAATCAAAGAGGTTATTGCGGCATTTTCACAAAAACGAAACAACAGAAGAGTCAGCTTACCATGGTGTGCTGTATGGATAAGGGACATATGGAGTGGAACTCGGCCTGCAGCTGACATCACCTCCAGTATATACTGGGCAGTCTGCCAGCTCACTGTTTGTGTTTGGAAAGTGAGAGTTAGGTGAGGACTGAGAGCGAGAGTTATAAGTGTGTACATGTGCTTGTATTACAACGCTTTTGTAATAAAGTTCAGTTCGACTACAACATCCTCATCCGTCATCATTGCCAGGTTTGTGGGCATAACATCTGGCGAAGAGAATTACGAACCATGGAAGCATGCTTGAGACCGCTATGGCGCTTTCTTGAGTCCGTGGGTGAACCGAGCATTCCGTGGCCAAGTTGGCTGGACGCATTTGAAATGTATGTCGCAGCGCTGGACCTGGGAAAGCTCGACAAAGTAAGGAAACGAGCATTTCTTGTCCACAACCTCGGCATAGAGGGTCAGAGAATTTTCCGCACGCTGGATCCGGCAGAGTCGTATGTGGATGCTGTTGAACTGCTTGCTAGTTACTTTGCTACACTGGACAACGTGGTAGCATGACAAATTTGTTTCCACCAGAGGCAACAGAGAGTTGATGAGTCCATACAACAATTCGTCGCTGACCTGAGACATTTGGCTAACGTGCCGTTTTGGACTGTTGGAAGATGAGATGGTGCGGGACCAGTTAACTGAACACAGGTGTAACCCGAGACTAAGAGCTAAGATGCTAACGGCACCAAACGGCATGATGCTAGCTAGCACGATAAAGCTAGCGTTCCAACTTGAGGCAGTGGAGAGGTTCGCAACGGAGCTAAGTGGGCGCCAAACACAGAAGCTACCCGGACAGACAACGCTAGCTAATGTGGTGGGCACAGAGGAATATGAGGACATGGCAGAAGAAGAGTATGAGACGAAAGTTGTTAACCGAAGGACCACTTCAAGAGGCCCCATCTGTAGTAGCTGTGGGTCCTACATTTTTGCCCGGCAAAAGGACAACAGTATAAAAAGTGTGGACGCTTAAATGATTTCGCCAGAGTGTTCCAGTTGCTGACGCCGTGGAGCCCGCCAAGTAAGCCAAGCCGCCCGCCAATAACAACCATTCATGCAGTGAGCCCCCACAGCAATGGTTATTCATACGGCATGGTTGAGTTAGACAGGGTAAGTGTCAGGGTAACTGCTCAACACGGCGGCGGTCAGGTCGATGTTAAACTGGGCCACAGTGAAGAAGTTTTTCCCCAAACAGAAAATTAAGAAGAACTCAACGGCGCTGTACGGATATGACCGTCACAGACTGTACAATGTGGGAACGGTTGAGCTGACAGTCTACGACAAGTCTAAGATTGTGTATGACTTCACGTTCCAGGTGGCAGCGCACGGTGACAACATTATGAGATGTGACCTCTTCTACAGACTGGGCTTCACTATCAGAGACAGTGCTGGGTTCAAATGGTCCAGGTGTGGCAACTGGGGCACGACAGACCTCGACGACGACAATGTGGTGTGGGACAAGGTAATTCAGGGTGGCACCAACACCAAACCATCTGCTTGGTGCTCTCAGGAGGAGGGCTGCCAGGGAGGGGGGCTGCAGCTGGACTTGCCTCTGTTCGTCGCTTAGCCAGAACCAGAGCCGCAGGAGAGGGAGCCCGTGCACGCAGAAAACCCCGAAGCACGACAACAACACAACAACAGCTGGGCAGAAATACTGCTGAGGATGCAGAACAACAGAGCACATCAGATGGGAGAGAGGAGGAACCAGACTACTTCCGTATCCGCGCTCAACAAGCTACGGAGGTTACAACTGAGCCAACGGGTGAAGAGTCTGCTTCAACGAACGACACCGGAGAGACACTGGACACCTTCCGTACCCACGACGCACTTCACTGTATGGTAATGATGACAGAGACAATGGGTAAAGGGTCCACAACAAACACGGTGACAGCGGAACTGCCACAGCGCAACAGAGGTCCCAAATCGGACGAGCACGCAGAACCACCAGGATCACAATGACTCATGAAACCGAGCAAGGCGCCGCTCCAAGTTATGGACTGGGTTTGGGTCCGCACAGGTGAAAGACCAGGAAGGCGACTGACTGGGCCACAGCCGACGGGACAACGGACGCCGCAGAGTATCGTGGCAAAACTGGGATCAGCGTGCTTTCGGCAGACAGACGGTTTGGTCCGGCATGCAAGCCAACTATGGCATGTCCAGGTGGCTGCTCCAGATGGCAGGGCTTCACGGGAGTCAGCTGCCGCAGTGTGGGACCCGGGCCCCAGCGTCATGAAGATTGGCCCTGGCCCCGGGGGTCCGACAGCTCCAGGGATGCGTCCGCCACGGGCCCGCTACAAGGCCCCTCCAGCAGAACTGCTTTCCCTGTGGAAGACTGTAAAGAGAAAAAAAAGGGACTGTTCAGGCAGGAGCATGGCTGAAAAGGTGGCAGAATAACCCACCCAGCCACGTTGGGTCCAGCGGTGGTCTACCTGCAGACCCTAGTTCTTAGTTTTGGTTCTGAGTTTTTGAGAAAAATAGAGTGTTCTTTGAAAGTAATAAGAGAAGTTGTGTTTTGGCCTGAGCAATAATGTTATATGTTTTGCTATATGTAATAATGCTTAAGAATGTGTGTTTAATCGATAGTGGATGTTGTTAATGGGGAATTTTGATATGCTAAATTGGAGAGGACTGATTTGCTAATTTTCAATATTGTGTTCTGCATTTTTGCAAGAGGGGGGCCGAATGTGGTGTATGGATAAGGGACATTCAGAGTGGAAGGCAGCCTGCGGCTGACGTCACCTCCAATATTTATTGGGCGGTCCGCCATCTCACTGGGTGTGTTCGGAGAGTGAGCGTTAGGTGAGGACTGAGAGCGAGAGTTATAACTGTGTACATGTGCTTGTATTACAATGGTTCTGTAATAAAGTTCAGTTTGACTACAGCATCCTTGTCCATCATCATTGCCAGGTTTGTGGACATAACACATGGCTCAACTCTGAATGTCTACACCTAATGAAGACCAGAGATCAACTTCTTAAAATAGCTCTAAAATCAGGTTTAACAACAGACAAAAATGTATTCCGCTAGAAATAAGGTAACACAAACTCTGAAGACTAAGGCAAACTTTTTAATAACTATTATTGAAAATGCAAAAGGAGATGGCAAAAAAACCTGAAAAAATATTAACAAATAACAGAACAAAAAAGATGACTGAGACATGGAACTTAATATTGATAACAAATTGACACAGAATCCCACAGTCATTACTACAGCATTTAACAACTTTTTCATAAACTGTGCTAGAAATATCCCATTCATTTAATCGACCTGATCATAATTCTAGCTCTATTAACCCCTCACAACCAGTTTTTAATATATTAGAAATAATTGAAAACGAAGTCGCAAATATCATCAGCTCATTGAATATCTCAAAAGCAACAGATGAACATGGTCTTAACACCAATTTTTTTAAAAGAACATAATAATAATAATAATACATTTTATTTATGGGCACCTTTCATGACACTCAAGGTCACCTCACAGTAATAAAAAATAGATAAAATACATTAGAATAAACATAAAATATAGACCAAATGTCATGAACGCCCCTCCAGGGGAAAACAAACAAACCCAATCACTTGACTGCAGTGAGACAATTTATTCAGAGAAAAAACATGACAGTCCAAAAATACAGTGCAAACAAATACCAAAAAGCCAACAAGGAAAACTTACACAGAGTAGGTGCTCCTGAGTTAGGAACTCGGGAAAAGAGGAGGGGGAGACTGAGCTGCAAGATGAAGTTCAATCTGGACACAATTGTGACTGCCACAGTGACAGAGAGGAAAAGCAGAGTTTAAATACCTGACCAGAAATGGGCAGCAGGCGTGAGAGTCAAGCTGGCAAGCACTAATACCTAACTGCTCTCAGCTGGTGGGTGAGTGGACTGAGAGAAGTGAAAGGGGAAAAATAGCAGGAGAAAAAAAACCACAATCGCTCGCAGCTGATGGACTAGAACAGACTGTGAGTGAAAGGGCTGTGCCTGGAATGGAGAAAAAGGGGCTCGTATCACCAAAACAACATAACAGAACTGACAGAAGAAGAAGAATGAACAGAGAAATACTCAAAACTACAAAGGGATTCTGAGCACTGAGGACAGATGCTCAGACACATGACAGACCTCCGCCCCCCAAGGGGTGGATTCCAGCCACCCCAAAGTAGCATCAACAAAGAAACCCCCCCCCCCCCAAAAAAGGAAGGAGCATAGCAAGAAACCACCCTGGGAGGGAGGCGGGGGAAAAACGGCTAGGAGGGAAAAAACAAACCAGCTCATGACTCACACTTGCGCCCCGACAGATCCCTAAGCCCCCACAGTCCCAGAGCTCCAGGGTTCAAGTGGCTGGCAAAAGTCCCAGGCCAAGCAGATGGCCCAATGAATTGAGTCAGGCGGCCTGCCAGAGAAAATGGGCCACCCAACCCAGAGACTCAGTCTTTCTGGTGGCCAGCCAGCGTTGTTGAGCCACCAGGACCAGAGGGGTGAATCAGGAGGCGGCTTTCCCACCGGGAGGCTCAATGGTGGGTGGCCGGACCAGAGGAGGGGGACCCCAACGGCGTCTGGTGGCAGAGGAAGGTGGGCCACGACGACGTCCGACAGAGGAGGAAGAGGCACCCTGAAGGCCTCTGGCAGAGGAGAGAAGGCCTTGGTGTCCTCTGGCTGGCCGTCAGCACCCTCAGTGGTCTCAGCTTGGGACACGGTTGCACCCACGGTGGCTCCAGGCTGGAGCACAGCTGCACCCATGCTGGCTCTGGGCAGTAGCTCTGCCGCACTCGCGGTGGACCCGGGCTGGGCCAACGCTGCACCCACGGTGTACCCGGGCTGGGCCAACACTGCACCAACGGTGGACCCGGGCTGGGCCAATGCTTCACCCACAGTGGATCCGGGCTGGGCCAACGCTGCCTTGATGATGGGCCAACCGACCCGTGAGAGCACCAGAGCCAGGAGGTGGTCAATCGCAGGGACCCCGGGTTGGAACTGCGCACCTGCAACAACCTCCACAGCGGGGCAAAGCTGGACCCACAGCGACCCCCAGTGCCGGGCCTGGATCTTCGGACACGTCCAGCGGTGTTAGATTCTCTCCGGCGACCCTGGGAGAGGACTCAGACACAGAACAAGGAGAAGAAGGGTCAGGGTCACTGGCAGTGGCAGTGGCAGTGGCGGAGCCCAGTGAGGTGAGCTCAGGTGCAGCAGAGGGCTGCACCTGGCTCTCCTCACCAAGAGTCAGGCAAGAATGCTCTAAAACAGACAGTAGAAAAACAAAGGAGAGCACTTGCCTGAGCTCGAGCTTCACCGCCGTCCAGGACTCCGACGATCCAGGCGATGTCATCTCGGGTTTGGCCCTCTGGAGGTTCAGCTTGGAAACCGACACTGCTGCGGCAGCCTTGGAAGCAGGCGTGATGGTTGTTTCAGTCTTCTGACTCCCAGGCAAAGGGGATCACGCTGGTGACTTCTCCAGCGTGGCAGCTGGGCTACGGCTCACCATTGGTGCTGGAACAGGAGTTTCCAGGGCCACGGCCTCCTCCATTGTCTGGCGGTCTAGTTTCAGAGCTGGCCGACACTCAAAGGGAACAGGAGGAGACACGGAGAGGGCTGGTGAATAGAGCGTGACTCTAGCAGGTGGAGATGTCTCTGGGGACTGCATACCCAAAGTGTCTCTACCAGGGATCATGCAAGATTTATTATCAATATTTGAAACGGAATGGAAAGAAACTTGCCTGTTCTCCTGGTAAACGATGTTCCCTGCTGCAGCTGGTGAAGTGTTGTCCCTTTCCGTGGCTAGGATAATTCTGGGCCCCCCTGAGAATTGTGGAGGAGCCGCTCCTGATGTCACGCAGAAAAACAGGACCAGGTAGGACGCAGTGGATCTTTCAGCAGCGGGAGGAGTCGCCGTGAGGAAGCAGAAGGCAGCAGCTGCGCTGTGGGAAGGAGCTGAGAATTCAGCTGGAGGAAACAGACATTTGGTGCGCACTGCTGTGGGAGTCTTCTGATCCGGCGAGGAAGGGGCTGCTGACGAGGAGGGAAGGGCGTTCCTCTGATGGTCCGGAACGGGATGACACTGTCTTTTGAATGCTGGAACTGGCTTAATTGGAGCGGGAATGGGCGCAGGGTTCTGGCAAGAAACAGAAACAACGGAGCCCCGGAAGCACCCTCCCTTCGGTGCGACCCCAGCCTTCTTCGGGGACTTCCTCCCCCTTTTGCCGTTTTCGCGTTGTAGCGCTGCCAACTGGGTTATCCTCTCAGCTCCCTCAGGGTGCTCCAAGAGCTGAGGGCATCGCCAAACTGCTGCCTCCGCCAGACTCACATAGCAGAGTATGTCTTCCGGGGTGGAATATGTGCATGCCAAGGAAATTAGCCCGTCTATTTCCATTAGGGCTCGGCAGCACTCCCACCCCAGGCTCATCGGATAGCTCCGACCAGTTGTGTCCATCGCCACCTCCAGAACACAGGTGAGTAAAAAAAAAACACACAAAAAGGTGAAAAAATGCTCCACTGCAGAAGCTGAGTTTCCACTGGTGGTAGTCAACTGTCATGAATGCCCTTCTGGGGAAAAAACAAATCCAATCACTTGGCTGCAGTGAGACAATTTATTCAGAGATAAAACATGACAGTCCAAAAATATGGTGCAAACAAATACCAAAAAGCCAACAAGGAAAACTTACTCAGAGTAGGTGCTCCTGAGTTAGGAACTCAGGAAAACAGGAGAGGGTGACTGAGCTGCGAGATGAAGTTCAATCTGGACACAACTGTGACTGCCACAGGGACAGAGAGGAAAAGCAGAGTTTAAATACCTGACCAGAAATGGGCAGCAGGTGTGAGAGTCGAGCTAGCAAGCACTAATACCTAACTGCTCTCAGCTGGTGGGTGAGTGGAATGAGAGCAGTGACAGGGGAAAAGTAGCAGGAGAAAAAGAACACAATCACTCACAGCTGATGGACTAGAACAGACTGTGAGTGAAAGGGCTGTGCCTGGAATGGAGGAAAAGGGGCTCATATCACCAAAACAACATAACAGAACTGACAGAAGAATAATAATGAACAGAGAAACACTCAAAACTACAAAGGGAGTCTGAGCACTGAGGACAGATGCTCAGACATATGACACCAAAGATAATGCAACTCAGACAATGCAAGCCGGAACAAATGGGCTCTGAGTTTAGATCTGAAAAATGAGAGTGAATCAGTGTTACGGATATCAGGAGGGAATGTATTCCAAAGTTCCAGTGCCGAGTAGCTGAATGCTCTGCCACCCATGGTAGTGAGCCAAACAGAAGGAACAGTGAGATGAATGAAAGAAGAGGCTCTAAGTGTGCGTGCAGGTATAGTGATGTGGAGGAGGTCAGAGAGATATGGAGGGGCAAGGTTGTGGATGTCCTTGTAGGTGAGTAATAGTATTTCATACTGTATTCAGAATGTGACTTGGAGCCAATGAAGCTGCTGCAGAACAGGAAAGATGTGATGAATAGATGGAGTCCTGGTGATGATGCGAGCTGCTGAGTTCTGTACCAGTTGTAATTTATGGAGAATTTTCTGTGGAAGACCAAACAGAAGGGAATTGCAGTAGTCAAGACAAGCTGTAACAAGACTGTGAACCAAGATGGCAGCAGTATGAGATGTGAGGGCGGGGCATAAGCGGTTGATGTCGCAGAGATGGAAGTGTGCTAACCGGGTTATGTTGTTAATGTGAGATGTGAAGGAAAGCATCCTATCAAGGGTGACACCCAGACTCTTAACCTGAGAGGATGGAGAAATAAGAGAATTGTCCAATGATACATTGATTGATTGATTGACTGATTGATTGATTTTATTTGAACATCCAGACAAAAAAGAAAAAAAAATTAAAAACAAAAGTCAAAACCCCAAAAAAATAAAATGTTCAAAAGGAGTGGGAAGAAGCCAACACTTATATAGTCCCACCCCTTCTCCATACCCAGTAAATTAGAATAACATTCTACTCATTATTCATCCCACAATTACATTCATTATACAATACCATAATATATAATATGTAGGGAGCGTGAAATGAGGAAGCGATGGGATTTTATAAATCAAGTTTTATTATCAGCTTCCAGTCCCTAACATGTCTCATCTCGATGCAGAAGCAGAATGAAGAGGCTGAGCGCAGTCAGACCTTCATACTTATACCCACACTCAACAAAAGACATTGCATATCAAAGCTGACATCCCGCATTAGAGTAATCCCTCTCCATTGTCCTCTCTCTCCTCCACCTGACCCTGGGGGGTCAGGAAGTTTGATCAGGTCTCCACCGCTGCGACTCCGTCTGCTCCTTGATCTTCGCCGGTGGTCGAGACCTCTTGTCCTGCTCTGAGACGTGAGGTCATTCCACATATGCAATCTCTAAACATTCCACTTATGTCTATACATATGTAGGTATGGATATATGAATAATATAAGCCACAGCCCCCCCCCAAACGTCTAAGAAAAGGACAATCAAATTAAGTTTACAGCTTAAGATAACATCCATGACATATTATACCGTTATACATCTCAAAAGGAAAAAGGAAAAATATTTTCAGCAGTCATGTTAACCTTCGAGTTATGCAGCATGATCCTGTTAAAAATTCAGTGGTAACAACAGCAGTATAGTTAATGTCACAAGTCAGCCTTAAAACTGCAACGGCACAATCCGACAACATAGTTAACAACTCTTTGTCAATTTTACATCAGTCTATGTGTCGTCTGGGTTTTAATCTTCTCCCGAATCTGCTGTAGGCCCGCTTTGGCGTCCTGGCGGGACCGTCCTGTAAGGGATCTGCAGCTTGGGGAGGACAGTGGTTATTTGTTCCCTGCAGGGGGGCTGAGTCTTTTCTCTTGGGGGGTCTACCCCGCCGAGGTGCTCTCGCCACCCGTGCAGGCTCGTCGCTCAACAAGAAAGCAGGTTTAAGTCTGTCAATGCTGACGGTTTCTTTTCTGTCCCCTAAATCAAGCACAAAATGCTTATCACCAGGTTCCAGCACTCTGTATGGTCCATCGTATGGAGGGCGGAGGGTTGGTTTTAAAGCTTTGTGTCTAACAAAAACGAACTCGGCGTTTTTCAAAGTTTGGGGGACAAAAACCCGCGGAAAAGAGTGATGTACGGGTCCGGGGAGCGTGTCCGGTCCCGTGCTGCTTAGGGGCCTCAGGGCTGGAGGTGCCCGGGCTCTGGATGTTCTGGTAAGAACTCACCTGGGAGCCTGAGAGGTTGTGCAAAAACTAATTCTGCCGGGGAGGCGTCTAGATCCTCCTTAGGCGCAGAACGCAACCCTAATAAAACCCAGGGAAGTTTATTCACCCATTCTGTATCCGTTAGTGAGGCCCTGAAGGCAGCCTTTAAAGACCTATGAAAACGCTCGCATAACCCGTTAGCCTGAGGGTGATACGCGGTGGTGCGATGAATTGTCGCCCCTAAGCTGCTGGCCATGGCTGACCACAGCTCTGAGACAAATTGAGGCCCCCTATCGGACGTGATGTCCGATGGGACGCCGAAACGCGCCACCCAGTTTGTTAAAAAAAAACGCGAGCGACTTCCGTGGCTGTGGTTGACGCCAGCGGGACCGCCTCCGGCCAGCGGGTGGTACAGTCTACCATTGTTAACAGGTGTGTGAACCCTTGCGACGACGGTAGTGGGCCCACGAGGTCGACGTGTACGTGGTCAAACCTCCTGGCTGGAATTCGGAAAGGTTCTAGAGGAGCTTTTGTGTGTTTGTGTATTTTGGCGCGTTGGCAAGAGATGCAAGTCTTTGCCCATTCCTTTACATTTTTACGCAGGCCCGGCCAAACAAACTTCTCCGTGACCATTTTAACCGAGGCGCGCACCCCTGGGTGCGCGAGGGAGTGAACCGAGTCAAAAATGCGGCGGCGCCACGCGGCTGGAACTACCGGGCGAGGCCGGCCGGTTGACACATCGCAGATTAGGGGGGGAACACCGTCACGCAAACCCCTTTCCTCCAGTCTTAACCCTGTTGGTCCAGACTGGAGCGCGCGCACGTCCGCGTCACTGCTTTGTTCCGCTGCCATGGCCGCGTAATCTATCCCTATGTGGATTGGTGCCGTGTACGCGTCCGCGTTGGCCATGAGTTCTGCGGCTGCGGTAGTATAATCTGCTTCCTCGCGCTCTGACGATGTCACAGCGCGGGAGAGGCAGTCTGCTACCACATTAAGCTTGCCTGCCACATGTCGAATATCTGTGGTGAACTCTGAAATTGCAGCTAGCTGTCTTTGTTGCCTGCCTGACCATGGTTCTGAAATTTTAGCCATCGCAAAAGTGAGTGGTTTGTGGTCTACAAAAGCCGTGAAACGCCGCCCTTCCAGCCAGAACTGGAAGTGGCGGATGGATAAATGAAGCGCTAGCAGCTCCCTGTCAAAAGTGCTGTATTTGCGCTCGGTTTGGTTTAAGGATTTACTAAAAAATGCTAACGGTTGCCAGGTTCCGCCAACATGTTGTTCCACGACTGCCCCTATGGCCAGGTCTGAAGCGTCTGTGGTTAACGCTATGCGGGCCGAGGGATTGGGGTGAACCAACGATGTGGCATTCGCTAGTGCACTTTTTACTTCCGCGAAGGCACATTCCCGCTCCGGGGTCCATTCGACCGCGTTGGAGGGCTTTTGTTTTCTGAGCGCGGCATATAGGGGCTGCATGAGTTGAGCTGCACGTGGGAGGAAACGGTTGTAAAAATTCACCATTCCTAAAAATTCTTGTTGCGATCTGACCGTTTGTGGTCGTGGGAAATTTGCTACCGCGCGCACTTTGTCCGGCAATGGAACTGCCCCCTCTGGTGAAACTCTGTGTCCCAAAAAATCAATTTGTGACACGCCGAATCGGCATTTGGCTGGGTTGATTATTAACCCGTGCTCTTCTAGTCTCTGAAAAACTGTAGTGAGGTGTTGTTCGTGTTCTTCCTCTGACGAGCTGGCTACCAGGATATCGTCGAGGTAGACGAACACGAAGGGGAGGTCGCGTAATACCGCGTCCATCATACGCTGAAAAGTTTGAGCGGCGCCTTTGAGGCCGAACGGCATTCGCAAAAATTCAAAAAGACCAGCCGTTTTGGGAACGTCCTCCGGTCGAACCGGAACTTGGTGGTAGCCGCGGACCAGGTCTATTTTAGAGAAAATGCGCGCACCTGCCAGATGCAGTGAAAAATCTTGGATGTGAGGGATTGGGTAGCGGTCATGCGCTGTCGCATTGTTTAATCTGCGGTAATCACCGCAAGGTCTCCAAGAACCGTCGGTTTTCGGGACCATATGTAGTGGTGATGCCCAAGGGCTTTTCGAGCACCGAATAATGCCCAATTTTTCTAGGCTGGCAAACTCGTCGCGTGCTATGGCGAGCTTGGTCGCGTC
The DNA here is from genome assembly GCA_020510985.1 of Pholidichthys leucotaenia. Classification (NCBI taxonomy): domain Eukaryota; kingdom Metazoa; phylum Chordata; class Actinopteri; order Cichliformes; family Pholidichthyidae; genus Pholidichthys; species Pholidichthys leucotaenia. Next base: position 225,805,793 of record CM035838.1, on the reverse strand, counting down.
TAAGCGCCGAGCTTTGGCAAAAACAGGTGGGCCTGTTGTGGGGATGAAGTGTTCAACCCCGTGTTTCGCTACTGTTGCTGAAAATTTGGGAACTGTGAGTGCTGGAAATTGGGTGAGTAGTTGGTCAAACTTACCTCCTGCTGTGGTGACGCTGGCCTGCATGGGTGGTGGAGAGACTCGAGCTGAGCAGGGGATAGAAGAAAATGATAGTGCATTAACCAAGCGTCTATTTGCAAGATCGACTAACAACCCATGTGCACACAAGAAATCAGCCCCCAACAAGTTAAAACTCACCGCCGCTATAATAAATGTCCACCTATAGTTGCGGCCGTGAATGGACAGAGGTAGGTTTCTTTCACCGAAGGTGTCGATGATCGAGCCGTTAGCTGCCATCGCTCCGTTTCCACGGGGTCCCATTGCCCGGTCTGCGTTGGACGGGGTGATGAAGCTCACCTGAGCTCCAGTGTCGATGAGGAACTGTCTCCCGGAGCGTCCGTCAGTCACATAGAGTAGCTTGTTTGTCTCGCCGAGAGCCGTAGCTGCTAACGGTTCTCGGCTTTGGCGTTTTCCCGAGCTCTTGAAATTGCAGGGGGGCACCCATTTGTACGCCCTCTCGGCGAAACGTTGATGATAATAGCAGAGGTCGTTCCGCTTGCTGCGCCTTGGTCGCGTCGCTGCCATGGTGGGCGGGCTCTGCTCTGTTGTCTGCGGTTCTCCGCTGCTCTGGGCTTCCGCGCCGAGATCTGCAGATGCTGCTGTGGCCATCTGTTCGCCGCAGGAGTTGATGAGCCGCTGCGCTTCTCGTGCCAGCGCGCGGAAGTCCTGCTGGGTGCTGCACCGCATGTTGGCCAGGGTCCCTCTCATGTGCGACGGCAGAGTGCTGAGGAAGATATGTTGAAAGAGGAAGTTGTCATTGTCTGCCTCCCTCAGCAGCAGCATGTCCTCCATGAGGGCCATCGGTCTGTGTCCTCTGTGGCCGTGAGTCGCCAGAATCCTCCCTGCTCTTTCCTCGGCTGAGGGGACAAAGCTCTCTATGAGGGTCGCCTTCAGTTCTTTGTACTTGTCGTGGGCGGGCGGTTGCTGTATCACGCTCCGCGCGCATCTTGATGTGGCGGCATCGAGTCTGGCGACGATGTGGTAAAATTTTGTTTCATCCGCCGTTATCCCCGCCAGTGCAAACTGAGCCTCAGCTTGCTGAAACCACGAGCTCGGGTCGTTTTGCCAGAACTCTGGGAGTTTGACGGTGACGGCGCTTGCCTGGGCCGTCTCTGATGTGTCTGCAGGGCGAGAACGCCTTTCTTCCGTTCTTGAGGCGGGGCTGGGGACGGTGCTCGGTTGAGCCCTCTCTGACGATTCTGCTGTGGGGGAACTTCTTCCATCCGTTCCCCTGTCTGCGTTGGTGACGGCGCTTGCCTGGGTCGCCTCACGTCTGGTCACCAATGTAGGGAGCGTGAAATGAGGAAGCGATGTGATTTTATAAATCAAGTTTTATTATCAGCTTCCAGTCCCTAACATGTCTCATCTCGATGCAGAAGCAGAATGAAGAGGCTGAGCGCAGTCAGACCTTCATACTTATACCCACACTCAACAAAAGACATTGCATATCAAAGCTGACATCCCGCATTAGAGTAATCCCTCTCCATTGTCCTCTCTCTCCTCCACCTGACCCTGGGGGGTCAGGAAGTTCGATCAGGTCTCCACCGCTGCGACTCCGTCTGCTCCTTGATCTTCGCCGGTGGTCGAGACCTCTTGTCCTGCTCTGAGACGTGAGGTCATTCCACATATGCAATCTCTAAACATTCCACTTATGTCTATACATATGTAGGTATGGATATATGAATAATATAAGCCACAAATACACCTTATAATTAAATTATGCAGTAGAAATGATTCAACAATGATAGTTTATATTGACAATAATACCAATATCTAATAATAATTGTAATAATAATAAATAAATACTTCTGGTATGTTTAATATAATTATAGACAATATTATCATCATAACAGGACATCAAAAAATTAGTTAAAACTCATATTGTTCCTCTCCACGGAAATCTTTAGTAAAAGGCGAAAGATTTATACGATCTGAAGAGAAACATGAGTGTACAGCAGCGCGGTGGTGGCGTGGTGGTGGAGTAGTTAGCACTGCGGCAGCACAGCAACTCACCCTTGGCTGGGGGATCCTGGGTTCAATCCCAGCTCCTGACCAACAGTGATCTGTGTGGAATTTGCATGTTCTCCCCGTGTCTGCGTGGGTTTACTCCGGGATTTCTCCGGTTTCCTCCCACATGCCAAAAACATGCAAGTTAGGTTAATTGGCATCAAACTGGGGATTCTAAATTGTCCTTAGGTATGAATGTGAGAGTGAATGGTTGTCTGTCTCTCTGTGTTGGCCAAGATGGACTGGCGATCTGTCCAGGGTGTACCCTGCCCCCGCCCAAAGATGCTGGGATAGGCTCCAGCCCCCCCGCGACCCGAAAAGGATTAAGCGGAAGAAGATGAATGAATGAATGAATTATCATCATCATAATCACCATATATATGACCATATACCCCCACATGGCTTACAATACCTAGGCGCAATAGGTAACCATATAATAATAATAACCATAATAATAGGTAGCCATATGGTAGTTACAACAACAACAACAATAATAATAATAATACCACCTGGCCTATATAATACTTCAAGTAATTCCAACCTAACAACAATCCTAATACTATAATTCTAGTAATAATGACATCAATAATAATAGTACTCAGTGTGGAGAGCGTGAAAAGATGAGGCTGAATTTATTTCTCATTTCAGGTTTATTAACATTCATGTGTCTCCAACATCCTCTCAAACAGAAAAGAGAACCATCCTCCCACATCTCCCCTTTTTATACCTGGGACATCAAAGTACAGAGTCACATTGTCATTTAATCCCCAGACCCAATACATCACCCCCCAGGTCTTCTCTTCTCCACCTAAAACCCTGGTGGTCAGGAAGTCTTTTCAAGGCCATTTCTAAAGACACATTTCACCCTCTCCTGTTATCCTCAGGAGGCCCAGACTTATTGTTCCTTCTAAGACGTGAGGTAACAGTAATATACATATGCAGCCTAAGCATCTCAAATATGTGTGCCACATGACCCCCCCCAAACGTCAAAGATGAAACAATACAACATAGTCTGCACATCATGATAAAATCACAAACATCAGTCCATATGCTGTTTGGGCTTCAACCGTCTTCCGAACTTGCTGTAAGCGGGCTTTGCCGCTCCCGCGGCGTCATCCTGCTGTGAATCTGCTATCTGAGGATGAGAACTGTTAGTCAATCCCTGTGGGGGCTCTGGGGCATGCTCCCTGGGAGGTCTGCCGCGTCGAGGAGCCCTCGCCACCTGCACAGCTTTGTCAGCCATCACAAAAACAGGTTTGAGTCTGTCTATGGTAATTGTTTCCCTCCTGCCCCCTAAATCTAGCAGAAAATGCTTATCACCTGTTTCCAGCACTCTATATGGGCCATCATAAGGTGGTCGCAGGGTTGGGCACTGAGCCTCGTGCCTGACAAAAACAAACTCGGCGTTTTTTAAAGACTTGGGTACAAAAACGCGTGGAAAAGTGTGATGAACGGGGCCAGGAAGCGTGCTCGCTCCCGTGTCGCTCAGTGACCGCTGAGCAAGGGGGCACTCTGGCGCAGGATTATCCGGAAGAAACTCCCCTGGCAGCCGGAGTGGCTGCGCAAACACCAACTCAGCTGGGGAGGCTTTTAAGTCCTCTTTAGGTGCAGAACGCAACCCCAATAAAACCCATGGTAGTCTGTTTACCCAATTTGCATCCGTAAGCGACGCTCTGAGGGCTGCTTTCAATGACCTATGGAAACGTTCGCATAAACCATTAGCCTGGGGGTGGGATGCGGTAGTGCGGTGGATTGTTACCCCCAGGCTGCAGGCCATCGCTGACCAAAGCTCAGAAACAAATTGAGGCCCCCTGTCGGACGTAATATCCGATGGGACCCCAAAACGCGCTACCCAAGCCGTTAAAAACGCGCGCGCCACCTCCTCGGCTGTAGTTGATGCCAGTGGGACCACTTCAGGCCAACGCGTGGTGCGGTCCACCATTGTCAAAACATGCGTGCACCCCTGTGACGGCGGTAGGGGGCCTACGAGGTCGACATGCACATGATCGAACCTCTTGGCCGGGATGTGAAACGGCTCTAAGGGGGCTTTAGTGTGTTTGTGTATTTTGGCTCGCTGGCAAGCCATGCAGGCTCTTGCCCACTCTTTAACGTGCTTGCGCAGGCTCGGCCATACAAACTTCTCTCCTACCATTTTGACCGACGCGCGCACCCCCGGGTGCGCCAAAGAGTGAATCGAGTCAAAAACACGGCGGCGCCACGCGGTCGGCACCACCGGACGCGGTCGCCCGGTAGAGACGTCGCAGATTAGGGGGGGCATACCATCTTGCAGCCTCCTGCTCTCCAGCCTTAACCCTGTTGGTCCAGACTGGAGCGCGCACACGTCCGCATCGCTACCCTGATCCGCGGCCATGGCTGCGTAATCTATCCCCACGTGGACTGGGGCCGCGTATGCTTCCGCGCCGCTATTTTGCTCCGCGGCCATGGCAGTATAATCTACCCCTGCGCGGACTGGAGCGGTTACGACGCGCGAGAGGCAGTCTGCCACTACATTAAGTTTACCCGCTACGTGTTGAATATCGGTAGTAAACTCTGAAATTGCAGCCAGCTGCCTCTGCTGCTGGCCCGACCACGGCTCCGAAACCTTGGCCATCGCGAAAGTGAGCGGCTTGTGGTCGACGAACGCGGTGAAACGACGACCTTCTAGCCAGAACTGGAAGTGGCGAATGGCTAAGTGGAGCGCTAACAACTCCCTGTCGAACGCGTTGTATTTTCGCTCGGCGTCGCGCAAGGTCCTGCTGAAAAAGGCAAGCGGCTGCCAAGCCCTGGCAACATGTTGCTCCACTACCGCCCCTATGGCCACGTCTGACGCATCAGTAGTGAGCGCTATGCGGGCCGTTGGGTCTGGATGAGCCAACAACGCAGCGTCTGCCAGGGCTGTTTTGACCTCCGAGAATGCGCGCTCCCGCTCCGGGGACCATTCGATTGCATTTGAGGGTTTTTGTTTTTTAAGCGCAGCATACAATGGTTGCATGAGCTGCGCTGCGCGGGGGAGGAAACGGTTATAAAAATTCACCATTCCCAAAAACTCCTGTAATGCTTTGACCATTTGTGGTTGGGGAAAATTTGTTACTGCGCGCACTTTGTCCGGCAGAGGAACTGCTCCATCTGGGGAGACGCGGTGCCCCAAAAAATCAATCTGCGTCACCCCGAACTGACACTTCGCTGGGTTGATTATTAACCCGTGCTCTCCCAACCTCCGGAAAATTGTCGTGAGGTGCTTTTCGTGTTCCTCTTCGGACGCGCTGGCTACCAGAATGTCGTCCAGGTAGACAAACACAAAAAGGAGATCGCGTAACACTGCGTCCATCATGCGCTGGAACGTCTGCACGGCGCCTTTAAGCCCAAACGGCATGCGCAAAAACTCAAAAAGGCCAAACGGAGTTATTACCGCTGTTTTGGGAATGTCCTCAGCGCGTACTGTGACTTGATGGTACCCACGGACCAAGTCTATTTTAGAAAAAATGCGCGCCCCCGCCAGATGAACGGAAAAATCCTGAATATGGGGGATTGGGTAGCGGTTGTGCGCTGTAGCGTTGTTCAACCTGCGGAAATCACCGCAAGGTCGCCACGAGCCGTCAGCTTTAGGGACCATGTGGAGCAGGGAAGCCCATGGGCTCTTCGAACCCCGGATGATGCCCAACCTTTCAAGGTTGGCGAACTCCTCGCACGCTATGGTCAGTTTAGCTGCATCCAAGCGCCGAGCTTTTGCAAAAACGGGGGGACTGGTGGTAGTAATAAAATGCTCCACTCTGTGTTTAGCGACAGCTGCTGAAAACGTGGGAACTGTGAGCGCTGGAAACTGAGTGAGGAGAGTGTGGAACTTACCGCCTGCCGTAGCGACGTTGGCTTGTGCTGTGGGCGGGGTCACTCGAGCTGCACAGGGGATAGAGTAAAACGAGAGTGCATTAACCAAGCGTCTATTAGGAAGATCAACCAACAGCCCATGTGAGCACAGAAAATCAGCACCTAACATGTTGAAACTCACTGCAGCTATAATAAAAGTCCATTCATATGTACGGCCGTGCAGGGACAGAAGCAGAGTCCTTTCACCGATGGTCTTAATGCTCGAACCGTTCGCCGCTGATGCTCTGTGACTCCTGGGGCCTGCCAGCCGGTCAGCATAGGTTGGCGTGATGAAACTCACTTGGGAACCTGTGTCCACGAGGAATTACCTCCCAGAACGTGCATCCGTCAGGTAGAGCAGCTTGTTCTGTTCACCGAGGGCCGCGGCTACCGACTCCCGACTCAGGCGTTTTCCCGAGCTCTTGAACTGACACGGTGGTATACACTTGCGTGCCCCCTCTGCAAAACGGCGATGGTAAAAACAGAGGTCGTCTCCTCCGCGATGTTTGGTCTTCACCGCCGCCGTTGTCGGTGGGTCTGCCTCCGCCGCCTCTGGCCCCCTGCCATTCCCGGCCGTCGCGCCGAGGTCTGTCGCTGCTGCGGTGGCCGTGTGCCTTCTGCTGGCGTTGAGAATCCACTGTGCCTCCTGGGCCAGCGCGCGGAAGTCCACGCTGGGTCACAAACCGGGAGCCCGCCAGGGTTGCCCTCGTCTCCGACGGTAGAGTTCTCAGGAAGATGTGAGTGACTAGGAAATCGTCGTTGTCTGAGCCTCTCAGCCTCAGCATGTCTTCCATCAGGTCGACAGGCGTGCTTTCTCCCAAGTCGTTCAGGGCCAGGAGTCGCTCTGCTCTCTCCTGGGCTGAGGGAGTGAAACGCTGAATGAGCGCAGCCTTCAACCCGCCGTATTTGTCGCCAGCGGGTGGGCGCTGCACCAGGCTCTGCACATGTTGAGCTGTGCGGCTGTCGAGTTTGGCGATGACGTGGTAGAACTTTGTGTCATCTGCTGTTATTCCCCCGAGAGCGAACTGGGCTTCGGCCAAGAGGAACCATGAGTCCGGGTTGTCCTGCCAGAATTCTGGTAGTTTGACTGAGACTGCGTTTGCTCGGCTGGTCCCTGGCGAGTCTGGTTCGGGGGAATTGCTTCTGCTCATTGTACGTCTTAAGGTCACCAGTGTGGAGAGCATGAAAAGATGAGGCTGAATTTATTTCTCATTTCAGGTTTATTAACATTCACGTGTCTCCAACATCCTCTCAAACAGAAAAGAGAACCATCCTCCCACATCTCCCCTTTTTATACCTGGGACATCAAAGTACAGAGTCACATTGTCATTTAATCCCCAGACCCAATACATCACCCCCCAGGTCTTCTCTTCTCCACCTAAAACCCTGGTGGTCAGGAAGTCTTTTCAAGGCCATTTCTAAAGACACATTTCACCCCCTCCTGTTATCCTCAGGAGGCCCAGACTTATTGTTCCTTCTAAGACGTGAGGTAACAGTAATATACATATGCAGCCTAAGCATCTCAAATATGTGTGCCACACTCAGCATATATAATCATAATAACAACCTTTCTTCATTAAAGACGCATTGCAATATTACTGTCTTTTATTTTTATATTGCTCAAAAATCATTTCTTTAAATGTTGATTTAAATATATGGATGTTTGGACATTGCCTGTGTTTCTCCCCCAACCCATTCCACAATTTTACCCCACACACAGACATACAAAAACGTTTCCTAGTAGATCTTACTAGGTGCATTTTAAATTTTGTGTTCCTCCATAAATTGTATTTCCCTTCTCTCTCACTGAAAAGATTTTGTATATTGTGTGGCAAAAAGTTTTTACTGACTTTAAGCATTAACTGTGCTGTATAATAATCAACCAGATCCCGTAATTTCAATAACTTTGAAGGTAAAAACAATAAATTAGTATGTTCAAGATACCCGACATTGTGTATAACACAGACTGCCCTTTTTTGTAATATTAGCAATGAATTAAGTGTACTTTTATAATTGTTACCCCAGACCTCTATACAATAGGTCAAGTATGGAAGTACTAATGAGCAATACAAGATATGAAGTGATTTGTAATCTAGGACCTGCTTAATTTTATTTATAATTGCAATATTTTTTGCGACTTTGTTTTGTATGTATCTGACGTGTGGTTTCCAACTAATTTTATCATCTAGTTTTACACCTAAAAATTTGATCTCCTTAACATGTTTAATAATTACATTATCGATATGAATATGTATATCTTCTTTATTTTTACAATTACCAAATATCATTACCTTAGTTTTATCTATATTTAGTGATAACTTATTACAATCCATCCATTTTTTAAGCTTATTTAATTCATTATTTAGCGTATGGATTAGTTGATTATAATTATTTCCAGAATAAAATACATTATTATCATCAGCAAATAATATTATTTTTAATAATTTAGAAACTTATTAGCAGTATTGCTAAATCTGGCATACTTCCTTTTGTATTAATGTTCATTAGTATGTAATGTCCCTGTCAAATAAACATTTTAAACTTAAACTTGTATCCTGGGCACACCCTAGTGGCCAAAGGTGCCTGTTGCATTTATGTATTCAGATTTATTGCCCGAAACGGCTCCTAGCTTATTTCAAAACTAGAAAAGCACTCGGAGAGCGCAGACCTCCGCCAAGCGGCACAGTTCCCCCCATAGAGTGTTTGTGTGTACGTTTTCAGATTCCCTGAGCATGAAAAGATATGAGTAGCAATTGGATTCACAATGATTATTTGTTTATTTGACATGGACAGTGCAATAAACAGACAACTAGAAAAGCACTCGGAGAGTGCAGACCTCTGCCAAGCGCCACAGTTCCCCCCATACAGTGTTTGTGTGTACGTTGTCAGATTCCTTGACCATGAAAACATCTGAGTAGCAATTGGATTCACAATGATAGGATTAGTGGTTCAGTAGTAAAAGCATTACCTCCTTGGCAGAGGTAATAAACTGAAGTGTTGGTGTTGTGTCCATGTCCTGCATCTGCAAACTCCCAGGCTGGGGGTGTTGCAATTGAATGAACGAATGAATTAATCTTTATTTCGAATAGATTAAGAGTACAGGTTAAAAGAAAGTGAATAATATAACAAAGGGGGTAATAAAATCCAACAAGGTCAAATTAGACAATAGCTCCTCTGATTATACAATTCAACATAAGTTATCCGAAATATGTGATGGCTGAATCCGCAGCTTATATTGCCCACCCATGTTCCATCCAAGAATTCAAAAGAAAAAACAAAAGAAGTCATGACACAACTGCGTACAACCCACAGGGCAATGGGTTATGTGAGTGTTTTAGATCACTGAAAGCAGCACTGAGGGCTTCACTGACGGATGCCAATTAGGTAGACGGGTTGGCGTGGGTTTTATTCAAAAATCAAACGTTTATTTCAAACTCAGGGTTCATATTAAATGCAGAACTAAAAGGAGTAGAAAATAAATAAATAAATAAATAAAAGTATATACAGATCAGCAGACAGTCGGCGGTCTTGTAACAACAATAACATTCAATACTGGACTCAGTATAAAATGGAACGCCACCACTTCCAAATGCTGAAGTGTGAGTGACGAGTTGACAATTGCTGATATAAGATGATTGTTACATGGCAGCAACCTTGTCATCAAACTGTAAACATCGTTACGTATCAACTCGCCAAAAGACGGAATGTTCACAGACACAAACATCTTGCTTGCAGTCGACCTTCGTGGTACATGTAATCTTTATCTTTATTGGGGTTGCGCTCCGCGGCCAAAGATGATTTGGAAAATTCCCCGGCAGAGAGCTTCTTTTTGCGGAGCTACTATGGCTGAGCGGGGAATTTCTGCCAAATAATCCAGCGGCGGACAGCTGGCTGTCTGAGCTTTTGCAGCGTTGCGCAAACACAGGCACACAGCACGCTGCCGAGCAGCTGGTTTTTGCGCAGCGCCTATGGCTGCCCGGGGAATTTCTGCCAAATAATCCGGCGGCGGACAGCCGCCCGTCTCAGCTTTTGCAGCGTCGCGCAAACACAGGCACGGTGTTTTCCGCGTGCTTTTGTGCCTAAAACGTTGAAGAAGGCGGAGTTTATGTTGGTCAGACACGATGACCAGCGCCCTCCATTGCGCCTGCGCACATGTTGAAAATAGCCGTATGTCACAGTGTTAAAGAATGCTTTAAAAAATTCCTGTATCCAGACAGTGATCCGGACCATCCCCAAAATTTAATCAGTTCTTCCTTGTACCATTTCCAACAACGCCTGAAAGTTTCATGGAAATCCGTCCAAGACTTTTTGAGTTATCTTGCTAACCAACAGACAGACAGACAGACAGACAGACAGACAGACAAACAAACAGACAAACCCCGGCAAAAACATAACCTCCTCCTGGCCTTTCGGCCTGGCGGAGGTAATTAATGAATGACAATCAATGTGATAGTGATAGGATTAGTGGTTCAGTAGTGTAAAATGGGGCTATAAGGGACGGCGGGTTAATAAGGGACACTTTTGTGGGAAATGTTTTAAATGTAATTGTGCTTTTTTTATTTTGAGCAGGACGCTGAGTTGTGTTGTTATTGTCAAATATCCATGAATCCTTCATCAAATCTAGGCGGAAGCAAAATTAAAAAAGCAGAATTACATTTAGAAAAGTGTCCCATATTACCCCGCCGTCCCTTATAGCCCCGTTTTACGGTAGTAAAAGCATTGCCTCCTTGGCGGAGGTAATAAACTGAAGTGTTGGTGTGTCCATCTCCTCCACTGACGGATGCAGATTGGTTAGACAGGTTGCCGTGGGTTTTATATTATATTGGGGTTGTGGTCCGCGGCAAAACAGAATTTAGAATCTTCCCCGGCAGAGAGGTCGTTTTTACGCAGCGCCTATAGCTGGGCGGGGAATTTGTGGCAAATAATGGGGCGGCGGACAGGTGGCCGTGTCAGGTTTTGCAGCGTGGCGCAAAAGCAGTCACGCTGGCGGGCCCAGGGCAGCAGTGTTTTCCGTGTGCTTTTGTGCCTAAAACGTTGAAGAACGCGGAGTTTGTGTTGGTCAGACACAACGACCAGCGCAATGTGCGCAGCGCCTATGGCTGGCACAGGCACGCTGGGGGTCCGAGGCCAGCAGTGTTTTCCGCGTGCTTTTGTGGCTAAAACGTTGAAGAAGGCGGAGTTTGTGTTGGTCAGACACGACGCCCAGCGGCCTCCATTGCGCCTGCGCACATGTTGAAAATGGCCCTATGTCACAGTGTTGAAAAATGCTTTAAAAAAATTCCTGTATCCAGACGGTGAACCGGATCACCCCCAAAATTTAATCAGTTCTTCCTTGTACCATTTCCAGCAACGCCTGAAAGTTTCATGCAAATCCGTCCAAGACTTTTTGAGTTATCTTGCTAACCAACAGACAAACAGACAGACAGACAAACAGACAGACAGACAAACACACAAACCCTGGCAAAAACATAACCTCCTCCTGGCCTTTTCGGCCTGGCGGAGGTAGTCAGTGAACTTAATATTTGTTCCTCGTGGTCAGACACAGATCTGTCCTCATCAGACCATCAGGGGTTAAATCTGGTGAAACTTCACCCTTCAGAAGATGAAGTTTTCAAGCAAAAAACTCTGAGCTCATCATTTGTTTCATGAAGTGTCTGGGCTTGAAGGTGACTTCTCTAAAAGTTTCCAAAAAAAGTGTAAGATTTTGTCTCTGAATTTGCAGGTTTTATCAAGATTTTATTAAATTTATGACATTTCCACATAGATTTTTTTCCTTGCACTTATTTGGCTTAAAAAATTAAATTTACATCCTCACTCATAAATTCAAGACTTCAACGTAAAATTAAAATTTGTTACTCAAACTTTTGCTACTTTTTTATGTAAATTTGTGGCTCTTTTCTGGAATTTTTCATCAAAGCAAAAGAGCCACAAATTGAAAACCTCTGGTAGAACTCAGGTCACACGCAGTTTTTCTTTTAAATTTGCCACTTTTTTCTTGTACGCTTCTGAACCCAGCCACAGGGGATTACAAGCTAGTGTACTCCTAGTGCTGGTCCCAAGCCCAGGTAAATGGGGAAGGTTGTGTTAGGAAGGGCATCCGACGTAAAACCTTTGCCAAATTAAACATGCAGATCATGAAGAATGAGACTTTCATACAGGATCGGTCGAAGCCCAGGTAAACAACGACCACCATATGTGCTGTTAACCGACAGGGTGCCGGTGGAAATTGGGCTACTGTTTGTTGTGTATGGACAAGACCCACATTTGGAGTGGAATTCAGCCTGTGGCTGATGTCACCACCAATATATATTGGACGGTCCGCCATCTCACTGTATGTTGTTGTAGAGACAGTATATTGGTTACAGCTTGAGTGCAGGTGTGCATATGACCACTGAGTGCACACGTGCTTATGTTAAGTTCTGTAATAAAGTTCAGTTTGAGCACAGCATCCTCGTCCGTCTTCATTCCAGGTGTGTGGACATATCATTTGGCGACGAGAATTTCAAACCATGGAGGCATGCTTGAGACCACTACAGCCTTTTCTCGAGTCCCTGGGTGAACCATTCATCCTGTGGCCAAGATGGCTGGATGTGTTTGAGACCTACGTTGCGGTGGTGGACCTGGGAAAACTGGATAAAGTAAATAAATGAGCACTTCTTGTCCACAACCTCGGCATAGAAGGTCAGAGGATTTTTTCATACGCTGGGTCCGACAGAGTCATACAGGGATGCTGATGAACTGCTTGCAAGCTATTTTGCTACACCAGACAATGTGATAGCACAACAAATTTGATTCTGCCAATGGTGACAGAGAATTGGTGAGTCCACACAACAATTCGTCGCCGACTTGAGACATTTGGCTAGCATGTGCCACTTTGGATTGTTAGAAGGCGAGATGGTGTGGGACCAGTTAGCTGAGCACACATGCAACCCGAGGCTGAGAGTTAAGATGCTAATGGTGCCAAACGACATGATGCTACCTAGCACGATAGAGCTAGCGTTCCATCTTGAATCAGCGGAGAAGTTAGCTACAGAGCTAGATGGGTGCCAACTACAGAAGCTACCAGGACAGACAATGCTAGCTAATGTGGTGGGCACAGAGGAATATGAGAACATGACAGAAGAGTAAGAGACGAACACCGTCAACCGAAGGACCACTCTGAGCGGCCCCGTTTGTGGTAGCTGTGGGTCTCTGACGCACCAGGACAGAGCACATTTTTGCCTGGCAAGAGGACAACGTTGCAACAAGCGTGGATGCTTAAACCATTTCACCAGAGTGTGCCAGTCGCTGGTGCCATGGAGCCCGCCAAGTAAGCCAAGCTGCCCGTCAACAACAACCATTCATGTGGTAAGCCCTGGTGTGGCAACTGGGGCATGACGGACCTCGACAATGACAACGTGGTGTGGGATGAGGTGATTCAAAGCGGCACCGACACCAAATCGTTCATCCCGCATGCTCAGGAGGAGAGCTGCCCGGGAGGGGGGCAACAGCCAGACTTGCCTCCGTTCCTCACCTGGCTGGAGCTGCAGGAGAAGGAGTTCGTGCACGCAGAAAACCCCAAGGAACAACAACAACAACCGGGTACAGACACTGCTCACAATGCAGCACATCAGACGGGAGAGGGGAGGAACCGGACTGCTTCCATACCCGCGTTCACCATTATACTACGGAAGTTGCAACCAAGCCGACAGGTGAAGAGTCCGCTACAACGAATGACACGGGAGAAACACCGGGCACCTTCCGTACCTACGACCAGCCTCAGCCTACAGAATCAGTGACGGCGATGACGGGTGAAGGGTTCGCAACAAACACGGTAACTACAGAACCACCACAGCACGACGAAGATCCCAAACCAGAAGAGCATGCAGCGCCACTGGGATCACAACGACACACAAAACCGAGCAAGAGTGCCGGTCCACGTCATGGACTGGGTTCGGGTTCTGGCGAGAGACCGGGACAGCGACTGACTGGGCCACAACCGATGAGACAACAGGTGCCACTGAGGATTGTGGCAAAACTGGGATCAGCATGCTTCTGACTGACAGATGGTTCGGTTTGGCACGCAAACCAACTACAGCATGTCCATATGGTTGCTCCATACAGCAGGGCTTCGCGGGAGTCAGCTGTCGCAGTGTGGGACAGGGCCCCAGCATCATGAAGATTGATCCTGGCCCCGAGGATCTGACAGCTCTAGGGATGCGTCCACCATGGGCCCGCTACAAGGCCTCTCTGGCAGAACTGCTTTCCCCATGGAAGACTGTAAAGAAAAAAACCTGTTCAGGTAGGAGCGTGGCTGAAAAGGTGGCAGAATAACCCACCCAGCCGCGCTGGGTCTAGCGGCGGCCTACCCGCAGACCCTAGCTCTACGTTCTGATTAAAGCTCTTTAAATGTTGAATGTTCTTGAATTAAAAAAAGTGTGTTTAAAATAAGAATGCTAACAATGTGGGTTTATTAGTGTACCAAATTGGAGAGGGCTAACTGTCAAACTCCTTGTGCGCTTTTCCATAGCGCACGGAGGAGGAGAAGGACGGATGGATTTACATGCAGGGTTTCACCAAACACACATTTATTGACAACACAGTGCAAAAATAAAGACTTAGAGGTTAGGACAGACATACACAAAAGGCTGACGCAGGAGCGAACAGCGGGCAGACCATTGTGTACCGTGGTCACATGAAAAAAAAACACAAATAGCACAAATGCGCTCGGGAGAGCGAAGAAGACTGTAGGAGGCTCAACTTGTACAGGGAAGAAAACTGGGCAACGGCCTAAGCATAGCAGTTAAGCTGCAGGGAGAAATACTACCAGATAAGCATAGCAGCTAACCACACAGAGAAATGCTAGACAGTTTACACATGGGCAGGAGCAGTCCAAAAAGTCCAAATCTCCTCTGGAGCATGAAACCAATCCTTTGGGACGTGACGGTCACACGACGGCAAATGATAGTGCTACTCATATAATGGTCCAGCAGTGTTTGACTAGCAAAGAGCTGCTTATGTACAAACACTGCTGGCCCAACAAATTGGGAACACCTGGGCGAGGCGCGGGAAAGATAATTACTGGGGCAAACAGCTGACTGTCAGAGAGAGAGGGGGGAGTGGTCGGACCGGTGAACACTAGACAGCGCCCACCTGAAAGTGGGTCAAACAACTGCCTAACAATCGCCGGCCAGAGAAGCAGCTAAGCACAAAAATAAACACACAGGTGAGAAAGCAAAACACAACATATAACCAAGAACGGTCAGAACCGAGGCTGCAGGAAAAGACACCCCCCCCCCCCCCGCCCCCTCCCCAACAGGAGCAACAGCAACAAACAACACGAGCCCGGGTGGGAGGTACGGGGAACAGGAAGGAGGGAATACAATTCCCCGCCCAGGGCTCACACTTAACCCCCAAGTCCATGGGCGTTGGGGCTCAGGAGGCCACCCAGAGTCCCAGGCCCGGCAAAAGGTCCGGTGGACAGAGTCCGTCCTGGTAGCTCAGGTGCGACCGGAAGCCACCCCCGACTCTCCTCCCCAAGAGCCATACAAGATCTCTCAATCACAGTCAGATGAACAACAGGAGAGATAACTTGCCTGTGCTCAACCTCTACTGCTGTCCAGGACTCCGACGCTGCCGACGACAATGGGCCGGGTCCTGTCAACTGGAGGTCTGGTCCGGGGAATGACTCTGCTGTGGCGATCCCTGCAACAGGCGTGATGGTGGTTGCAGTCCTGGTCCGCTGATGCTCCTCCTCGACCCGACTGTTGACTGCAGCGAGCAGGTTCGCCCACTCCTCGTCCAACAGTGAGTCCAGGGGTTGAGCAGGCATAGTAGGGGAAACCCTCACAGCTGGGGAAGCGTGTCCTTGGACCTCCCTCTCTCGGCGCTCCTCTTCGACCCGGCGATTGAGTGCGGCGAGCAGAGCTGACCACTCCTCGTCTGCCGGCGTGGATACAGGGAAACACCTGCGTGCGGGCCCCTGGGCAGGATCATCCAGGGCCTCAACCTCCTCCATCGTCTGACGGCTTGGTTCTTGGACTGGCAGGACCTCAGGAATTAAGGGAGGAGACACGGAGAGGGGAAGGAAACAATCATTATTTGCAGCTGGAAGAGAGGTCCCAGTGAACTGCTGATACTGGGCCTCTCCCTCGGGATACAGGCAAGATTCAATGTTAATGAATGATTTTGAATGAAACAATACTTGCCTGTCATCCCGGTCGATGAAATCCGCAGCTGCAAGCGGCAGACATTTGTCCCTCTCCGTGCCAGTGGTGACGTAGGTCCTTCCGAGGGCTTGCAGAGGAGCCGTCTCCATGATGACAGAAGTGGGCGTTCCCGGGATGACCTCAGCGGACCTCTCAGCAGCCGAAGGGATGATGGCAGCTGACTGGGGATGGGGCTTCTCCCGGTGCTTCAACGCAGGATGATGCTGTCCCTTGCCAATTGGTTCTGCCCATGCTAGAGCAGGAGGAGAATCGGGTGAAGAGTCACAGAGGATGAGGGCCTGCTGGTTTCCAGGTCTCCGTCTCGGCGCCGTGGGGAACGTCAACCCGGGGAAGGAGCGCTAGAGCGAACACACTATAGCCAGTAGATCGGCGAACTCGGGGTAGTCCCATAACCCGGGATACGCCTCCAGGACCTCCACAGCTCCTTCCAGGCACTCCAGCCTCTTCTTCGGTCCCCAGGCAGGGAGGGCCTCATTCACGAAGCTCTGGATATATTCAGCGGTCCATCCCTCCTCCATCATGGGAATCCCCGCTGCCGTTCCTCTTCTGCCTCGTTGAGAGCAGGGCATGGTGAACTCCAGGCACAGGGCAGTCCAAAAAAATATGGCACACAAAAAGAGAAAAGGGATGTGTGGGTGAACCCGCTAAATCCTTCTAACGGGCTGGACCATTCTGTCATAAACTCTTCGTGCGCTTTTCCATAGCGCACGGAGGAGGAGAAGGATGGATGGATTTACATGCAGGGTTTCACCAAACACACATTTATTGACAACACACAGTGCAAAAGTAAAGACTTACAGGTTAGGACAGACGTACACAAAAGGCTGACGCAGGAGCGAACAGCGGGCAGACCATTGTGTACCGTGGTCACATGAAAAAAAAAACACGAGTAGCACAAATGCACTCGGGAGAGCGAGGAAGACTGTAGGAGGCTCAACTGATACAGGGAAGCAAACTGGGCAACGGCCTAAGCATAGCAGTTAAGCTGCAGGGAGAAACGCTATCAGATAAGCATAGCAGCTAACCACACAGAGAAATGCGAGACAGTTTACTCATGGGCAGGAGCAGTCCAAAAAGTCCAAATCTCCTCTGGAGCACGAAACCAATCCTTTGGGACGTGACGGTCACACGACGGCAAATGATCGTGTTACTCATATAATGGTCCAGCGGTGTTTGACTAGCAAAGAGCTGCTTATGTACAAACACTGCTGGCCCAACAAATTGGGAACACCTGGGCGAGGCACGGGAAAGATAATTACTGGGGCAAACAGCTGACTGTCAGAGAGAGAGGGGGCGTGGTCGGACCGGTGAACGCTAGACAGCGCCCACCCGAAAGTGGGTCAAACAGCTGCCTAACGATCGCCGGCCAGAGCAGCAGCTAAGAACAAAAATAAACACACAGGTGAGAAAACAAAACACAACATATAACCAAGAACGGTCAGAACCGAGCCTGCAGGAGAACCAGGCTCGGTTTATGACACCATCCATCCATCCATCTTCTTCCGCTTAATCCTTTTCGGGTTGCGGGGGGGGGGGGGGGGCTGGAGCCTATCCCAGCGTCTTTGGGTGAGAGGCAGGGTCCACCCTGGACAGATCGCCAGTCCATCGCAGGGCCAACACAGAGAGACAGACAACCATTCACTCTCACAGTCATACCTAAGGATAATTTACTGTAGAATCCCCAGTTTGATGCCAATTAACCTAACTTGCATGTTTTTGGCATGTGGGAGGAAACCGGAGAAATCCCGGAGTAAACCCACGCAGACACGGGGAGAACATGCAAACTCCACACAGATCACTGTTGGTCGGGGGCTGGGATCGAACCCAGGATCCCCTGGCCAAGGGTGAGTTGTTGTGCTGCCGCAGTGCTAACCACTCCGCCACCGCACTGCCTACTAACTAATTAATTATGGATTAGAGCATGCTCTGTATTTTTTGCAAGTGGGGAGAATGTGATGTATGGACAAGACACACATTTGGAGTGGAATGTGGCCTGTGGCTGACGTCGCCACCAATATACGTATATTGGGCGGTCCGCCATCTCACTGCATATTGTTGTAGAAACAGTGTATGGGTTACAGCTTGAGTCCAGGTGTCCATATGACCACTGAGTGCACACGTGCTTATGTTAAGTTCTGTAATAAAGTTCAGTTCAAGCACAGCATCCTCGTCTGTCTTCATTCCAGGTTTGTGGACATAACCCTGTTGGTCAAAGATCAAGGAGGAGGAGATGGGGAAGGCGTGTTAGGAGGGAGAGAGAGAAAAGGAAAGGTAGAAGTGTGGAGGTGTGAGTAGGGAAGTTAAATATAGGGACTATGACTGGTAAAGGCAGAGAGTTGGCTGATACGTTGGAGAGAAGAAAGGTAGATACACTGTGTGTTCAAGAATCCAGATGGAAGGGATGCAAGGCTAGGAGAATTGGAGGTGGATTTAAACTGTTCTACCACGGTGTAGATAGGAAGAGAAATGGAGTAGAAGTAATCTTGAAGGAAGAGTATGTGAAGAGTGTTCAGGAGGTAAAGAGGGAGTCAGACAGAGTCATGAGTTTGAAGCTAGAAGTCAAAGGTGTGATGTTGAATGTTGTCAGTGCGTATGTCCCATAAGTTGGATGTCAGGTAGAAGAGAAAGAGGAATTCTGGAGTAAGTTGGATGAAGTGGTAAAGAGTGTTCCCGGGGGGGGGGGGGGGGATTGGGGGGGAGTTTAATGGACATGTAGGTGAAGGGAACAGAGGTGATGAGGAGGTTCTAGGTATGGTCTTAAGGAGAGAAATGTAGAAGGACAGATGGTTGTGGATTTTGCTAAAAGGATGGAAATGGCTGTGGTGAACACATACTTCAAGAAGAGAGGGGAACATAGGGTGACTTACAAGAGTGGAGGAAGGTGCACACAGGTGGACTACATCTTATGCAGAAGGTGAAATCTGAACGAGATAGGAGACTTCAAGGTGGTGGCAAGGGAGAATGTAGATAGACAGCATTGGATGGTAGTCTGTAGGATGACTTTGCAAAGCAAGAAGAGGAAAACAGTGAAGGCAGAGCCAAAGATTAAGTGGGGAAAGTTACAGAAGGAAGAAGATCACACAGAGTTCAGAAAGGAGTTGATACAGGCTCTGGGTGGTAGGGAAAAATTACCAGATGATTGGGAAAGTACAGCAAAAGTATTGAGGGAAATGGGTAGAAAGGTATGTGGTGTATCCAGTGGACAGAGGAAGGAAACAAGGAGACTTGGTGGTGAAATGAGGTACAGGAATGTATCCAAAGGAAGAGGTTAGCAAAGAAAAAGTGGGATAGTCAGGGAGATAAAGAAAGTAGACAGGAGTATTTGGAATCTAGGTGCATGGCAAAGAGAGAGGTGGCAAAGGAAAAGGATAAGGCATATAGTGAGTTGTATGAGAGGTTGGACATTAAGGAAGGAGAAAAGGACTTTTATTGATTGGCTAGACAGAGAGATCGGGCTGGAAAGGAAGTACAGCAGGTTAGGTTGATTAAGGACAGAAATGGTAATGTACTAACAAATGATGAGAATGTGTTGAGAAGGTTGAAGGAGTACTCTGAGGAGCTGATAAATGAAGAAAATGAGAGAGAGAGGAGGATGGATGAAGGAAATATGGTGAACAAGGAAGTCCTGAGGATTAGCAAAGCAGAAGTGAGGGCAGCTTTGAAGACGATGAAGAATGGAAAGGCAGTTGGTCCAGATGACATACCTGTGGAGGTATGGAGATGTTTAGAAGAGATGGCAGTGGACTTTTTAACGAGATTGTTTAACACAATCTTGGAGAGTGAGACAATGCCTGAGGAGTGGAGAAGAAGTGTTTGTTACCAATTTTCAAGAATAAAGGTGATGCTCAGAGCTGTAATAACTACAGAGGCATAAAGTTGATCAGCCACACTATGAAGATATGGGAAAGAGTTGCTGAAGCCAGGTTAAGAGGAGAGGTGACAATCAGTGAGCAGCAGTACAGTTTCATGCCAAGAAAGAGTACTACAGATGCAATGTTTGCTCTAAGAGCGTTGATGGAGAAATATAGAGAAGGTCAGAAGGAGCTGGACTGTGTCTTTGTGGATCTAGAGAAAGCATATGATAGGGTGCCAAGAGAGGAAGTGTGGTACTGTATGAGAAAGTTGGGAGTGCCAGAGAAGTATGTGAGGGTGGTGCAGGACATGTATGAGGACAGCGAGATGGTGGTGAAGTGTGCTGTAGGAGTGATGGATGGATTCAATGTGGGGGTGGGGTTACATCAGGGATCGGCTCTGAGCCCCTTCTTGTTTGCCATGGTGATGGACAGGCTGACAGATGAGGTCAGGCAGGAGTCTTCGTGGACCATGATATTTGCAGATGACATTGTGATCTGGAGGGAGAGTAAGGAGCAGGTGGAAGAGAACCTGGAGAGGTGGAGGTATGCTCTGGAGAGAAGAGAAATGAAAGTCAGTAGAAGCAAGACAGAATATGTGAGTGTGAATGAGAGAGAGGCAGGTGCAATGGTGAAGATGGAAGGAGTAGTGGTTGTGAAAGTAGATGAGTTGAAATACCTGGGGTCAACCATCCAAAGCAATGGAAAATGCACAAGAGAGGTGAAGAAGAGAGTGCAGGCAGGGTGGAGTGGGTGGAGACGAGTATCAGGGGTGATTTGTGACAGAAAGGTAGCAGCAAGAGTGAAAGGGAAGATTTTAAGACAGCAGTGAGACCCGCTATGATGTATGGTTTGGAGACAATGGCACTGACAAAAAGACAGGAGGTGGAGTTGGAGGTGGCAGAGTTGAAGATGCTAATGTTATATAGTTATTTATATGGTTTATGTTCTATGTTCTTATTTGTGTGGCACGGGGTGGTGGCTCCGCCTTCCAGTCACGCCACCACCCGTGACTATAAAAGGGCTGCATGCAGGAGGGGTGGCCTCTTGGCTGTCTCCTCTGCATAAGCGGTTAGGTGTGGTTAGGTTGCACTGCCTGTTAATAAACGTGTGTTCAGTTCAATACTTGGTCTCATCCTTTGGCTCCAACCTCCGACATAACATTTGGCAACGAGGACAAAAGCAGATAAAATTTAAGGTATGTGGTGCCCCAATTTGGCCGTTTTTGTAGCTCCCAGATGAGCCACCTGTTCCCTGGCCTAGGTGGTACGACATCTTTCAGACGCACATGGTGGTGCTGGACCTGGGAAGGATGGAGAAATTAAGGGCATGTATGTTGCTTGTGCATAACCTAGGAATGGAGGGACAACAGATTTTGGGCACACTCGGCGACGCGGACAATTATGAATAAGTAGCTGAGCTGATGGCGCGCCATTTTCGTGCACCAGATAATGTCATCATCCGGAGGATTAAATTTCTACAGAGCCGCCAACAGGTGGGCGAGTCCATCCAACGGTTCGTGTCAGACTTGAGGCAGCTGGCCACCGAGTGCCGGTTCGGATTGTTGGAGGAAGAAATGGTCTGCGACCAGTTGACAGAACATGCCAATGAATTGACGCTATCCAGAGCCGTCGAGTTGACGCTCTAGCTGGAGGCAGCAGAACTCGGGAGCTGAGTGAGCGTCTGTCACCGGGAGAGTTAGGATCCCCCATGGCTACACAAGTAGTGGATCTGGACAGTGATGGTAGCGTTGAGGACGACACAGCAGGTGCCGATGTTGAGGTCTGTCCCGGGGAAGTCCAAGTGTATAAGATAAGATAAGATAAGATAAGCCTTTATTAGTCCCACAACGGGGAAATTCCAGGATTGCAACAGCACAGGGATAGCAACACTCAGAGCAACAATCAGAAGGCAAGAAAAAAAAAAAACAAGCAAGCAAGAGCAGCTAATATACATATGTACATATTACTATAAAATATATATATACACACACACACACACAGACACACAGTGCAGAGCATTGTAGCTGGATGGAATAAATATATGAATATATGAACACACAGTGCAGAGCATTGTAGCTAGATGGAATAAATATGTAAATATATAAACACCCACAGTACGGAGCATTGCAGCTAGGTGGAATAAATATGCAAGTATATAAACACACACAGTGCGGAGCAATGTAGCTAGATGGAATAATATGTAGATATATAAAAACACAGTGCGGAGCATTGTAGCTAGATGGAATAAATATATAGATATATAAATATAAACACACCCAGTGCTGAGCATTGTAGCTAGATGGAATAAATATATAGATATATAAATATAAACACACCCAGTGCAGAGCATTGTAGCTAGATGGAATAAATATGTAAATATATAAACACACACAGTGCAGAGCATTGTTGCTAGGTGGGATGAAACAGCATAACCGTCTATTTAGTTATCCTACATGGTATGATTATGTGCCCATACATATTCTCACCCTATGGGCTGCGGGTCCACGAAGCACCAGTACAAAAGCAGAGATTGTCCGGCAAGAGGGAAGTGCTGCGGCAGGTGTGGTCGTTTATATCATTACGTGAGGGTGTGCCATTTGGTAGAGCAAGGGAGTCCGCAGAAGAATTCAACCCCTCCCACCCCAACAGTGATCCGTACTGTGTCCACGAGCACCAGTGGGCGCACGTATTGCATGGTGGAATTGGATGGAGTTGAGGTGCCGATGCTGATCGACACGGGAGCGGGGAGTTCTCTGCTGAACTGGGCTACAGTGAGGCAATTTTTTCCACTCTACAGGATTGGGGGTGACAGCGCAGCTTTGCGGCTATGGAGGACGGCTGGTCACGGTGGGAACAATCAGACTGACGGCCTGGTATAAGTCGGCGGAGATATCTGATTTGGAGTTCGTCGTGACGGCCCGTGGCGTGAACATCATGGACTGCAACCTCTTCTATGGCCTTGGCTTTGCCATTAAGAGGGATGACGCAGTGTGGGATGAAAAGTTGCTCGGCACCCCGAGAGTGGACAGGCCTTGTCACGCTCAGGGTTACCGCAGGAGGTGCCCCCGTGCCAGAGCCCGAGTCACCCTGGATGAGGGTACTGGGTGGCACGGCGGGGGGGGGGGGGGGGGGGTGTGCCTGCACAGACGAGCAATGCTGAGAGGATGGTCCCTGGTGTGCCTGGAGCTTGGCTGAAGTGGGCCGGTGGACACGGGGCCACATTGGTGAGACCCGCAGCTGATTTAGAAGAGGTCGGGGCAAGACCGATTGGCACTGAGACAGCGAGTGCCAGGCAGCCCCGCTGGGAGTCGCGGACTGGGTTGGGGCTCGAGTGGAGGTGAGATCATGGTGGGTACGGGCGAAATGGCAGGTGGAGGAGCGCCAGGGCCGGCTGCGTGTTATGGATGGACGGGGCAACGCTTATCTTCAGCTGTCGGATGGCTCGTGGAGGTACCCGAACAAGCTGCGGTGCGCCTGGGAGAGATTCGAGGACGTGGGCCTGGACGAGTGGAGCATCCAGCAGTGAGGAAGGGAGGCGCGTCGGGGCCGAGGTGACCTGCTGCGGCCTGGGAGACAAGCCACCTCCAGGGGCGGTCTGAAGAAGGGATGGTCCAGGGGGCCAACAGGGTTTCTTCCTCCAGCCATGTGTACATGTTAATTGTTATGCATGTGTTTGGTGTATTATTGTGTATATAGTTTGGGATTATTTTGTACTTTATATTTTAGTTTAGTTTAGGAACACAGCAGTTATTTTTTTTAGCTGGACTTTTCGTTAGTACAGATTAGAAATGAGTATATCAGAGGGACAGCTCAGTTTGAGCGGTTTGGAGACAAAGTAAGAGAGGCAAGACTAAAATGGTTTGGACATGTGCAGAGGAAGGATAGTGGAGATATTGGACAAAGGATGTTGAAGATGGAGCTGCCAGGCAGGAGGAAAATAGGAAGACCAGAGAGAAGATTCATGGATGTAGTGAGGGAGGACATGGAGAGGGTTGGTGTTCCAGAGGAAGATGAAGGGATAGGGTGAGATGGAGGCAGATGATCTGCTGTGGAGACCCCTAAAGGGAGCAGCTAGAAGAAGATTTCTTGTACGCTTCTGAGTTTTTTCTCATGAATTTGTGAATTTCTTTTTTATTTGCAACTTTTTTCTCTAAGTTTTTTTTACTTTTCTTTTGAAAAATTGTGACCTTTTTCCTTCTAAATTAGCATTTTTGCCTCATAAATTTGTAACTTTTTCTCATCAAGCTGGAACTTTTTTCTTGTAAATTTGCAACTTTTTTCTTATAATTTCTGGCTTGTGTCTCATGAATTTATGAATTTCTTCACTTTTTTTCTTCGTAATTTTTTTTTAGTTTTCTTTGGTAAATTTGTGACTTTTTTTTCTAATAAAATTGCAAATTTCTTCTAGTAAATTTACAACTTTATGTCTTAAATTTTGCACCCTTTTGCTCATAAATTTGTACATTTTTTCTTGTAAATTCTCTATTTTTTCCTCATAAATTTATACCTTTTTTTCATAAATTTGCAACTTTTTTCTTGTATGCTTCTGAGTTTTTTTCTCACAAATTTGTGAATTTCTTCTTTTATATTTGCAACTTTTTTCTCATAACTGACTTTCTTCCTTTTTTCCTTGTAAATTTGGATTTTTTTTCCCTCATCAATTTGCAGTCTTTTCTAATAAAGCTGGAACTTTTTTTCTTGTAAATATTAACTTTTTTCCAATAAAATTGAAACTTTTTTCTTGTAATTTTTGACTTGTTTCTCACAAATTTGTGAATTTCTTCACTTTTTTCCTCATGAACTTTTCTTTATTTTGGTAAATTTGTAACTTTTTTTTCCTTGTAAATTTTAACAAAGTTTCAACTTTTTTTTCTCATATTATAATATCAATTGTGAATTTGCTCTACTAAATCTGCAGCTTTATTTCTTAAGTTTCACAGCCTTTTTCTCATAAATTTGCATTTTTTTCTTGTAAATTCTCTGTTTTTTCCTCATAAAATTTGTAACTTTTTTCTCATAAATTTAAAACTTTTTTCTTATCAATTTAAAAAAACTTTTTTCTCTAAATTTGTGACATCTTTCTTGTAATTTGTGGATGTTTATATATATATATATATATATATATATATATATATATATATATATATTTTTTTTTTTTTTTTTTTTTTTTTTAATTTATTTATTTATTTTTTTTAAACTAAACCATATTTAAGCTTAAGATTTTTTTCCATCTCATTTAAAGGGTTTGAACTTCCCCATTTAGCCCCTCCCCAGCACAATCTTGCACAGGAACCCTAAAAGACTAGAAACGCCCCTGTGTGTGTCCACTTTCTCCTCCTCATTTATAAAAAAAATCCCTGTCCACCTGGGTGGCGTTCCAGTGGGAGGGAACGAGACGACGCTCCCTCCCCCGCAGAGAGCCCTGCCTCCCGGGATGGGGGGGACAACTGCTCCTGACGTGCCACGGGATTGTTGTGCGTTCGTGTGCATGTGTGTGGGAGTGGGTGCACCTTAAAGCTCAGCGCCGACCGGACGGCACCGACTTTCTCCGCTGCAGAATCACCGAGATGTGGGACAGCGCCGCCCCGGCACCATGCGCTCCAGGCTGCCGAGGACCGCCTGTCTGCTGCGGCTCACCGCGCTCTGCATCCTCCTGTCCCACACCGCCGCCTATTTTGGGTCAGACTTATTATTTAAATTAAAAATACTTATTTATTCGTCTCATTAGCCGGGTTACTTTTTATTTCTATTTTAAAAAGAACGCAAAAGAGCGTTTTTTTTATTATTGGTTTTAGCCAAATTACGCATGCGTAATTACGCAGAAAGAAATGGGTGCGGAACTAAAGAGTTCAGATATTTGCATGTAGTAAAATAATCTTATCGCCATTTTGTATTTTGAATTTATTTGTAATATAATAAAAGTAAATTACTTAGACGTTTAGATAGAGTTTTTTAATGAGATTTTCTTTAGGGTCGCAAAAATTTACCATCATCTTACCATGAGGATCATTTCTGGAAGATATTATCTAAGCGTGGGCTTTATTTCAAAGTCATTTCTATAAAGCAGAGAATGCAAATACAACCCCCCCCCCCGAAGCTACAAGTTCACTCTCAGCATTTTTTGAGGGGAGAATTAAAATTACCTTCATGTTTCTTCCTCATAAATGTGCAGATCTTTTCTCGTAAATTTGAAACTTCTTGCTAAAAAAAGTGTGACTTTTTCTCATAAATTTGCAGTTGTTTTCTCATTAATTTGTGACTCTTTAAATTTATTTTTTTTTGCTTGAAATTTTGGATAGATTTTCAACTTCTTTGAATTTTCAGCATTTTTAAATTTGAGACTTTTTTCTTATAAATTTGCAGTCTTTTCTAAATAATTTTTGACTTTTTTCCTTATAAATATTGATTTTTTTTCTGGTAAATTTTCAAGGTTTTTTTTCTCATGAATCTGGCATATTTTTTTCTTACAAATTTGCAACTTTTTCTTGTAAATTTGCAATTTTTTCCCTCATAAATTTATGGGTTGTTTTTTTTCTTGAAAATGTGTAACTTTTTTTCTGGTAAGCTTGACCTTTTTTGTGTTTTTGTAAGTTCTTGTAAGCATTTTTTCCTAAATATTTTTTTATGTTTCTTCTCATAAGTATAAACTTTTTTTCTGGTAAATGTTCACCTTTTTCCTTTCATAAATTTGTGACCTTTTTCTGTAAAATGCAAACCCTTCTCTGATAAATTTGCAACTTTTTTGCTAAAAAAGTTATTTTCTTGCGAATTTGCCATTTTCCTCAATTTGTGCATTTTTTCTGATAAATATTCAACTTCTTTTCTGTAAAATTGTGACTTTTTTTCTTTCAAATTTGCAACTTTTCCTGTAACTTTCTAACTTTTTCCCTCAAATTTATGATTTTTTTTCCTTGAAAATTTGTAAAAAAAATTCTGTAAAACTTGACTTTTTCCTTGTAAGTTTGAGACTTTTATATATATAATTTTGCATTTTTTTTCTAAATAATTTTGGACTTTTGTCTTCATAAATACTAGCTTTTTTCTCATAAATTTTCATCTTTTTTCTCACAAATTTGTGACATTTTTCTTTCACATTTGCAGATTTTTCTTGTAAATTTTCAGCTTTTTTTTTTTAAATTGTTCATTTTTGTTATAATTTCTTTCCATGAAATGTTCAACTTTTTCTCTCATAAATGTGTGAGATTTTTTCTGTAAAAGTCAACTATTTTCTCATAAATTTGCAACTTTTTTACTTAAAAAAAACTTAATTTTTTTCTTAGGAATTTTCAGTTTTTTCATCATTAATTTGTGCCCTTTTTTCTGGTAAATATTCAACTTCTTTTCTGTAGAAAAGAAGTTGGGCTGCAGGGGCGGCTGGGGTGCAGGTGTAGTGTAGCTGACTGCTAATCGGGGGGTCAGGGGTTCGATTCCCACTCTGTCTGCATGTTAAAGTGCCCTCTAGCAAGACACTCAACCCCCAGTTGCATCTTTTTCTCATAAATTTGCTATTTTTTCTATTAAATGTTCAGCTTTTTCTCATAAATTCGCTACTTTTCTCATGTTTAATTTTTAATGTTTTTTGGGGGAGAGGAGAACTTTTCAAATTTTTCTTCCCCCAAACACAATCATGGGTAAAACCTCGTTCCTGACATGTCCCCCCCTCTGGTCTTGCAGACTGACAGGTCGGGAGCCCCTGGTGTTCCTCCCAGGTCCGTTCTCCAGCGAAGCCCCGTCAGGGAAGTCCCACCTGAAGCAGTGCGAGCAGATGTCCCTGACCCGGCGGCAGAAGAGGCTGTGCCGCAGGGAGCCCGGGATGGCCGAGACCCTCCGGGAGTCGGTCCGCCTCAGCCTGCTGGAGTGTCGGTACCAGTTCAGGAACGAGCGCTGGAACTGCAGCCTGGATGGGAGGGGGAGTCTGCTGAAGAGAGGTGAGCCCAGAGCTTCATCTTTCAGTTTTTTCTCACTTAAATTTGTCACTTTTTTCTTGCAAATTTATCATTTTTTTCCTTGGGCATTTTCAGCTTCTTTTCTTTTAAAGTTGCAACTTTTTTCTTGCAAAAGTTTTTTTTTCACCTTAATTTGCAATTTTTTTTCTAATAAATTTGCAACTTTTTTCTTGTAAATTTGCGTCTTTTTTCTTTTAAATTTGCAACTTTTTTCTTGCAAATAATTTTTTCCACCTAAATTAGCAACTTTTTTCTTGTAAATTTATTACCTTTTTCTTGCAGATTTGCATCTTTTTTCTTTTAAATTTGCAAATTTTGTAAATTTTAAACCTTTTTCACCTAAAATTTTTTGACACGAAAAAGCTGCTTGAGTCGTGTGCAACGAATGAGGTTTTTCTCATGTAATTTGACTTTTTCGTTTCATTTTTAAAATGCATTTTTGTGATAAATTTGCAACACTTTATGACACATTTGTGACATATTTCATGTGAATTTGCACCTTTTTTCTTGTAAATGTTTTGACCTTTTTCCATTATAAATTTATAACTTTGCACTGGTGGATTTGTAACTTTTTAAATTATAAATTTGCAATTTATGAGTTTTTTTCTCTTAGATGTGTTAGTCAAAGAGGAAGTCAGTGCTTACACTTAAGGTGACTTTCCTAGTAATCTCAACCCTTAAAAGTGCAATTGGAGCAATTCTTAGCTGATTTCCACTCTGATAGAAACTCTGCTTCTTTCTGTACTTGTGAGTGAGCAACCCTAATCAATGACATTATGTCAGGTGCGTTTGTGCCTCTGTCTGCGTGCTTTGAGTGGGGTTTCTGTGTGATGAATGAGGTCACCAGGGTTTGACATTAACTTTTTTGCTCACCAGCCACTGTGGCTAATGATTTTCCAAAGTTACTAGCCACTCAGCCTTTTCACTTGCCACAAATTTGTGGTTGGAGAATTACGTTTAATATGATCAAATTTGATTATCGCATGCTAAAATTTACTTGAACTAAATTTACAACCTTTTTAAATTTAAATGACCCTTACACATACATAAAAATAGCAAGAGAAACACTGTTACTACTCTTAAATTGTTTTCATGTGTGCTGCTTTCTTATCTTTTTACCTTATAAACTTACACCCTGCTTGTTTCAGGACAACAGATTCTGAAACCCGACATGAATTACTTTCTATATGTGCTGCTTTTATTTTAAAATGTTCTTGCCTGCCTCAGGGACTACAGATGGAAATTAGTGAGAACGCTATAATCTGGTACAGAGCATCTTTACCCTGTGTTTAATGTTTTTTCTGTACATGGTCCCTGGCAAATAAACCAGTAAACTATAACTTAATTTATGAACAGCAGTAAGGCCATGTGTCCACCAAATGCGTTTTTTGTCACCCGACCGCCCTGAGCATTTTTTTTCAGCGTTTGTGTGCTGCGCTCTGGAAAAAAAAAAGTCTGTGCCCTGTATCCCAGCAACAGCTTGTCACTTTCAGCTCAGCACTTCCACTTTCCTATGGTCAGACTTTCTACTGAATTTTTAATAGCAGTCTCAAAATAACAATGGACAGGAAACATTTTCTAGCAGCTCTGGATGTAAAATATGATGACACGGAAAGCAGGAGTCTGAGTACAGACAAGTACTGGCGTCCTATGTCCCTCCCACGCAGCAGTTCTGATTGGCTGCCTGGTCTGACATTGACGAGTTCAGCTGCAGTCTCTGAAAAGTTGAACTTTTTTCAACTCTGAGCTCCCTGAGCGCTGCAACAAAAAATGGCCACCGCCGAGAGCGTTTCTGTGCTGAGGGTGCTCAGCGCAGTAAATGCTGGACTACATAGAGAATGAATGGAAAGTAGCTGCCCAGAGTGGAAAAAAACGCGTTTGGTGGACACGCAGACTAAATCTGTAGAACTGTAGAGAAAAATATTTGTAATGTGAGAGTGAAGTACGGGTAGATTTGGGGTGTGTCCCAATTTTCATTTGTACTCCTACCCCTTCCCCTTATCCCTTTGCCCTGCCTCTGTGAATTGGGACACCCCTTCATGGCTGCATTACATCATTAGTAGTTACTGATGGATTTAAACTAACCTGTTTTCTCCGGAAAAAAGAAGAGAAAGAAAAAGACAACTGATTAGGCAAAAGTCTCATCTTAAGGAGAAAAAAAATGTGTCAAATTTACATGAACTATTCTAATCAGTAGAAAAGGTCAGAAATTTACTAGAAAGAAAGCTGTAAATTTACAGAGAAAAATGTGCACCCCCTGGCAGCTGGTTTTATATGTTTGACACCCCTGGACCAACCCATTAAAAATACATATTTAGAGGGTAAACAGCAACTTCTTGCTCCACAAAATAATCGTGTTTAACCACAGAAGTAGGAGCTGATGTGGGGGGAGCGCAGGGATTAGCTACTCACCACTGGGACAATGGGGATCAGGGGCAGTTCTCCTGGTAATCTGATTGCTGAGAGCGGGGACAGGTGTGTTCTGCCAGCTGCTGTCTGTTTGTTGCTGTTTCTCGGGATTGGCTGCAAAATGAACTCACCATGGGCGGAGTCTGGCTCCACTTTGTACTCAGTACAGGAGAAGCCGCCACCCGCGATGGCATTTCTTCCCACCGGGTTGAACAGATGGCTCAGAGCAGCAGCTGCAGTGATGCGGACATTGTACCGGTCTGCTGTGGTGAAGAGGGAGCTGAGCTCTAAAGCAAAGCTGTCAATTTACCGCTCAATCTACGTTCCTCCCCTCACCTATGGTCATGAGCTTTGGGTAATGACCGAAAAAATGAGATTGTGGATAAAAGCGGCTGAAATGAGCTTTCTCCGTAGGATTGCTGGACTCATCCTCAGAGATAGGGTGAGGAGCTCAGTCATCCAGGAGAGGCTCAGAGTAGAACCGCTGCTCCTCCACATTGAAAGGATCCAGTTGTGGTGGTTTAGGCATCTGATCAGGATGCCTTCTGGATGCCTCCCATTTGAGGTGTTTTGGGCACGTCCCACTGGGAGGAGATCCCAGGGCAGACCCAGGACTCATTGGAGAGACTACGTCTCCCATCTGGCCTGGGAGCATCTTGGTATTCTCTCTGAAGAGATGGAGCAGGTGGCTGTGGAGAGGGAAGTCTGGGCTTCTCTGCTCGAGCTGCTGCCTCCGCAACCCAGACCTCTGGAAAAGTGGTAGAAGATGGATGGATGGATGGGTTGAAAAGGGACAGAACGGGAGATCGACCAGTGGCGTAGACCATCTGTGGGTTCTCCAGACTCCTCCCACAGTGACAGTGGACCAGTGATCACACACTGTGTGCCGGTAGTGCTGATGGGAGTTGTTGTTTTATAGTGTCTCATTGCAATAGGTTTATTATTTTAGATGCCGTTTGAGAAAGCTACACCCTGCCAAAGTGGCTAGTGGGAGTGGCTGTCTTACTGGCCACTGCTGAAATCCACTGATCATTGGCTGGTTGGCCAGTAATGGCCAGTTAATGTCAAGCCGTGAAGGTCACCTTGAGCAGTATTTTTCAACCGGGGTTCCCTGGAACGTTCAGGTTTCTGTGGGAAATGTTCTAAATTCAGTTCTTAATTGGTCAAAAAAATTGCGGTTAATTTGCTGTTGTTGTGCAGGGTTTCTGTAGGCACTCGTGCACCTAAAAGATTTGCAAATCTGCAAGAAAAAAGTTTGAAATCTATGATTAAAAAAGCTGCAAGTCTATGAGAAAAAAGTAGCAGATTTATGAGGAAAAAGTTATACATTTTTTTAAAAAAAATTGCAGATTTATGAGAAAAAAGTCACAAATCTACAAGAAAAAAGTTGAAAATGTACAGGAAAAACAGCAAATTCACAAATAAAAAATAGCAGATTTATGAGAAAAAAAAAGACAACAATTTTGAAGAAAAAAGGCGCAAATCTATAGGGAAAAAGTTGCAGATTTATGAGGGAAAAAGTCAAATTTTTCAGAAAAAATTGCAAATTTATGAGAAAGAAGTCACAAATTTTTGACAGAAAAGTTGCATATCAACAAGAAAAAAGTTGAAAATTTACAGGAAAAAAAATAGCAAATTTACAAGAAAAATGTTGCAAATTTGTGAGAAAAAAGTTGTCCCTAAACACAAGCCTGCACAGGAACCCCAGAAAGTTATAAATGGCCCTGCTTGAGTGTATGTTCTTGAGTAAATCTAGTCATTCATGGCCCGCCCCTGATCATACTAGTAATTGTTATAACAAGCAAACGTCCCTGTGACTATCCATCAGCTACTTTTGGATCACCATAATCCATATCATGGCTCTAAAGACCTCGGGCTCATTCTCCCAGACCTGATGCATATGGATGTGAGCGCGTGGGAGAACATGAACAGGTCAGCACAGCTGTAATGAGGGAGTAGGAGAGCCAGGAGAGAAGCGCGCCGCAGCGCTCCAGCCCTGTGGTTATTTTTATCTCTGAGGGGGGAAGAAAGTGGCCATTCCCAGAGGAAAAGGGTGGCACGATTGCCCACTTTCATGTGGGAAAATGCTTCCCAGTCAAAATAATAATTAATTGGTTGAAAATACACCCTGGTGATGGCTCCGGGAGAGGCAAATAACTGTGGAAAGGTCAGAGGAGGAGGAAGACTCGCTGATATTTTGTTGTAAACCAGGATGACGACATTTGGCGTCTTGGGAGCTTTTGAGAAGAATTGCATTTTCAGCTTTTTGAGGCTCCATTGAGGAATTAAAAAATAAACAGCTCTTGATGAACAGAAAAAAATTAAACCAGCATCTATGTGAACGTTACAAAAATGGGGAAAAAAATCACAAATTTATGAGAAAAAGCTGTAAAATTACAAGGA
This sequence comes from Pholidichthys leucotaenia, assembly GCA_020510985.1. NCBI lineage: Eukaryota > Metazoa > Chordata > Actinopteri > Cichliformes > Pholidichthyidae > Pholidichthys > Pholidichthys leucotaenia. The sequence continues at coordinate 225,772,947 of CM035838.1, read as the reverse complement.
AAAAATGTAATAAATTTATGAGAAATACTGTAAGTTGCAAGATTTTGAGGAAAAACTGTGTACATTTATAAGAAAAAAATTGCAAATTTACAAGGAAAAAGTAAAAAATTTAAAAAAAACATTCTGAAAATTCATGAAGAAAAACAGCAGCAAGTTTACAAGAAATAAACAAATTTGCACAAAAAAACTTGACGATTATGAGGAAAAAAGTTGCACTCACTTTTTTGGAGGTCTTGGTAGCGGAGGCAGCAGCTCAAGCAGAGAAGCCCAGACTTCCCTCTCCCTGGCCACCTGCTCCAACTCTTCAGAGAGGATACCAAGGTGTTCCCAGACCAGCTGGGAGACGTAGTCTCTCCAGGGTGTCCTGGGTCTGCCCCGGGGTCTCCTCCGAGTTGGATGTGCTGAAAACACCTCAGGTGGCTCCTTTCAATATAGAGGAGCAGCGATTCTACTCTGAGCCTCTCCCAGATGACTGAGATCCTCACCCTATCTCTAAGGGTGAGTCCAGCAATCTTACAGAAAAGCTCATTTCAGCAAATTGTATCCACGATCTCATCCTTTAAGTCATTACCCAAAGCTCATGGCCGTAGGTGAGGGTAGGAACGTAGTTTGACAGGTAAATCAACAGCCTTGCTTTAGAGCTCAGCTCCCTCTTCACCACAACAGACCGGTACAACGTCCGCATCACTGCAGAGGCTGCTCCGATCCATCTCCCGCAGCATTCTCCCCTGACTCGTGAATGAGATACTTAAACTCCTCCACTTGGAGCAGGAGCTTGTCTCCAACCCGGAGAGGGCAATCCACTCTTTTCCGGCTGAGGACCATGGACACGGACTTGGAGGTACTGATTCTCATCCTGGCCGCTCACACTCAGTAGCAAACCATCCCAGTAAGACCTGTAGGTCATTGCTCGATGAAGCCAACAGGACAACATCATCTGCAAACAGCAGAGATGAGATCCTGTGATCACCGAACATGACACCCTCCGTTCCTCGGCTGCGCCTAGATATCCTGACTATAAAAATTATGAACAGGATCGGTGACAAAGCGCAGCCCTGGCAGAGTCCAACTATCACTGGAAACAAGTTTGACTGGATGTTGGCATCATATAGAGACTGAATAGCTCGTAGCAATAAGCCCGATACCCTATACTCCCACAGCACCACCCACAAGAGACCAAGAGGGATGCTGTCGAATGCCTTCTTCAAGTCAACAAAACACATGTAGACTGGTTGGGGAAACTCCCACAAACCCTCGAGGATTCTTGAGAGGGTAAAGAGTTGGTCCGATGTGCCATGGCCAGGACGAAAATCATATTGCTCCTCCTGAATCCAAGGTTCGACCAGTGGTTGGACTCTCCCCTCCAGTACCCTGGCAGAGACCTTCCCAGGGAGGCTGAGGAGTGTGATCCCTCTAAAGTTGGAACATACCCTCCAGTCCCCCTTCTTAAAGAAAGGAACCACCACCTCGATTTGTCATGGCCAGGCCCAGCCACTGAAGAGCTTTTTTTTAACAACTTTGGCAACCTCAGCCCTGGCGATGGGCGTGTCGTTCCCCTCATCTTCAGACTCTGCTTCCGCAATGGAAGACATGTCAATGGCATAGAGGAGATCTTCGAAGTGTTCCTTCTGTGGGGGGTCACCCACACCTTCCACCGCCTGACGATATCTCCAGTCGAAGTCAGCAGTGCCCCATCCACACCATACACAGTGTGGACAGGGATCTGCTTCTCCCTCCTGAGTCGCTGGACAGTTTGACAGAATCTCTTTGAGGGCAACCGAATGTCTTGTTTTATGGCCTCACCAAACTCCTCCCACACCCAAGTTTTAGCCTCAACAATTGCTCGAGCTGCTTGGCTTGTCAGTACACCTCAGCTGCTTTGAGAGTCTCACAAGCCAGCTAAGCTTGGTAGGACTCCTTCTTCAGCTTGATGCCCCCCCCTCACCTCTAGCATCCACCATTTGGTTTGGGAGTTGCCACCACGAGAGGCACGACAACCTTGCGGTCATAGCTCTGAGCAGCCGCTTCAGCAATGGAGGTGGAGAACATGGCCCATTCAGACTCACTGTCTCCAGACTCCCTCAGAATGTGGTCGAAACTCCTCCGGAGGTGGGAGTTGTTGATCTTTCGGATGGGCGCCTCGGCCAGACGTTCCCAGCACACCCTTACCATCCGTTTGGGTCTATCAGGCCTGAATGGCGTCCACCCCTGCCATCGGATGCACATATGGACATCCTAATCCTTGAACAGGGTGTTCATTATGGACAAGCTGTGGTTAGCACAGAAGTCCAATCACTGAACACCACTCGGGTTCAGATCAGGCAGGCCGTTCCTCCCAATCACACCACTCCAGGTTTCACTGTTGTTGTCGACGTGCACGTCGAAGTCCTTCAGTAGGACAATGGAGTGTCCAAGAGGAGCACTTTCCAGCACCCCAGTCAGAGACTCCTAAAAGTAAAAATACTCTGAACTATCATTTGGTGCATAGGCACAAATCATGGTAAGGACCCATTTTCCAACCCAAAGGCAGAGGGAAACAACCCTTTCTTCCACCGGGGAAAACTCCAGTGTAGACTCAGCAAGGTGGGGAGATACAAGAATGCCCACCCTTGCTTGTCACCTCTCACCCAGGGCAGCTCCAGAAAAGGCCAAGGTCCAACTCCTCTCCAGGAGACTGGTTCCAGAACCAGAGCTGTGCGTTGAGGTGAGCCCGACTATATCTAGCTGGTATCTCTCAACCTCGTGCACCAGTGCAGGCTCCTTCCCCACCAGAGAGGTGACATTCCACGTCCCAAAAGCCAGTTTAGGAAGCGGGAGATGAGACTGCCAAGGTGTCCGCCTTCGACTGTCACCTGATCCACATTTTTACTAAAAAAAAAATGACAAATTTACTAAAAAAAAAACCCCCACATACACTACCGTTCAAAAGTTTGGGGTCACCCAGACAATTATTTTGTGTTTTCCATGAAAAGTCACACTTATTTACCACCATGAGTAGTAAAATTAATAGAAAATATAGTCAAGACATTGACAAGGTTAGAAATAATGATTTGTATTTGAAATAATAATTTTTTCCAGATACTCAACCTGCTCAAAGGAAGGTCAGTTTTATAACTTCTCTAACCAGCTAAACTGTTTTCAGCTGTGCTAACATGATTGCACAAGGGTTTTCTAATCATCCATTAGCCTTCTGACGCAATGAGCAAACACATTGTACCATTAGAACACTGGAGTGATAGTTGCTGGAAATGGGCCTCTATACACCTATGTAGATATTGCACCAAAAACCAGACATTTGCAGCTAGAATAGTCATTTACCACATTAGCAATGTATATTAGATATTAGAGTGTATTTCTGATTAAAGTTATCTTCATTGAAAAAAACAGTGCTTTCCTTTCAAAAATAAGGACATTTCTAAGTGACCCCAAACTTTTGAACGGTAGTGTACATTTACAAGGAAAAATCACAAATTTACAAGAAAAAATATCAAAATTTAAAAGAAAAACAGCAATTTTATGAGGGAAAAGTTTCAATTTCAGGAGTGAAAAATTGCAAATTTGTGGGGAAAAAACATTCAAATTTAAGAGAAAAGAGTCATGGATTTATAAGAAAAAACCTTGCAAATGAGTAAAAGTACCCTGACAAAACTGGAACCAATCTTCAGACTCATTCCACCTCTTCTAATATTCTTTTTTTGCAGCGTTTAAAGAGACGGCGTTCCTGTTGGCAGTGTCCTCCGCAGCGCTGACCCATGCGCTCGCCAAAGCGTGCAGCTCAGGCCGAATGGAGCGGTGCACATGTGACGACTCCCCGGGGATCCAGCACCGGGATGCGTGGCAGTGGGGAATCTGCGGGGACAACCTCAAATACAGCACCAAGTTTCTGAAGAAGTTCCTGGGCCAGAAGAAGGCCAGCAAGGACCTGCGGGCTCAGGTGGACGCCCATAACATCAACGTGGGGATTCGGGTGAGTGTGGGGAGACGCCGTGTTCAAGATTCTTCAGCGAAACACATACGTCCTTTACAGAGTTATATCGGTGGAAAATAAGACCTGCAGCACAGATGAGCGGGCAAAACCAGAGCCATTTCTGCCTATAAAGCAGAGTATGCAAATGCAAATTTTCAACTTTTTTCCACCTGAATTTGGTGGAAAAATTCCACCAAAATTCAAAAAAATTTGCACCTTTTTTACTTTTAAATTTGCAACTTTTTTTTTGCAAAGTTTCAACCCTTTCTACCTAAATTTGTGATCTTTTTTTTTTTTAATTTGCACCTTTTTCACTAAAATTTGTGGCTTTTTTCTTGTAAATTTGCAACTTTTTTCATTTAAAGTTGTTTTTTTCCTCATACATTTCCAACTTTTGTATTCTAAACTTTTTTCTTGTAAATGTGCAGCATTTATTTGATAAATTAGTGACTTTTTCTTGTAAATTTATGACTTTTTCCTCATAAATTTCATCATGTTTCTCATAAGTTAGGTTTTTTTCTTGTAAATTTTTTAACTTTTTTTCTTGTAAATTTGTAACATTTTTTCATAAATTAGTGATTTTTTAACCCCTTGCAGTTTGGTCAATTTCCCTAAAAACGCCAAAAAATAACGTACCCAAAGTAAATCAAAAGCTGTTCTTCAACCCTTTGCAGCATCTTCATGGGGTTGGTCTCATTTAAAAGAAAACACTTTGAATTTTTTGGCAAAACATTCATGATCTCTCTAAGTGCTTCGGCCACTGAGTTACAGTCATCTAAACATACTGAACTTGAAGAAAATAAATTTCGCCTGGGTGTTTTTTTTGATACAAATGCTTGCAAATAACACACAGCTGTCAGATCCGGGCTGGAAAATGCAACAGAAATGTAGAACCAAGTGTTATCCAGCTGAGGTCAAAATTTTGTAACAATACCACAAAAATTGAATATATTACACAGCTTTCTTCACAGGTTGTTCCCAGGCGTTTTTGAACTGTGCCAAATTGTGCCAAATGGCACAGTTTGGAAAAACGTCTGTAACTTTTGAATGATTCAATATAGAAGCTTGATGTTGGGCTCTAATGAAAGGTGACACTCAGGGCTGTGTGTGTGTGTGTGGGGGGGGTTGTTTATTCATTCATGAATGAATGAATGAACAAACAAGCCCCCACACACAAAGAAGCATGCCACGTAAAAAATGTGTGGCTTTTTTTACAAGAAAAAATAACCTACAGTGCACTAAAAATTATACTAGAATATCTGTAATGTAGAAGATAACAACTCCCACCCACCGCTACAGAGGACGGACATCGCCCGGTGCGCCGCGGTCACGGTGTGCCGCGGTCTACTATGCACAGTTGCACTAAAATATCTGCAATAATATCTGCAATCCGCTACAGAAGAGTAGCGGGGGGGGGGGGGGCGTTCACGGTCCGGACATGGCGCACGAACCGTGTACCGCAGTGCACGGAGTCCAGTTCGTGCGCCGTGGTCTACTACGCACAGTTGTAATTTACTGATCGGTCGAAAGTCATTTTTGATTACAATTTTCAGGGATAAAGAATAATTTAGCTTATAACACTTACCTGTCCACAACAGCAGTGTCGCTGGCGAACTTCTCTTCCTCATTGTCAGACGAACATGACGCTGGTCCGCTTGTTACGGACTCGTGGTTCTGGTCACGTGACCCGGTCAAACCATAATTCCATTATTGCGGTTTTGCACTTCCATGATTGCGGTTTTGGCGAATGATTTTTCAAAACAAATAAGAACAGTAGTAAGAAAAAAAGACTGGCGAACGCGTGTGTGTCACCCAGCGGCTAAAAACAAAACAGATTTTGCAAGGGAGGCACGCTTTCGAACTACTGTGCTTCAATTGGCTGGCTGTATTCGCAGCCGTTGGTAGGCGGGTCCTTCTTGCTAGGTTTTCAGTCATTGGTTCTTCAAGGTTTCAGAAACCCAATTCAAGGCTCTTATTAGTCGAATGAGAGGTCAATCAAATCTAAACCAATCAAAGCACTCCTTTGGCTTTCTGTTCGTGGCTGTGTCTGTAGTGGAAGAACGGAAATGCAGTTTTTTTTTTTTTTTCAGTGCCTCCTGCGTCCTAGGACGCCCTCGTGCGCCCTAGGACGCAGAGACGTGTCCGCCCGCGGTACACCGAAGTGCAACAGGTTAAAAAAAAAAAAATCGCAACCTTTTTCTCATAAATTTTCTACTTTTTTTCTCATAAATTTGTGATTTTTTTTCTTGGACATTTCAACCTTTTTTTCTTTTAAATTTGCAACTTGTTTTTTGTAAATTTTCATTTTTTTCTGCCTGAATTTGTGACTTTTTTCTCTTGTAAATTTGCATCTTTTAAATTTGCAACTTTTTTTTGCAAATTTTAAACCCTTTTCACATAAATTTGTGACTTTTTTCTCAAAAATTTGCAACGTTTTCACTTAAATTAGATTGTTTTTCTTATAAATTTTTAACTGTTTTTTCCACCAATATTTGTGACTTTTTTCTAGTAAATTTGCAAATTTTGCACTTGAATTTGTGGGGCGTTTCCTCATAAATCTCCACTTTTGTATTGTAAACTTGAAAGTTTTTTTCTTATAAATATGCAACAGTTTTTTGAGAAATTAGTGACTTTTTCTGGTAAATTTACAACTTTCTTATCATAAATTTTCTATTTTTTCTCATAAGTGTGTGATTTTTTCTTGTTAATTTTCAGCTTTTTTCAGTAAATTTTGAATTTTTTTCTCATAAAATTTGCAAATTTTATATTTGAAACTTGCAACTTTTTTTTGTAAATTTGTGATTTTTTTCTTGTATATTTTCTACTTTTTTCTTTTAAATTTGCAACTTTTCTTGCAACTTTTCATTTTTTCACCTAAATTTGTAACTTTTTTTTCATACATTTGTGACTTTTGTAATGTAAAAATGCAACTTTTTTTGTAAATTTGCAGCTTTTTTCATAAATTTGTAAACTTTTTGGTAAATTTGCAACCTTTTGCTAATAAATTTGTGATTTTTTTTCTCTAGTAAATTTGCTGCTTTTTTCTCATAAAATGTAAAAAAATTTTGTTATAAATTTTGAAGGGTTTTTTCCACCTGAATTTGTAACTTTTTTCTTGTAAATTTGTGATTTTTTTCTAGTACATTTTCAACATTTTTATTTTATATTTGCAACTTTTTCTTGCAAATTTTCATTTATTTTCACTCAAATTTGCGACATAAATTTGCAACTTTTTTCTCATAAATTTGCAACTTTTGTAATGTAAACTTGCAACTTTTTTCTTGTAAATTTGTGACTTTTTTCTCATAAGTAGAAACAATACTCTATGAAGCTCTAATCTAAACTTTGGGGTAACTAATTATAAAAGTTTTAAAAGCAAGTTAACTTGCTAGCGAGCACTCCACTTTTGTTTATATTCTCTTTGCCCCCTTCTTTATTACTGGCATCGTTATATGAAGTAAAGAGTCGGAAGCATTTATTACATTATGAGGCTTCAGTAGAATCTCTAAGTTGTGAGATTTTAATGTAACCTTGAATACAAACCCCAATTCCATTCAAGTTGGGACGTTAGAATATAGTGATGTAATGTTTTTCAACCTATATTCAATTGAATACACTACAAAGGCAAAATGTTTAATTTTTTATTTTTTTTTTTGTTACTTATTTGTACCCGTAGGTAGACTTGGTTTGCAGTCTGGTGACAAGCCACCGGCTGCTGGTCGCTGCGTGCGCGAGCGCCCTAAACCTACATGTTTTTGGTGTGCGGGAGGAAACCGGAGAAATCCCGGAGTAAACCCACGCAACACGGGGAGAACATGCAAACTCCACACAGCTCACTGTTGGTCGGGGGCTGGGATCGAACCCACGATCTCATGATCCCCGCGGTCCCCCGGCCGAGGGTAAAACTGTGCTGCCACAGTGCTAAACCACTACGCCACCGTGCAGCCAAAATGTTTAACCATTTTTTTTTAATATTCACTCATCGTGAATTAGATTTTTGCAACACATTCCAAAAAAGCTTGGACAGGGACGTGTTTACCACTGTGTTACATCACCTTTCCTTTGAACAACACTCAATAAGACAGACCCTCCAGGATGTTGCGGGATGTTTTTATGATGGTTGTGGGCCAAAAAACCTGAATTTGCGGGAGCTTTTTTAAAAAGTTGTGATAAAAGTTGTGATATTTTTAGAATGTTTTTTGCACTAAAAGTTGTGGGAAGAATTCCAAATTTTAAAGCAGATTTTTTCCAGTTTACTGCAGTGATATTCTACAGGTACAGCTCAAAAAATTAGAATATCATGAAAAAGTTCAATATTTTTTGTCACTCATTTCAGAAAGTGAAACCCATATATTATATACAGTAGATTCATTACACAGAGAGTGATATGTTTCAAGTGTTTATTTATTTTAGTTTTGATGATTATGGCTTACAGCCCATGAAAACCCCAAATTAAAACACAGTGGACCAACATTAGCAGATGACCTGGTTCCTCAAATCATCACTGACTGTGGAAACTTCACACTAAACCTCAAGCAACTTAGATTCTGTGCCTCTCCACTCTTTCTCCAGACTCTGGGACTTTGATTTACAAATGAAATGCAAAATTTACTTTCTTCTGAATACAGGTCATCTGCTGGTGTTGGTCCACTGTGTTTTATCAAGACCAAAGTCACTGCAGTCGTCTACCAGGAAATTTTAGAGCACTTCCTGCTTCCCTCTGCTGACAAGCTTTATGGAGAAGCTGATTTCATTTTCCAGCAGGACTTGGCACCCCCCCCCCCCCCACACACACACACACACTGCCAAAAGTATCAAAACCTGGTTTCATGACCATGGCATCACTGTGTTTGATTGGCCAGTAAACTTTCCCGACCTAAAGCCCATAGAGCAGGGGTGTCCAACCATGTGCCATGGAGAGCCAAGACCCTGCAGGTTTTCTCTTCTACCCAGTCTCTTCAGCAGGTGTTTTCACTTATCAGCAATCAGTGGGAAGAAGTTCACAGAAATCTGCTGTTGAAGACACTGGTTGGAGGTAAAACCTGCAGGGTCTTGGCTCTCCATGGCACATGGTTGGACACCCCTGCCATAGAGAATCAATGGAGGATTGTCAAGAGGAAGATGAGAGACAGCAGACCCAATGCAGATGAGCTGAAGGTCACTATCAAAGCAACCTGGACCTTCATAACACCTCAGCAGAACCACAGGCTGATCACCTCCATGCCACGCCACATTGATACAGTAATTAATCCAAAAGGAGCCCCGACCAAGTACTGAGTGGTACATGGACAGACTTTTCAGTCAGCCAACATTTCTATTAAAAAACTATCTTTTAAAATTAATTTTATTCTAATTTTTTGAGAAACTGAATTTGGGGTTTTCATGGGTGTAAACCATAATCATCAAAATTAAAATAAATAAACATTTGAAATATTTCACTCTCTGTGTAATCAATCTATATGGGTTTCACTTTCTGAAATGAGTGACAAAAAATATTGAACTTTTTCATGATATTCTAATTTTTTGAGATGTACCTGTATGTAACAATACAAGAAAAGCTCAGGATTGTCAAACATTTCCTAGTATAGTGATATGTAAGTTAAGCAGAAACTTCTGCTATACAGAAAAACTTGTGCAACAGCAAATACAAACAGTAAGACAATATCCATTACAACAGCTAAATTGCATTGAATGCATGTTAAAGAATAAAGATTTGGAAGTTATTGGCAGCAACTTCATTTGAAAACTCCCTACGGTTCCCAACCGAGCGGAGAGGAAAAAAAATAATTATTTATTCTGTTGCACTGTATTGGCTATTGGAGTCTGTGTTTTTCTGAACAAAAAATACAGAGAATATTCTCTCTCTTTCCATGCCTACCTGTCTGTCTGCTGCATGTCGGGCTTCACACACACACACACCTTTCATTTTCAGCGGGACGGCGGGGGGATGGGTGGCTGGGTGTCATTGACCAGATGTACTAATGATTTTACCTCTAAATATGTATAAAATGTTCAAATACTCGCTGTAGTGTAGTGTACTCTCCTCATGCGCACTCCCGCGACGGGGTGCTTTTGGACAGGCGCATGTTTTTCAACACAAACCCAGCACTTCGTACACGCAGTCAGGACGGAGTCGTGGTAAGGCGTCCACGGGCAGGCTGGGGGAGACGGAGGAAGGGACAGTGTTGAAAACCTCACGGGTGAGTTTTTTTTTTAAATCACACACTCTGTTTGCTGATTTGTTCTGTTACTCACTGTAAACTGTAAACTCACTACCCACTGTAAACACGGAAGTGAATCCAGTGCAGCGATGCATTTGATTGGTTAGACTAAGCATTTCAGCGCGTTGGAGACAAATTTGATTAGTGAAATTGGCGGAGGTTGACGAGGATTGGCCAAAATTGCGGGAAAGTTGCGGTGATTGGACAAAGTTGCAAGGTCACGCAATAGTTGCGCTGATTGGCTGATTTCGCGTGAATTGGTGCGATCGCAACATCGCGAAATCCTGGAGGGACTGATAAGAGTTCAGGAACTGAGAACACTAATTGTTGAAGCTTTGTAGGTGGAATTATTTCCCATTCTTGCTTGATTTAACGACTTCAGTTATTTAACAGTTGGGGGTCTCCATTGGGGTATTTTGTGCTTCATAATGCTCGACACATTTTCAGTGGAAGACAGGTCTGGACTGCAGGCAGGCCAGACTAGCAACTGCACTCTTTTACTACAAAGCCACACTGTTGTAACATGTGCAGAATGCCACTTGGCACTGTCTTGCTGAAATAAGCAGGGAAGTCCCTGAAAAAGACGCTGCTTGGATGGCAGCATATGTTGCTCCAAAACCTGCATGTACCGTTCAGCATTAATGGTGCTTTCACAGATGTGCAAGGTACCCATGCCATGGGCACTAACACACCCCCATACCATCACAGATGCTGGCTTTTGAACTTTGTGCTGATAACAATCTGGATGGTCCTTTTCCCCTTTAGCCCAGAGGACATGACATCCATGATTTCCAAAACAATCTGAAATGTGGGCTCGTCAGACCACAGTACACTTCAGTCCATCTCAGATGAACTCGGGTCCAGAGCAACCAGTGGCGTTTCTGGGTGTTGTTGATCTATGCCTTTGGCTTTGGCTAGTAGAGGTTTAGCTTGTAGATGTGGAGATGAACTGTGTTAACTGACAATGATTTTCTGAAGTGTTCCTGAGCCCATGTGATAACATCCTTTACAGAATGTGAAAATTTTCTTTTATGTTATATGGATTATGCTAACTCACTACCATAACACTTTTATGAAGTTGTTTGAAGACTCATCATAACAGTGTACAGTCATAGCTTGCATCACTGTGATAACAAGAAGGTATGTACAGTCAAGAAGACGACCCTGGACAAAAAAAATCCCATTTCAAGCTGTTATTCGAGATATGACAAACAGCTCTCGTCATGCTGATAAAAGATGCTGACTAAGATGCCGACTAGAGAGATATTTTGTGTTGTGTGACATCATGTAGGTTTGGAATTGTATAAAAACAGCCCAGCTGGACTGCCTGGCAAGCATTTCCATCTGTGTATTCTGATGTGATTGTCTCCCTTGCGCAAGTATTAAAACTTATGTTGCTTGTTTTTGAACTCTTCTCTCCTTATGTTACATTAGAAAATTCTTCAGACAGAACAGTTTTTCTCTAACAGAATGATCCATCCATCCATCTTCTACCGCTTTTCCGGAGGTTCGAGTCACGGAGGCAGCAGTTCAAGCAGAGAAGCCCAGACTTCCCTCTCCCCAGCCACCTGCTCCAGCTCTTCTGAGAGGATACCAAGATGTTCCCAGACCAGCTGGGAGACATAATCTCTCCAGCAAGTCCTGGGTCTGCCCCGGGGTCTCCTCCCAGTGGAATGTGCCCGGAACACCTCAAGTGGGAGGCGTCCATGAGGCATCCTGATGAGATGCCCAAACCACCTCAACTGACTCCTTTCGATAGGGAGGAGCAGTGGTTCTACTCTGAGCCTCTCCCGGATGACTGAACTCCTCACCCTATCTCTAAGGATGATTCCAGTAATCCTACAGAGAAAGCTCATTTCAGCCGCTTGTATCCGCAATCTCATTCTTTTTTTTTTAAATTAAATTACCCTTTATTGTCATTCAGCTGTACAACCAATCATGTACAGTAGAACGAGATTGTGTTTTACCTATCTACTGTGTTACTCACACACACCCCAAGTGTAGAATCAGAGGGCCGCTGCCATGCAAGGCGCCGCCACAAATTTCCCTCCTCCATTCCATTTTTGCTGAGCACCAAGCTGGATGGCAGGAAGTTCCACTTTTATATGGTCTTTGGCATGACCTGGCCGGGATTTGAACCCCTGCCTCCCGGGTGTGGGGCGGATGTTCTACCAACTGAGCCACCACTCCGGTACCTTTTGGTCATAACCCAAAGCTCATGGCCATAGGTGAGGGTAGGAACGTAGATTGACTGGTAAATCGACAGCTTTGCCTTAGAGCTCAACTCCCTCTTCACCACAACAGACCGGTACAACATCCGCATCACTGCAGATGCTGCTCCGATCTGTCTGTCAGTCTTTTACTCCATTCTCCCCTCACTCGTGAATAAGACCCCGAGATACTTAAACTCCTCCATTTGGGGCAGGAACTTGTCCCCAACCTGGAGAAGACAATCCAGCCACTTCACACTCAGTAGCAAACCATCCCATCAAGACCTGTAGGTCATTGCTGGATGAAGCCAACAGGACAACATCATCTGCAAACAGCAGAGATGAGATCCTGTGGTCACCGAACACGACACCCTCCGTTCCTTGGCTGCACCTAGATATCCTCACTATAAAAATTATGAACAGGATCGATGACAAAGGGCAGCCATGGTGGAGTCCAACTATCACTGGAAACGAGTTTGACTGGGTGTTGGCAATACAAACCAAACTCTCACAAAGGCCATATAGAGACCGGATAACTTGTACTAACAAACCCGATACACCATACTCCAGAAGCTCCCCCCACAAAAAACCATGAGGGACGTGGTCGAATGCCTTCTCCAAGTCCACAAAACAAATGTAACCTGGTTGGGCAAACTCCTTCAAACCCTTGAGGACTCTCAAGAGGGTAAAGAGTTGGTCCGATGTGCCATGACCAGGACGAAAACCACATTGCTCCTGCTGAATCCGAGGTTCAACCAACGGCCAGACTGTCCTCTCAGTTACTCTGGCATAGTCCTTCCCAGGGAGACTGAGAAGTATGATCCCCCTAAAGTTGGAACACACCCTTCGGTCCCCCTTCTTAAAGAGAGGAACCACCACCCCAGTTTGCCATGCCAAAGGTACCGTCCCCAACTTCCACGGAATGTTGCAGAGGCGTGTCAGCCATGACAGCCCTACAACATCCAGAGTCTTGAGGTACTCAGGGTGAATCTCGTCCATCCCTGGGGCCCAGCCACCAAAGAGTTTTTTAACCACTTCGGCGACCTCAGCCCCTGTGATGGGCATAGTCCCCCTCATCCTCAAGCTCTGCTTCCTCTATGGAAGGTGGGTCAGTGAGATTGAAGAGATCCCCAAAGTATTCCTTCCGCCCCCCCCCCCCCCCCGATGATGTCCCCAGTATCATACGATATCATACAATATCCGTACCATACATAGTGTGGATAAAGAGCTGTTTCCCCCCTCCTGAGTCGCTGGACAGTTTGCCAGGCTCTCTTTGATGCCGACTGAAAGTCTTCTTCCATGGCCTCACCAAACTACTCCCACACCCGAGTTTTTGCTTCAGCAACCACCCGAGCCGCAATCCACTTGGCCTGTCGGTACACCTCAGCTGCTTCGGGAATCCCACAAGCCAACCAAACTCGATAGGACTCCTTCTTTAGCTTGATAGCCCCCCTCTCCACTGGTGTCCACCGCTTGGTTTGGGGATTGCCTCCACAAGATGCACCGACAACCTTGAGGCCGCAGCTCTCAACAGCCACTTCAACAATGGAGGTGGAGAACATGGCCCATTCAGACTCAGTGTCTCCAGACTCCCTCGAAATGTGGGTGAAGTTCTTCCAGAGGTGGGAGTTGAAGACCTTCTGGACAGGGGCCTCAGCCAGATGTTCCCAGCACACCCTCACTATACGTTTGGGTCTACCAGGTCTAAATGGCATCCTCCCCTGACATTGGATCCAACTCACCACCAGGTTGACAGCTCTGTACCTCTCTTTACCTGAGTGTCCAAGACATGTGGTCACAGATCTGATGAAGCAATAATAAAATCGATCATCGACCTGGGACCTAGGGTGTCCTGGTGCCAGGTGCATATATGGACACCTTTGTGCTTGAACATGGTGTTTGTAATGGACAAACTGTGATTGGCATGGAAGTCCAATAACTGAACACCACTCGGGTTCAGATCGGGCAGACCTTTCCTCCCAATCACACCCCTCCAGGTTTCACTATTGTTGCCCACGTGTGCATTGAAGTCCCCCAGTCGGACAATGGAGTCTCCAAGAGCAGCACTCTCCATCTCTGAACCATCATTTGGTGCATAGGCACAAATGATGGTCAGAACCCGTTTCCCAACCTGAAGGCACAGGGAAACAACCCTTTCGTACACCGGGGAAAACTCCAGTGTAGAGGCAACAAGGTGGGGGGAATACAAGAATACCCACCCCTGCTCGCTGCCTCTTGCCACGGCAACTCCAGAGTAGGCCAAGCTCCAGCCCCTCTCCAGGAGACTGGTTCCAGAACCAGAGCTGTGCACTGAGGTGAGCCCGACTATATCTAGCCAGTATCTCTCAACCTCATGCACCAGTTCGGCTCTTTCCCCACCAGAGAGGTGACATTCCACATCCCAAAAGCCAATTTAGGAAGCCGGGGATCAGATTGCCAAGGTCTCGGCCTTTGCCCACCACCTGATCCACATAGCACCAGACCCCCATGGTCTCTCCTGCAGGTGGTGAGCCCACTGGATTGCGGACCCATGAAGCTCCTTCAGGCTGAGCCCGGTCAGGTCTCATGGGCAGAAACCCGGCCATCAGACGCTTGCCAGCGAGCCACTTCCCCAAGCCTGGCTCTGTGGCAGGGCCCCAGCAACACTATACCGGATGGGGTACACTGAATCCTTGTTGTAGCTATCGTTGTCATTCTGCATAACAGAATATCGATTTTGAAGATACCGTTTTTTAATGCAGTGCCGCCTGAGGGATCGAAGGTCATGGGCATTCAGTGCTGGTTTTCAGCCTTGTCGCTTACGAGCAGAAATTTCTCCAGATTGTCTGAATCTTTTGATGATGTCATGGGCTGTAGGTGAAGAAGTCCCTGAATTACTTGCAGTTCTAGGTTGAGAAAAGTTGTTCTTAAACTGAAACAGTCTGGTAAATGTTGGTAAATGGTAAATGTTTCAACTGAAACAGTTTAAACATTTACCATTTTTAAACTGTTGTTCACAAAGTGGTGAACCTGTCACGCCGCGCCGCTCATCAGCGGCGCCACCTGCTCGCACACCTGTTCATCGTCAGCGGCGAGGGATATAAGCCGCCTCGCCCTGAGCTTCGGCCTGAAGCCGTCAGACTTCATTCCCCGTCAACGTGACGCAACTAATTTTTCAGCACGAAGCTGTGCGGTAAGAAACATTTACCTCATCTGCTCCAGTCTGCTCCCCTGTGCACAGGTGGATTCCTTGGCGGCGGACAACTCCGTCCCTCGTCCTTCCTCGCTGCTGCACCGAGCCCTGCAGGTGGCTGTCTCCCGGGTCCCGTCCTTGTTGTGCCAGTCATCTGTCCCGAGCAAGTAAGCTTCTCCCTCGCCTATTCTCCTCCTGTGTTGGTGTGTGCCCATCACCCTGTGTCTTTGTGTTCTCTCCCATAGGGTTGCCGGCTGCACGGTCTCCTGCCTCTGTGCCTGAAGCAGACGCCGCCACCAACACATTAACATTCCGCAGACACACACCCATACACCCCTGTTGTTAATAAACGATTTGAACTACTCTGAGCCTGTGTGTGTGCGTCTCCTGAGCCGAACGTTATGTCAGTACAGCTTCAGCAGAGCGGCTCGGCAGACGGCGGGCTCGCACACCGGCTTACCACTCTTGAGGCTCGAGTGGATCAAGTTGTTTATCAGCAACAGGTGATCCTTAATCAATTAGTAAACATAACAAACCGATTGGACCGCCTGGATCCCCAGCAGCCGTTCCCCCCGGCTCGCCAGGGTGGCGCGGCTCCTGCTGTTCCAGTGGCCGTCCAGCCGGCTCCAGTGGCACCGGCTCGGCTCACACCAATTCCGACCCCTGCCCGCTTTAGCGGAAAGCTCGGCGGAGCGCGGGGGTTCATTATGCAGTGTGAGTCCGTGTTCCACCGTGTGCCCGGAGATTTTCCCTCAGATCACAGTCGAATTGGTTACATAGGGAATCTTCTGGAGGGGCGCGCGTTAACTTGGACCTACGCCATAATGGCGAAGCCCAGTTACGCCACCCTCACCTACGACCAATTCGTGGGGCGCTTCCTGGAGGTCTTCGACCATTCTCGAACCGAGACGGTCCAAGTCGATCGGCTCCTCGCTGTCCAGCAGGGAAGCCGGTCGGCAGCGGACTATGCGGTCGACTACCGGGTAGCGGCGGAGGAATTGGGCTGGGACGAACGCTCCCTCTGTGGCCTGTTCCTCCGCAGCCTCAATGATGATCTGAGGGATGAACTGGCTGGACGGGATATCCCTGGAACGCTAGCGGAGCTAACTTCCCTAGCCATCAGCTTGGACAACAGGCTGCGCGAGCGCTCCTCAGGACGGAAGTCGTCTACTTCTCGTCCTCGGGGAGCCTCGCTGTGCCTGCCCCAAGCTCGCCCCCTGGCGACGCCGCCACCATCGCGCCCCGAGGAGTCGGAGCCGATGGTGACGGGCTGGACAAAGCTCTCCCCGGCAGAGAGACAACGCCGCCGTGAGTTGAATCTCTGCATGTATTGCGGAGACAGTCAACACACGGTGGAGCTTTGTCCACAAAAGCCAAACGGCGGGGTCCGCGAGTCACTGTAGGGGGCCTCGCGGACGTCAATCGGTTCAATCCCCTCACTCAATTGAAGCTGCCCATCCGTTTCTGCCACAACCCCACTGGGCATCTCACCCACGCACTGGTGGATTCGGGCGCAGAAGGCAGCTTCATTTCTCAAAGCCTGGCAACCCGTTTGGGCATCCGCTGTCAGGCACTCAAGAATCCCATCTCCCTTGTCAACCTCTCCCGTGCCTCCCTTGGGAGAGTCTCACACCAGACCATCCCCGTCCCGGTCATCGTCTCAGGAAACCACCGGGAGGAGATGACCTTTTATGTCCTACCCAACTCTGTGTCGCCCGTCATCCTGGGGTATCCCTGGCTATGCCTCCACAACCCTGTCCTGGATTGGAAGTCAGCTGGGGTATTGGCATGGAGCACGTTCTGCATGGGCACCTGCCTTCAGTCCGCTGCCTGCTCTCCGTCCGCTTCTCCCCCTGCTACGGACGCTGCACCCCCGGACCTGTCTCTGGTGCCTCCGGAATTTCACGACCTGGGTATGGTGTTCAGCAAGACTAAAGCTATGTCTCTCCCCCCTCATCGGCCCTATGACTGCGCCATCAACCTCCGCCAGGGGGCTCCCTTACCTTCTGGTCGGCTCTATAGCCTGTCAGCGCCGGAGAAGGAGACAATGAACGCCTACCTAAAAGAGTCATTGAGCGCTGGGATAATCCGCCCATCATCGTCACCCGTGGGGGCAGGGTTCTTCTTCGTTGGGAAAAAGGATGGGTCCCTCCGCCCTTGCATAGACTACCGGGCTCTCAACGACATCACTGAGAAGGACCGTTACACCCTGCCCCTCATGGACACTGCTTTCCACTCCCTCCAGGGGGCGACCTGGTTCACCAAGCTGGATCTACGCAGCGCATACCACCTCGTCTGGATCCGGGAGGGAGATGAGTGGAAGACAGCCTTCCGTACCCCGAACGGCCACTTTGAATACCTGGTAATGCCGTTCGGGTTGACCAACGCTCCTGCCGTCTTTCAGCGCCTCATTAATGACGTCCTCCGGGACTTCATCGGCCTTTTCGTGTTCGTCTACCTGGACGATATTCTCATCTTCTCCAGGTCCAGGGACGAGCACCAGGTCCATGTGAGGCGGGTCCTCCAAAGACTGCTGGAGAATCGACTATACGTGAAGGCTGAAAAATGTGAATTTTACGCCAGGACTACATCCTTCCTGGGGTTTATCATCGCCCACGACAAGGTGCTCCCAGACCCAGAGAAGGTGAAGGCGGTGGTGGAATGGCCTACACCTGCGTCCCGGAAGCAGGTGCAACAGTTCGTTGGTTTCGCCAATTTCTACCGCCGCTTTGTCCCCAACTTCAGCTCCATCGTCGGACCACTGACCCGCCTCACGTCCCCTAAGGTCCCGTTCCGGTGGACCGAAGAGGTTGCTGCTGCCTTTCAGGCGTTGAAGGCGGAGTTCTCCTCCTCCCGGGTCCTTCGCCAGGTCGACCCCGCGCTGCAGTGCATCATGGAGGTAGACGCTTCGGACACGGGAGTGGGGGCAGTGCTATCCCAGCGGTCACCGGACGATGGCGCCAAACGGCCCTGCGCCTTCTTCTCCCGGCGCTTGTCCCCGGCGGAGAGGAACTATGATGTGGGGGACAGGGAGCTCTTGGCCATCAAACTCGCCCTGCAGGAGTGGCGCCACTGGCTAGAGGGGGCGAACCTGCCGTTCGTGGTCCTGACGGACCACAAGAACTTGGAATACCTACGATCTGCCAAGCGCCTGAACGCCCGCCAGGCGCGCTGGTCCTTGTTCTTCGCCAGGTTCCAGTTCTCCATCACCTTCAGGCCTAGCTCCAAGAACAGTCTGCCTGACGCCCTCTCTAGGCAGTTCACCCCCGTGGAGTCGGAGGAAACGCCCCACACCATCCTGCCCAGGTCGTGCGTCGTGGGAGCCATCTTGTGGGACATTGAGAGCAAGATCCGAAAGGCGCAGGAAGTGGAACCTGACCCTGGCGGCGGACCGGAGGGGCAGCTGTTCGTGCCATCCGCGGTCCGAGGAGAGGTCATCCACTGGCTGCACACCTCCAAGCTCACCTGTCACCCTGGCACCTCCCGGATGATAGACCTCCTCCAACGGTCCTTTTGGTGGCCAGGCCTGCGGAGGGACGCAGCCCGCTACGCCCGGGCCTGCCCAATCTGTGCCACCTGCAAGTCGGGAAATGCCCCTCCAGTGGGTCTGCTCCAGCCCCTGCCCGTCCCTGGCAGGCCCTGGTCGCACATCGCGTTGGATTTCGTCACCGGACTCCCCGTCTCCAACTCCTATGATACCATCCTGACCATTGTGGACCGTTTCTCCAAGGCTGTGCACTTCGTCCCCCTGCGAGGTCTCCCTACTGCCCTGGAGACGGCGGATCTCCTCGTCCAACACGTGGTCAGGCTGCACGGGATTCCGGTGGAAGTGGTCTCGGACCGGGGCCCCCAATTTTCATCTGAGGTTTGGAGGTCGTTTTGTAACGCCATCGGAGCCAAGGTGAGCCTCTCCTCCGGCCATCACCCCCAATCCAACGGGCAGTGTGAACGGACCAACCAGGAGCTGGAGGCTGCGCTCCGCTGTGTGACCGCATCCAAACCCACGTCCTGGAGTAACCATCTTGCCTGGGTTGAGTACGCCCACAATACCGCTCGCTCTTCTGCTACAGAGATGTCCCCCTTCAAGGTGTCCCTGGGTTATGACCCCCCACTGTTCCCGGTGCAGGAGAGTGAGGTGACCGTCCCCTCAGTTAGGGCGCACCTCAGGCAGTTCCGCTCCATCTGGGCTGCCGCGCGCAATGCGCTTTTACGCACAGCGGAGCGCAACAGGACTGTGGCGGACCGGCACAGAAGAACTGCCCCGGCGTACAGAGTTGGGCAACTTGTCTACGTATCTACCCAGGACGTAACTCTAAAAGGCGAGAGGAGGAAGCTGGCACAGCGGTTCATGGGTCCCTACCCCATCACCCGGATCATCAACCCGGTGGCTGTGCACGTGGCTATTCCCCCCTCCCTCCGCATCCATCCCACCTTCCACGTGTCTAAGGTGAAGCTGGCAGTCACCGACCCCCTTTGCCCTCCTCCTGCTGCGCAACCCGCGCCCCGGATGATTGGTGGCCATCCGGCCTGGTCCGTCGCCTCCATCCTGGACTCCCGGCGCCGGGGTCGTGGGTTGCAGTATTTGGTGGACTGGGAGGGCTATGGGCCCGAGCATCGACAGTGGGTACCCTCGTCATTCGTGTTGGACCCATCGCTCATCTCGGACTTCCACCGAGCGCACCCAGGAAAGCCATCGCCAGGAGGCGCTGCTAGAGGGGGGAGTACTGTCACGCCGCGCCGCTCATCAGCGGCGCCACCTGCTCGCACACCTGTTCATCGTCAGCGGCGAGGGATATAAGCCGCCTCGCCCTGAGCTTCGGTCTGAAGCCGTCAGACTTCATTCCCCGTCAACGTGACGCAACTAACTCTTCAGCACGAAGCTGTGCGGTAAGAAACATTTACCTCATCTGCTCCAGTCTGCTCCCCTGTGCACAGGTGGATTCCTTGGCGGCGGACAACTCCGTCCCTCGTCCTTCCTCGCTGCTGCACCGAGCCCTGCAGGTGGCTGTCTCCCGGGTCCCGTCCTTGTTGTGCCAGTCATCTGTCCCGAGCAAGTAAGCTTCTCCCTCGCCTATTCTCCTCCTGTGTTGGTGTGTGCCCATCACCCTGTGTCTTTGTGTTCTCTCCCATAGGGTTGCCGGCTGCACGGTCTCCTGCCTCTGTGCCTGAAGCAGACGCCGCCACCAACACATTAACATTCCGCAGACACACACCCATACACCCCTGTTGTTAATAAACGATTTGAACTACTCTGAGCCTGTGTGTGTGCGCGTCTCCTGAGCCGAACGTTATGTCAGAACCTCACCCCATCCTTGCTTGTGACCGACTGTGCCTTTTGGGGATGCTCCTTTTATACCCAATCATGACACTCACCAGTTTCCAGTTAACCTGTGGATTGTTCCAATAAAGGTGTTTGGTGAGCATTCCTCTACTTTCCCAGTCTTTTGTTGGCCCTGCCCCAGTTTTTTGTTTTGTTTTTTTTTTGTAATGTGTTGTCTTTGTAGTGTATTCAATTGAATATAGGTTGAAAAGGATTTTTAAATCATTGTATTCTGTTTTTATTTACATCCCAACTCCACTGGAGCACTAATTTCAGGGTCATGAAGTCCATCTCTTTTCAGCACCTCACTGTGGAATTTAAGGTACGCAACACATTGCAATTGTTATTGTAAAAAGTCGCCAACAGTTAGTATAAATAATGATTATCACAGAAGCGGAATAACAGGCTACACATCCAGAGGAGCATCGGAGTGAATCCAGGAAACCTTACTGTCCAATCAAATTACCCAATCAGAACTAACTGTTTTTTTAACTGTTAATTTACCACACAACTTCCTTCCCTCCAGCCCAGGGCGACAAAAACAGCAACACCTAAGCAGCACTTAGCTCAATTACCTGGGCTGCACTTCTACACGACAACAATCACACCCCCGGCACGCTCCCGACCATCACCGGTTACACAGAGCTGTAATCCTCCGCTGTGTGTTTTTTAAGGTGCCAGCCAGATAAAAAAGCCCCTCCTAAATTTGCTACGATTGTTGCAATTAGTCAGAAGGCGGCCTAGGCGAGGAGACAACTTGGCTGTGGCTCTATGGAGCCAGGTGTTCCCGGGCGTGATGAAGCCTGTGTGGGCCAACACCAAATTAACGCCCCCGCGACGGAGAGAGTGATTATAAGCGTGGCCTCTTTTTAATATATGAGCAAGCTTTTTTTGGTTGTTTTTTTCCAGGCAGTCTTCATAAATGCGCTCTTCATAAATCCACCTAATGCTCTTGAAATATGGAGGCCTGGGGCTGCTGACAGCGCACACGGCGCTGGAGGAGCTAAATGTTTTCCTGAGCTGATCGACAGCAGTCAGAACTTGCACTCAAGTAAAAATTGTGGTTATTTATATTAAGTAAGAGTTGTCACCGACAAAATTACTTGAATAAGAAAAAAACCTACTCAAAAAGTTTTGTGATGTTTTTCTGTTGAATTTTGGAATCTTTTTTTTTTGTTCCTCAAAAAAATTTTTTACATAAATTTACTGCTTTTTCTTGTAAATTAAAAAAAATTCTCATGAATTTTTTGATTTTTTTCTTGCAAATTTGCAAACTTTGTTCTTGTACACTTCAAACTGTTTTCCTCATGTTTTTTTTTTAAATATTCTTAAATTTGGGGTCTTTTTCTTGGAAATTTGAAATTTTTTTCCTCATAAATTTTCATTTTTTAAATAAATTTGCAACTTCTTTCTTGTAAATTTTTAACTTTTTTCTCATAATTTTTTCTTGCTTTTTTCATTTTTCTTGTTAAGTGTTTTTGTACACTTTAAACCTTTTTCCTCTTAAATTGTCATTTTTTCTCAAATTTTGGGACGCTTTTCCTTTTAAATTTGTAACTTTTTTCTCATAAAATTTGCAACTTTTTTCTTGTAAATTTGCAGCTTTTTCTCATAAATTTTCTCACATTTTTACTTGTAAATTTGCAAATTTTTCTTGTAAATTTGCAACTTTTTCTCATAAATTTGCAACTTTTTTCTTGTAAATCTGCAACTTTTTCCTCATAAATTTGTGATTTTTTTCTAATTAATTTGCAAATTTTTTCTTATCAATTTTCTGACTCTTTCTTGTAAATTTTTAACTTTTCTCATAAATTTTTGGACTTTTTTCTTGTAAATTTGCAGACATTTTTCTTGTACACTTTAAACCTTTTTCCTCATAAATTTTCATTTTTACTCAAATTTTGGGATTTTTTTTAAAATTTGCAATTTTTTTCTCATAAATTTGCAACTTTTTTCTCATAAATTTGCAACTTTTTTCTTGTAAATTTGCAAACTTTTTTCTCATACATTTTCTCACTTTTTTACTTCTACTTCTTGTAAATTTAACTTTTTCTTATACATTTGCAACTTTTTTCTTGTAAATTTGCAATTTTTTGTTGTAGATTTGCTACTTTTTCTCATACATTTTCAACTTTTTTCTTGTGAATTTTTTGACTTTCCTCTTGTAAATCTGCAACTTTTTTCCTCATAAATTTATGACTTTTTTCTAATTAATTTGCAAGTTTTTTTCTTATAAATTTTCTGACTCTTTTTCTTGTAAATTTGCAACTTTTTTCTCGTAATTTTTACAGCTTTTTTCTTGTAAATTTTAAACCTTTTCACACATTAGTGACTTTTTACTCAAATATTTGACTTTTTCCATTGTAAATTTTAAACTTTGAGTAAATTTGCGGACTTCCGGTTATGGCTGCCACGTAGGACGGACGTGTCTCGCTCTGCTCTGCTCCTGGAAAAAAAAAAATCGGCAAATAACTCTCTCATTTGGGACAGAACGTATCCCAGCATTTGGGCGAAGATATGTCGGCGAAGCCTAAGGCTGGAAAACCAGGAAAAGGAAAAAGCGAGCCGCCGAAACAGTCCAAATTAACGGACTTTCAGGTCTGTGACGCAGTAAACAAAACTCCATATATGGCGGAGGAGGCTGGCAACGCTGCGATATCTGCGGGGAATGGCGCAGATGCGCTGATGGCTGCCATGAGTTCAATGAGAGCGGACTTTTCCTCTAGATTTGATGGGATTATGACAGCGTTGGAAGGAATAAGAAAGGAATTGGGTGACTGTGTAGAACGAACGGCGCAGATGGAGCTCCGTCTCGCTAGTGCTGAAGATGACGTCACCCGTCTTCAATTAAAGGTGCGCACTTTGGAAAAAAAAATAAATCTCTGGAAGATAATATTTTGGATTTGGAATCTCGGTCGAGACAGAATAATCTGAGGCTGGTGGGTCTTCCAGAGGAATCAGAAGGTCGGGACGTATATTCCTTTCTGGAAAAGTGGATTCCGGAGGTGCTGGGCAGCGAGGAGTTGCAATCAGCAGTGGTTCTGGAAAAAGCACATCGTATTGGCCCACGGAGAGATAAGGGACCGCCGAGGACCTTAATTATGAAGTTTCTTAGCAACAGAGACAGGATGAAGATCTTCAACGCTGCACGAGCTAAAAAAGGAGAGATTAAACACCAGGACCAGCAGGTGCGGTTCTACCCAGATTTGGCCACAGGAATCCAGCAATTGAGGAAGCAGTTTGATCCCGTACGTAAGGAGCTGCGCAACCTTGGGATTCGTCATGGTGTAATCTATCCTGCGAGACTGCTGACCACGTATGAGGGCAGAACCCACATCTTCAAGACCCCAGAGGAGGCGCAGGAGTTCATCAAGAAGATCAAAGAAGAAGAAGAGACTGGTGGGAGCTAAGCATGAACAAAATATAAGGTAGAATAATTAAGCATTTGCACAGGCATCTGACTGACTTGAAGTAAATAGTAAGTTTACAAAATATAGATTGTATTATATATTAAAAAAACAAAACAAAAACAAAACAAACAAAAAAAAAACAAACTATGATGTACAAAGTTGTTAAAAATTTTGGAGTTAAGTTGGAAAACTACAGAGGAGAGTTAATGTTACGTCATTAAAAGCAGTAGAGTTAGGGTGATTGGGAGGATGAAGAAGGAGTGGCTTAGGCTGTTCCCCGTGGGTGTGGAACGGTCGATGGCTATATCGGGAGACAGAATTTTTCTTTTGATTTTGGGGGGTTTGCCACAAGTGTGGGAAGGGGAAATTTGTTTGTGTGTAGTTTGTAGGATGAATGTTCAACCACTCATGTTTTTGCTTCTCTGTATGAGCATGTTTACACTGCAAGGTAATCCCAAACTCTCTATTGATCATGGACCAAAGTGTTAATCTTAATTTAACTTCATGGAATTGCAGAGGTCTACAAAATTTAAAAAAACTTAAACAAGTTATGAATAAAATAAAGGACATGGGTTCAAGAATTGTGTTTTTACAAGAAACTCATCTGATAGAGGAGGATGTTAAAAGAATTAGGAGTAGATGGCAGGGAAGTGTATTCACCTCTTCATTTTCATCCCGAGCCAGGGGAGTTATGACTCTCATACATAAATCAGTTCCTTTTCAAGTGAAAAATGTAATTGGAGACAAATTTGGAAGATATGTAATCATTCAAGGTTCTTTGCTATTAGAAAATATAAATCTTGTGAACTTATATGGTCCCAATATAGATGATCAGAAGTTCTTTGCTAATTTATTTCTCATCTTATCATCACTTACAGGGCAACATATAATAGCAGGGGATTTTAATTGTACATTGAATCCAGGTGTGGATAGATCAACAGGACTGGATTGTACGCACATTGGATGTAGGATGACTATTAATCATTTTATGAAAGAATTGAGATTGTTAGATATATGGAGAGAAATGAAACCACAAGTTAAAGCCTATTCTTGTTATTCCAGTACCTACAAGACATTCTCACGTATTGATTATTTTTTGATTTCCACAGAATTAAGGTCCAAGATTCAAAACTGCTTTTATGATAACATCGTGATCTCTGATCATGCACCCTGTTGTCTAATATATGTAGATAAAAAATTGACAAAGGAATCAGGTAGATGGCAATTTCAGCATAAATGGCTTCAGGATGAGGAATTTGTCAAGTATATAGAAAAACAGATAGACGAGTTCTTTGACATCAATACTACACAAACATCAGCATGTGTAAAGTGGGAGGCTTTCAAAGCTTTTATTAGGGGACATATTATTAGTTATACAGGATCAAAATCTAAGAAGACTCGAGAGGAGAGAGCTAAATTGGAACATAAAATAAAAAGTCTTCAGGAAAAAGTGTATGCAGGAAGTGAC
Organism: Pholidichthys leucotaenia; assembly: GCA_020510985.1. Classification (NCBI taxonomy): domain Eukaryota; kingdom Metazoa; phylum Chordata; class Actinopteri; order Cichliformes; family Pholidichthyidae; genus Pholidichthys; species Pholidichthys leucotaenia. The sequence goes on along the minus strand of CM035838.1, from coordinate 225,747,179 downwards.
CCAAGGTTGGAGAATGAATTACTGATTTTGAGAGCTGAATACGACAAAAAATCAGCAAATAGAGCTGCCTCGAGTCTTCTAAGATTGAAACAATCTTTTTATGAACAAGGTGAAAAATCAGGAAAATTATTAGCATGGCAGATTAAACAATTGGAAATTAAAACACCAATTACCAGTATTATAAGTAATGGACAGGTAGTTATAGATCCTTTAGAAATTAATAGAGCCTTTAGAGATTACTATGAAAAATTATATGATACCAAAAATGAACCTGATTTAACAAAACTAAATGGGTTTTTGAACGAACTATCTATACCGTGTATACCAAATGAAAACAGGGAGATATTGGAGTCTAAAATCAGTCAAGAAGAAGTTGGGCTAGCCATTGATAATATGAAATCAGGAAAAAGTGCAGGACCAGATGGTCTTCCAGTTGACCTTTATAAAAAATTGAAGAATAAATTAATAAAACCTTTTTTGGAAATGGTTTTAGAAGCATTTCAAAATAATAATTTACCATCATACATAAATAATGCCTTAATTATACTGCTGCCAAAACCAGGTAAGCCCTCTAATAAATGTGAAAATATGAGACCAATAAGCCTATTAAACGCCGACCTTAAGATAATCTGTAAAATTTTAGCAAGACGAATACAAGAAATTTTACCAAATATTATTAATCGAGATCAGAATGGCTTTATAAAGGGTAGACAAGGCTTCCATAATGTAAGAAGACTATTTAATATTATTTATTTTAATAAAGAAGCACCGGATACAGCTCTCCTATCATTGGACGCCGAAAAGGCCTTTGATAGAGTTGAATGGCCCTTTCTTTTTGAAGTCCTACAAAGGTTTGGACTTGGAAATAATTTCATAAAATGGGTTCAAATAATATACAATAATGCTACAGCAGAAATCCTAACAAATAACAATATTTCAAAACCAATAAAAATCAATAGAGGATGTCGACAAGGCTGTCCACTTTCACCTTTACTGTTTACTATGGCAATTGAACCTTTAGCGATAGCGATACGTTTACATTCACAAATATATGGAATTAAAGTTGGACCAACAGAACATAAAATCTCCCTGTACGCCGATGATATAATTTTGTTTATGTCGAATCTAAAAAAATCAATTCCAACCTTGTTGAATTTAATAAAGAATTTTGGGGAAATATCAGGATATAAAATAAATAAAACTAAATCTTCAATATTAATGCTAAATGAGACCCAGAGAAATTACCCAGCCCCTGAGGCAAATCAATTCAATGTTGTAAATCAGTTTAAATATTTAGGAATCCAAATTATGCCTAAGCTAGAATCAGTCGCCAGCGTCAACTATGAAGCCTTAATGTCAGATATCAATGAGTTAACTCAGAGATGGATGTCACTACCAATGTTGATGATCGGGAGAATCAATATACTTAAAAGTAATATTTTACCTAAAATACTTTATTTATTTCAATACATTCCCTTATCACCACCTTTAGATCTATTCTCAAGAATAAAAAAAAAGTTAGTGGAATTTATATGGAACAACAGGAGGGCTAGATTACGTCTGTCTTTATTATATTTACCATTTGATCGTGGAGGTCTGAAATGTCCAAATTTTATGTTGTATTATTGGTCGGCACAACTGAGGTCTATGACATATTATTTTTCATCAAATGATCTCCCTCACTGGACTGAAATGGAATCATACAATTTACCTTTACCTCTTCCCATATTCATATACTCAGATTCGGCAAAAAAATTACAAAAACAAGTTAAAAATCCATTTGTAAAGCATATGATCAAAATATGGTGTGAAGCTAAAAACTATTTAAAAGAACCACAGTTATTGTCACAATTTAGTCCAATATGGGGTAATCAATATTTTAAACCAGGGAGAGCGGACGCTGTATTTAAAGTATGGAATTTAAAAGGGATACAAAAGATTCAGGATTTATATTTGCCATGTGCAGACAACATAATGTCTTTTGAAGAGCTGAGGATCAAATTTAATCTCAATAGAACACATTTTTTTAAATATCTTCAACTTAGAAACTTTATTCGATCAAATCAAAATAAAGCTCTCACTCGACCTATTTATTCATCCTTGGAAAAAATGATGATGAAAGATAGTAAAAGAAAGGGTATTATTTCAGAGTTTTATAACTCATTGACACTATCTTCAAGTGAAAATTCACTGAAAAGATTAAACTACTGGAAAGAAGATCTGCAAATTGAAATTTCGGAGGAACAATGGGAATTGGCTTGTACAGAAGCTCAAACCAAATCAATAAATGCACGCCTTAAATTGATACATTTCAAATGGTTAATGCGGATGTATGTTACACCGGAGGAGTTAAATAGATATAACAAAAATATACCAGATACATGCACAAAATGCATGGAAAGTAAAGGAACCCTATTTCATTGTTTATGGGAATGTAGATTAATAAGAATGTTTTGGGAAGAGGTGAGGGTAACAATTGAAAAAATAATCTCAAAACAAATCATACTGAATCCTAAACTGTTTTTGTTGGGTCTGTACCCAGAAAAGCATAATTTTAATAAAAGTGAAAGAACATTCATAGACCTCAGTTTGCTTAATGCCAAAAAATGTATTGCACTATTATGGAAAAAGACTCATAGACCAGATGTGACTCAGTGGTTAAGACAGATGTTAACAAACCTTCCATTAGAAAGAATAACATATATACTGAAATCAAAGGAAATTGTGTTTGAGAATATATGGAGACCTTTTATTGATTATGTAAAAAATTTAAACATAACTCTTGAAGAAGAAGGTGAATGATGTGTGTGGACCTTGTAAATTCCAAACTGGTGAACATAATATGTATACTTATGTATTGGATTGTCTAGACTAAACAGAGGAGCATTGTTGAAGACTTGATTTTGTTGGTGGTTGTTGGTGTTTTTAGTGCATTTTTTTTTTTTTTTTGGTAGTACTTTAGCGTTAGTGTTTGATTGTTTGTATCATGTTTGTTAAAAAAAAAAAAAAAGGTTCAATAAAGATATTGTGGGAAAAAAAAAAATAAATTTGCACCTTTTTTCTTGTAAATTTGCATTTTTTGTCGTAAATTTGCTACTTTTTCTCATAAATTTTCAACGTTTTTCTTGTAAATATTTTGAATTTTTTCTCTTGTAAATCTGCAGTTTTTTCCTCATAAATTTGTGACTTTTTTCTAATTAATTTGCAAGGTTTTTCTTATAAATTTTCTGACTCTCTTTCTTGTCAATTTGCAACTTTTTTCTTGTAAATTTTCTCACTTTTTTGTGAATTTGCAATGTTTTTCTAATAAATTTGCACCTATTTTCTCCTAAATTTGCACCTTTTACTTGTAAATTTTCAGGTGGTGTTTTTCTTTTAAATTTGCAACTTTTTTCTCATACATTTTCAATTTTTTTCTTGTAAATTTTTTTGACTTTCCTCTTGTAAATCTGCAACTTTTTTCTCAGAAATTTATGACTTTTTTCTAATTAATTTGCAATTTTTTTCTTATAAATTTTCTGACTTCTTGTAAATTTGCAACTTTTTTCTTGTAATTTTTACAGCTTTTTTCTTGTAAATTTTAAACCTTCTTTTCACACATTAGTGACTTTTTACTTAAATATTTGTGACTTTTTCCTTTGTAAATTTTAAATGTTTTTTTCTTAAATTTTCAACTTTTTTTCTTAGAAATTTAGCAACATTCATATGGATGCTGTTTAAATTTTTTCATGTCATGATTGATAGATATATTTTTTTTGTTAAACCTAGACAACAATTCATTGTTATGCTTAAATCACTCAATGGGACCGAACATATGAGTGTCACTCAGTTTGTATTGACCAACAGTTTTTATTGGAAAAACGAGCTACTTACAGCATAACTGGGGGAAAAGGAGATGGGAGCCCCGGCGCCCTGTGGTTGACGTCCAGTCATCTCAGTCACAGAGCTCCAGACCCTCCAGGCATCTCATACCTATGGAGGTGAGGAGGGCTGAGCAGAACTTTTTAACCCAGATTTGCCCTCTGGCTCCTGTCTGTGTGACCCGTCTGTGACCCCTGAGTGATTGTAATCGTCACTGACCATCAAGCTCAGTGAACCTAAAACACCCGGGAAATTCTGCTGCAGGGGTTGCCAACCTCTGCTGTGGAAAGAAATGATTTTGGCCACGATATATATTAGAAAAATTGAAGTAAAACCACATGATTAAGAATAAGCCTGCCTGTCAACAATAGCAGGTTTGTCACTTTTTCACTTGAATAATTATGCATTTTTTAAAATCAAATTTGCACTCTTTCTTGTAAATTTTTCCCTTGTATTTTTATCTTGTTTTTGCATCAATTTGTATTTTTTCCCCTGATGGATTCACATTTATCTTTCTTATAAACTGGAATAATTTTGCAACCTTTTACATATTTTTTGTTTATTTTATTTAATTTTTTTAATTTGTATATTATTATTATTATTAGTAGTAGTAGTAATTTGCATATTTTTCTTGTAAATTTGCAACTTTTTTCTTCCATCCATCCATCTTCTACCACTTTTCCAGAGGTCCCAGTCGCAGAGGCAGCAGTTCAAGCAGAGAAGCCCAGACTTCCCTCTCCCCAGCCACCTGTTCCAGCTCTTCAGAGAGGATACCAAGGCGTTCCCAGACCAGCTGGGAGACATAGTCTCTCCAGCGAGTCCTGGGTCTGCCCCGGGGTCTCCTCACAGTGGGATGTGCCCGAAACACCTCAAGTGGGAGGCGTCCAGGAGGCATCCTGATCAGATGCCCATACCACCTCAACTGGCTCCTTTCAATGTGGAGGAGCAGTGGTTCTACTCTGAGCCTCTCCCGGATGACTGAGATCCTCACCCTATCTCTAAGGGTGAGTCCAGCAATCCTACGAAGAAAGTTCATTTCAGACACTTGTATCCATGATCTCATTCTTTCGGTCATTACCCAAAGCTCATCACCATAGGTGAGGTTAGGAACGTAGATTGACTGGTAAATCGACAGCTTTGTCTTAGAGCTTAGCTTCCTCTTCACCACAACAGACTGGTACAACATCCGCATCACTGTAGATGCTGCTGCGATCCGTCTGCCAATTCTCGCGCCATTCTCCCCTCACTCGTGAATAAGACCCCGAGATTCTTAAACTCCTTCACTTGAGGCAGGAGCTTGTCCCCAACCCAGAGAAGACAATCCACCTTTTTCCGGCTGAGGACCACGGATTTGGACTTGGAAGGTACTGATTCTCATGCCAGCCGCTTCAAACTCAGTGGCAAACTGTCCCAGTAAGGCCTGTAGGTCATTGCTGGATGAAGCCAGCAGGACAACATCACCTGCAAACAACAGAGATGAGATCCTGTGGTCAACAAGCATGACACCCTCCGTTCCCTGGCTGCGCCTAGAAATCCTGTCCATAAAAATTATGAACAGGATCGGTGACAAAGGGCAGCTCTGGTGGAGTCCAACTCTCACTGGGAATGAGTCAGACCGAGTAATGACAATACGAACCAAACTCTCACAACGTTGGTATAGAGACCGAATAGCTCGTAACAACAAGCCCGATACCCCATACTCCCGAAGCACCCCCCCCAAAAAAAAACACGAGGGACGCAGTCAAATGCTTTCTCCTAGTCCACAAAACACATGTAAACTGGTTGGGCAAACTCCCACAAACCCTCAAGGATTCTTGAGAGGGTAAAGAGCTGATTCGATGTGCCATGGCCAGGATGAAAACCACATTGCTCCTCCTGAATCCGAGGTTCGACCAACGGCCTGACTCTCCTCTCCAGTACCTTGGCATAGACCTTCCCAGGGAGGCTGAGGAGTGCGATCCCTCTAAAGTTGGAGCACACCCTCCGGTCCCCTTTTTTGAAGAGAGGAACCACCACCCCAGTTTTTCATGCCAAAGGCACTGCCCCCAACCTCCACACAATGTTGCAGAGGCACATCAGCCATGACTGTCCTACAATATCCAGGGCCTTGAGGTATTCAGGGCGAATCTCGTCCACCCCTGGGGCCCGGCCACTAAAGAGATTTTTAACCACTTTGGCGACCTCAGCTCCTGTGATAGGCGAGTTGTCCCCCCCGTCCACAAGCCCTGCTTCCTCAGTGGAAGGCGTGCCAGTGGAATTGAGGAGATCCTCGAAGTATTCCTTCCACCGCTTGACGAGATCCCCAGTCAAAGTCAGCAGCACCCCATCTGAACCATACACAGTGTGGACAGGGAGCTGCTTCCCCCTCCTGAGCCACCGGACAGTTTGCCAGAATCTCTTCAAGGCCGACCGAATGTCTTGTTCCATGGCCTCACTGAACTCCTCCCACACCCAAGTTTTTGCTTCAGCAACCACCCGAGCCGCAATCCGCTTGGCATGCCGGTACACCTCAGCTGCTTCGGGAGTCCCACAAGCCAATCAAGCTTGATAGGACTCCTTCTTCAGTTTAATGGCCCCCCTCACCACTGGTGTCCACCACTTGGTTTGGGGGTTTCCACTACGAGATGCACTGACGACCTTGCGGCTGCAGCTCTGGGCAGCCACTTCAACAATGGAGGAGGAGAACATGGCCCATTCAGACTTCATGTCTCCAGACTCCCTTGGAATGTGGTTGAAGTTCTTTTGGAGGTGGGAGTTGAAGACCTTCCGGACAGGCACCTCAGCCAGACGTTCCCAGCACATGGCCACTATATATTTGGGTCTACCAGGCTTTAATGGCATCCTCCCCTGCCATCGGATCCAACTCACCACCAGGGGGTGATCAGTTGGCAGCTCGGCACCTCTCTTTACTCAAGTGTCCAAGACATGTGGTTGCAGATTTGATGACAAGATAACAAAATCAATCATCGACCTGCGACTTAGGGTGTCCTGGTGCCAAGTGCACATATGGACACCATTATGCTTGAATATGGTGTTTGTTATAGACAAACTGTGGTTAGCACAGAAGTCCAATAACTGAACACCGCTTAGGTTCAGATCGGGCAGGCCGTTCCTCCCAACCACCCCCCTCCAGGTTTCACTGTTGTTGCCCACGTGCGCATTGAAGTCTCCCAGTCGGACAATGGAGTCTCCAAGAGGAGCACTCTCCAGCACCCCAGTCAGAGACTCCAAAACGGGTGGGTACTCTGAACCATCATTTGGTGCATAGGCACAAATGATGGTCAGGACCTGTTTCCCAACCCGAAGGCGCAGGCAAACAACTCTTTTGTCCATCAGGGAAAACTCCAATATAGAGGCAGCAATATAAGGCTCCCATCCCTGCTTGTCACCTCTTGCCCGGGGCAACTCCAGAGTAGGCCAAACTCCAGCCCCTCTCCAGGAGACTGGTTCCGGAACCAGAGCTGTGTGTTGAGGTGAGGCCGACTATATCTAGCCAGTATCTCTCATCCTCATGCACCAGCTCAGGCTCCTTCTCCACCAGAGAGGTGACATTCCACATCCCAAAAGCCAGTTTAGGAATCTTGGGATCAGACTGCCAAGGTCTCCGCCTTCGACCGCCATCTGATCCACATCGCACCGGACCCCCATGGTCTGGGGTGATGTGCACGAGGTTGAGAGATACCGGCTAGATATAGTTGGGCTCACCTTGATACACAGCTCCGGTTCTGAAACCATTTTCCTGGAGAGGGGCTGGAGCTCTGCCTACTTTGGAGTTGCCCTAGGTGAGAGGCAACGAGCAGGGGTGGGTATTCTTGCATCCCCCTGCCTTGCTTCCTCTACATTGGAGTTCTCTCCAATGGAAGAAAGGGTAGTTTGCCTACGGCTTCAGGTTGGGAAATGAGTTCTGACCATCATTTGTGCCTATGCACCAAATGATGGTTCAGAGTACCCACCCTTTTTGGAGTCTCTGACTGGGGTGCTGGAGAGTGCTCCTCTTGGAGACTCCATTGTCCTACTGGGGGACTTCAATGCGCACGCTGGCAACAATCTGAACCTGAGTAGTGTTCAGTTATTGGACTTCTGTGCCAAACACAGTTCATCAATAACGAACACCATGTTCAAGCATAATGGTGTCCATATGTGCACCTGGCACCAGGACACCCTAGGTTGCAGGTCAGTGATCGACTTTGTTATCATGTCATCAGATCTGCGATCACGTCTTGGACGCTCAGGTAAAGAGAGATGCAGAGATGTCAAATGATCACCACCTGGTGGTGAGTTAGATCCAATGGCAGGGGTGGACGCTACTCAGACCTGGTAGACCCAAACGTATAGTGACCGTGTGCTGGGAATGTCTGGCTGAGGCCCCTGTCCAAGAGGTTTTCAACTCCCACCTCCGGAATAACTTCGACCACATTCCGAGGGAGTCTGGAGACATGGAGTCTGAATGGGCCACGTTCTCCACCTCCAGTGTTGAAGCAACTGCTCAGAGCTGTGGCCGCAAGGTTGTTGGTGCATCTCGTGGTGGAAACCCCCGAACCAAATGGTGGACACCATTTGTGAGAGGGGCTATCAAGCTGAAGACGGAGTCCTGTTGAGCTTGGTTGGCTTGTGGGACTCCTGAAGCAGCTGAGGTGTACTGACAAGCCAAGCAGAGTGCCGCTTGGGTGGTTGCTGAAGCGAAAACTCAGCTGTGGGAGGACTTTGGTGAGGCCATGGAGCAAGACTTTAGGTCGGCCTCGAAGAGATTCTGGCAAACTGTCCGGCGGCTCAGGAGGGGGAAGTTGCTCCCTGTCCACACTGTGTATGGTGCAGATAGGGCGCTGCTGACTTCGACTGGGGACATTGTCGAGCGGCGGAAGGAATACTTCAAGGATCTCCTCAGATCCTGACACACCTTCCACAGAGGAAGCAGAGCTTGAGGGCAAGGGGGACGACTCACCCATTACAGGGGCTGAGGTTGCCAAGGTGGTTAAAAAACTCTTTGGTGGCCGGACCAGGTGGTGGATGCGATTCGCCCTGAGTACCTCAAGGCCCTGGATGTTGTAGGGCTGTCATGGTTGATACATTGCATGGAGGTTGGGAAAGTGCAACTTTTTTCTTGTACAGTTTAATTTTTTTCTCATAAATTTGCACCCTTTGTAAATTTGCTACATTTTTCTTGTGAAATTGCAACTTATTTATTATAAATTTGCACCTTTTTTGTCTTGTAAGTTTGACACTTTTTTCTAAATTTTCTCACTTTTTTCATGTAAATTTGAAACTTTTTTCCTATTCATTTGAAACTTTTTCCCTCATAAATTGGCAACTTTTTGTAATGAATTTGAGTTTTTTTTTCTTCGATATTTGCAGTGAATTTCTTGTAAATTTAAAACTTTTTTTTTTGCAGTTTTCTTGGAATTTGAAGGCTGTTCACCTGCAACTTCTAATACTTCTCTAAAATAAATAAATAAATAAATCTCTTGTTTTATATTTAGATGTACTTTTTGCAGAAATTCTAGTTTCCCGTGAACAGGAACTACTAAAGATGAGTGGAGAGATTCCACTGTCTGGGCTGTTATTGTTTCTTCTGCCTGGGGCTTTTTTGGGAAAAAGAGAGAAGCGTTTTGACACATTTGAGGAAAGAAAGATCAGGAGCTGTCTGAGTGAGAAATGTGAGCTGAATGAAATACGGCCGTTCCTCTCAACCCATTATGTCAGGCATTTTTGACTGAGCTGAGCTGAAGGCACCAAAGAAACCCCAGAAACACCCCCTAACCAGGGGCTCTGGGGCCACATGTAGCTGTGGTTCCCTGTGCCTTTGATTTAAACAAATCCTCAATGTGAAATTTACAAGGCAAGGCAAGTTTATTTGTATAGCACATTTCGTGTACAAGACAATTTAAAGTGCTTTACATAAAAACATTAAAGCATTACAGCAAGTTGCAAAAGGAATATATAAGAATTTAAAAGCAAACTAAAGACTAAATTAAAGAGAAACAAAAACAAGCTAAAATAGAATATGACAGAAATCAAATTTACAGTACATTGTAGGAGATTAACAATTGTTCTACTGAAAGGCCGCGGCAAATAGGAGCGTTTTTAACCTGGATTTAAAGCAGATGAGAGTTTCAGCAGCCCTGATGCTGTCTGGGAGTTTGTTGCATATGTGAGGGGCATCAAAACTGAGCGCTGCCTCACTATGTTTGTTTCAAACTCTGGGCACAGATAGTAAGCCAGATCCTGATGATCTGAAGGCCCTGGGTGGTTCGTAATGGACCAGCAAATCTGAAATGTACTTTGGCCCTAAACCATTCAGAGCTTTATAAACCAACAACAGTATTTTGAAATCTATTCTTTGACAGACAGGAAACCGGTGTAAAGATCTGAGGACTGGAGTTATATGATCCACTTTTTTGGTCTTAGTGAGGACTCGAACAGCAGTGTTCTGAACCAACTGCAGTTGTCTGCTGAGACATCAGACCTTTAATCCTTGCTATGTTCTTTAAGTGATAATAGGCTGACTTCAATACTGTCTTGAAAAAAATCACAAAAAGAAGTACATTTATGAAGAGAAACATTATAAACTGACATCAAGAGTCACAATTTTTAGAGAAATGGTTAGCTAATTTACAAAATAAAAATATTATGAGCTTAGGAAATAGGTTTATTTATTCAATAATTTATGGAAAAAAGACAAAATTTTTCAAGAAAAAAGTCACATACTTACAAGAAAAGCAATGACTCTTCAAGTGAATATGTAAAAGTATATTACAGGGCTGTCCATCAATTACATTTTTTTAAACTAATTATTGTACATTTTTCATTAATTAATTGTGATTAATTGCTAAACTTATGTAGAAGAATCAGTGAAAAACAAGTATATTTTAGCAGCTTTTAATTGCATCTTCATTCATTGAACATACTTGTGATTCTCATATTCAACAAAAATACTGCCACAACAACATAACACTTTATATCATGAATGTATATTCAATTAAAAAAGTTTTACAGTTTATGATAGCAATTTGTAATATTCTTTTTCAGTTCATTATAAAGAGGGAGTCGATTTACTGTATCTGCAAAGCTCCCAATTTTTAATATTGCTGTCATGGTTCCTGTTTTATTTTGAAATGGTCAAAGAGGAAGTCAGCTTGTATTTAAGGTGACTTTCCTAATGATCTCAACCCTTAAAAGTACAAACAAAAGTAGAAAATTTTAATTGCTTTCCGGAGCTCCTGACCTTAATTAATGGTGAGTTTGAAGTTTTTAATCACTTTATATTGGACTGTTTTTCTCCGCTCACTCTGACAGAAACTCTCCCTCTTTTCATACTTTTTAGTGTGTGTGTGTGTGTGCCAGAGGATCAGCTTAGTGTGGTGTATATTCAAACCCTGAAAAACAAGAGTTACTCTTGTTTTAAGCCAAGCCAGCTGCTGAGACAAACTAGTCACCATTTGACAGCGTCAATTTTTTTAATGCGTTAACTGGCCCACGCTAAATGAAAAAGTTAAGACTTTGATATTCCCAGTCCTAAAAAAAATACATCATATATTTCCAACCTCCGAATATGACCAGATGTAGTGTGTTGAATATGACATCCCCGCCTTTCACCACGCTTCTACATCTCAAAACTACATAAATCTGCAGACAGGGTGAGAACGGTGGAGGACACACAAACTAACACTCCCACTCCAGAATCCCATGTTAGCATCCCTGTTTTGTTTTTTCTCACTGTGTTAATTTTCACTTCTTCATTCATGACTTAATTTCAGTTTCACCATTAAAATGTTTAGGTGGTTAACTAGGGAAATTATCATTGATAATGAAATGATTAAGCAAAAAAAAAAGGTGAAGGTCTATTTGACACACTTTCCAACTATAACCTTCCATCATACCACTTAACATAATTTTTTTCATAAACACTGTCACGATTCTCCCCGTGCGCTTTTACGCAGCGCATGGAGGAGTAGAAGGAGGACAGATTTACATGCTGGGTTACACCACAAGCACATTTATTAAAGGAAAGTAGACATACAAAAACGGTACAGGGTACACTAAATGGCTACACGACGGGCGTGAAGCGGGCAGACCACAGTGTACAGTGGCCGACACAAACACTTCAAAAACAAGGCTGACATACAAAAAAAAAGACAAGGTTCACTTACAGGCTCACACGAGGGGACGTGCAGTGGGCAGACCACAGTGAACAGTGGCACGACACAAACGTTTGACAATACAATAGTCCAGCAATGCTTGCCTGGCAAAGAACTGCTTAAGTACAAGCATTGCTGGCCAGGAAGATTGGGTGCACCTGGATGAAGCGTGGGAAAGACAATTCCCGGGAGTGGAACCAGCTGGCTGTCATGAGAGAGGGGGTGTGGTCGGACCAGTAAGTGTCAGACAGCGCCCACACGAATGTAGGCCAAAGGAGGCTGCCTCACAGCTGCTGGCCAGAAACAGTGGCTACAGGTACGGGAAAATGAACTAGTGACGTAGAAAGTACAAGAAAGTCAAAAGATAACACAATACACAAATACACAGATAAACCTGAGCCACAGAAGGTCAGAACCAAGCCCGAAAAACAAACCAGCTCGGTTCATGACAGAGCCCCCCTCTCAAGGGGTGGATTCCAGACACCCACAGCAACATCAGAAGGAAAGGGACCCATCCCCCCCCACCGGTTCATGACAAACACTAGAGGTTGCTTACTAAGCAATTTTTAGATGAGAGGGGGTGTTGTATCAGTTATTATACAACAGTTAGTTCCAACCGAGCAATTTGATTACACAATAGAGACTCCAGGAGTTACTATATTCCCCACACACTCCAACATTTCACTGGATGCGTATCACTCTGTTTCAAAGGTGTTGTAGTAACCGTTTATTACTAAGCATTGTTTACTGTCAGCTCTGTCACCAGCTTCTGATAGATATGTGATAATTGTGTTGGATACCTTAATTTCCACAGTGAGGCACTGTTTGAAAAGAAATCATACCTCCGTGAAGCCCGGCCCCTGTAAACATCCGCAAGCTCTTTCGTTCTGTTAAAAAAATAGATAAGTTAGAGTTGGATTTATTGTCTCGATTAGCAAACCACAATAACCTTTGTGGTGATGGGCTCTTTATTTCATCTGAAAATGCCAAGAAAAAGCGAGCAAAGTGTGCCAAAGCCAAATCGCTTGCAGGCTAACTAGCCACCGGGGCTATGTCATAGTGACCACAAACCCTACTCAATAGGTGACCAGTATATATTATAAACACTGACTTCTGTACTGGAGAATATTTAATTTGTTTATATGTGTTTAAAATGACAATAGGCCTATTCTTTTCTATGTTATGCTCACTGAGGTGCTTCGGCCCTCATAAATTTGCACCCATTTTCTTGTAAATAAGCAACTTTTTTCTTGTAAATTTGAAACTTTTTCTTGTTCATTTAAAATGTTTTTCTCAAAAAATAGCAACTTTTTCTGATGAATTTGCATCTTTTTCTTGTAAATTTGCAATATTTTACTTCCAAATTTGGCAAGCTTTTTCCTCAAAAATTTTCAGACTTTGTTTTTGTAAATTTTCAACTTTTTTGTACATATTAAATTTTTCCAATAAGTTTTCACTTTTTTCCTATAAATTTCAACTTTTTTTGAATAAATTTACAACTTTTTCCTAATTAATTTGCAACTTTTTTCTCTTAAATTTGCACCTTTTTATTGTGCATCTTAAATTTTTGTTATAAATTTTCATATAAATTTTCAACTTTTTTCTCATAAATTTTCTGACTTTTTGCTTGTAAATTCACAACTTTTTTCTCTGCACTGGCAGGGTTTCCTCTGGTAACATTTCTCGGTGGCAGCGCCTCATGCTTGAAATTTCCCCCCACTCTATGAGGAAATATAAATTTAAGAAAAAAAATATGAAGGAATGACAGTCTGCAAGCGTGTACACGAACAACGCGCGTCACTGTTATCTGCGCGGAGTTCAGAAGCTCCCCCCTGCATGTTCCAGTCGGCAGGCAGAGTGTCTCCCTACGAGCGTCGCTGTCCGAGAGAAACATGAGCTTATTAAAGTACTTTAAACATGGAAAAAATCAGAAGAGGTATGTAAGAAGTGGAGACATTTATCATGGTTTCAACCCGCTGGTAACGGGAGCAATAATGGAAGAGTCGCTTAGCTAATATGTGTGATTAAGAGCTCAAGTAGGTTCATTTGGTCTTCTTTATTATTATTAGTTTTTTTTTTCTTATTTCAGACAAGCATAAAAAGATCTTTTTACCTTTTCCTTAGTTAATATTAACTAATTTATGTTCCCCATTATGTACCTGGCAAGTTAAGATGACCGAAATTCACAAAGTCAACTGACTTTAATCCGTCAGCAGCCTTCAGACAAACTAAACGTGCCAACATTTGGATTTCAAAATAAGGGAGGTTTTTCCTGCTGTCTGGATGGTGAGGAGAGTTCTAAAAAAAAAAACTATAGGTATATAGAAATATTATAACAGAAATAAGTGCACCGTTGGTCATTTAAGTTAATTTATTTCATTAAATACAACTGTATTAATATTTTTTTTTCTTTGAAATCAGAGTTAAATTATTGTTCTGTTCTGGCTCTGCAAAATTATGGTCAAAAATGTAAATTGTTATAAGGAAAAAATAAAAAAAAATACTATAGTCTGTTTCAAATTGATAAAAAAAATAGTAATTTTATTTTAAAAAATAGACAAAAAATAGCCATAAAATAATCCACAAATTTATAATAAAGTCTCAAATGTACAAGAAAAGTCAATTTTACAAGAGGAAATAACAAATTTGAGAAAAATGGTTTCAAATTTAGATAAATTTACAGAGAAAAGTAGAAAACTATAAGAAAATTGTTATAAATTTTGGAGAAAAACCTCAAACCTTCAAGACTGAAGTCATTACTTAAGTTTTTAAGTGGGTGCTCTTTGTACCCTTAACTAGAAATTTTTGTTTGTCTACTTTTAATTTACATGACACTTGATATTTTCTAACCTGTTTGTATTACCACCATAGGCAGAGAGAGAACCTGAATTAGACAGGGCACAGAGAGGGCAAGGTGAGACAGAAGAGAGGAGCCAAGGAGAGGAAAGTGTTCAGGCAGAGGGTCTAGGAGAGGTGAGAGCAGAGGGAGGAGAGAAGGATGACACACTAAAAAGTCCAAACACAGGACGTCTGGGTGGGACCCCAACTGGCCCAATATTCCAACATTCAAGCCTCGGTAGTACAATACTTCAAATGGTAAGTTCCATATGCAAAGTTACTGTGCAAAATTTTAAAAAAGAAACAAATAGTATAAAATGAACATATTTCGGTTACAATAGTGTCATGTCTTTTCTGCCCTTCCCCCCCCCGGAAAAATATGTTGCCACCGCGCCAAGGTCTTTAAGCCAGAGGAAACACTGACTGGACAATATTTAATTTGTTTACATGTGTGTGAAATGACAATCCACCTTATTCCTGGGGGTGCCACTGTAGGAACGATTATGGGCGGAGCTTCTGGTTTCGGCTGACTCAATGTTAAATCAGTCAGTAAGAGTGGAGTAGCAGGGGCATTTAAAATAGCGTTTTTAAAAGTTTTTCAAATTCATTTTAATGTATAGTCCACATACATGTTTTGCACTCAAGTGGCAGCTATTTTCAGCACTTCTAGTTTTTGTATTTTTTGAATGTTTTAGTGTAGTTCTGGCACTTGTTGCTGGTGTTCGTGATTGTGCCATAGACAATAAATGGAGGCTTCTCACCACACGGTGACAGACGACATCCAAGCACGGTGTTGTGGCGTACATCTGCTCTAAATTTGATTATGTCCAACATATTTTAACAAAATGCAGCCGACTTTATTGCGGTGGAGATGTGCTGGCAAAATGAGTTGGAATACACACCACGTCATTACGAGCTACAGGCAACGAGAAGTCATAAATCATGACTCTTTCTTTGTTTGGTAGCAGCAAGTCCCGGGAAAACCCCATGAGTGCTTGATATCATTGGAAAGCTTAGAAATCGTACTTTCTAAAAATACCTACGTTTTTGTGGAAGACGTACTGTAACTCTCAAACAATTGAACGCGAGTTTTCAACCTAGCCAAAGTATAAACAAATCGTCTTTTTTCAGGTCAGTTTTTGTGCACTGCCTACAAATTAAATATCATTTTGAAGGTCTTTCAATACAGAATATGGAAATAATGTTACATCAGTTGTGAAAATGTCCTCCAAGTGACTCATTTTGCCAGCACGGGCCATTTGTTTACAGCATTAGCATCTTAGCAGCAGCGCTAACAAACGGAGCTACTGTCTACGAGGCCACTTTTTAAGGTCATCTTCCCATCCCTCGATAGTCGCGGGAAGTGGTATGATTATATTACTGTTTTGAGGTGCAAGAGGCCATGTTCCCGTATTTCTGATGCCGAAGTCATTGTTTTTTAACAAGAAAAAGTGTCTCATTTCAGTGACAACCATATGTTCTAAACTAGTACCGAAGTTGCTATCATAATTCACGCAAGGCATCATGGGGCCTAGGAATAAGGTGGATAGATCTATTTAGGTCTTATGTTCTCTTTGCCACCTTCTTATTGGTGTCTGGGATTAAGTAAAGAATCAGAAGAATGCATTACATTGTGAGGCTTTGGGGTAACCAATTTCAAAAGTAAAATGACACACTTAACTGGGCTAACTATAAGCGTAAACCAGAGACACAACAACGCAGTTTTGCAATTATGAAGTCTTTCTCTTTTCTATTTCTGTCTCTTTTCCTTTGAAATTAAGGTACTCAACTCAGCATTACGGTTCTTACAAGAAACCACTGACAGCTACTGTAATGGACGTCTTGCACAATGTAGAGTGACGTACTTCTGCGTTCCAGACCCAGAGCAGCTCCACTTCCGCTTCCATTATATTTTCCCATTCCCTGGTGCTTTCTCATCAATAAATCAATTTTATCACTTTTACTTATCATTGTACATACTGGAAATAGTGTGTGGGCAGATCGTTTTGTCTTTATACAGTTCATGTTTCACATTTTGATCATTTTTGTAACCATACTGAGCGGTTTAATAATTTTCCAGTTAGCTTAGCAGCTAGCAACTATCGTGTTTGTTTATGTCTGTGCCATTCCAAATACCACTGCATGGGCTGTAATAGACCTGTGTAATGGACATGTATTGTGCAAAGTCTTTACATGAGCTCATTCATGTTCACTTGAGTCCATGCAGTGTTACTAGGAGTGAGTCAAAGTTTATCGTGAGAATAAATAACACACAAGCAACTGGAAGCTAACTAGACTAATATCAATAACAGTAATGGTAACATCAATAACGGCGGGATTTTGCATACACAAAGTAATATTTAAAGAAATCAAGTAACAACTGGGAGTCGGACATATGTTTCAGTGAGTTTCACAGGTCTATTACAACTAGGGTTGCCAACTTTCTCACAGCCAAATAAGGGACAGAGGGTTTTAACTATTGCTCGGTGCCACGATGTTGTGGACTTTAGTGTTGTCATAACACTGGGATTTTTTACCTTGATAATACTTTAAAAATACTGATATTCAATGTCATATTTAACACTACATGGAAAAAAAAATACCACACTGTATACCTAGAAATTTCAGATTTTACAGAATCTCAGTTTAAAAATGTGCAATAGCTATGTTTTTAATTTTGGATTGCATTTACATAGCACTTGTCATGACACCCAAAGGCACTTTACAATGAGTATATTATTCATTCACTCCACAGACAATGACAGTGGTAAGTTACCTCAGTAGCCACAGCTGCCCTGGGGCAGACTGACGGAAACATGGCTGCCAATTCATGCCAGCGGCTTCTCCAGCCACCACTGAACATTTATTCACATTCATACATCAGTGTCATGAACCATGAACACACTGGAGGCAAGGTGGGTAAAGTGTCTTGCTTAAGGGCACAACAGAGTGGTGGGGGGAGTGGGAATCGAACTGCCAACCCTCCGGTTATTGAGTGACCTGCACTACCTCCTGAGCCACTACAGCCTCATTTTTGTTTCTCTTTGAGAAATAATGCAACTTTGAGCTAGAAAACAATTACATTGCAATAAGTCAAATATGAGCAAAAGGAAATAAATTAAGACTATGCTTGTTTTTTGTCTGACAAGATATTTCTTCCTGCTGTGCAGTTTATGT
Organism: Pholidichthys leucotaenia; assembly: GCA_020510985.1. Lineage (NCBI taxonomy): Eukaryota > Metazoa > Chordata > Actinopteri > Cichliformes > Pholidichthyidae > Pholidichthys > Pholidichthys leucotaenia. Next base: position 225,729,168 of record CM035838.1, on the reverse strand, counting down.
GTAAGAAAATTTTACATGCTTTTCAATTAACTTGTTTTACGCAATTTGGTAAGTAAAATTTTCTTGCTCTGTTGGTAGATAATTTTATTTAAAATAAACAAATACATTTCTGGCAATAGATAATTCTAGACAATCTTTATCTTTATTTATTTTGGATAGATTAAAAGTAGAGATTAAAAAAGAAACAGAATAATATAACAAAGGGGGGAAGAAAATCCAACAAGGTCAAATTAGACAATAACTCCACTGATTATACAGTTCAACATAAGTTATCCGAAATGGGTGATGGCTGAAGCCGCAGCTTATATTGCCCACCCATATTCCATCCAAGAATTCAAAAGAAAAACAAAACAAGAGCGATTACAATTCAGAACAAAGCTAAGACAAAATGTGACAAAAAACTAAGCAACAACACAACACACACTGGATATGACAATCCTTATGTGATTTTACATGTCATCTTGTATATATGTTTGGAGTATTTCTTCCTTTAGTTTTTGTTTAAATTGTCCAAGTGTTGTACATGATTTTAAGTCAGGTCCAAAATCGTTCCATAATCTGACTCCTTGCACTGAAACACAGTGTTGCTTGGTGGTAGTTCTCACTGAAGGTTTTTGAAATATACATGTTCCTCTGAAATGATATTGTTTCTCCCTTATTTGGAACAGCTTTTGGATATTTGCGGGCAGTGATAGATTCTTCACTTTAAACATTATTACTGCAGTTTTAAAGTCAACCAGATCTTTCAACTTGAGAGCTTTTAATTTAAGAAAAAGTGGGTTTGTTGGTTCCCTGTAAGCAGCTTTGTTTATTATTCTAATAGCTCTCTTCTGAAGCATAAATACTGGATATATGTTTGTTTTATATGTATTTCCCCATACTTCAGTACAATATGTCATGTATGGGAGTATTAATGAATGATACAAGGTATATAGTGTGAGTTGATTCAGCAAATATTTCACTCTGTGTAGTATTGCAATTGATTTGCTTATTTTACCTTTAATATAATTAATATGTGACTTCCAACACAGTTTATTATCAGTTATTACTCCAAGAAATTTAGTTTTGGATACCATTTCAATCTCTACACCATTTACACTGAGTTTAGATACTAAGTTGTTGTGATGGTTGTTAAAAACTATAAATTTTGTCTTACTTAAATTGAGCGTTAATTTGTTTGAATCAAACCACAGTTTAAACTTTCCTAATTTCTAGCAGAGTGTATCCAAAAGTTGTTCCAAATTGCTTCCACTGCATAATAAACTAGAAAAGCACTCGGAGAGCACAGACCTCCGCCAAGCGCCACAGTTCCCCCCCATACAGTGTTTGTGTGTACATTTTCAGATTCCTTGACCATGAAAACATATGACTAGCAATTGGATTCACAATGATAGGATTAGTGGTTCAGTAGTAAAAGCATTACCTCCTTGGCGGAGGTAATAAACTGAAATGTTGGTGTTGTGTCCATCTCCTGCATCTGCAAACTCCCAGGCTGCGGGCGTTGCAATTGAATGAATTAATCTTTATTTTGAATAGATTAAGAGTACAGGTTAAAAGAAAGTGAATAATATAACAAAGGGGGTAATAAAATCCAACAAGGTCAAATTAGACAATAACTCCTCTGATTATACAGTTCAACATAAGTTATCCGAAATGTGTGATGGCTGAATCCGCAGCTTATATTGCCCACCCATGTTCCATCCAAGAATTCAAAAGAAAAAACAAAAGAAATCATATGACACAACCGCGTACAACCCACAGGCCAATGGGTTATGCGAGCGTTTTCATAGATCACTGAAAGCAGCACTGAGGGCTTCACTGACGGATGCAAATTAGGTAGACAGGTTGGCGTGGGTTTTATTGGGGTTGCGCTCCGCGGCAAAAGAGGATTTGGAAGCTTCCCCGGCAGAGAGCTTCTTTTTGCGCAGCTACTATGGCTGGCCGGGGAATTTCTGCCAAATAATCCGGCGGCGGACAGCTGCCCGTCTGAGCTTTTGCAGCGTAGCGCAAACACAGGCACACAGGCACGCTGCCGAGCCCTGCCCACCACTGTGTTCCGCGTGCTTTTGTGCCTAAAACTTTGAAGAAGGCGGAGTTTGTGTTCGTCAGACACGACGAGCAGTGCCCTCCATTGGGCCTGCACACATGTTGAAAATGGCCGTATCTCACAATGTTAAAGAATCCTTTAAAAAATTCCTGTATCCAGACGGTGATCCGGATCATCCCCAAAATTTAATCAGTTCTTCCTTGTACCATTTCCAACAACGCCTGAAAGTTTCATTGAAATCCGTCCAAAACTTTTTGAGTTATCTTGCTAACCAACAGACAGACAAACAGACAGACAAACAAACAGACAGACAAACGCTGGCAAAAACATAATCTCCTCCTGGCCTCCGGCCTGGCGGAGGTAATTAGTGTCATCGGCAAACAATATTAAATCCATTTTTTCTGAAACTTTACATATATCATTTATATACATATTGAACTAGAAAAGCACTCGGAGAGCGCAGACCTCCGCCAAGCGGCACAGTTCCCCCCATAGAGTGTTTGTGTGTACGTTTTCAGATTCCCTGAGCATGAAAAGATATGACTAGCAATTGGATTCACAATGATTATTTGTTTATTTGACCTGGACAGTGCAATAAACAGACAATTAATGAATGACAATCAATGTGATAGTGATAGGATTAGTGGTTCAGTAGTGTAAAATGGGGCTATAAGGGACGGCGGGTTAATAAGGGACACTTTTGTGGGAAATGTTTTAAATGTAATTCTGCTTTTTTTATTTTGAGCAGGATGCTGAGTTGTGTTGTTATTGTCAAATATCCATGAATCCTTCATCAAATCTAGGCGGAAGCAAAATTAAAAAAGCAGAATTACATTTAGAAAAGTGTCCCATATTACCCCGCCGTCCCTTATAGCCCCGTTTTACGGTTGTAAAAGCATTGCCTCCTTGGCGGAGGTAATAAACTGAAGTGTTGGTGTGTCCATCTCCTCCACTGACGGATGCAGATTGGTTAGACAGGTTGCCGTGGGTTTTATATTATATTGGGGTTGCGGTCCGCGGCAAAACAGAATTTAGAGTCTTTCCCGGCAGAGAGGTCGTTTTTACGCAGCGCCTATAGCTGGGCGGGGAATTTGTGGCAAATAATGGGGCGGCGGACAGGTGGCCGTGTCAGGTTTTGCAGCGTGGCGCAAAAACAGTCACGCTGGCGGGCCCAGGGCAGCAGTGTTTTCCGCGTGCTTTTGTGCCTAAAACGTTGAAGAACGCGGAGTTTGTGTTGGTCAGACACGACGACCAGCGCAATGTGCGCAGCGCCTATGGCTGGCACAGGCACGCTGGGGGGCCCAGGCTACCAGTGTTTTCCGCATGCTTTTGTGGCTAAAACGTTGAAGAAGGCGGAGTTTGTGTTGGTCAGACACGACGCCCAGCGGCCTCCATTGCGCCTGCGCACATGTTGAAAATGGCTGTATGTCACAGTGTGGAAAAATGTTTAAAAAATTCCTGTATCCAGACGGTGAACCGGATCACCCCCAAAATTTAATCAGTTCTTCCTTGTACCATTTCCAACAACGCCTGAAAGTTTCATGCAAATCCGTCCAAGACTTTTTGAGTTATCTTGCTAACCAACAGACAAACAGACAGACAAACAGACAGACAAACAGACAAACACACAGACAAACACACAGACAAACCCCGGCAAAAACATAACCTCCTCCTGGCCTTTTCGGCCTGGCGGAGGTAATAACAATGGCCCCAAAACTGAACCCTGTGGGACTCCACAAGTAACCTTCAGTAACTGTGAGTTTTTGTTACCAACACATACATACTGATATCTATTCTTTAAGTAACTTCATAACCAGGACAGTGCTACCCCTCTAATACCACAATTTTGTAGTTTAGATAGATAATTCTACTTAAAATTAGGAAAAAAATATCTGCCAACAAAGTAAGATTAAATTGCTTAAAACAAGTAAAAGCTTTTGTAAAGCAAGTAAAATCTTACAGAAAACTGTACAACAAAAAGAAATTCTTGTCTTGTCAAAATTATCTTGTGAGAGAAAAACAAGCATAAAGCCTTGATTTAGAATATTTGATCTTACTGAGATTTCCATTTTTACAGCGTGATAAATACTGCCTTCTGCATAAAATTACATCAGTGAAGTATTCCTGATTCAAACGAGCACAACAGCAGCAATAGAAAACCTGCACAGGTGGCTGGAAAGCACTGCAAATAGCATGTCTTGCCCTTTTAGATGTGCTTTCTTCTGGCCTTCTTTAAAGAAAAATCCTTCATTTTGTCCTTTAAGTCCAGCTCACGAATATCGTCACACTCTATGGATGCATGCTTGATCCAGTTTACTTTTTACCAAGTTTGGAGTCCACCGCCCCACACACAGCTGTCTCATGTAAGCAATCATGCCCTTTCTTCTCCAGGTGAGTGCTTTAATGGCCTACCTGTCTCTTCCATGCAGCAGCTCCACCTCTACTCAATGCTCCAGCTTAGAAAAATCCTTTATGCTTTGGGATTTTTTGAGCATTTTGTTTTCCCAAAGCTCTTTTCCTCTCAGTAGTTTTATGAGCGCCACTTTCAAACTTTTTTCCGGACATTTTGACCGAGCTAATTACTTCTTACCTCTCACTGGTGCTTACATGTAAAAACAATTCCTCTGATAGGCTATTGCTACGTGGTACCCACGTGGGGCACTTGTACATTAGACCAATCAGCAGCCACACATGAATATCAAGTGATGGACATAGAATCTGACCAGTTAACAACAATGTGGTCTTTTTCATTGGCTCATGATAGGCCCCTGATCTTCGTAGGCCCGTAGGCTTCAGCCCAGCAGTGTTGCCAGATATACGATAATTATCGTATTTATACAATAGTTTTAGGGCCTATACGATATACAATCATTAGTTTTAAAAAAGGCCAAATATACGATAGTTTTGGCATTTCTGTGCACCCCCCAAAAAGCGTCATTTTGATTTATGTGAACACCCACACATCACCAGAAACTGATGCCTGCACATAGCTTATCAGCTCATACCTGGCTGGCTCCTGCTAAATGTGCCAATCACATCAGCAGCGCTTAGCTCACGTTTGTTTACGCAACTGAACTGGCACCACAACAAATTTTTAAAAAATCAGTGAGCATGAGTTTGGACTTGGAGGGAAAAAGTACTAAAAGAAAAGAGTCCGGCAGCACAGACACAGACACCGGTAGGAAAACAAAGCACCTCCACCGGGTATAGCAGCTTTGTCACCATGCCTGGAGTTAGACCCTCCGTTTAAGGACAGAAGCAGTGGTTGTGCAGGTGCAATTCACTGTGTGGGTGGGCGTGTTTAAGTGTGACAATGAAAAAAGCGGTTGTTTCATTCAAATGGCCAAACCTCTACATCAGGCCCATTCAGTTAGCCGCCCGTGGGCCACATGCGGCCCAGAACCAACTTCCAGTGGCCCAGGCTCAGTCTGTGGTCCAGCCAGAGAAGCCACAGCCAACACGTTTCACAGAATTGCGGAAATCCATTAATTACTACAGACCGTAAATGTAAAACTCTACGTAGCCTAGCAACTGTCAACCCACAATGCAACACATTTGTTTTGAACTGTGGGCGCTATGACTGTGGCTAATGGTGCTCGTGGCAAGATAGCAAATGCATACAATGTCAATGGAAAGAGGCAAGCACACGTGAAATCACGCATTCGCGTCCGAGGGATAGTGCTAGCTTTGAGATTCTGCTGTCATCGGAGTAAAAGTATCAACACTGGAGAGTAAACTAGTTTGAAAATGAGACTGCCATTCACCTGGAGAAAGAAGAACTGGGAGCTCTTCAGCTGAATCAGGATGTCGTTGTTATTTACCCACAGACTCCTGCCATGGATGTGCTAACAAGGCTAGCAAGCTAGCAGCGTAAACGCCTATCATCTTGTGAAGCTTTGGAGGTAGGGACAATTTTTTCAGGTGAGCCCCCTGTCGGATAATATAAACCTAAGCATGACGTTATCTTGGGGATTTCAGCAGCAGGTTGAACACAGCTGCAGAAGTTATAAAGGCAACTTCACCTGTCTGCAACTCACTCAGATGGTGAATTCATGTCTAGTCGCGTGTTTATATTGAGTTATAATGTAATCACGCTGCGCGAAAAAATTTGCCCATTCGCATTTGGTGTGAAGGCACTTTAAAACATGTCAGTGTCAACTCTGAAGCGTAAAACTGATGATGAAAATCCCTGCCTGGACTGATGTGTGTGTGCCATGGAATGTGTAGTTATAAAAAGAGGTTCCTACTTACACATATAGTGATTTAAAACAAAACAAACCACAATAGTGGATGTGCAATGTTTGTTAATGTTATCAATCTTTTCTTGGAGGAATTTGTGCACTGAACTGTTTGACAGTTCTTTTTCTATTCAGCTAAATGCACTTTGTGATGTGCCAAGGTCAGTTATGACCAGGATGTAGTACATTTTATTTCAAAAGGGAAACAAACGTTAATGCTACTAACAGCGCACATTGAGTTTTTATGCACTTTAAGATATGCCTGAGTAATATGTGACCAAAATGGTTATTTACAGAATTTATTTTTTTCATTCTGTTTATTTAATTGTTGTTCAAGAAGAAATACTACTTCAAGTTCTACTCAATCCCAGCACTGTTATTGTTTTTATGCGCTTTTGATGTGCCTTTGTCATGTGCCAAGCACACATTTAAAACCAAGACAATGAATAAAAAGTGCATATTTTTCATCATATTGATCTGTGTTGGTTTGAAATTTGTCATACTCAACAGATCGCTGAACATGTGCGGCCCAGTTACATGTCTTGATTTCAAATTGTGGCCCAACTGATTTTGTAATTGAATAGTCCTGCTCTGCGTTTATTCCTTAGGTTACTGGAGTTCTGTACATACAGAATAGCTTTGTTTTTAAATGCACTGTCCTAGCATGTGATTTTTCAAGTTATTTTAGTACATACGATCTCTTGGGTCAAAATACAACAATTTTAAAGCGGCAGTACAGTATTTCTTCATTTTCCATCTGGTAACACTGCAGCCCAGCCTAGCCTGTTCATTAAGGCAACCTTAAATATATGGGACAATGCACGTCCCACTCAGGACAAACATACTTAGCCTAATAAACGGGACGTTTATTGGCAACCCTAATTACAGCCTATACAGTGGTATTTGGAGTGGCAGAGACAGAAACAATATGATAACTGCTAGCTGCTAAGCTAACGGGGGAACAATTAAACAGGTCAGTATGGTTATAAAAATGATTAAAATGTGAAACACAAACTTTATAAAGAAAAAACGATCTGCCCACACACTATTTCCATTATGTACAATATTAAGTGAAAGTGATAAAATTGATTTATTGACGAGAAAGCGCCAGAGAATGGGAAAATATACTAATAAAGGAACCAGAACTGTGGGTGGACTGGAGTGCGGAAGTAAGTCTCTACATTGTGCAAGAGGTCCACTGAAGGATATTGAAGGACATTACAGCAACAGGTCAGAAAAAAGCTCAACATAAAAACAGCTGTTCCTGTCAGTCCTTCATAGTGCAACTGAAGCAAACAAAGACAGTTATGAGTGAAATCCTTGCATGTCATTGAAACTGACTGGCTAGTTTATTCCCTGTTTTACCTTCATTTTAATTCTCAAAGAAATTTTGTTAACCCACATGAATTTTGGGGGGCCGAAAACTGCTCAAACTGGCTGCCTCCACAGTAAAGGTTTCTGACCCCTCACCAACCTGCCCTGCAGGAAGTCGTCTCCCTCTGATGGAACTCCCAGATAAGAGGTGATGAATCAAACTGAATCTACTGACATCTCTCCTTTTTTTTTCTCCTCCTCCTCCCCTCCCAGGCGGTGAAGAGCGGCCTGAAGACGACCTGCAAGTGCCACGGCGTCTCCGGCTCCTGTGCTGTGCGGACCTGCTGGAAGCAGCTGTCGCCCTTCCACGACACCGGCCGGCTACTCAAGTTCCGCTACGACAACGCCGTGCGGGTGCTGAGCGTCACCAACGTTGCCACCGGGGAGACGGAGCTAGCGGGCCCCCGGCGCCACAGCCAGCAGGGCCAGCTTCGCACCACCGACTTGGTCTACCTGGAGGACTCCCCCAGCTTCTGCAGGGCCTCCCGCTACTCCCCCGGCACCGGCGGGCGCTCCTGCGCCAAGGACACCAGCTGCCAGAGCCTGTGCTGCGGGCGCGGCTACAACACGGCCGTGCGCCTCACCAGCCTGTCCTGCCACTGCCAGGTCCGCTGGTGCTGCCATGTGGAGTGTCAGACGTGCGTGAGGGAGGAGGAGGTGTACACCTGCAAAAACCCTTAAAAACACGAATGACGGCATAGAAAAATAAAGACAAAAGCTGGACAGATCTCTGCTCCCACTCATGTAACGGTGAAATATTACAGTAGTTATTATCAGAGGTGGGCAGAGTCATAAAAGCACCACTTTGCCATATGGATTACTCAATAACTACTTAAGTAAGAAGAATAACGTAGCCACATTTATAAAGAAAACCCTGCATTTTTACTTTGGTACATTCAGTGGTACTCAGGGCCGTTTCTAGCTTTTTGGAGCCCTGTGCAAGATTGTGTTTAGAGGCCCCTATTTTTGTTCAATCACTTTAAAATTAAAAAAAAAAAACATTGAAAAATACACTTAGGTCGTTTTCTAGATGAAGAGAAAGAAAATTTAATCAGAATGAAAATTTAACCAGCATCCCGAAAAAAGTTGTAAATTTATAATAAAAAAGTTGCAAATTTATATTAAAAAAACTCCCAAATATATGAGACGAAGTTTCAGATTGACAAGTGAAAAGTCACAGATTTAAGAGAAAAAAGTTTCAAATTTACAAGGAAACAAAAGATATTATTGAAAAAAGTTGAATATTTATTAGAAAAAAATAATGAATTTACAAGAAAAAGTGGCAAATTTAAAAAAAAAATCTCCCAAATTTTTTGAGAAAAAGTTTCAGATTTAAAGAGAAAAGTCACAAATTTATGAGGAAAAAATTTTTAAAATGTGCAAGAAAAAAATTCACAATTATAAGAAAAAAGTCACGAATTTAAGAGAAAAAGTTGCAAATTTACAAGAAAAAAAGGAGAAATTATTGAAAAAAAGCTGAAAATTTATGACAGTTTTTGCAAAGCTATAAGAGAAAAGATCCAAATCTCTGTGAAAACGTTGAAAATTACAAGAAAAAACTCCCAAATTTATGAGAAAAGTTTCAGATTTACAAGAGAAAAGTCACAAATTGATGGCAAAGATTTTGGAAAATCTACAAAAAAAGTTGCAAATTTAAGAGAAAAAAGTTGCACATTTACAAGAAAAAAGTTTACTTATTTGAAAATTTATATGATAGTTGTTGCAAAGTTACAAGAGAAAAGGTGCAGATTTATGAGAAAAAAGTTTCAGATTTACAAGAGAAAATTCACAACTTTATGAGAAAAAAAATTTGAAAAATTTCTGGAAAAGTTAAAAATTTGAGAAAAAAGTTGTAAATTAACAAGAAAAAAAGGATAAATTATTGAAAAAGTTGGACATTTATATGAAAATTGTTGCAAAGTTACAAGCGAAAAGACAAAAATTAACAAGAAAAAAAGTCACAAAGTTGTAATAAAAAAGATGAAAATTTCTGAGAAAAAGGTCACAAATTTATGAGTAAAAAAAGTTGAAAATTTACACGAAAAGAGTTTCAACTTTCATCTAAATTCATGCAAACTTATGAGGAAAAAAGCTGAAAATCTATGAGAAAATATAGTAGAAGGTAAATTTAATTCTCCCCACCAAAAAATATTGAGGGTAAACTTGTATCTAGGGAGCCCCCTAGTGGCTGAGGGGTCCCATTGTGTTTGCATACTTTACTTGATAGCCAGAAACGCCTTTACTGCTGAGACACATTTAAACACATTTTAACCAGTTTTGAAATCAAAAGTAGCTCAGAGTAAAATCAAATGTATTTGAGTAAAAGTGCAGGTTTTTTTTTGTCAAAAAAATGTACTCAAGTAAATTGAGTATCCCACAGTAAAACTACTACATAAAGTGTGGTTTTATGAGAAAGTTACCAAAGTACATGTCCATGAGTAAATGTAACTAGTTACTCCCCATCTCTGACTCATAATGCCTGAACTGATCTGGGACGGCTTAAAATTTTCACAATAATCTCCTTTTTCTCTTTGCTGGATGCACTGAAGTGTCAGTCTGCTGGGAATTAAGGAAGCGATGAACTGGAACCCAGCAGCAGAACTACCCCGACTCCTGTGACAGTACCCCCCCCCCCCATTTGACTATTTATTGTACCGCCTCGTTGTTCTGCTGCTCTGAACTGTAATTCTTGTAATCAAGTGTTGCTGACGAGGCTGAAACGGCCTTCAGAGGAACTTCCTGTCTGTCTGTCTGCTGTGGAGGACGTTTGGTTAAAGTTCTGCTCTTGGTTGTAAAAGCACTTAAGTTGTCACTAATTAACCCTCCGTGGTCTAAGGCGTCGCCCATGATGGTAACGCTGATCCCTGAAAAGACGTCCATGTCTGTGCTTTAGCATGAATATCCGCTGTTTTTCTTTGAAATTCTCTTCTAAAGTTTCACATTTTTCTAATGAATTAGCAACTTTTTTTTACTCCTAAGTTAACATTTTTTAACTCCTAAATTTGCAATTTTTTTTCTCTCATAGATTTGAATTTTTCATGTATTTTTGATTTATTTCCAGTACAATTTTGACTTTTTTTTATCACTTTTTTAACCTTTTACTTTTTTTCTTGCAAAGTTGAAACTTTTTACTCATAAATTAATAATTTTTGGTGAATTATTTTCGCTTATATTCATGCATTTTTTCTCCTATAAATTTGTGGTCTTTCACATTTTTAACTTTATACTTACTGTACTTGCAGCTTTTTATTGTTAATTTTTTAAAGTGAGAAATTCTTACAGATTTACAGCTTTATTTGGCAGAAAGTTTCTGCACTACAAATTTGACTTTTTGATTCATTTTAAAATGTTTGACGCTTGAATTTTACAGTCTTTTTGCAAGTTTTTTTCTTGCAAATCAGCATTTTTTTTTTTTGCTTGTAAATTTATGATTTTTTTCCCTAAACTTTTTTTCCTAGAAGTTTGACTTTGTTTCAAATGTTTTTTGAAATTTTTCCTGTAATTTCCTTTTTGTTTAACTTTTTTAAGTTTTACTTTCAACTCTGACTCTTTCCCCCCCCCCTTTCTTTTTTCAAAGCCAGTTCATAAAAGGTCTTAGACTGCCGAGGATCAAAATCTAAATAAAAACCACTGGAATCTGTTATCGAGGCTCGCTGCTGCCCCTCATTTTTACTGTTGCTCCTGCATTAAAACTGGGTGACCGTGTAAAGACTGTGACACAGGTTTGGTTTCAGTTGCTCTTATGAAAATGTCTATGGAAATCTGTGAGGTTTGCTTAGAAGAACAAAGGGGAAATGCCCCGGGGGTAAAAACACCAAACGCTCACTTCATCTGTACTATTTATAGAAGCACTCATTACTATTTTAAACTTATACTTTCAAGTTTAAAATGTCCCGCCTGAAGCTTTGGGGTTTTTAAAGCCTAATTTAGCTTTGTCTTTGCTGTAAATGCCTTTGAAGTGGGACAATTATGATTCTCATGATCCTTAATTGCTAATCAAAAGAAAATCTTCCCCTTTACTCGCCCTGTAATCAGCTTTATGAGTCCACATGTGCAGGTCAGAAGTGCACATTTTTTTTTATTTTTCCAGAGTAAATATTGACTGGTTTACTATAAGCAGTACAGGATTTTTTTATTTTTTTTTGGGGGGGGGGGGGGTTGCTATGCCCCTTGTTGGCAAAATGACGCACAACCCCCCCAAACTGTCATCCCCCTATGTGATGTACAAAAAAAAAGCTGAAATCTTATGAGAAAAAAGTTGAAAATTTATGAGCATATAGCTATAAATTTGTGTATAAAAAGGTAACAAATTTATCACAAAAGTTGCAAAGTTATAGTAAAAAAAGTACAAAATTTATTAGAAATTTATTAGTGCATTCATTTATTAGAAAAGTCACATCTGACAGGAGGCAACAGAAGTTTATCAGAAAAAAAGTTATACAGTACATTTCTAAGAAAAATGTTGCAAGTTTGCAAGAAAAACCTCACAAACTGGCAGAAAAGGGAGATTTATCAGAAATGTGTTAACAGTTCAAAAAATTATACAAATCTGCAAATTTGTTCTTGTAAATTTGTATTTTCTCATAAATTTGTGATTTTTTTTTCCTTGTTTTATTGCTACGGTTGTTTTGGTTTGGGGTTTTTTTTTTTTAACTTGTAAATTTGCAACTTTTTCCTCATCATTTTTTAACCGTTTCTTGTAAATGTATTTATTTATGAAATTGTGTTTTTTTTTTAATTTTCATTTTTTTCTCATAAATTTACATTTTGGGGGGTAAATGTATTACTTTTTTCTTGAAAATGTGTTTTTTTTTTTCCTCAAAAATTTGCAACATGCTTATGGTAATTTATGGTGATTTTCATTAATTGTAAATTAACATCTTTTGTCATATTATTCCATCTATATCTTGAAAATTTGTGCTTAGGTTGGGTGTATATGTTTGTAACTAAATTTGTGAATACTTCCCATTTCCACCATCCCTCTTGTTAAAAAATAACAAATCACCTACTGACTATAAGTGTTGTTGTAATAAGCGCCACTTCTACCTTCTGGGGGGTCCAATGTGAGATTATGTTTGGAGGGGGGCTCCTGTTATTGTACTGAGGAAGAGTTCAAACTGTTTCCATGGCGACAGGGGTGTTTTAATGTCTCGCCATAAGACACGAAACAGTTATAACTTGGCCAAGCAATTTGCACCAAATTTTTTTATGATGGATACTCATCAGACTCTGAAAGTTGCTGTGTGAGTTGTTCGTTTCCAGGCTTTCCAAAACTTTTGGAGAAAAATACAAGTGGTGTCACATTAATCGAGATTAATCACAATTAATTGCATCAGGCAAGTTAATTGTTTAATCACACTAAAACACTGATTAGTGCGATGTGTGTTGTGCTGGGTTTTGGGGACCTTTATTGTGTGACACGGGTGGTGGCTCCACCTTTCCGGTTCCGCCGCCACCCAAGGTATGAGAGGGCAGTGAGAGGGAGGGGCGGTTTCTTGACCTCCTCTCTGCCTAGTGGGTGTGCATGTAATGTAAGAAGGAGTCACAAATAAACCTGTGTCCAGTTCAGCACTCAGTCTCGTCCTTGGCTCCTACCACCGACATAACATTTGGCAACGAGGATAAAAGGTATGGATGCACGTGTCACTTCAATTCGTCCGTTTTTGGAGTTTCCTGGTGAGCCGCCCATCCCTTGGGCGAGGTGGTTCACAGCTTTTCAAACATAGTGGCACTGGACCTTGGAAGACTGGAAAAGTTGAGGGCACGAGCACTGCTGGTTCTTAATTTAGGAATGGAGGGACAGCGTATTTTAAGCACTTTGGGCGAGTGCAATAGCTTTGATAAAGTGGTGGAGCTAATGGCGTGACATTTTCACGCCCTGGAAAATGTCATCATCTGTAGGATCCAGTTTCGACAGCGCCACCAGCGGACTGGAGAGTCGGTGCAATGGTTTGTGGCAGACCTGCACCAGCTGGCCAAAGACTGTCAGTTTGGAGCGTTGGAGGAAGAGATGGTCCGCGACCAGCTGGCGGAACATACTATTTGCCCGGCTACGAGGTCGAAGCGCCTTACATTCTCGGGTGAACTGACGTTATCCAAAGCCATCAAGTTAGCTCAGCAGTTGGAGGCGGTAGAAAAGCTATTGTGGGAGCTCGGCGAGAGAGCTTCACATCGCCAGTTTGAACCACAGTCGACAGCGAAGGCAGTGGACCCGGCCAGTGACGACAGTGTAGAAGATGAGGGAAGCTACACTAATGCTGTCAAGATGAGGTCCGCCCCGGGATCACCCAGGTGTTTGGTGTTTGAGTTGTGGGTCCACGAAGCACCATTACATAGCCAGGGAGTGTCCAGCAAGAGGGAAACGCTGCAGCAAGTGTGGACTCTTGCATCATTTCACCAGAGCATGCCACAGGTTCGAGTGAGGGGATCCAAGACGTAAGGAGGATCTTCCCACCCCCACGGTTATTCACACTGTATCCCTGAGTACCAGTGGCCGTTCCTACTGTATGGTGGAACTGGATGGGGTAAAAGTGCCATTGCTGATTGACACTGGAGCGATGAGATCCGTGTTGAATTGGGCAACCATGAGGAGTTTTTTCCCACATTATCGTATTAGGGGTGATTCAGCGCCGCTGTGTGGTTATGGTGGAGGAAGATTGGCCACGGTGGGATGGGTGGAACTGACGGCTAGGTACAAGTGGGCGAAGGTGTCCAACCTGAAGTTCATCGTGACTGCCAGTGGAGAGAACATAATGGGATGTGATTTGTTTTATGGCCTGGGCTTCGCCATCACAAGCAGTGTTGGAGAAGAGTGGTTAGGTTGTGGTTGGTGGGACCGGCCGGTCCCACGAACGGTGGACGGAGCGGTATGGGACAAGAACTTGCCTGGCGCTCTGGAGAAGGAGCAGAACCAACCCCACCCAGGACCATCGCGGGAGGGTTCCGTTGCCAGTGCCCAAGTAGCCCTAGCTGAGGGAACTGGGCGGCATGGTGGGACGCCCCTGATGGCAGGTGGTGCTGAGTGACTGGCTCCATCTGCTCCCAGATTTCGGCTGGAAGAGACCGGAGAGCAGGGGGTCACAACGACAACGACGGCAGCAAAAATGAAAGCGAGCAGGGCAGGACCGGCTGGCACGGTGAGACGACGTGCCAAACAGGAGCAGAGGAAGCCGAGCAGGGCTCCTCTGGAGGTTGCGGACATGGTCCAACCTGGGGGGGAGGCCTGGTCAAGAGGGGTTCGGGTCAAGCGTCGGAGAGAAGACGGCTAGGGGCGGCTGCAGGTGGTGGCTGTTCGGGAGGATGCCTACCTCCAGCTATCAGATGGTTTGTGGAGGCATCCTAATGAGCTGCAGCGCACCCGGGAGAGGAGGATGGTGCTTGGGCCTGAACGTGGGTCGTCCCCGGTGGTGAGGAAGAGGAGGCGCACCGGAGTCGAATCAACCGACGGTTATCCGGGGGGTGGTTCTTCTCCTGGGGCAAACTGACGGTTGGGCAGTATGTGTAATGCATGTGTAAGAAAGAGGGAAAACCGTTATATTCTTTAGTTCTGGTTCATGGGGATTATTTTGTGTTTTCCTATTTATTTAGGAACATGGCAGTTATTTTCTTTAGTTGGACTGTTTATTTAGTATTGAAGGCAGAATAATCCGTCTTGCTGCGTGGAGGGTGGGACGGTAGTCCACCTGTCCTCCCCTGGTTTTTGTTGTTTTGACAGACTGCTATGATGATGATGATGATGATGATGATGATGATAAGTGACTGTGATCGGCCCTTTCTGGTATTACTGTTTAGTTTTCTTAGTGTGTGATTTGGGTTCCAAATTGGTGAGGGTCTCGATTGTATGCGTGTGTTTTGGACCTTTTTGAAGGGGGGGTGTTATGTTGGGTTTTGGGGACCTTTATTGTGTGACACGGGTGGTGGCTCCACCTTTCCGGTTCCGCCGCCACCCAGAGTATAAGAGGGCAGTGAGAGGGAGGGGCGGTCTCTTGGCCTCCTCTCTGCCTGGCGGGTGCGCATGTAATGTGAGAAGGAGTCACAAATAAACCTGTGTCCAGTTCAGCACTCAGTCTCGTCCTTGGCTCCTACCACCGACATAACATTGTGATTCAGAAGAAGTGAACTGCCCTGTCATCTAAATGCGATTAATCGTGATTAAAACTTTCACCACTAAAAATACACATTTTAGTCCTTTGTAGTGAATTGGGCTTCCCATTGAAAACAAAGAAAATGCCTGTTGATCCTAGCATATGGCCTAATTGAACTTAATTTTAACTTTATCCATGACATTCTTTATTATTATTATTTTTAATGTTATTGGCCTGTTGATGTTTTGTCTGAACTGTAGTGTTGTAGTCGAGACCGTCTTGGGAAGACTGGTCTCAGTCTGGTCTCGACTACAACACTACAAACTGTACATATGAGCTTGTATCAGATGAACTTGTATCAGTGCTGAAAATGTGGACTCATATTTTTCTACCTCACTAAATCTTTTGACCCTAAAAAAGAGCATTGCAGAATTATACTCTCTGTAGATACATGTGTGTTTTTTAACTCCTTGTACAGATCTCTTGAATTTGGTAATATAATTATACTCACGCTATTAAGGTAAATGTTTTTAAAATGTTGTTCCTTCCCATTTTTATTTAAAATATTAATAAATGGACAGAGATTTATGTGTTTGTTGTGTCTTGCTTAGTTGCTGCAGGATTAAAAAATAAAATAAATAATAAAAACACTTCCTGCCCACGATGCCATGTCCTGATCTGAAAACGCTGCAAAATTAGCATCGAATGCAGCGTATACAGGCTTATACACCATAGCTCACTAATAGTTATCAACTGAACCTATAGAATACACAAACACATACCAAAGCACTCATTATAGCCATCTTCTGTTTAGCTTTCCCATCTAGAGAAAGCACATGACAGGGTGCCAAGAGAGGAAGTCAGGAGTGATGGAGAAGTATGTGAGGGTGGTGCAGGACATGTATGGGGACAGCAAGACGGTGGTGAGGTGTGCTGCAGGAGTGACAGTTGGATTCAGTTTACCAACTTTTGCCAGAAAAAAAGAAGAGAAAGAAAAAGAGTCTTAAATTTATGAGAAAAAAAGTCTCAAATTTACATGAAAAAGTACAATATATAAGTGAAAAAAGTCAGAAATTTACGCGAAAGAAATTGCAAATTTGTGGGCAAAAATATTAAAATTATGTGGGGGAAAATGTATACATTCACCATAAAAAATAGAGTTACAGTTATTTTTTTTCTTTGCCATATCAAAGCTCATACACTACCGTTCAAAAGTTTGGGGTCACCCAGACAATTATTTTGTGTTTTCCATGAAAAGTCACACTTATTTACCACCATGAGTAGTAAAATGAATAGAAAATATAGTCAAGACATTGACAAGGTTAGAAATAATGATTTGTATTTGAAATAATATTTTTTTCCAGATACTCAACCTGCTCAAAGGAAGGTCAGTTTTATAGCTTCTCTAACCAGCTAAACTGTTTTCAGCTGTGCTAACATGATTGCACAAGGGTTTTCTAATCATCCATTAGCCTTCTGACTCAATGAGCAAACACATTGTACCATTAGAACACTGGAGTGATAGTTGCTGGAAATGGGCCTCTATACACCTATGTAGATATTGCACCAAAAACCAGACATTTGCAGCTAGAATAGTCATTTACCACATTAGCAATGTATATTAGACATTAGAGTGTATTTCTGATTAGTTTAAAGTTATCTTCATTGAAAAAAAACAGTGCTTTTCTTTCAAAAATAAGGAAATTTCTAAGTGACCCCAAACTTTTGAACGGTAGTGTATTTGTTCAACTGCAGAGAATAAATAGGAGCTTCATTTAACAACAGAGGTTTTCCACACAATTTTCCAGGAGAGTTGCAGGGGTGCAGTTGATGTGAGGGAAGCAGGGGTTTATTCTACGTGTTTTTGCATAATGAGCTTGGGTGACTAATGAAATGTCAAGAAATAACTGTTTGCAATGGACTTCAACTCTGACACGATGAAGGCAGTTTTCTGGCAGCAGTGGGGAGTTTGAATCCCTTTGAATTTCTTTCCAAATATTTAGTATTGCTGTCACTGCCTGATGGTGGCCGTGTGTCTGTGTTGTGTGGGGGCACACAATCACGTGAACACATGCTGAGGGGGTTGGGGAGGATTATCATCACTGGATCCAACCAAATCTTAAACTGTCACAATAAATATTTGTTCATATATAATACATATTACACCCATCACACACTTGGACACACCTCTTAAAATTCTGGGACGTTTCAAATTTTCTACTGCCACACAGTGAAGACAGAATTTTATTTTCTTTGTGTATGCTAAAATTTAGGAAAATTGGCTGGGATGCTAAGGGGCTAAAAGAAAAGTTTCAAATCATCAAGAAAAAAGGTTGCAAATTTACAGGAAAACGGTTATGAATTTATAGGAAAAGGTTACAAATATTTGAAAAAAGTGTAAAAATTTACAAGAAAAAAGCTGCAAATTTTTGAGGAAAAAAGGTGGTAAAATTGTAAGAAAAAATTCCAAATTTGCAAAACCATGTTGCTGATTTCTAAGAAAAAGTTGAAAATTTTTGAGAAAAAAGTTGCAAAATTGCAAGAAAAACATTGCAAACTGAGGAGAAAAAACTGCAAATTTAGAACAAAAGTTTTAAATCTATAAGAAAAAAGTTGCAAATTTTTGAGAAAAAGGTTGCAAATTTATAGGAAAAAGTTGCAAATATTTGAGAAAAACTTAAAAATTTACAAGAAAAAAAATGTAAATTTTTGAGAAAAAAGTTGCAAAATTGCAAGAAAAAGTTGCAAATTTGCAAAAAAAAAAAAAAGGTTGTAGATTTACATGAAAAAAGTTGCAAATTCATAGGAAAAAAGTTGCAAATTTATAAGAAAAAGTTGCATATTCATCTCTTGTTTAACTTTCCCCAGTATAACCCCGTTAGCCATTTGTTTACATTAGCAGATGCTAGCCAGCCAGCATGCCCATGTGGGCCCCACCAAAGGTTAACCTGGGCTGTTTTATGGGTTCCATGTGGATTTGCCCGCAGATTCCATGCCGGCCCCATCTGTGTTTGTCCACATGGACTTTACCTGTGGTACAGGTAAGTATAATTACCCACTTTAATGGGTGAGCAGGTTTCAGGAACACTGGCGCCATAAGCAAAATTATGTAAAAAAAAAAAAAAGTCATCAATTATTAAGAAAAAAATGTGAAAATTTATAAGAAAAACAGTGAAAATTTTACAAATGGCAAATTTATGAGGAAAAAAGTCACAAATTTACTAGAAAAGTTGCAAATTTATAAGAAAAATAGTTAAATTACTTAAAAGAGCAACACACAAGAAAAAATGAGCAAATTTACAAGAAAAAACTCAAATTTATGAGGAAAAAACAAATTTACAAGTAGCAAATATATGAGTAAATAAACTGAAAATTTATGAGAAAAAAGTTACACACTTATGAGAAAAAGACCCAAATTTATGATAAAAAGTTGGAAGCTTACAGTCAAAAAAGTTGAATTTTTTTTTAAAAAGTGGAACTTTTTATAAGAAAATGTTGCAAATTTATGGGAAAAAGTCACAAATTTACAAGAAAAAAAGTAACACATTTATGACAAAAACTTGCAAGAAAGGAGCAAATTTATGAGAAAGTTCCAGAATTACAAGAAAAAGTTAGCAAATATGTGAGGAAAAAGGTCACAATTTTTTAAGAAAAACTAACAAATTTATGAGAAAAGTTTACATGTTTACAGTTAAAAAAGTTGCAAATTTATGAGAAAGCTTCAAATTTTCAAGAAAAACATACTGTAGCGAACTCAATATGAGCACCCTACTTGGCTTGCCAAGTGGGTTGACCCTATTGGCGACACAGGTAGGGTGCGGGACTCCGGAGCGGGAGGCGTGAGTTCAAATCTCCCGGTGGGACGTCGCCATGTCGAGCAGCACGTTACACTGGTGTCAGAAGTGGGATCTCCTGTCCAAAGCAGTAATGGGGCGCTGACATCGGGACGATGTCGAGAACCAGAGGGGAGTAGTGTAGCGAACTCAATATGAGCACCCTACGTGGGTTGACCCTATTGGCGACACAGGTAGGGTGCGGGACTCCGGAGCGGGAGGCGTGAGTTCGAATCTCCCGGTGGGACGTCGCCATGTCGAGCAGCACGTTACAATACGGTATCAAATTAGGGGGAAAACATCACAAATTTGCAAGACAATAGCACATTTTTGAGAAAACAAGTTGAAAATATGTAAAGTCCATGTGGGCAAATACAGGGCCAACATGGAATCCATGGACAAACCCACATGGGACCCAGTGACAGCCCAATTTAACCTTTTGTGGGGCCCACATGGACATGCTAGCTGGCATAGCTTCCAGGATTTTATCTGCCAAACTTAGCTAAATACACTACAACCACCTCCTTGCTTACAGTCATGTGGAAAAGTTAGGACACCCTTTACAAGCCTATGTTTTGTTTTGTTTTTTTACATATTTGGACATAATTAATATCAGTGTTAAAATACTGGGAGATTCACGTAATACAACTAAACAATTAAAAATGAATTAAAGACTTTTTTCAAATTTTCTGTAAAATGTAATTCTAAATAAATAGTGAGGAATAAATAAGGACACCCCCATCTTTTTTAGGACACCCCCACATTCATTCCCACTTACAATGGCTAAAATACATTTTAAAAAATGCAAATAAAAACAAAAACAAGGTCAGACATAGATATGTGAACATTTCTTAACAAAGAAGTGAATATTTAAAGGGGTGTCCACATTTTTTCACATGACTGTGTGTCTCCACGTTTTCAAATCCATAACACTGTCTCTGTTGTTTTGTCTCAGACCCACCCCCATCAGAAGTCAGCAATGGCGCACATGCTCTTTACACCTGCCTGCATCTGTACAGAGCACAAACACTTCCTGCTGGTGATGCCTCGCTCTTCCTTTCTGCTATGTATGGAAATGAGTGAGACGCAAGTCGTCTTATGCCGAACATCCAACTGCACTATATTACAGACCACAGTCAATATATACAGCAGCCGCAGCCCACCTGACGTCATCCCCCCAGACAGCCCCAAGGGCCAAACCCACATACTCCTTTTTCATCTGAAAATGCTGTGGTCTCTGCTGCTGCATCACTCTCAACCGCCCTGTAGAGAAGGACGAATGGGTGGGTGGGCTGAGGGCACCCTTAACAGTACAGGTGTTGCGCCTCTGGCCAGCACGTCAACCAGGATGACAGTCATAAGCTCTGTGACTCAGAGGGGTTTGTTGTCTAATAGAGTGTTTGACCCCCAATTCCACCGTCAGAACGCCTCAATCAGCGATGATGAGAGTGGTTTACGTGCCATTATCAGTGAATCATGACTTTCCACTTGCTGGCAAGGCATCGGTGCGGCTGCCGCACACAGAGGGCTTTTGTACAAGGCATCTGTAGTGACTGTTTTTGATGTTGCTCTCTAATTACTATGATTATACACCATTATTCCTTATTAAAACATTGACTCTAGACCCCAAGTATTGCAGTGAATTAGAAGGTAATGTTAAAGTTTTAAAAATCTCATAATAATGATATACACCAAAGCAATTGTTGAAGCAAATAATCTCTCAATGAGACAAGCATACCTGCTTTGTTTAATGTTTGTTGGGGTGGTGGGTGGGTTGCAACCTGAAGCTCGAGAGCTAAATGTGGCTCTTTAGCTCATAATCTAGTGGCTCCCTGTGGCTTTAACAAAAACAACTTAAAATCCGTAAATATTATATAATTTTTTTCAGTTCTCTCGTCGTTTCTTTCCTCTTGTCTTCGTTTGTTCTTTCTCTGCTCCTTTTGTTCCTCATTAACCTCTTAAAATTCCATGTGGTCCACAACATTTCAAATTTTCTACTGCCACCCAGTGAAGAAATTTTGAGGAAAACTGGTTGGAATGCTAAGGGTTAACTTCACTTTTGTCCATCATTAATCTTTTACTCTTCCTTCCTTCCTTCCTTCCTTCCTTTTACCAGTAGCTGCACCATTTTTCCAAAAAATTTCACTACCTTTTATGCAGAATGTGCTCCTTTTTCCTCATTGACTTAAAAAATTATTAAATTTTACTCATAAAATTGAAACGTTTTAATGGAAATTTTGCTAGTTTTTACCTCCGCCAAAGAGGTAATGTAATCAGATGGGTTGTTTGTTTATTAGCAGGATTACATAACAACTGCTCAATGGATTTTGATGAAATTTTCACCAGAGGTGGCCCTTGTGCTAAGGATGAACCCAGCAGCACTGTGTGCTGGCAGGCAAAGCTAGCAAATGCTTGGGACCCAAAGCCAGAAGGGGGTCCCCAAGGGCTGACTGACTTTGAATCACTACAGCAGTGACAATGTGGAGAGTTTGCAATGACAGTGGTAGGCCGGCGCAAAACTCCCTAAAGGGGCCCCACCCCCACCTGTCACTCTCACAAGTACCACTGCATGTCTTGTGTAAACATACAAGTAGGGCTGTGCGATATGACAATATATATTGGTGAAAAAAAAAAGTTGATCGTTTCATATAAAACTGTATTGTTTATATCGAGACACATACCCCGTTTCTACTTGTCACCGCCCCGCCTCTCCCCTGCAGTGCACCAGGTGGGTTCTGGTGGTTAGAGCCACAGCAGCTAACAGCAAGCTAATGTTTTGCCACTACTTCTGTGGAGCCGTTACTTCTGCGCCAGGGATGTGGGCCTTTTTCTCACCATGCTGCATCAGAGAGGATAGTCCTCTAATCATGCTTTAATTGGAGGTAAGTAACGTTGACACCATCTCTCTCTAATTATAGAACGGCAAATGCTAAATGACAATGCTAACTTGGCAGTAATAGGAAACACTAATGTATCACATGGTATCAGGCCATCGTTCTGGTTTAAATCACTGCCGAGTTTCATAATTTTGTCTGAAAAAATATTACTAAAGCTGCAAAAGTACTTGACAGTGGCCGCATACACACTAAATAAATAATAAACAAATTAAAACATGTTGGAGGAACAAACTGGCTCTTAGTGTAACTTGATTTCTTACTTACTTACTTATTCTCTTCGTCCCAGGTGGGACATAAGGACCGCAACAAGCAGTCCCCACTTTGCCCTGTCCTTTGCAACATGTTGAGCTTGTCCCCAGGTGTATGCCATCTCCTGGAGTTTGGCTTGGACTGTTCTTCTCCAACTTGATTTCTAATCATTTTTAATTATTCACTTAGCGATAATGAATAAAGTTGAAGTCATCTCAAATGCACATTAAAAAACACTTATAACAACACTGCAAAATTAAGAGGAGAAAAAGTGCATAAAATTAATGACAGATGAATTTGTACAGTTGATTTTTTCAGTATGTAATTTAAAATGTAGAAAAAGAGATTGTCCTTTTTATTGGCTATCATATATAAACTATAGAATTTACAGAAAATGTATATTGTGATATATATTGTTATCATCAAATAAGATTACTTATATCGTGATATGAAATTCTGGTCATATCGCACAGCCCTACATATAAGTGAGAGCAGCTGTATCCAAATGAAGCAAAGTTATCCAATTTTCAGTGACAAAAGAAAGAAGAAAGAGGAAGAGAAGAAAAGAAAAGAAAGCAAGACCAAAGTTAATTTAGCTCAGAGCAGCATGGTGTGTCCTGCCTTTGCTGATCCTGATGTGACCATGTTGAGTACCTGGGTATCATGGTAAGGACACTGGTACTCATCTCGTTTGCTCAACTAGCAGCCTGAAAAACAGCTAAGTTGAACAGTACTTTTTCTTTAGGTATCAAATGAAAGATGTGTCCAGCCAAGCTTAACTGTCAAGCTAAGAATGCTAAGTGGCTATATACTAGATACAGTGGCGTGAAAAAGTGTTTGCCCCCTTCCTGATTTCTCATTTTTTTGTATGTTTGTCACACTTAACCCTCTGAGTGTATATGGTGCAGAACTGCAACATATCCCCAGTGGTCAAGAGTGGTAAATATTTTTTGTCAATAAAATAGTTCAGATTTCCAAGGCTATAACTTGAAAGTGGTAAGAGATAATGGCTTACTGTCAATTAGAAAGATGTAAAATATGATCCAAAGTTTCAGATAGGAATAAATTTATGCATCTAATTTGCATAATGTCACGGCACCTCTTTAAATTCCATAACTCAGTCAAAACTGGACTTTGGATGTATTTACACAAAAAATGGTTCAGTCTTTTGATACCGTTTTTTTGTACAGAGGTATCTCATCATCTAATCTTCAAAGTATATGAACAAGAAATCAGTACATTTTTTAAAAAAAACCCAGAAATTTCTCACTTACTTTTGATAAAGTCAGAGTGAGAAGGCAGGCGCAGTGCCGCGCTCTGCCACTAGGGGCACGCAAATTCTCACGCTCAAAGGGTTAAATGTTTCAGATCATCAAACAAATTTAACTAGAAAAGCACTCGGAGAGCGCAGACCTCCGCCAAGCGCCACAGTTCCCCCCATACAGTGTTTGTGTGTACGTTTTCAGATTGGTTGACCATGAAAACATATGACTAGCAATTGGATTGACAATGATAGGATTAGTGGTTCAGTAGTTATTCACGAAAATGACATTTTCCGTAATGGCGGCCACAGTTCCGCCCATACAGTGTTTGTGTGTACGTTTTCAGATTTCTTGACCATGAAAACATATGACTAGCAATTGGATTGACAATGATAGGATTAGTGGTTGAGTAGTTATTCATGAAAATGACATTTTCCGTAATGGCGGCCACAGTTCCGCCCATACAGTGTTTGTGTGTACGTTTTCAGATTCCTTGACCATGAAAACATATGACTAGCAATTGGATTGACAATGATAGGATTAGTGGTTGAGTAGTTATTCACGAAAATGACATTTTTCGTAATGGCGGCCACAGTTCTGCCCATACAGTGTTTGTGTGTACGTTTTCAGATTCCTTGACCACGAAAAAATATGACTAGCAATTGGATTGACAATGATAGGATTAGTGGTTCAGTGGTTATTCACGAAAATGGCATTTTCCGTAATGGCGGCCACAGTTCCCCCCATACAGTGTTTGTGTGTACGTTTTCAGATTCCTTGACCATGAAAACATATGACTAGCAATTGGATTGACAATGATAGGATTAGTGGTTGAGTAGTTATTCACGAAAATGGCATTTTCCGTAATGGCGGCCACAGTTCCCCCCATACAGTGTTTGTGTGTACGTTTTCAGATTCCTTGACCATGAAAACATATGACTAGCAATTGGATTGACAATGATAGGATTAGTGGTTCAGTAGTTATTCACGAAAATGACATTTTCCGTAATGGCGGCCACAGTTCCGCCCATATAGTGTTTGTGTGTACGTTTTCAGATTCCTTGACCATGAAAACGTATGACTAGCAATTGGATTGACAATGATAGGATTAGTGGTTCAGTAGTTATTCACGAAAATGGCATTTTCCGTAATGGCGGTTTTCTTCTGGACGGTGATCCGGATCATCCCCAAAATTTAATCAGTTCTTCCTTGTACCATTTCCAACAACGCCTGAAAGTTTCATCGAAATCCGTCCAAAAGTTTTTGAGTTATCTTGCTAACCAACAGACAGACAAACAAACAAACAAACAGACAGACAAACCCCGGCAAAAACATAATCTCTCCTGGTGGAGGTAAATATTAGACAAAGATAACACAAGTAAACATAAAATGCAGTTTTTAAATGAAGGTGTTTATTATTAAGGGGAAAAAAAATCCAAACCTACATGGCCCTGTGTGAAAAAGTGATTGCCCGTAAACCTAATAACTAGTTGGGCCACCCTTTTTTTTTTTTTTTTTTTTTTTTTTTTTTGTTACTTCTTTGTACCCGTAGGTAGATTTGTTCTGCAGTCTGGTGACTTTCGTATTTACAAGCCACCAGCTGCCGGTCGCTGTGTGCGCGAGCGCCCCATATTCCTAACCTGCATGTTTTTAGCATGCGGGAGGAAACCGGAGAAATCTCGGAGTAAACCCACGCAACACGGGGAGACCATGCAAACTCCGCACGGATCACTGTTGGTCAGGGGCTGGGATCGAACCCACGATCTCACGATCCCCCGGCCAAGGGTAAACTGTGCTGCCGCAGTGCTAACCACTGTGCCACCCTTAGCAGCAACAATTTTAATTAATAATCAAGTGTTTGCGATAACTGGTAATGAGTCTTTTACAACGCTGTGGAGGAATTTTGGAATTTTGAATTTTGGTTTGGTTTTTGTTTTCTGGCAAAACTGAGATGAGCCTTTATGTTCTTTTTGCTCAGCAGTGGTTTTCGTCTTGGAACTCTGCCATGCAGGCCATTTTTGCTCAGTCTCTTTCTTATGGTGGAGTCATGAACACTGACCTTAACTGAGGCAAGTGAGGCCTGCAGTTCTTTGAATGTTGTTGTAGGGTCTTTTGTGACCTCTTGGATGAGTTGTCGCTCCGCTCTTGGGGTAATTTTGGACGGACAGCCACTCCTGGGAAGGTTCACCACTGTTCCGTGTTTTTGACATTTGTGGATAATGGCTCTCACTGTGGTTTGCTGGAGTCCCAAAGCTTTAGAAATGGCTTTATAACTTTTTCCAGACTGATAGATCTCAGCTACTTTGTTTCTCATTTGTTCCTGAATTTCTGTGGATCGCAGCATGATGTCTAGCCTTTGAGGATCTTTTGGTCTATTTCACTTGGTCAGGCAGGTCCTATTTAAGTGATTTCTTGATTGAGAACATGTGTGGTAGTAATGAAGCCTGGGTGTGGCTAGAGAAATTGAACTCTGCTTTCCAAAGATGTGATAAACCACAGTTAATTTATCTTTTTTTTTGGGGGGGGGGGTCACTTTTTCACACAGGGCCATGCAGGTTTGGATTTTTTTTACCCTTAATAATAAACACCTTCATTTAAAAACTGCATTTTGTGCTTACTTGCGTTGTCTTTTGTCTAATATTAAAATTAGTTTGGTGATCTGAAACATTTAAGTGTGACATACCAAAAATGAGAAATCAGGAAGGGGGCAAACACTTTTTCACACCACTGTAGATAGATAGATGTACTGTATTGATCCTAAAGTGGGAAATTACAGTGTAACAGCAGCATGACAATAGACGACCAAAACGACAGAAGCACACACAATGTGGTGACACAAAGGAGATGACACTCCACCCAGTACTTCGGAGTGTTGGGGGGGCAGCTAAGGGCGCCAGAGCGCTGGCGGGGGGGGGGGGGGGGGGTATGAAGTAAATAAAGATGTGCCTTTCGCTCCTGCTGTGCCAGGCTCACACCTGAGAATGCAGGGGCGTGAATGTATTGTACTAAGCCTTTCTCTGTGACGTATATGTTAATGTGTATGTTGATGTATGTTCACACTTTGTAACCGGTGTGTTAATGTGTTTACCCTGAGTGCCAGAGGTGGGAAGAAAATGTATAAAGCAGTCCGCTTTTGCATTCAGATCTATTCTGTTCTGTGTTGGAGGAAAATAAGGCTCTGTGTCCTCAGCTCGCTGTCTCGTCTGATTCCATCCTCCACAGTGGTGACCCTGAGACGTAAAATGGAAGACGGACAGAGCACCACCACGGAGACACTCCCCCCGGAGGCTCCCACCACTGCATGCACTGTTGCAGTCAGACTTCCAGACTTTTGGCTTCATGACCCAGCCGCTTGGTTTATTAACGTGGAAGCCCAGTTTGCCCTCTGCGGAGTCGTGGCAGATGACATGAAGTACCATCATGTGGTGGCATCGCTGGACGCACGTGCCACGCAGCACGCCATGAGTCTGCTCCGAGCCCCGCCAGCCCAAGGAAAATACAACGCTCTTAAGCGGCTGCTGCTGTACCGTTATACCCTTTCAGATGCAGATAGGGCAGAAAAGCTCCTCACCCGGTTGGAGTTAGGAGATAGATCAGCTGTGGACCTGATGGCGAGCATGCTTGCGCTGATGGGCACGGACAACAGATCTTTCCTTTTCTCCTACTTCTTCCTCAGAAACCTGCTGGCTTCTGTGAGAGCGATTCTCGCTAACTCATCGCTGCTGGTGGCCAGGGACTACCGCGCGCTGGCAGAGGAGGCAGACCGCATCATCCTGGCAAACAAGGCTTTCAGCGTTCAGGCAGTGAGACGGGGATCTCTGGCAGAGCCCAGTGAGGTCAAGGAGCCGATGGTGGTGGCCTGGACGGCCACCCGTAGAAACAGGACCGGGACGCTATGTTTTTATCACCGCCGTTTTGGCAAGGAAGCGCAGCGTTGTCTGCCGCCGTGCCACTTCAAGAAGCTGGGAAACGGGACAGCCAATGGTCAGTAGCAGCTGCGACCACTGGCGACAGGGAGAAGCAGCTTTTCATCATGGACACGCATTCGGGGAGTTTTTTGGTAGACTCTGGCTCCCAGAAGAGCCTCATTTTGCCAGTCAGTGCAGACAGGTTGGCAGAAGGCTGTGGCCCGTCTTTAACTGCTGCCAATGGATCCCGCATCAGGATGTTTGGAGAAAGGATGGCAACTGTATGTTTACATAGATGCAATTACCAGTGGCACTTTGTGGTAGCTGCATGTTTGGTTCCCATCTTTGGTGCTGATTTTCTGTGTGCTTATGGACTACTTGTTGATGTTGCCAACAGGAGTTTAGTGGACGCTGTATCTTTTTCCTCCTTGCCCTGCATAGCTCGGGGAGTTGGGCCACCAACACATACTAATGCTCTAGCTCCAGGGGGTAAGTACCAGCATTTGCTGTCCAAGTTTCCAGCACTCACGGTGCCCACTTCTTCCACTACGGTAACCAAGCATGGGGTCGCGCATTTATCACCATAAAAGGTCCGCCTGTTTTTGTGTGTCCTTGCCGCCTGGACGCAGCTAAACTAGCCATTGCACGCAAGGAGTTCACTAACTTAGAATGCTTGGGCATCGTTAGGCTCTCCAACAGCCTTTGGGCATCCCCGCTGCACATGGGGCCGAAATCCGATGGGTCGTGGCAGCCATGCAGCGATTTCCGACGCTTGAACAACGCCACAGAGCATGATTGTTACCCCATCCCGCACATCCAGGATTTTTCCATGCACCTGGCCGGGACGCGCATTTTTTCAAAAGTGGATCTGGTCCGTGGTTACCACCAGGTCCCGGTGCACGCAGAGGACGTCCCCAAAATGGTAGTAATAACTCTCTTTGGTCTGTCTGAGTTTTTGTGCATGCCATTCGGGTTAAAGGGCGCAGCACAAACTTTCCAAAGGATGATGGATGTGGTGCTCCATGACTTGCCGTTTGTTTTTGTCTACTTAGACGACATTTTGGTGGCTAGTATGTCAGAGGAGGAGCACCTTGCCCATCTCAAACAAGTGTTCCAATGGTTGGAAGCGCATGGGCTGATCGTTAACCCAGCAAAGTGTCAGTTCGGGCTGCTGGTAATCGACTTCCTGGGCCATCGCATCTCGCCAGAGTGCGCAATCCCGCTGCTGGGCAAAGTACGCGCAATGTCAGATTTTCCACGTCCACAGACCGTGAGGGCACTGCAGGAATTTTGGGGGATGTTCAATTTTTACAACCGCTTCCTCCCCCGCGCAGCCCAGCTGCTGCAGCAGGTGTACGGCACGCTAAAAAAAAAGAAACCTGTGGATAGCAGAGAAAGTGCTCCGCTGTCTGTCCAGTGTGTGGTGGAGGGGGTGATCAGGATTGTCCATGATGGATCGCAGTTTGTTAAGTGTCCTCCTCTCCACCACAGTCTCAAAGGTCTCCAGCCTGAGACCAATTACAGAGCCAACCCTCTTGATAATCTTGTCAATTCTGTTAGTGTCACTGGTTCTGATACTGCTACCCTAACAGACAGCAGCAAAGAAGATGGCGCTGGTGACAGCGGCCTGGTAGAAAAGCTCCAGCATCCAGGGGGTCCAGCTCCCCCTGTTGAAGTCATCGTGGGTGTTCTGTCCCAGCCCGGGACCTCTGTGGGTGTAGCTCCGACCCAGGCCAGGTCCTCTGTGGGTCCAGCTTCCCCTCTGTTTGAGGCTGTCATCTGGGTTCCACCTCCTCGGTCCGAGTCCTCGTGAGTGATGCGTTCTGGTTGGGGATCCTTGTGGGTGCTGCGCCCCAGCATAAACCCAGCGTGGGTGCTGCGCTCCAGCATGGGCCCACCATGGAGGGTGGGCCCATAGCACTACCCCCCAGCCCAGGGTACACGGGGGGTGCAGCATTGGCCCAGTTGGGGCCCACCATGGGTGCAACATTGGTCCAGTCGTGGCCCACCGTGGATACAGCGTTGGCCCAGTCTGGGCCCACCGAGGGTGCAGCTCCACTCCTGCCAAGAGCCACCGAGAGTGCAGCTCCGCTCCTGCCTGGAGCCACCAAGGGTGCAGCTCTGCTTCAGCTCGGAGCCACCAGGGGTGCAGCTCCGCTCCAGCCTGGAGCCACCGCAGGTGCTGCAGAGCTCCAGCCCAGAGCCACCGAGGGTGCAACTCTGCTCCAGCCCAGAGCCACCGCGGGTGCTGCAGAGCTTCAGCCCGGAGCCACTGCGGGTCCTGCAGAGCTCCAGCCCGGAGCCACCGCGGGTGCAACATTATCTCAGTCCAAGACCACTGAAGGCGTTGTGGTCCCCCTTCCTCCTCTACCAAATGCCGTCGGGGTCCCCCTTCTTCCTCCGCCACCAGACACCATTGTGGTCCCCCTCCTCCGGCTCTGCTTCCTGCCAGTAGGCCTTCTGGTGGGGGAGCCACCCCCTGGATCACTCCTTTGGTCCTGGTGGCTTAAGAACTCTGGTCGGCCGCCCGAAAGACTGGGTCGCTGGGTCGGGTGGTACATTTTCTCCGGCAGGCCACCCAACTCATTCCATCTGGCCGTCTGGCTGGCCTGGGACTTTGGCGGGCCACCTGAACTCTGGGACCTTGGGGGGGCCTAAGGGTCTGACCGGGTGCAGGTGCGGGTCATGAGCTGGTTTGTGTTTTCCCTCCTCAGCCTGTTCTCCCACCTCCCACCCGGGGTGGTTGTTTTTGCTGTACTCCTTCTCTGGGGGGGGGGGGGGGTCCTTCTTGATGTTACCTGGGGGTGTCTGGTATCCATCCCTTAAAGGGGAGGCTCTGTCATGTGTCTGAGCTCATGTTTTTACTGAGCTCAGACCTTCACTTTATTTCTAGTATTGTTTGTCTGTTAGTTTGAGTTGTTTATTTCTGTATATGTATTTTGGGTTATTTTCTTTTGTGCCTCCTCTTCCCAGACACTCCCACTACTGCCCACAGGCTACTTCCCTGCCATCTCAGCTGTGGGCAGTGGGTCTAATTAGGTCACCGGCTCACTCATTGACTCACAGCTGCAGCTCATTGGACTGTATGGTATTTAAGCACTGCCGATTCAGTGTTGCAGTGCAGCTATTTTGGATTGTCTTCCCATCACTCCACTTCTCCTAGCCTCTGAATTTTTTACTTCTCCAAAGCACTCCCTGTTCTGAGGCTCTGCTTGTAAGTTATTCTTGTTTGCCTTTTTGTATTGTCAGCACTGTTTTTGTACTGTTTTATTCTTTTTGTTAATAAATGTCACAGACACAATTCAGTGCCTGGGTCTGTCCTTCTGCCCCATAGGGGCAAATATGACACTTCTTCCTGAAGTCAGTCACCACCTCTCTGGTATTGCTGACGTTAAGCCTCAGGTGATTCTGCTCGGTCCATTCTACAAATCTGTCTGCCAGTGCCCTGTACGCCCCCTCTTATGCACCCAACAACAGCCAAGTCAGACCAGGACCTTCATCACATGAGATGTGAGGGCAACTGGTCGATAGTCATTCAGGTCAGATGGAGACAACTTCTTAGGGACAGGAACTGGGCAGGACATCTTCCACAGCACCAGTACTCTCTCCAGACTCAGGCTCAGGTTGTACAGGTGTTTCAGTACAGGAGATAGCTGGTTGACACAGGTCCTCAGAATCCTGGCAGAGATTCCATCAGGGCCCACAGCCTTCTGCTGACGGAGTCTCTCCAGCTATTTCTTAACCTGTTCTGTAGTAACAGTGATGTGAGGGGGACTGGTGCTGATGTCCTCAGAGGAGGGGGAGGGGGGTGAGGTGTGTGTGTGTGAGAGAGGGAGAGAGAGAGAGAGAGAGAGAGAGAGAGAGAGAGAGAGAGAAGTGCTGCACAGGGGGGGGAGGGGTGTGTGGGGGTGACAGACTGTGAGTTGAACCTATTAAAAAACAGATTCAGCTCATCAGCTCTCTCAGAACTATGTCAGATTGTTTATCATATAAGGGTGATGAAAACTGGTTTGAGGGACCAACTGTGAATTTTCACCTAGAGCCCCAAGAAACCCTGGAATTGCCTCCAAATGAACCCATTAGATTTTTAGATAGATAGATAGATAGATAGATAGATAGATAGATAGATAGATAGATAGATAGATACTTTATTTTGAACAAAAAAGTAAATCAAAAACAAAACAAATGTCAAGTGCAATAAAGTAACAGTATACAGTGTTCGAAAGGGAGAAGGAAGAAGTGAACACTTATTAATTCCAACTCCTCTTTTCCATAAATACAACCCATGTGAAATATATACAAATTACCACATTTAAGACCCCAAGTAAACAATTAACACAGTACATACCGTCCATACATCAAAACCAGCCCCAAACAACACAGATATACACAGTGCTGTCCCACCTACCATTCCATAGTGTCCCAGAGTGAGCATAGTTAATCGTACATATGAATACTACCCTTCTAACATATATTCTTTCAGCAAATAATGTTTATTCCCTCTTTTTGAATTGATTTCTCTTTGTACATAGTTTCAGTTCCGGCTCCAGACTGTTCCACAAATCCACCCCACAGACAGATATGCACATACTTTTCTTAGTTGTTCGTATGTTGGGTTTTGTAAAGTTTAAGTCTCCTCTCAAATTATATTCATTGTTTTTAAATATTTTTTGTATATTAGTTGGGAGTTGATTATTAATTGCCCTGTACATGACTTGTGCTGTCTTAAATTTAACTAAATCGATGAACTTTATGACATGTGACTTTAAAAACAACGAATTAGTATGGTCTCTATATCCTACATTATTTATTATCCTTATAGCTCTTTTTTGTAATGTGCATATTGGCTGTAGGTTGATCCTGTAGGTGTTTCCCCAGACTTCTACACAGTAATTAAGATAAGGTAGAAACAGTGAATTGTACAGTAAGAACAATGATTTATAGTCCAAGATGTGTCTTGTCTTCCCCAGTATCCCTATACATTTTGCCAACTTGGCCCGGATGTGACTGATGTGAGGTTTCCAGCAGATTTTATTGTCTAGCATCACCCCCAGAAACTTATTTTCCTGTACTGTTTCTATTCTGGTATCATCTATCGTTACTATTATTTCATGATTTATTATTTCCAAACAACATAATCTTTGTTTTTTTTTTCAGATTTAGAGATCATTTATTTTTGTTGAACCACTGTGTTAACCTTTTCATTTCAGTTGTGACCACCTCTAAAACCTGCTGCAAATTCTCACCAGTGCAGAGGATATTTGTGTCATCCGCAAACAAAATAAAATTCAGTATTTTTGATACTTGGCATATGTCATTTATATACAAGATAAAGAGTTTGGGTCCTGAAACTGACCCCTGGGGCACACCACAAGTGATGTCCATGAAGGGTGATTTGTGCTCACCAATTTGTACAAATTGTTGTCTGTTACTTAAATAACTTTCCACCCAACTCAGTCCAACCCCTCTTATCCCATACCTTTCCAGTTTCCTTAGTAGAATTCTGTGGTCAATGGTGTCAAAAGCTTTCTTTAAATCTATAAATACTCCTACAGCAAACTTTTTTTTAATCAATACAACTAGTAATTTCTTCAATAAGTTTGATCAGTGCCAAAGATGTAGATTTATCTGCTCTAAAACCATACTGGCTGTCCGTAAGGAGATTGTGTTTTTCAATGAAATCATCCAGTCTCTTAGTGAAGATTTTTTCAAGTATTTTGGAGAATTGTGAGAGCAAAGAGACTGGCCTGTAATTTGTGAAACAATGACTGTCCCCTGTTTTGTATAGAGGTATTACTTTTGCTATTTTCATTTTGTTTGGAAATTTACCAGTTTGAAATGACAGGTTACAGATGTGGGTGAGTGGTTTAACAATTCCTTCAATTACCTTTTTCACTATTGTCATGTCAATTTCATTCCAGTCCGTTGATTTTTTGTTCTTAAATTTACTCACAGTCTCAAATTTCCTTTTCAGTGACTGCACCCAAAAAGATTGTGTTTGGATTTCTATCTTCTATTTCATTTACAGAACCACTGTTGTTTGTTTCTGGTCTCACTATTGATTTTGCTAATTCAGGACCAACGTTTACAAAAAATTTATTGAAACCACTGACTACATCCTCCATATTATTTATCAAATTGCCATTTTCAATAAAATATTCTGGATAATTAGCATTCTTAGGTCGATTACTAATAATCCCATTGAGTACTTGCCATATTCCTCTTAAGTTATTTTTATTATCCTCTAATATTCTGTTGTAATATTCTTTCTTACAAGTCCTTATTATATTAGTAAGCTTATTTTTATATCTTTTATATTTGATCTCAGCCTCTACCATTCTGCACTTAATGAATTGTTTATATAATGTATTCTTCTTTTTACATGCATTTAGTAAACCCTTGGTGACCCAAGGATTATTTTTGTTTTGTTGTCTGTCACTATATTGTTTTATAGGACAGTTTTTATTGTACAATGATTGAAATATTTGCAAAAATTTATCATATGCTTTATTTATATCATTTTCATCATAAACTATCTTCCAGTCTTGTTTAATAATTCCTTTGCCAGTAAATACATAGATTCTTCATTTCTTATTCTTTTATATTTAATATTTTTGGTATACTTTTTCTTCCTATAATCACATTGATAGACAACAAAAATCGGCAGGTGGTCACTGATATCATTCAATAAAAGCCCACTCCTGATATTATTTTCCATAATGTTTGTGAATATGTTATCTATTAGTGTGGCACTGTGTGACGTGATTTTGCTAGGTCCGGTAATTGTTGGATGTAAGCCCATACTATACATTGTGTTGATAAATTCTTCTGTCAAACTATGTTGTTTTGAATTCATCAGATCTACATTAAAATCCACACAAATGAACATAACTTTATGAGTTAGTTTTGCATACATTTTTTCCATCCAGTCCTTAAATAAGTCAATATTTGATCCAGGTGTTCTATATACACAGCTCACTACTATATTCTTCACATTGTCCAGACAGATTTCTATTGTAATACATTCAAATAAATCATCCACAGTTACTGACAAATTTTCAACAACCTTGTATTGCAAGCTCTTGTCAACATAAATTGCAACTTCCTCCTTTTTTCACTTTTCTATTTATATAATTTAATTCATAGCCATCCATGGTAAAATCCACTCCTTTCCCTTCACTGAGCCACGTCTCTGATATTGCCACAATATTGAATGGCTCTTTAAGCTGATGTAAATAATCTTTAATGTTATTAAAGTTGGCATAGAGACTTCTGCTGTTGAAGTGGATCATAGAAATATTGAAATCAGATGTGACCATTGTGTTAAACTGTTCATCCGTGTAGTAACTACAGTCATTATTGATGGAGCTAAATAAATTATTATTCGGGTCTATGTTATATTCTAGGTCCTGTGGGTTATGATCTGTATATTCAAAAACTTTCAGTCCCTGTTGTTCCTGTTTGTTAATCTTTTGTTTCATGTTGTTAAATGTCCTGTTACAGATGAGTATAATCCTTCAGTGTCCTACAATTGTCTCTTGTTGCTGTCGACTCCAGTACATAATATTCACTGATAATTGTCCAGTTCCATAATATTACAGATGTTAATGACCTTGGTGATGACCTTGGTTAATGACCTAATGATTTTTGAGGTGATTCAAGAGTGCATTCCTCTACCAAGACCCTTGTTTGTTTGTTTTTGTCACAGGTTCTTTCATGATGTCCATGTTTGGCAAACTGCCAGCCACTTTGGCTTGTTTCTTGCATTGTTCCAAATGCACCTCCCAGGACCAAGGTTGAAGTTGAAATTTTATCTCTGCCCACCCGGGGTGAGTTTTCCATTAAATTTTTTCACTTAGGCTCAGGGCTGTGACCATCTGTTTTTGAACTGAGTAGCCAAGAAATTGCCAGTTGTCTGTCTTGGATCATCCGTAACAGCTTTCTCTCACTTCTAACTCATAGAACCTCTCCGTTTGTTGATCAGACCAAAGTTTTGAGTAGCTGGATTTTGACTGAGAGCGCAAGTTTCATGTTGGTGACTATTGATCGAAGCTTCATGAAGGCCTTGTTTGCTAGGCTGATCCTTCTTCAAATTTTCTTTTTACAGTGGGCATCTAAGGTGACTATAGCTCCAAGGTAATTGAACGAGGATGTTGTTAGATATTCCCATATTAACAGCAGGCAGCACAGACATGAAGGTGCAGGCACGGATGGCGTCATCATGCCGTGTCTATATTAAGGGACTGACGGAGGGAGATGGCCTCTTTGGTGCTCTCCCTCTATGCCAACACCAACCTGTGTTAGCTCCCGGTTAGCTTAGTAGCTATCATACTGTAACACATGCTGTTAATAGTGTATGTTCATTAAACCATCGTTCAGTACAGCTCCTGTCTCCGCTGTCCTAGTTCCAGACATAACAACTGGTGACAAGGTGAAAAAACATCAAGAATTCAACATGGCGTGCTTGGCACCCCCACCACCATTCCTCGTGACCCCAGGTGAGCCACCCATCCCATGGCTTTGTTGGTTCAAGTCGTTTTGCACTTATGTATTGGCGATGGACCTGGAGAGGTACGACAAGTTGAGGCTGTGAGCAATTTTAATCCACAGCCTGGGTGCTTAGCGGCAGCAGGTGTTCATCAATTTAGGACAGGCGGACACGTATGAGGGGTGTCCGCTGGAGGAGTGTGCGCTGCTGGCTGGACACTTTATGGTGCCTAAAAGTGTGCTAGCGAAGAGGATTTGTTTCTGCCAGCGCCAACAGCGGGCAGGTGAAACGACCCAGCAGTTCATCATGGACCTCTGCTGTCTGGCAAGTGTATATGCGTTTAGCTATTTAGAGGACAAAATGGTGCAGGACCAGCTAGCGGAGCACACCAGCAACCCGCGGCTGGGGGTGAAGCTAATCATGGCACCCAACGACCTACCATTGGCGTAGGCGGTGGAGCTGGTGTTCCAGCTGGAGGCCGCCAACAAGCTAACATCACAACTAGGTGAGCCACAACAACGAGCCCCGTTAGCGCATGCAGTCACCCCAGCAAAAGAACCCAGTCACACCGCAACCTTCTCGGAGGACGCTGAGGTGAGCACTGTGAAACACCATTCATGCGGTAACTGCGGCTCCCTGACGCACCAAGAGAGAGCACGATCCTACCCAGCTAAGGGGTGTTATGTCCATAACTCGTATAATGAATAACCAGGCTGGAGATGCTGTGAACGTAACTTTATTATATCAAACAACAACGATAGCAGGTGCTCCGTACAGGCCGGGGGTCGACAGTAAACGAGAAAGAGCTCTTCTGCGTCTGCCCTTTATACCCCTGGTGACGGTGGAACCGGAAGGGCGGGACGTCACCCTCACTACACCCAGGGTACACAGTATGTCATATTGGTACCCCCCCCCCCCCGTAGAAAAATGCCATACACACCAATTAGGCCCTCCCAAATTTAAACCCGATACACACGCTAATAAAAATAACACTTATGTACAAAAAATACACTACCGTTCAAAAGTTTGGGGTCACTTAGAAATTTCCTTATTTTTGAAAGAAAAGCACTGTTTTTTTCAATGAAGATAACTTTAAACTAATCCGAAATGCACTCTAATATCTAATATACATTGCTAATGTGGTAAATGACTATTCTAGCTGCAAATGTCTGGTTTTTGGTGCAATATCTACATAGGTGTATAGAGGCCCATTTCCAGCAACTATCACTCCAGTGTTCTAATGGTACAATGTGTTTGCTCATTGCGTCAGAAGGCTAATGGATGATTAGAAAACCCTTGTGCAATCATGTTAGCACAGCTGAAAACAGTTTAGCTGGTTAGAGAAGCTGTAAAACTGACCTTCCTTTGAGCAGGTTGAGTATCTGGAAAAAATTATTATTTCAAATACAGATCATTATTTCTAACCTTGTCAATGTCTTGACTATATTTTCTATTCATTTTACAACTCATGGTGGTAAATAAGTGTGACTTTTCATGGAAAACACAAAATAATTGTCTGGGTGACCCCAAACTTTTGAACGGTAGTGTATATTTACAGGCCTATCCATTCACACAACATAAACTAGAGGGGGTCAGGTAGACTGCCGACCCACCTCAACACGGCTTAGACAGGTTATTCTGCCGTCTTTGAAATAATAGAGTCCATAAAAACAAAATGGCCGTGTTCCTGAAAAACTAAAACAATCCCTGAAGCATATACAGTATGTACACAATCAGAACTTTCATAGCCAAACACAAACAGTCAATATGTAAACCTATAACATGTTGCCAGCCCCCACCCCAACACGCCCACCCTACAACTTGGGCATTTCAACTTATCAAGCATAATACAGACAGTGTTAGTTTTTTTTAATTTTTTTTACAACAACATAAGGCAAAAATGCAACCAGTACATATTACTACGTGACTTAGGGTAAACTGGCATACTAGCAACACCACCACACCATGCTAATAGCCCCCCCCCCCCCCACCACCACCACCACAGTCACCTTACAGTCCCAGTGGGAGACCCACCCCTAGGATTTCCGTCAGGCAGATCCCTCCCAGAGTGCCTTCGCTTCTTCTTCTCTGGGAATGAGCCACGTCGGTGTCTCTTTTCATCCACTAGTCGCAGCTGCCCCTGGTCATCTCGTCATTTTCTTTTTTCGTGCACGCCCCTCACCCGAGCTTCTACCCTGGGCCGGACCTCTTCACCGATGCGCAGAGGAGCTCAATTGGGCTTCCTATGACTACTACATTGTAACCGGGCTCCCGCACTGGGTTGAACCTCATCACCAACCCAATCCAGAGTTCTCCTTGATCTCCGGTGTCGTTGTTTGGTGCACCATAGAATCATGCCTGCTGGTCCTGCCCCGCTCTCTTTCACGTACCTCCTTTCACAGAACCAGTGAAAGGAGGTACGGATGGATGGTGTCATGTTTTGATAATAATGGACCCATTATGCAGACACCACACAGATAACGCTCTCAAGCAAACTGTTAGTGTTTTATTGAAAAATTAAGTGACTTTAGCAACTGGTGCTGGCACTGCTGCGGAGCCAAGAGAGGAGAGTGGTAAGTATTTAGCAGACTCAGCTTGTAGTTTGCAATTGTTACTGTTCTTACTTTCACAGGAGCTGTACCCGATGGTAAGTATCTTCTTCAGCTTCTCCAGCTCTTTTGCTAGTGAAGACGGTAGGTTGAGACGTTGACTGCAGGTGAGAGATGAGATACCCCGGGCCCGGGGATTTAAAGTGAAGGTAATATTGAAAATGTGCTTGAGACTTAAAGTTAGGATGATGATGGGAGAGATAGGTTTGACATTCCGCCGATGAAGGTAGGGAGTCCGCACACAGGCATCCAGAATCTGTCTCGGGAAAGTCCAGGTAGGAAATCATGAGATGAGAGGAGGGTGAAGATATTGCGTGGCAGATAATTTGTTGGTTGTAGTTATCAGGTTGGATGGAGAAAGAGGAGGCATGTTGTCCAGGACTCTGACAACATGGTGAGCAGTCTAGCAGTCCCATGAGGATTGAAGGAAATGAGCCTGTAAAAATACCCAGGAGTTGATTAGGTGCAGGTGGTGGTAATCAGTGCACCTGAGGAGAGTCAGGTAATAATTAGTGGAGATAATGAGTTGATTGAGAGTGTGAGTGTGCTCAAACCTGGATCACTACAGATGGAGGGACAGATGGACAGTGGGGTGGAGGGAGGGAAGGTCCGAAGGAGCCTCTGGGGAGGTATGCGCTCATGCCCTCCAGTTTTCTTATAGATTTGCTAAGTTCATCTTGTAAATGTAAGAGATTTTTTTTCTAACCCACTATACTAGTGGTAAGGATTAGGACAGAACCTTAATCCTTAAAACCCATAGACATCAAAGGATTAGATTAATTTAAAAAAAAAAAAAACCTGATCTGGCTATATTGGCAGTACAAAAAAGTGAACATTTTGCAGATACACGAGTTCCACAAGACAGTAACAATTTACTTATCATTAAAAATGGTCTGTTACTAGTTTGAAGTATTGCTCCTTTCCTTTACTATAAAATTCATTTCCCTTCTCAGACAATAAAGTTGAAAACTTCAGTTCAGCTGGGGATAAAGTGAGTCAGCAAATCTGTCCAAGCTCATAAGGTCAGGACATGACTTGACATAATCTTATCATTTATCAGTTCAATATTTAACTTTATTTAATAAAAATCTGCAGGATAAGGAAGAAGACAGAGAAGTGTGTCATGGACAGGAGGGTGGGTGGTGGGTGGGGGGTTAGACATTGAGGGACTTGAAGGGGGAAGATGATGATGATGGAGGCATGTAGGGATAGATTTGGGCCCCGGGAGGCCTCTCCCCTGCTGCTGCTGTTTGTTGTTGTTTTATAATGAACTCCCAAAGCCTTCATTTCCCTCGCTAACCCTGAGTGGAGTGCAGGTGAGGGCGGGGGGTGACGGGGCCGCTGAGTCTGCAGCCGGATTCGCACGCACAAGCCCGGAGGGTGGTGGTGAGTGGGTGTGGGTGGGGAAGGGGGGAAGGCAGGTGAGGGCAGAAAGGGTTTTTGCATATGAGAGAAGAGCGTGCACACCTGTGGTCACTGCAGCCTGTTTGGAGTCAGATTTTCCTGTGAGGGTGTGTGGGCTGCAGACATTCGACTGTACACTGACAGAGACACTGAATAATATAGATAATATGTGTGGTAATCAGATTTATTCAAGTACATGGATTCGACTGACATGTGGCAACATTGTTCTCTGTCTGCACTGGCTTGGTTCAGTGAAAGGCTATTATGCTGCTATATGTTCTGACGGATAAAAACTGAATGAAAGCACCAAGGTGCTGATGCTTTGGTGCCTGTGCCAGGGAGGCATGGGGGGACTGTAAAAAAAAAGTCGCACTGCCACCTCTAGTGGCCCGGCATAGTCACAATACCTTTTTTCACAGTTCCATTACACAGCAACGGTGAGTTAAATTTGTGTTGATTCTGAAAACAAAGTCTTCTCTCAAAATTCTGGCAAATTAAAAGTCGAGAAAATATGGCGATAGAATGATACAAGCTTTTAGTTCTATTTAATTTCGGCCAGGCGAGCTGGAATTTCCCCATTGTGGGACTAATAAAGGCTTATCTTATCTTATCTTAAAAGCTGGTAACAGACATACAGATAGATTCAACCAATCACACACACACACAGACGCATTGAGTGATTACCTTATGCTTCTCTGTTTCACCAAGGCGTAATAATCAAAGTAGTTTGGGGACTTTTTCGAACCATCTGAGGTCATAGTGTCATGAATCCGGGTTTGGAGGCCAAACCTGGCTCTGGCTTA
The DNA here is from genome assembly GCA_020510985.1 of Pholidichthys leucotaenia. Lineage (NCBI taxonomy): Eukaryota > Metazoa > Chordata > Actinopteri > Cichliformes > Pholidichthyidae > Pholidichthys > Pholidichthys leucotaenia. Next base: position 225,687,972 of record CM035838.1, on the reverse strand, counting down.
TTGTTAGGATTTGACCTAGTTTCCTCCTGACAGCTCGGGCACGCCCCTCCTCCTGTCAAGCTCCGTCAGCTGCACTGTCTGGTGCTCACACACATACACACACCCACATGCACACACATATGCACTCGCTCCATTCATTCTCATTTCCCACATCTGGTGTTAATCAGTTCTGCCCACGCATTTGCACACCGGCAATCTCTTTCCTCTTTAGCTTCTGGAGTATTTGTTGGGTGTGCCAGAGGAAAGAGATTGTCGGGGCATTCACCCTTGTTCATGGGAGCAACCTCTTCATGAATGACGTTCTACTCCCTTCACGTACTCAGCCCGACATCTCCAGACGATCTATCCCTGGGTGTTCATGGCTGCCTCAGCTTCTACCCGTTTTCCACCGGACTGCTTGGTTTCGCCCCGGATTAGCTCCAGCTCAATAAGTGTCTTTCTTCGTCTTTTCTCCTGTGCTCTGTAGCACTGCGGCATGAGGGCGTGCGCCTTTCTTTTTGTGCTTTACGCAGCCCTGCGGCACAAGGCTCCATTAGACCAGGCTGTTGAGCATTTGGCTGGTGCCCTGCTTGTTTGGTGACCAAACCTAGCCATTACATCTCTCTGTATTTCTGTCGTTGAACTGAACTGTATTTGGTTATAACTGGACTTGTTATTTCCTTGTGTTGTTATAAAGTGCACCATCTACTCTCACAATTGGGTTATTCATTCTCTCTCTCGTGCGCCGAGCTGTGATGCATGGAGGTTTATGACACTTAGACCTTTAAATTAGGGTCCGTTTTAGGATAATCTAATCAATAGTCCATTGTCAAAGGTGTAAAACTCATTTCTGGGTGTGCCCAAGTCCATTTTGGTATAACAGCAGTGGAGAAAACAGATTTTGTGCCTACAAAAAGGATGTCCTATCGCTTTTGATTACTCAGAGATGTGTTTTGGGCTTAACAAGCAATAACCCAATATTAATGTCTACTGTCATCATCCTTAACAGGCAGGAGTGCATGATCTAAGGAGGATTTCTGTATTATGATGGTGTGTTTACCTCAGATCGGTTTTGCACTGGGAAAACTGACACATTCACTCACAAATTGAAAATGCACAAGAACGTTGTTGGTGCACAGACCAACCACTTGTGTAGTGTTTCCAGATAAAGTATACTCTCTCACCTCATTTCACTGCTGATTACCCTCCTGATTACCTTCAGCTGCACCAAACACTGCACCTGTGTCTCATCGGTCCCTGCCTATAAGAGGAGGATCTTTACTCCCTCTCATTGCGGGACTTTTAGACTTCTCTCTGAGCTGTCAGGGGTGATACTCCTCTTGAGTATGCTCTCCTGCTACTATGTGCCTAGCCTCTCACCTTCTCCCTCTGTTTGACACCAAGTAAGACTATTAACTCTCTGCTCACTATTCCTCACCACCTCTTCTCTCCCTGGACTTTTCCTACCTGGATTCTCTCGAGACAGACTCAGTACTCCTGTGGTGGACATTGGACTCATTCTGGCAGACCACCTTCCTCACCAGGATCCACAGTTCCTCCTCCTATAAATCTCGAACAATATTCAACCATCAGGCCCGGAGCAGCCTCTCCTCATCTGCAGTTATCATCTGCAGTTGCCATACTGACCTGAAGAAACGCAGTAGCAAGAAGAAGGCTGGAGCTGAATCATACTGACCATTTACTACTGCACCTGTTAAAGACACAATCATTCAAGTTCATGACCGTCATCTTAGTTGAACGTTTATCCACCCCACAACCGGGAGGTTGGGGGTTCAAGTCCAGGCTGGGTCATACCAAAGACCATATAAAAATGGTACTTCCCGCCTTCTAGTTTGGCACTCAGCATAATAGAATGGGGGAAGGAGAAGTTGTTTGTAGTGGCACCTTGCGTGGCAGTGACCCCTCTGATTCTACATGTGGTTAACATTGTAGATAGGAGAAATGTAATTTCGTTCTACTGTACGTGATTGGCTGTATGGACTGAATGACAATAGACATGGCTTCTTCTTCTCACTATTATAGAATAGAATAGGCTTTATTGTCATTGTACAGTACAACAAAATTGTGGGTGCTTCACCAGGCTACTGCACAATAAAACAGAAGAAGAAGAAGAAGAACTTTATTTATATAGCACTTTTCACAGATAAAGATCATAAAGTGCTTTAACAATAAAAATGCAGAGAAATATAAAGCAAGGAAATAAGATAAAAGAAACATTAAAGACAGGTCACCTCTGGTTTTATAGCAAGTTTTAGGGACAGATAAGAGATTCTGACCTGAAGACCTGAGTGATCGACCTGAAGAATATGGGGTTAAAAGATCACAAATGTATTTTGGGGCTTGGCCATGAATTGCTCTAAAGGTCAAAATTAAAATTTTAAAATCAGTACGAAATTTGACTGGTAGCCAGTGAAGAGTGACTAAAACTGGGGTGATATGGTCCCATTTGCAAGCTCCTAAAAGCCTAGCCGCAGCATTTTGAACAATCTGTAGGTGGTTTAACAAATCCTTGTTAAAATTGGTAAAAAGAGAGTTGCAGGTGAATTCTGCATGAAATAAAAGTGTGAATAATCATCTCTAGATCTGAGCTTGATAATACATTTTTGGGTTTAGAACTGTTCCTCAGGTGGAAAAAGCAGTTTTAGTCTAGTTGCTTTGAATGGCTATCCAAGGCTATCGAACTATCAAACAGCACCCCCAGGTTTCTGATGCTCGACCGTACCGTGGAGCCCACAGATCCGAGGTGCTGCTTGGTGACAGAAACTTTCACGTCAGGTTCAATGTTCAGTGTCTCAGTTTTATCAGAAGTTCAGATGGAGGAAGTTATTATTTAACCATTTTCTGATGGTAGACAAACAGTCAAGTAGATTAGATAGCTTGTTTAACTCAAATTCATGAAATGAACAATAGAGCTGAATATCATCTGCATAAAAGTGATAGGACACAGCCTTAAAAAGACTTATAAGCCTTCCAAGAGGGGTCATATATGTCATATATGGTCATATATGGGCAGCTCGGTGGTGCAGTGATTAGCACAGTGGCAGCACAGTAAGAAGGTCATGGTATTGATCCCACCCCCTGACATCAGTGACCCTTCTGTGTGGAGTTTGCATGTTCTCCCCGAGTCTGCGTGGGTTTACCCTGGGTACTCCGGTTTCCCCCCACAGGCCAAAAATATGCAAGTTAGGTTAATTAGAGACTCTAAAGGCTCCTAAGGCGCCTTAAGGCGACCTAAGGCTCCTAAAGGTCAGGATGACAAAGCCCTTTGTCAGAGACTGTCCCAACACTATGCCCGTTTTGACACCTCGTCATCTGTGTCCAACTCCCCCCCTCCCTCCAGCTCCACAGCCTCCACATTCCCTACTTCATTTAAGGCACCCCCCCTCCTCCCCCCCTCCCCTTATCATCAGTGAGCAGGATGTGCTCAAACAGTTCTCCAGACTGAACCCGCGCAAGGCCCCCGGCCCAGACGGCGTGTCTCCCTCCACCCTGAGACTCTGTGCGAAACAGCTGGCTCCTGTATTCACAGACATTTTTAACACCTCCCTTAAGTTATGCCACGTGCCATCCTGCCTCAAATCCTCCACCATCATCCCTGTCCCCAAGAAGCCACGGATCACTGGACTTAATGACTACAGACCTGTAGCGCTCACCTCTGTAGTCATGAAGTCCTTTGAGCGCCTGGTCCTGTCCCACCTCAAGTCCATCACCACCCCTCTCCTGGACCCGCTGCAGTTTGCCTACCGAGCCAACAGGTCTGTAGACGATGCAGTCAACCTGGCCCTCCACTCCATCCTGCAGCACCTGGACTCCCCGGGAACCTACGCCAGGATCCTGTTTGTGGACTTCAGCTCCGCATTCAACACCATCCGCCCCGCTCTGCTCCGGGACAAGCTGTCCCTGCTCAACGTGCCTGACTCCCTCTGCAGGTGGATCATCGACTTCCTGACGGACCGGAGGCAGCATGTGCGGCTGGGAAAGACTGTCTCAGACTATACTAGCATCAGCACCGGATCACCCCAGGGCTGTGTACTTTCCCCCCTACTCTTCTCCCTTTACACCAACTCCTGCACCTCCAGCCACCAGTCTGTCAAGTTGATCAAGTTTGCGGACGACACCACCCTCATCGGGCTCATCTCCAACGGCGACGAGTCCGCCTACAGGAGAGAGGTGGCCCAGCTGGCGTCCTGGTGCAGCAATAACAACCTGCAGCTGAACGCTCTGAAGACAGTGGAGATGATTGTAGACTTCAGGAAAGTCACTACTCCTCTGCCCCCCCTCACCCTCTCAGGCTCTCCCATCACCACTGCTGATTCCTTCCGCTTCCTAGGCACTACCATCACCAGGGACCTCAAATGGGAGCTGACCATCAGCTCACTCATCAAAAAAGCCCAGCAGAGGATGTTCTTCCTGCGGCAGCTGAGGAAGCTCAAGCTACCCATCAAGATGTTAGTGCAGTTCTACACAGCCATCATCGAGTCCATCCTCACCACCTCCATAACCGTGTGGTACGCAGGAGCCACTGCCAGGGACAGACTAAGGCTGCAGCGCGTCGTGCGCACTGCTGAGAAGGTGATCGGCTGCAAGCTCCCATCTCTCCAGGATCTGTACATCTCCAGGACCCGGAGGCGTGCTGGCCGGATCATAGCCGATCCCTCACACCCTGGTCACGTACTGTTTGCCCCCCTCCCCTCTGGTAGAAGACTTCGGTCCATCCAGACTAAAACCTCCCGTCACATGAACAGCTTCTTCCCCTCTGCCATTAGACTGCTGAACACTAAGTGACTCTCGTGCACCATGTACAGCAGCTCAACCAGACTCATGTCAATCATCACTGTTTTCTTCCTGCATTACCGACTGCACTATATAGTTCTCCACAGTATCTGCTGCCGGCTAATATATATTTTAACTGTTGACCAGTATCACTTAATCTTATCCTACACTTTATTACATGTATAGTTTATTTCTCTTATCTTATCATGTTTAATGTTGCAGCATTGTACCGAGACAAATTCCTAGTTTGTGTACTACATGAACAATGGCAATAAACCTGATTCTGATTCTGATTCTGATTCTGATTCTAAAGTGGCCCTAGGTGTGAATGTGTGTGTGTATGTGAATGGTGAAGGAATGGTGCCGTACCATGGCTGCTTCAACCATCTAGGTGGATTCCCTGAATTGCCCTTCTGGGGACCAATAAAGTACACAAAAAAAATTTTAAAAATAAAATAAAATAAATAAATATGCAAAAAGAAGGATTGGTCTTAGGTCTGAACCCTGAGGTACACCACATGACAACTCATTGGCTCAGACATAAAATTGTTTACTGTAACGCTAAAAGTTCTACCAGTAAAATAGGAGGAAAACCAATCTAAAACTGACTCAGAAAGCCCAACATCACTATGCAAGTGCTTTAACAACGCTGTATGGTTAACTGTGTCGAACACTCGTCACTTCCTTGTGGTAACGTATCGTCACTTCCTGTTTTGCTGTCTGCCTGTGTGGTTTGCTCTCCAGCTCTCGAGCCATTAGCTATGGCTACTAGCTCTCTTTCCTCTCCTCCTCTGGTGTGCTCTCTCTGTCAGATGTTTAGCTACACCTCTGCCTCTTTTAGTGATAACGGTAAATGTAATAAATGTTGTCTTTTTGAGGCGCTCGAGGCGAGGTTGTCTGATTTGGAATCCCGGCTCCGCTGCTTTGAAACACCGTCTGCGCCAGTTAATCTCGACGGACGCCCATTAGCTGCAGCGGAGCTAGCTAGCTTAGGTCCCCCTGTCACCGGTTCCCCGGCTCTCCTCAGCAGCGAGGAGACTGGGTGGGTGACGGTGAGAAGGAAGCCTAGTCGCAAAGCCCCGGTTCACCACCAACCTGTTCACGTTTCTAATCGTTTTTCCCCGCTCAGCGACACACCTGCTGAGGAAAAAACTCTGATCATTGGCGACTCTGTAGTCAGAAACGTGAACCTAGAGACTCCAGCGGCCATAGTCCAATGCATTCCTGGGGCCAGAGCAGGCGACATCGAGTCAAATTTGAAAATGCTGGCTAAAAGTAACTGTAAATATTCCACAATTGTTATTCACGCCGGCATTAATGACATCCGTCTCCGGCAGTCGGAAGTCACGAAACTTAATATAGAATCGGTGTGTGAGTTTGCAAAAACGATGTCTGCCACTGTAGTATTCTCTGGGCCCCTCCCCAATCTGACCAGTGATGACATGTTTAGTCGCTCGTCATCCTTGAACCGCTGGCTGTCTGTGTGGTGTCCTAAAAATGACGTGGGCTACATTGACAATTGGAGCTCTTTTTGGGGAAAACCTGGTCTTATGAGACGAGAAAGCATTCATCCCACTTTGGATGGTGCTTCTCATTTATCTAACAATCTGGCATCTTTTTTATCCAAATTTCCAAAACCATGACTACTCAGAGTTGGGACCAGGAAGCAGAGTCGCAGTCTTACACGCCTCTCTGCAGCTCCTCTTCATCCGCCACCCCTCAGCTTAGCCCCTGTCTTCCCCATCAGAGAATCGTTGTCTGCTCCCTCCAAAGTAAATAAAAATATAATGTATAAGCATCCCAAAGTGATAAAGCAAAATATTGGTAAAACTCAAATTAAACATAAAGCCTCTAAATTGAATGATTTGGCCTCTGTTCCTCCTCATAATTTAAAAATTAAATGTGGTTTATTAAATATTAGGTCTCTAACTCCCAAGTCTCTGTTAGTCCATGATCTGTTAATTGATCATCAGATTGATTTAATTTCCCTTACAGAGACTTGGTTAGGGCAAGAGGATTATGTTGGTTTAAATGAATCAACTCCCTCTGGTTATTTAAACTGTCAAAATCCCAGAAGTTCTGGTCGTGGAGGAGGAGTAGCATCAATTTACCATTCCAAATTACTAGTTAATGTAAAGCAAAAAACATGTTATAATTCCTTTGAGGGCCTGGTCCTCAGTGTTGGGCACTTTAGCAATTCCAGGTTAAACCCAATTTTATTTGCCATAGTTTATCGTCCCCCATCAACCTATTCAGAATTTTTATCCGAATTTCCTGATTTCTTAGCTGATTTAGTGCTGAAATCTGATAGAATAATTATAGTAGGGGACTTTAATATACATGTGGATGTAGATAGTGACTGCCTTAATGTGGCTTTTAATTCAATATTAGACTCGATTGGGTTTTCTCAGAAAGTAGGAAATTCTACTCATTACCTCCACCATACATTGGACCTTGTTCTGACATATGGCATAGAAATAGAAAATCTTGTAGTGTCTCCTCATAACCCTGTACTGTCAGACCATTGTCTGTTAACCTTTGATTTTACTATTTCTGACTATTTGGCTCCTAAAGAAAAATATTATCACAGTAGATGCCTCTCAGATGATGCTGTTTCCAAATTTATGCAGATTGTTTCCTCTATGCCATGTGTCAACACAACGGAAATAAGCTATAGACAGCTTGCTCCTTCTGTAATTGATAACATGGTGGATAGTGTTTCAGCTTCTCTGCATCAGGCTCTAGACTTGGTGGCCCCCTTAAAAAAGAAAAAGTCTAATCAGAGATTTTTAACTCCTTGGTTCAACACAGAAACTCGTAGCTTAAAACAGAAGACTCGTCAATTAGAAAGAAAATGGCGCTCTACTAATTTAGATGAAATCTATTTAGCTTGGAGAAATCATCTTTTAATTTATAAAAAATCTCTTAGAAAAGCTAGAACGAGTTATTACTCTGCATTAATAGAAGAGAACAAGAATAATCCCAGGTTTCTTTTCAGTACTGTAGCCAGGTTGACAAAGAGTCAGGACTCTGTCAATCCTAGCATCCCCTTAGAGCTTACTAGTCAGGACTTTATGAACTTTTTCAATAATAAAATTTCATCCATCAGAGATAAAATCAATCAGATTCTTCCCACAGTTAACTTAAATACTGTAACTACTACAACTCCTTCTATTGATGTCTGTCTTGATGAGTTTACTCCAATCGACCTTTGTGAGTTAGACAAAATAGTTTCCTCATCCAAACCTTCAACTTGTCTTTTAGACCCTATTCCTACCAGGTTATTTAAAGAAGTCTTCCCACTTATTGGTAGCTTTATTCTTCATATAATCAATTCTTCATTAACTTTAGGCCATGTACCGCAGGCTTTTAAAACGGCTGTAATTAAACCCTTACTCAAAAAGCCAACGCTAGATCCAGGAGCTTTAGCTAACTATAGACCAATCTCTAATCTCCCTTTCATTTCAAAAATCTTAGAAAGAGTTGTTGCTACGCAATTATTTGACCACCTGCAGGGAAATGGTTTATTTGAGGAGTTTCAATCTGGGTTTAGAATCCATCATAGCACTGAAACAGCCTTAGCGAAGGTCACTAACGACCTCCTCATTGCATCTGATAATGGACTAGTTTCTGTACTTGTCCTTTTAGAACTTAGTGCAGCTTTTGATACTATTGATCATAATATTCTACTTGATAGATTAGAACACTATGTTGGACTTAATGGAACTTCGTTGCAGTGGTTTAGATCTTATTTATCTGATAGGTTCCAGTTTGTTCATGTAAATGATGAGTTTTCTCTCAGCTCAAAGCTTAGTCATGGAGTTCCACAGGGATCTGTGCTTGGCCCTACTCTTTTTAGTTTATATATGCTTCCGTTAGGCAACATTATTAGAAAGCACTGTATACATTTTCACTGTTATGCAGATGACACACAATTATACCTGTCAATGAAGCCAGATGATACTAATCAATTAGCCAAGTTAGAAGCCTGTCTTAAGGAAATCAAAGCTTGGATGACTTGTAATTTCCTGCTATTAAAGTCAGATAAGACTGAAGTCATTCTTGTTGGTCCAAAAAACCTTAGAAATTCCTTTCCAAATCAAACTTTCAGTTTGGATGCAGTTACTCTTTCTCTTAATAGCTCTGTGAGGAACCTTGGAGTTATTTTTGATCAGGATTTGTCCTTCAATTCACATATTAAATTTGTTTCTAAGACTGCCTTCTATCATTTGCGTAATATTACCAAGATTAGGAGCATCTTGTCTCAGAGTGATGCTGAGAAGCTGATCCACGCTTTTTTTAGCTCGAGATTAGATTATTGTAATTCTTTATTATCAGGCTGTCCTAAAACATCTTTAAAAAGTCTTCAGCTGATCCAAAATGCTGCAGCAAGAGTTTTAACAGGTACTAGAAAGAGAGATCATATCTCTCCGGTTCTGGCCTCCCTTCATTGGCTTCCCATAGAGTTTAGAATTAAGTTTAAAATCCTTCTTCTTACTTACAAAGCTCTAAACAATCAGGCTCCTTTTTATTTAAAAGATCTGATACTACCGTATCATCCTAACAGAGCACTACGCTCCCAAAATGCAGGTTTACTTGTAATACCTAGAATCTCCAAAAGTACAATGGGAGGCAGAGCCTTCAGTTATCAAGCTCCTCTCCTGTGGAATCAGCTGCCAATCTGGATTCGGGAGTCAGACTCGATCTCTGTTTTTAAGAATAGGGCTAAAACCTACCTTTTTGATATAGCCTACAATTAGGGAGGGATCATGTGTTTCTGAACCCTCCCTTAGTTATGCTGCTAATAGGTTTAGTCAGCCGGGGGACCTCCAGTAATGCACTGGGCCTCACTCCTTTCCTCACTCTCTATGAAATATTTTTTTTTTGCCGGTCATTAACATTTGTTTGTTCTCTCCCATAGATTGAGTCCCCATCGTGCTGTTTGCTCTCTACATGTCTGTTCTTTTCTTCTTCTCTGTCCCCTCACCCCCCAGCCAGTTGCAGCAGATGACTGCCCCTCCCTGAGCCTGGTTCTGCTGGAGGTTTCTTCCTGTTAAAAGGGAGTTTTTCCTCTCCACCGTCGCCAAGTGCTTGCTCACAGGGGATCGCCTGATTGCTGGGGTCTTTCTGCAACTGTGGGGGTCCTCCCTACAGTTGATAGTGCTATGAGATGACTGTTGTTGTGAAATGGCGCTATATAAATAAAGTTGAATTGAATTGAATTGAATTGAACGCAGCTGTCAAGTCGAGCAGCACTAAGACTGTCTAATGACCTGAGTCTGCAGTCATCAGTATGTCATTAGAGACTTTTAAAAGAGCAGTCTCAGTTGAGGGCATTTTCCTAAAACCAAACTGAAACACATCAAATAATTTGTGTTCCTCCAAATAGGAGGTTAGTTGTTCAACCATGACTTTTTCCAAAATTTTAGACATAAAAGACAGTTTTGAAATAGGCCTAAAATTATTGGGATCAGATTGATCTAGATTTGGCTTTTTAAGAATAGGGTTAACGACTGCCTGTTTGAAGGAACTGGGAACAGAGCCAGTTTGGAGAGAAACGTTGATTATCTCAACCAGGAAAGGGCCAGTGAGGTCAAACATTTTTAAAAACATAACTGTGGGGACAGGCTCAAGAGGACAAGAAGAAGGTTTGACCGTTTTCATCAAAATATGAATATCCTCAAGGGGTGACCAGTGAAAAGGTAGACCAGGTGTGAGGCGGGAGTGTTGTGTTAATGGGCTGGACCTCATCAGGTGGACAGATATTTGTTCTTAGATCTTGAACTTTCTTTACAAAGAACAGAAGAAATTTGTTACAGTCAGACACTGAGTACACATGAATCTGAGGGACTCTGATTAATCAGAGTAAGAGAGAAGGATTAGACAAAAACAGAAATAAAATAAAAATAAAAATAGCCCACAATTCTGGAAATATGCACAGGTATGGTAGTGGCTTCACGGATGGAACTGTGTACATAACAGTGTGGAGAGCAGAACACATGATTGAACACGCAATTGAGTAAAATGGCCCAAGGATTGTGGAAAATGTACATAGTAGTGGTTTCACAGATGGGTCAATATACAGTACATGAAAGTGCAGAGTGCAAAGACAGGTGTGTTATTGTGATAATTAAAGAAGTCCTCAGTTCTGTGGATATGAGCATTCAGAGGTAGGGGGGTGGGGCCCCTGACTGTTTGCAGTTTGGATGGCCCAGGGAAAGAAACTGTTTGTCAGTCTGGAGGTGTGGGACCTGATTGATCTGAACTGTTGTTCAGAGGGGAGCAGGTCAAACGGGTGGTGGACAGGATGTGAGGGGTCTCCTGTGATGGCCTTGATCCTTCTGAGACTGAAGGTTCTGGAAATGTCCTCCAGGGAGGGCAGAGGGCCGTCGATGATTTTTTTCGGGTGGTGTTGAGGGATGACCCTCTGCACAGCCTTCCTGTTCTCGGCCGTGGAGCCGGCGTACCACACACCCAGACAGTAGATGAGCCTGCTCTCCACTGAGTAGCAGTAGAAGGCCAGCAGCAGCTTCTGGTCCAGGTTGTACTTCCTCAGGACCTGGAGGAAGTGTAGCTGCTGAGCTTTCTGTTATGTCCATAATGTAGTAATGAAGAGCAAGTCTCACCTTAGTTAACAGAGTTTATTAAATACACACTCCAACTATGTACAGAGGCTTACGGCAGTCTCCTGCTGGCCAGGTGGCTTCACGACGAAAGAGGCAGAGCCTCTTCCGCCCTCTCTTTTATACCTTGGGCGGCGTCACCACCGGAAACCGGTAGTAGCCACCCTGGTCTATCTCATGACCAACCCGGCCGCCATCTTAGTAATACCAGTCTGTTTACATACATAACACTTTCTTCACCAGGCCCTTAGTTTTGACAATCCAGAAGAGGTCAGAGGAGATGTGGGTGCTGAAGGTGGAGATTCTCACCAATTCCCTGTCTGTCTCCCCAGGGCTGCCAGCACCAGGTGCCTCTGGCTTGTTTACGGTTTCAACAAATATTATCACTTTTTCACTCAAACAGTTCTTTTCTGGGAGGCATTAATTACTGTTAAAGTCCAGTCAGTTATTTTATGAAGGAGGAGGAGGAGATGATTGAACTGGACTTAAGTTAAATAATTTGGAGTAACACAGTGTGCACAGATGCACACTCTGCTCATTCTGCTCCTGTTGTGCAACATGCAGATGTGATTGGGAAGGATTCGCTGAATAATTTTGTACCCACACACAACACCTCTTCCTTCTTTCTGCATATTGACCTAGCCTATTGCATCTGTGGCATGATAGTGACATCACCACTTTCTTCTATGTCTGCAAACACACATTTTAGTTTGTGTGTCTCCTCCTGTCACGGGTGTTCATGATCATTATTTATCTACAATTTACCTACATTTAGTGTAATATTTTACGGAATTATGTCAATTATTACTGTCTACTGTGACCCACCGGGGGACTACAGATGCAAATTAGCAGTACTGCTGAATCTGGCATACTTACATTTGTATTAATGTTCATTAGTATGTAATGTCCCTTTCAAATAAACATTAAACTAACTAAACTAACTATTGTGTTTTCATATGATTTGGATCATATTAGTTTAGTTTAGTTTAGTTTATTGGTTTATTTGTCAGGGACCATGTACAGAAAAAACATTAAACACAGAGTAAAGACGCTGTATACCAGATTATAGCATTCTCACTAATTTCCATCTGTAGTCACTATATTACAGGGTATATGTGGATAATTTGTATTTAACTGTGCTCAGCTTAACACACTTAAGAGAAAACATCAGTTGAATGTGATTTTTTTTTTTTTTTTGGCCACCACCTCCCACTGAGCCTCTGGCTTGTCTGGCCCCAACAGTGACACTGCCAGTCACAGAGGACAAATCACCAGTTTACATAGTAACAATTGTGCAAGAAAAAGTTACAAATGTACAAGAAAAGTATCAAATTTATGAGAATAAAAAGAAAAACTTTCATATTACTAATATTGACAAGCTAGTTCATAATTACAGAACAGAACCTTGATTTTCAAGCTCAGCGTTCTGCATCTCGATGTCTTTTTTTTACCTTTGCCATTGGACCATTGCACTTGTTGCTAATGTCTTAGACCTAACAGAGTTAATATTTTGAGTTATTTCCTTTATTTGCGATTTGATCCATATCTTTGGTGTTTATACATCACTCATTGCTGCAGGAACCGTAGGTGTTCACTCAAGCGTTGAAGGTTCATTGGACTGACCTGCTCAAGGACACAAAAGCAGGTCACAGAGGCTGTAATCAAACCTTGGGGGCCGTCGGGTCACACATTTAAACCCGGCAAGACTTCTGCCTCTGAGAAGTAGAAACTCAGATAGCATCGGCGCTGAGGCCTAATCCACCAAACCCCTGACATCACGGAGAAAATGAAATAATGGAGAATAAGATGTGATGAAGACAAAGAGAAGGAAAGAAAAGAAAAACGAGGCACACGCAGGGTTGTAAATACAGCATAGAGCAGGAATTTGGAATGTGAAATGACTAATGCCGTTGCTCAACCCACAACAGGAACATGCACTGCCTAGAGCAACGACAGGCTGACTGCATACCTGTAACTCAGTTACATTTACTCAAGTACAGGTGCTCAACTTTTTCAATAAATCTCACTTTACACAGTAGTTTTATCAGAGGACGTTGTAGCACTTTACAGTCATATGGGAAAACTAGTAAAAACAGGGCAAATGGAGTGTGGATTTATGGAAAAACAGGATAAAACAAGGAAAATATACAGGAAAAGGTGAAAAAACAAGGTAAAGAATAGAGAAAACAGGAGAAAAACAAGAGAAAGTAGGAAAAACATGTACAATCGAGCAAAAAAGTATTTAGTCAGCCACCAATTGTGCAAGTTCTCCCACTTAAAAGATGAGAGAGGTCTCCAATTTTCATCATAGGTATACCTCAACTATGAGAGACAAAATGAGAAAAAAAAATCCAGAAAATCACATTGAAGGATTTTTAATGAATTAATTGGTAAATTCCTCGGTAAAATAAGTATTTGGTCAATAACAAAAGTTCATCTCAATACTTTGTTATATACCCTTTGTTGGCAATGATAGAGGTCAAATGTTTTCTGTAAGTCTTCACAAGGTTTTCACACACTGTTGCTGGTATTTTGGCCCATTCCTCCATGCAGATCTCCTCTAGAGCAGTGATGTTTTGGGGCTGTCGCTGGGCAACACGGACTTTCAACTCCCTCCAAAGATTTTCTATGAGGTTGAGATCTGGAGACTGGCTAGGCCACTCCAGGACCTTGAAATGCTTCTTACGAAGCCACTCCTTCGTTGCCCGGGCGGTGTGTTTGGGATCATTGTCATGCTGAAAGACCCAGCCATGTTTCATCTTCAATGCCCTTGCTGATGGAAGGAGGTTTTCACTCAAAATCTCACAATACATGGCCCCATTCATTCTTTCCTTTACACGGATCAGTCATCCTGGTCCCTCTGCAGAAAAACAGCCCCAAAGCATAATGTTTCCACCCCCATGCTTCACAGTAGGTATGGTGTTCTTTCTCCTCCAAACACGACAAGTTGAGTTTTTACAATAAAGTTCTATTTTGGTTTCATCTGACCATATAACATTCTCCCAATCCTCTTCTGGATCATCCAAATGCTCTCTAGCAAACTTCAGACGGGCCTGGACATGTACTGGCTTAAGCAGGGGGACACGTCTGGCACTGCAGGATTTGAGTCCCTGGCAGCGTAGAGTGTTACTGATGGTAGCCTTTGTTACTTTGGTTCCAGCTCTCTGCAGGTCATTCACTAGGTCCCCCCGTGTGGTTCTGGGATTTTTGCTCACCATTCTCGTGATCATTTTGACCCCACGGGGTGAGATCTTGCGTGGAGCTCCAGATCGAGGGAGCTTATCAGTGGTCTTGTATGTCTTCCATTTTCTAATAATTGCTCCCACAGTTGATTTCTTCACACCAAGCTGCTTACCTATTGCAGATTCAGTCTTCCCAGCCTGGTGCAGGTCTACAGTTTTGTTTCTGGTGTCCTTTGACAGCTCTTTGTCTTGGCCATAGTGGAGTTTGGAGTCTGACTGTTTAAGGTTGTGGACAGGTGTCTTTTATACTGATAATGAGTTCAAACAGGTGCCATTAATACAGGTAACGAGTGGAGGACAGAGGAGCCTCTTAAAGAAGAAGTTACAGGTCTGTGAGAGCCAGAAATCTTGCTTGTTTGTAGGTGACCAAATACTTATTTTACCGAGGAATTTACCAATTAATTCATTAAAAATCCTTCAATGTGATTTTCTGGATTTTTTTTTCTCTTTTTGTCTCTCATAGTTGAAGAATACCTATGATGAAAATTGGAGACCTCTCTCATCTTTTAAGTGGGAGAACTTGTACAATTGGTGGCTGACTAAATACTTTTTTGCCCCACTGTAAACTTTGTGACTTTTTTCTTATAAATGAAAAACTTTTTTCTCACACATTTGACCTTTTCAAAAAAAAAATTCTCATAAATTGGCACATTTTTCCCTCATAATTTTGCACCTTTATGTCTTGCAAATCTTAACTTTTTCTCATAAATTTATTACTTTTTCTACTCATACCAAAACCTGGAAAACCTGTAACTGAATGCAGTTCCTACAGGCTGATCTCTTTATTGAATTCAGATGCAAAGATAGTTGCTAAAGAGATTAGAAAATGTTCTCCCTAACATAATACATTGTCAATATGGTTTCGTAACAAATAGGTGGGGCTTCCATAATGTGAGAAGGGTGCTCAGCATTTTATAGGAGTGCGAAGGGACACCTGACACAGCTCTACTATCACTTGATGCAGAAAAAGCCTTTGACAGGGTCGAGTGGCCATATATGTTAGAGGTGCTTAAACATTTTGGGTTTGGAGATTACTTTTGTAAGTGAATTGAAGTCTTGAACAAAGGCGCCTCCCCCTTAGTACTTGCAAATTATCTGGTCTGTCAACCGTTTGATTAAGCACGAGGTGTTCGCCAAGGCTCGTCAATTTCTCCATTATTTGTGATTGCTATGGAACCATTGGCACTGGCAATCGAATCACACCCATCTATAAGAGGTATTATGTGACATGATTGGGTGACCCAGGAACAGACGTGGACTCAGAATAGACTCAATTATCTTTTATTGTAGGTTGTGTGAGTGTGAGTGTGTGCGTGTGTGTAGCAGTGTAGCAGCAGGGTGAGCAGAGCACCATTCAGACTGGCAACCCTAGGAGGAAACACAGACAGACGGATGAGTGCCTGAGGTATGGAGGAACGTATCAGAGAATGTGCAGTCTTACGAGTAGGCTGGAGAATTGAGGCGCTGAAGAACTCCCAAGGCTCCAGTCTGGTTGTTCCGTGTCTAGGCTGCTGCTGCTGACGAGATGAAGTGGTGCAGGTTTGTACAGTGTAGGAGAAGTGCAGGTTGTGCTCAGGTCCTCCGCCAAGAGGAGGAAGTCCACCGCCAGGAAGCTTCCACCTGTGCACAGTGGAGATGGAGAAGAGCGGAGAGTGCAGGAAGGGATGATGGCTTACTTGTCGGTGGGGAGCTCAGACTCCCAGGAGAAGCGATGAGTAGGTCGAGGCTGAGGAGGCAGAACTCCAGAGTAGAATGTGTAGCGTAGGCGAGAAGGTCTTGCCAGACCATGGGAGCACAGATGTCTCTGTGCAGACCAGAGGGCAGCGCTGCTTAAATAGGCCACCAGGTGAGATGAACAGGTGTGCGTGCAGCTGTGGAGATAATTAGGGCAGCAGGCACGCAGAGCAGATCATGACATTATGATAGCGAAGTTAGATCAACACTTAGCACTATTTGCAGATGACGGTGTATTATTCTTATCCAAATTGGGCCAGTCTGTACCCTCTCTTTTAGAATTGATTAGTCAATTTGGTGTTTTCTCCAGGTTTAAAGTGAATAAAGATAAATCATCAATTATGTTCCTAAGTGACCAGGAAAGAAGAAATCCAGTAATACCACATCCATTTAATAATGCCAAAGATGGATTTACCTATTTGGGCATTAAAATCACACCCCTGTTAAAAACTCTCAGCTCAGCAAATTATGTGCCCATACTAACCAAATTGTCAGAGGAAATTACAAGATGGTCAGCTTTGCCTCTCTCCATAATAGGAAGGATAAATACAATTAAAATTAATATAATCCCAAAATTTTATATATATGTTTCAATCAATTCCATTGGCTCCACCATCTAAATTATTCTCTCAAACTAACAAACTCTTTTTTTTTCTGAACTTCATTTGGAGCAATAGAAAGTCCAGACTTAGACTGTCTCTTCTTATACCTGCCATATGACAGAGTGGGACTCCAGCTGCCAAACCTCCAGTGGTACTACTGGATGGTCCAGTTAAGAGCAGCAACATTTTGGTTTTCCAAAAAGATGACTCTGGCTTGGCTGCAAATTGAACCGATGTCCTCTAAAGGTTTACCACTAGATAGCTTTCTGTACTCAGCTCCCATTAAAAATTTAAAGACAAATATAACAAATCCTTTTGCAAAAAACACTATAACGGTCTGGTATGATGTTCATAAATATGCGGGGGACATGCAGAAGCTGTCTTGCTTCTCACCAATCTGGGGCAACGAACATTTCAAACCAGCTATAAGTGATATGGGATTTAAAAAATGGTTTGAAAAAGGCATAACTAAATTGAGCGATCTATATATGGAAGATGAATTTCTGTCCTTTGAGGAACTAAGGGGGAAATACAGTATACCCCAAACCTACTTTTTTAAATACTTGCAACTTAAAAGCTTTATCAGATCAAGATATAGATTTCATAGTACAACAACCACCCTTGTCAATACTGGAGAAGTTCTCTACTCAAAATTGCTTAGCTAAGGGAATGGTCACAAAACTGTACAATATAATGTTAGAAAATCATAGAGATAATACAGAAAATAGATGGCGGAAAGGGATTCAAGGTCTAAAAGAAGACATCACATTAGAGGAATGGAGATTAATGTGCTCAAAAGCTCATTCACAAACTATCAATACTAGACTGAAACTAATACAGTACAACTGGATAATGAGAATCTACATAACTCCAGAAAAATTGCATAGTTATAACTCAAATATCCCAGACATGTGTTATAAATGTAATACACATAAGGGACATTGTACCATTGTTTATGGGACTGTAAAGAAGTGCAAGTTTTCTAGGTCTCGGTAATGCATTTTGTATCTCAAATGACATCATCACCTGTACCCCTTTGTCTTAAGTTGTGCTTAGTTAGTATTTATCCTAAAAAATGTGCCTTGTCAAAGAAGGAAAAGAAAATGATTGACCTGTGTTTACTTCAAGCCAGACGGTCTATTGCTCTTTGTTGGAAAAATGTCAAAGCCCCCACTGTCGGACTATGGTTAAAAAATCTGGCATCAAGTTTGGTGCTTGAGAGACCCACATATGTGATGAAAAAAAATCCTTTAAATTCTACAGTGTCTGGGAGAACTTTCTGGATTTCATAAAAGAGAGATATAGAAGAGGCTTTGGAAACATGATTGGGCCCTGTGTGGCACATATGTTGGTTACATATTCCCCACAAATGTGTTGCTGTATGTTTATTGTGTGCTTCACGTCTCATGGAACAAAAGGGACTGAGACTCTGGGATTCAGCAGAAGAGTGTGAGATTCGGCCTTTGTTTCCGGGAGACGACCGGGGAAGATTTCCGGACCACAGAGACTAGAGGACAATGGTGTGAGATCAAAGGGGTTACTTTGTGATTGAGATTAAGTACCATGTGACTGTATGTTTGATTAAACACCATGTGACTGCTGTTTCGTGCCCGGGGTATAAAACCCCTGATGTGAGATGAAAACTTCCTCTTGACTTGCTTTGAGATTGATGGAGATGTGATCTGTGAATAAAGCTGAATCTGAGGAACAAATTCAGCCTCATCCTTGAACACATTCTCCACACTTCAGGTTCAGGTTCAGGTTACTTTATTTGTACCCGTAGGTAGATTTGTTTTGCAGTCTGGTGACATCCATATTTACAAGCCACTAATTACATTCAACATAGTCACAAACACAGGCACACATGAAGCTGACTATAAACATGATAAAAATACTCAAGGCTCCATCAAACAGGGTATAAAAAGACAAAGAGATGAGGGAGAAACCAGAGGTAAGAGAGAGGGATCATATTAAAGTTAAAAGTTAAAAACTAGTCAGAGGTTAAAAAACTCAAAGGTCTAAAACCCAATAAAATATTTAGAACCCAAGTGACATCATACAAAATAAGTAAATATAAAATATGTACAATATATTTTTATAGCTTGTTCAACTCTTTGACAGCAGCAGGGACAAAGCTGTTTTTGTAGTGCTGGGTTTTACTTTTTGGGACAGCAAACCTCCGTCTGGAGGGAAGAAGCTGAAAGTTGCAGTGCAAAGGGTGGGAGTCATCATTTAAAATGGAGGCAGCCATCCTCTGTACTTGTCTGGTGTACAGGGACGTCAGGCTCAGCTGTGACTCACCAAGCAAACGAGTGGACCATCTAACTACCTAATCCAAGGATTTCCTCTGTTTCAGTTTTATCTGACCAAACCATGACACTAAAGAAAAGGATAAAACAGATTCAATAAAAGCCCGATAAAACATTGTCATTATGGTTCGGTCAATTTGGAAGCGTGCAAGTTTCCTCAAACAATGCAAATGTTGCTGATGTGGCCGACACACATTGTGGGCTCACGCTGCCACAGAGACAGGACTGCGTGTGTATTGTGGGGTGTCACGTCTGCAAGGACTGAGGACTCGAATCTACAGGAGATAACAAGGAAGTGTGAGATTTGTCTCTTTGTCCCACAGAAGACGCCCCGGAGGGTATTCTGGTTCATCAGGAAATGAGAGACAATGGTGAAGCTTCAAAGGGATGCTTTGTAACTGTATGTTGACTGAAGACACCATGTGACTTGAATTCTGATGCTGGAAATGTATAAAAGGGTGTTGAGATATGATTCTGTCTCTTTCCTGCTTTGAGAATGCTAGAAGCTGTGTTCTGTCAAATAAAGCTGGTTTTATGACTGAAACTCAGGCTCGTTATTTGAGCATGCTTCTACACTGGTGACCTACGACGGAAAATGAGCAGACAGAATTCTCCCGAGCGGGGCTCGGTGGAAGCCAGCCTGATGGCCGCCTCCACGATCCGGCTGCCCGATTTCTGGCAGCACAGCCCGCGCTCATGGTTTAGCGCAATCGAGGCGCAGTTCAACCTCCGGAGAATCTTCAACGACGACACAAGATTCTACCACGTGGTAGCGAAGCTGGACAGCGACACGGTCCAGAGAGTGGAGGATCTGGTTAATCATCCACCAGACAGCGACAAGTACAGCGCATTGAAGGACGCGCTGATCAGCCATTTCACCCCCTCAGTCCAACAACGAGCAGAGGGGCTCCTGGTACTGACGGAGGCAGAAAACGATAGACCTGCGGACCTGATGGTGAAGATGCTGCAGCTCAAAGCCTCTGAGGATGGCGAATTCATTTTCGCCCACCTTTTCCTTCGAACCCTACCACCAGCAGTGAGAGTGGCCCTGGCAGAGTCACCCCGATTGGCCAAGCGAGACTACCATGGGTTGAGCAAGGAGGCGCAGAAGTTGGTCGACGCCCACAAGCGGAACGCGGTTTCGGCCGCGGTGGCCAGTCCAGGAACGGCGTCCGGAGACAGCGCGGGTCCAGCGGCCGCGGCGCCAGACGCACCAACAACGGCGGCGACAGGAGCCAGACGACGCGGAGCGGAGAACGGCTTGTGCTTCTACCACCGCCGTTTTGCAGAGAGAGCGCACAGGTGCGTCCCACCGTGCAATTTTAAGCGTCAGGGAAACGCCAAGACCGAGGGCCGGTAGCAGCTGCGACCCTCGGCAACGAGAACAGGCTGCTTTACCTGACGGATGCACGCTCGGGGAAACAGTTCCTCGTGGACACGGGCTCTCAGCTGAGCTTCGTCACACCCACCTACGCGGAACGGCTGTCGCCTTCTAAAGCCCCCTGGGTGTCAGTGTCAGCAGCAAACGGCTCCACGATTAAAACGTTTGGTGAGAGGACCATGCTTCTGTCCTTACAGGGCCGTTCATTTGAGTGGACATTTATTGTAGCAGCAGTCAGTTTCAACATGTTAGGGGCTGATTTTTTGTGCTCACATGGTTTATTGGTTGACCTTGCTAATAGACGTCTGATTAATGCCCTGTCCTTTCATTCTATTCCCTGCACAGCTCGGGTGGCCCCGCCAACTGCACATGCCAGCGTCTCAGCTGCGGGTGGTAAGTTTCACACTCTGCTTGCTCAGTTTCCAGCACTCACAGTCCCCACGTTTTCAGCAACGGTGGCCAAACATGGGGTAGAACATTTCATAACAACCACAGGCCCTCCCGTTTTTGCAAAGGCTCGGCGCTTGGACCCAGCTAAACTGGCCATCGCACGCGAGGAGTTCACTAATCTGGAAAAACTAGGCATTGTTAGACGCTCCAAGAGCGCTTGGGCTTCGCCGTTACACATGGTCCCAAAGGCTGACGGCTCGTGGCGACCTTGCGGTGATTTCCGCAGGTTGAACAACGTTTCAGCTCATGACCGCTACCCGATTCCGCACATTCAGGATTTTTCTGTTCATTTGGCGGGGGCGCGCATTTTTTCTAAAATAGACTTGGTGCGCGGCTATCACCAGGTTCCAGTGCGCGCGCAGGATGTACCCAAAACAGCGGTCATAACGCCTTTCGGCCTTTTTGAGTTCTTGCGCATGCCTTTTGGCCTCAAGGGGGCCGCGCAGACTTTCCAACGCATGATGGATGCAGTTTTACGCGACCTGCCTTTCGTGTTCGTTTATTTGGACAATATTTTGGTAGCCAGCACGTCCGAAGGCGAACATGAAAAACACCTCACAGCAGTTTTCCAGAGGTTGGCAGAGCACGGGTTAATAGTTAACCCAGCGAAGTGCCAGTTTGGGGTGGCGCAGATTGATTTTTTGGGACATCGCGTTTCGGCAGAGGGAGCAGTTCCCCTTCCAAATAAAGTGCGTGCCATAACGGATTTTCCGCAACCTCAAACGGTCAAGGCGCTTCAGGATGTCACGCCGCGCCATTCATCAGCGGCGCCACCTGCTCACACACCTGCTACTCGTCAGCGGCGAGGGATAAAAGCCGCCTCGCCCTGAGCTTCGGCCTGAAGCCGTTAGACTTCATCGCCTTCAATGCGAAGCGTCAACCCTCTCTTCAGCGTCAAGCTAGTGGTAAGAAGATTCCTTTCCTTACCTCTCCCAGTCTGCTCCCCTGTGCACAGGTGGATTCCTCGGCGGCGGACAACTCCGTCCCTCGTCCTTCCTCGCTGCTGCACCGAGTCCTGCAGGTGACTGTCTCCCGGGGTTCCGTTCTTGTAGTGCCTGCCATCTGTCAAACTCAAGTAAGCTTCTCTCCCTCGCCTATTCTCCTCCTGTATTGGTGTGTGCCTGTCACCCTGTGTCTGTTCTCTCCCATAGGGTTGCCGGCTGAACGGTCTCCTGCCTCTGTGCCCGAAGCAGACGCCACCACCAATACATTAACATTCCACTGACACACACCCATACACCCCTGCTGTTAATAAACAGTTTGAACTACTCTGAACCTGTGTGTGTGCGTCTCCTGAGCCGAACGTTATGTCACAGGAGTTTCTAGGGATGGTTAATTTTTACAACCGATTCCTCCCAAGCGCAGCACGACTCATGCAGCCATTGTACACCGCGTTAAAAAAACAAAAGCCCGCAAATAAAGTTGAATGGTCTCCGGAGCGGGAGTGCGCTTTTGCCCAGGTCAAATCAGCCCTGGCAAATGCAGTTTTGTTAGCGCACCCAGTTACAACGGCCCGCATGGCGCTCACCAATGACGCTTCCGATGTAGCGGTGGGGGCGGTAGTTGAACAGTTTGTGGCAGGTACCTGGCAACCCCTTGCGTTTTTCAGCAGGACTTTGCGCGATAGTGAATGGAAATACAGCGCATTTGACAGGGAGCTTTTGGCCCTACACTTGGCCATTCGTCATTTTCAGTTCTGGTTAGAGGGGCGACGTTTCACCGCTTTTGTGGACCATAAACCGCTAACATTTGCGATGGCCAAAATTTCAGAACCCTGGTCAGGCCGGCAACAAAGGCAACTAGCCGCAATATCGGAGTTCACTACTGATATTCAGCATGTCGTGGGTAAACACAATGTGGTGGCAGACTGTCTCTCGCGTGCGGTAGCACCGCCAAGCCCCATAGGGGCAGACTCTGTAGCCATGGCCGCGGGCCCGGGCAGCGACGCGGGAGCGCGCGCAGCCCCGGTCTGTGTTGGGTTAGATTATGCAGCCATGGCTGCGGAGCAAGCAAACGACGCAGACGTGCGCGCGCTCCAGTCTGGACCAACAGGGTTAAGGCTGGAGCACAGGGTGCAACAAAATGGTATGCCCCCGCTAATCTGCGATGTCTCCACCGGACGGCCCCGCCCTGTGGTGCCAACCGCATGGCGTCGCCGTGTTTTTGACTTGGTCCATTCTCTCGCGCATCCGGGGGTGCGCGCATCGATCAAATTGGTGGGGGAGAAATTTGTTTGGCCCGGGTTGCGCAAACAGGTCAAGGAATGGGCAGCAGCCTGCGTAGCGTGCCAGCGAGCCAAAATACACAGACACACTAAGGCCCCGTTAGAACCTTTCCACATCCCCGCTAAGCATTTTGATCATGTGCATATTGACCTGGTCGGCCCGCTTCCGTTATCACACGGGCACACACATCTTTTGACGATGGTAGACCGCACCACGCGCTGGCCAGAGGCGATTCCTCTGACATCAACCACAGCGGAAGAAGTTGCGCGAGCATTTTTAGCAGCGTGGGTTGCGGTTTTGGTGTACCGTCGGACATAACGTCCGACAGGGGTCCCCAATTTATTTCCGAGCTATGGTCATCGATGGCCCACAGCTTGGGGGTGAAGATTCATCGCACCACCGCGTATAACCCCCAGGCTAATGGTTTATGCGAACGCTTTCACAGGTCATTGAAAGCAGCCCTCAGAGCGTCGCTAACGGATACAAATTGGGTAGACAAACTTCCATGGGTGTTATTAGGGTTGCGTTCTGCACCTAAGGAAGATTTGCACGCTTCCCCGGCTGAATTAGTTTTCGCACAACCGCTCCGTTTGCCCGGGGAATTTCTTCCTGATAATCCCGCACCTAATGGCCCCCCCGCTCAGCCGTGGCAGAGCGGCTCAGGAGCAAACACGCTCCCTGGCCCAGTCCATCACAGTTTCCCACACGTTTTTGTGCCCAAGGCTTTAAAAAATGCAGAGTTTGTTTTTGTTAAACATGACGCCCAGCGTCCAAGTTTGCGGCCGTTTTACGACGGACCGTTTCGAGTGCTGGAGACCGGGCAGAAGCATTTTCTGCTAGATTTAGGGGGCAGAAGGGAGCTGATTTGCATTAACAGGCTCAAACCCGCTTTTGTTCTGGCTGACGAGGAGGTGCAGCTCGTGAGGCCCCCCCGCCGGGGCAGGCCGCCGAGGAGACACTCTCCAAAGTCCTCACAGAAAGGTGCTAACAGCTTTAATCCACAGGTGCAGAGAGACGTTGCAGGTGCAGCCAAGCCAGGTTGCAGCAGATTCGGCAGAAGATTAAAACCTAGGCAGTTGGTGGATTGATTAGCGATGTATGGAGTGCTTTGTGTTTTTCTTTTTGTTATGCCATGCAGATTTTGCCTTACTAGACGTTTGGGGGGGGGTAGTGTGGCCGACACACATTGTGGGCTCACGCTGCCACAGAGACAGGACTGCATGTGTATTGTGGGGTGTCACGTCTGCAAGGACTGAGGACTCAAATCTACAGGAGATAACAAGGAAGTGTGAGATTTGTCTCTTTGTCCCACAGAAGACGCCCCGGAGGGTATTCCGGTTCATCAGGAAATGAGAGACAATGGTGAAGCTTCAAAGGGATGCTTTGTAACTGTATGTTGACTGAAGACACCATGTGACTTGAATTCTGATGCTGGAAATGTATAAAAGGGTGTTGAGATATGATTCTGTCTCTTTCCTGCTTTGAGAATGCTAGAAGCTGTGTTCTGTCAAATAAAGCTGGTTTTATGACTGAAACTCAGCCTCGTTATTTGAGCATGCTTCTACACTGACCCTTTTTGCACACCCTTTCACAGTTCACTTCAAAGTTTAAATTACTATCAATAATCGTCCCAAGATATTTGTACGATTGTACACATTCGGTGGTCTGGCCTTTTAGTATAGTGACTTTGTGCCTGGGAGTTTTCCTCCTAAAGTCAATAATCATATCTTTCGTTTTTGTTGTATTCAGCTGCAGGTAGGAATCCTCACACCAGTGAACAAAATCATCAACTACTGGGCCGTGGCCACTCTCACCATCCTGGAGGAGACTGACAATGACTGAGTCATCAGCATACTTTATAATGTGTCTGTTGTCATGTCTGCTCCGACACATGTTTGTGTACAGGATGAAGAGTAGTGGTGACAACACACACCCCTGAGGAGAGCCAGTAGAAGAGCACTTTAGGTCAGACAATGTACCATTGACCCTTACTCCCTGCGTCCTGTTGGTTAAGAAATCCAGAATCCAACCCACCAGATTATTGCTCAAATCTGTTACAACTTGCCGCTCATTAGCGGCGCCAGCTGAGCGCACACCTGCACCTTGTCAGCAGCGTGGCATATAAGCCACTCGGCCCTGGGCCTCGGCCTGAAGCCGTCTGTTCCCTTCGGCATCTTGCTTCAGAGGAACCCCCTCGCCTACCAGCAAGATTTCCCGCGTAAGCATACCTCCTTTTGTGTTCCAGTTTCTCCCCTGTGCACAGGTGGATCTTCCCCGGCGGCGGACTCCGCCTCTGCATCACCATCTCGTTGCTGCTGTCAGGTGCATCGTCAGGTTACTGTCTCCTGGACTCGCCCTTGTGCACGCCTGCCACCTGCCCTGCCAAGTAAGCCAACAAATCCCCTGTTACCCGTTGTACTGGTTTGGTGCCCGTCACCTTCTCCCTGTGCTCTCTCCCCAGGGTTGTCTGGCTGTACGGTTTCCTGCCTCCGTGCCTGACGCTGACGTCCGCCATCAGTACATCCACATTCCACAGACACGCATCCACACACACACTTGTTGTTTAAATAAACTGTTAAATCTATTCTGAGCCTGCATGTGTGTCTCCTGAGCCGTGCATTATGTCAGTACGGCTTCAGCAGAGCGGCTCGGCGGACAGCGGGCTCACACGCCGTCTCACCATTTTCGAGGCTCGAATGGATTTGATAGTTCATCAACAACAGGTGATGTTGAATCAATTGATTAAGATTACTGACCGGTTAGACCGCCTGGACCCCCGTCAGCCGTTCCCCCCGGCTCGTCAGGGAGGCGCAGCTACAGCTGCTCCAGCGGCCGTCCTGCCTGCTCCGGGTGTCCCAGCCCGACTCACATCTATCCTGACCCCCGCCCGCTTTAGCGGTAAGCTCGGTGGAGCGCGGGGGTTCATTATGCAGTGTGAGTCGGTGTTTCTGCACGTCCCCGGAGATTTTCCCTCAGACCATAGCCGAACTGGCTACATAGGAAATCTCCTGGAGGGTCGTGCGCTCACCTGGGCTTATGCCGTAATGGCGAAACCCAGCTACGCCACCCTCACCTATGGCCAGTTCACTAACCTATTCCTGGAAGTCTTTGATCGCTCTCGTTATGAGAGTGTCCAGGTCGATCGCCTCCTCAGCCTTCAGCAGGGGAGCCGATCGGCCGCGGATTACGCCATTGACATCCGGGTTACAGCGGAGGAGGTTGGCTGGGAGGAACGTGCCCTCTGTGGCATCTTCCTCCGCAGTTTAAACTCTGGTCTGAGGGATGAACTGGCTGGTCGGGATCTCCCTGAGACATTTGCGGAGCTAATCTCTCTCACCATCAGCTTGGATAACCGGCTGCGCAAGCGTGCCTCGGAGCGGAAGTTGCCTTCTCGCTCGCGGGGTGCCTCGTCACGCCCGTCCCAAGCTCGCCCCCTGGCGTTACCGCCACCGGAGGTTTCCGAGGAGTCGGAACCTATGGTGACGGCCCGGGCAAAGCTCCCCCTTGCGGAGAAACAACGCCGCCGTGAGTTGGGTCTCTGCATGTATTGCAGAGACAACCAGCACACTGTGGAGCGTTGCCCGGAGAAGCCCAAACGAGGAGGTCCGCGAGTCACTGTAGGGGCCCTCGCGCACGCTAATCAGTCAGTTCCTCTCACACATTTGTCACTGCCCATCCGTTTCTGCAACAACATCTCAGGGCATCTCACTCATGCACTGGTGGACTCAGGCGCGGAAGTAAGCTTCATTTCACAAAGCCTGGCAACCCGATTGGGCATCCGTTGCCAGCCCCTTAAAACTCCTCTCACCCTCATCAATCTCTCCCGTGCATCTCTGGGGAAAGTGACCCACCGGACAAACCCTGGCTCTGTCATCGTCTCTGGAAATCACCGGGAGGAAATCTCCTTTTACATCTTGCCATCCTCTGTGTCTCCGGTGATCCTGGGTTATCCATGGCGCCGTCTCCGTAACCCTGTCCTGGATTGGAAGACCGGAAGGGTGACAGCCTGGAGTACCTTTTGTATGGGCTCCTGCCTCCAATCCGCTGCCTGCTCTCCATCTTCTGCCCCCGTGGTCAAGGATGCCGTGCCCCCGGACCTCTCCTTGGTGCCCGCGGAGTTTCATGACCTGGGCGCGGTCTTTAGTAAGTCCAAGGCGATGTCTCTTCCTCCACACAGGCCTTACGACTGCGCCATAAATCTCCGCCAGGGGGCACCTCTTCCCTCGGGACGTCTCTACAGCCTGTCAGCGCCGGAGAAGGAGGCTATGAACACCTACCTTAAGGAATCTCTCAGTGCAGGTATTATTTGCCCATCATCATCTCCATTAGGTGCAGGGTTCTTCTTCGTGGGCAAGAAGGATGGCTCTCTTCATCCATGCATCGACTTCCGTGCCCTCAATGACATCACGGAGAAGGACCATTACACCCTGCCCCTGATGGACACTGCCTTCCACTCCCTCCAGGGGGCGACCTGGTTTACTAAGCTGGATCTCCGCAGCGCATACCACCTCGTCCGGATCCGGGAGGGAGATGAATGGAAAACAGCCTTCCATACCCCGAACGGCCACTTTGAATACCTGGTCATGCCGTTTGGGCTAACCAACACTCCAGCCGTCTTTCAGCGCCTGATAAATGACGTTCTCCGGGACTTCATCGGCCTGTTTGTGTTCGTTTACCTGGATGATATTCTCATCTTCTCCAAGTCCAGGGATGAGCACCAGGTGCATGTGAGACGGGTCCTTCAGAGGTTACTGGAGAATCGGTTGTATGTGAAGGCGGAGAAGTGCGAGTTCTATGCCAAGAAGACGTCATTTCTCGGGTTTGTCATCTCCCATGACCAGGTGCTCCCAGACCCAGCTAAAATTAAAGCGGTGGTAGATTGGCCGACTCCCACATCTAGAAAGCAGGTGCAACAATTCGTCGGCTTTGCCAACTTCTACCGCCACTTTGTGCCCAACTTTGGAGCCATCGTCGGCCCTCTGACCCGTCTCACCTCCCCTAAAACCCGGTTCCAGTGGACTGAAGAGGCCGCGGCGGCCTTCCAGGCGCTGAAGGCGGAGTTTTCATCCTCCCGGGTCCTCAGCCAGGTCGATCCCTCTTTGCAGTGCATCGTGGAGGTCGACGCCTCGGATACGGGGGTGGGGGCGGTGCTGTCTCAGCGGTCACCTGCTGATGGGGTCAAACGGCCTTGCGCCTTCTTCTCCCGGCGCTTGTCCCCGGCGGAACGCAACTACGACGTGGGGGACAGGGAGCTTCTTGCCATCAAGCTCGCGCTCCAAGAGTGGCGTCACTGGCTGGAGGGGGCCGTCCTGCCCTTCGTGGTGTTAACGGATCACAAGAACCTGGAATATTTAAGAACTGCCAAGCGTCTGAACGCCCGCCAGGCCCGTTGGTCCCTGTTTTTTGCAAGATTCCGTTTCACCATCACATTCAGGCCGGGCTCCAAGAACGGACTCCCTGATGCCCTCTCCAGGCAATTCACCCCTGAAGACTCGGGGGGCGCTGTACACACCATCCTGCCCAGGTCGTGCATCATGGGGGCCGTTACCTGGGAGATCGAGGATAAAGTCCGGAAGGCGCAGGAATCAGAGCCGGACCCGGGCGGCGGACCGGAGGGGAGGCTCTTCGTTCCATCTTCTGTTCGGGGGGAGGTCATCCGTTGGCTTCACACGTCCAAGCTAGCCTGCTATCCTGGGACCTCCCGAATGATTGACCTGCTCCAACGCTCCTTCTGGTGGCCGGGATTGCGTAAGGACACTGCCCGCTACGCCCGGGCATGCCCCATCTGTGCCACCAGTAAAACCGGCAATTCCCCCCCTGCGGGTTTGCCCCAGCCCCTGCCCGTTCCTGGTAGGCCCTGGTCGCACATCGCACTGGACTTCGTCACCGGTCTCCCCGTCTCTAACAACTTCGACACTGTCCTGACCTTCGTCGACCGTTTCTCCAAGGCTGCCCATTTCGTGCCATTACGGGGGCTTCCCTCTGCCTTGGAGACGGCAGATCTCCTCATCCAACACGTGGTCAGGCTGCACGGGATACCAGTTGACGTGGTCTCCGACCGGGGTCCCCAATTCACCTCGGACGTCTGGCGGGGTTTTTGCAAGGCATTAGGAGCCCAGGTAAGCCTCTCCTCCGGCCATCACCCCCAATCTAACGGGCAGTGTGAACGGACCAACCAGGAGCTGGAGGCTGCTCTCCGCTGCATCACCGCCTCGAAGCCTGCGTCATGGAGCAAACACCTTGCCTGGGTGGAATACGCCCACAACACCGCTCGCTCCTCAGCCACAGGGATGTCCCCCTTCAAGGTGTCCCTGGGTTATGATCCCCCTCTGTTCCCCTCGCTGGAGAACGAGTCGGCAGTCCCCACGGTTCAGGCTCACCTCAGGCGGTGCCGCTCCATCTGGACAGCTGCGCGCAATGCGCTTTTACGCACGGCAGAGCGCAATAAGGCCACGGCGGATCGGCATAGAAGACCTGCTCCTGCCTACCAGGTAGGCCAACCGGTCTGGGTATCCACGCAAGATGTGAACCTGAAGGGTGAGAGGAGGAAGTTGGCTAAACGTTTCATGGGTCCATACCCTGTCACCAAGATTATCAACCCGGTGGCTGTGCGTGTTGCTACTCCCCCCTCCCTCCGCATCCATCCCACCTTCCACGTCTCCAAGGTGAAACCGGTGGTATCTGATCCCATCTGCCCTCCTCCTGCTGCACCGCCCGCGCCTCGGATGATTGATGGCCATCCGGCTTGGACTGTCTCTACCATCTTGGACTCCCGACGCCGGGGTCGCGGGCTACAGTATTTGGTGGACTGGGAGGGCTATGGTCCAGAATGGAGGCAGTGGGTTCGCCCCTCGTTCGTGTTGGATCGCTCTCTCATCACCGAGTTTCACCGGAAGCACCCCGATAAACCATCGCCAGGAGGCGCTGCTAGAGGGGGGAGTACTGTTACAACTCGCCGCTCATTAGCGGCGCCAGCTGAGCGCACACCTGCACCTCGTCAGCAGCGTGGCATATAAGCCACTCTGCCCTGGGCCTCGGCCTGAAGCCGTCTGTTCCCTTCGGCATCTTGCTTCAGAGGAACCCCCTCGCCTACCAGCAAGATTTCTCGCGTAAGCATACCTCTTTTTGTGTTCCAGTTTCTCCCCTGTGCACAGGTGGAGCTTCCCCGGTGGCAGACTCCGCCTCTGCATCACCATCTCGTTGCTGCTGTCAGGTGCATCGTCAGGTTACTGTCTCCTGGACTCGCCCTTGTGCACACCTGCCACCTGCCCTGCCAAGTAAGCCAACAAATCCCTTGTTACACGTTGTGCTGGTTTGGTGCCCGTCACCTTCTCCCTGTGCTCTCTCCCCAGGGTTGTCTGGCTGTACGGTTTCCTGCCTCCGTGCCTGACGCTGACGTCCGCCATCAGTACATCCACATTCCACAGACACGCATCCACACACACACTTGTTGTTTAAATAAACTGTTAAATCTATTCTGAGCCTGCGTGTGTGTCTCCTGAGCTGTGCATTATGTCAAAATCAAATTGTTGCAGGAGCCTTTCAACTAAAATATGAGGTTGGATTGTATTAAAGGCGGAAGAAAAGTCCACAAATAAAAGCCTGGCGTGTGTCCCATTAAAATCCAGATGTTTAAAAAGCATGTTAAACATAGTGACAGTGGCATCCTCCACTCCTCTGTGAGGCCTATAGGCAAACTGCAGAGGGTCCAATGCATGTTCAGTCTGCCTTAGGACCTCACGTCTGACCAGTTTTTCAAAAATTTTCATTAAAATTGAAGTCAGAGCAACTGGTCTAAAGTTGTTTACCGTTTTAGGACAGCTGGATTTTGGAACGGGAACAACCACGGCATCTTTCCAGATCTTAGGCACATGTTGTGTCTGTAAGGACTTATTGAAAATGTAATGAAATATAGGACTCAGTTCATGTGCACAGGACTTTACCAAGCGCCCACATATATTATCAGGGCCCTGACTTTTGTTCACTTTTACAGCGCAGAACTCCCTTTTAACATCCTGCACCTCAATATTAAAGTGCTGATTGTCTTTGAGTTTCTGTTTCAAATCTTGGATTTCTGTGCTGAAATCAAGGGAGTCAAAACGACCATAAAAACAATTAAGAGCATTAGCCAGTTCTGTGTCTGAATTAAAACCATCTAAAAACACATGATTACTGCGCTCTGTGCTCTGAAGGCCTGCAATAGTTTTCATACTGGCCCAGGCCGAACCAAGTTTATTTGCTGCCATCTTGCTTTCCAACTCTGATTTATAATTCTGTTTTGCTCTTAAAATTTCGGACTTCAGCTCCTTAGTGGCAACCTGTAGCTCAGAAACAGACCCCTGTTTAAAGGCAAGTGCTTTCCTCTGTAAGCAGGATTTAACTGATTTAGTAACCCATGGTTTGTTGTTGGGATATATTTTGACACGTTTACGTGGAACAATCTTATTTTGACAGAAAGCCATGTATGAGCATGTGAGCTCAGCCAGAGAGTCCAAATCATCCCCGCAGGCCATTATGAACATCTCCCAGTCTGTACAGTCAAAGCATTCCTGGAGGCTGTGCTCTGAATCTTCTGTCCACACATCAATGTCTCTCATCTCCACCTTGGCTCTTCTGAGAGCAGTTTTATATGTGGGCAGTAAATGTACACAGTTGTGATTTGAGGATCCTAAAGGAGGAAGGGGGAGTGATTTATAGGCCCTCTCTATGGATCCATAGCACAGGTCCAATGTCTTTTCGCCTGGTTGGGCAGGAGACATACTGATAAAAGTTTTTAAGTGTCTTCTTTAAAGAAACATGGTTAAAATCCCCAAGAATGAAGTTTGGCGCCTCTGGAGAAATTGACTGCAGCCGCTGCACCACATCAAAGATGGTTCTGGGGGCGGAGTCAGCGTCTGCCCTCGGATGAATGTACACGGTTGTGATGAAAAGTGGTGACCTTACGACTTAGACTGAGCAGAAATAATTCTCCCGAGTGGGGCTCGGCAGAAGCCAGCCTGATGGCTGCCTCCACACTCCGGTTGCCCGACTTCTGGCAGCATAGTCCGCGCTCCTGGTTTAGCGTGGTCGAGGCGCAGTTCAACCTCCGGAGAATCTCGAAGGACGACACGAGATTCTACCATGTGGTGGCGAAGCTGGACAGCCACACAGTCCAACAGGTGGAAGATCTGGTCAACCACCCACCGGACAGCGACAAATACGGCGCCTTGAAAGCTGCGCTTATCAGTCATTTCACCCCCTCCGTGCAACAGCGAGCAGAGGGGCTCCTGGCGTTGACGGAGTCAGAGAATGACAGACCTGTAGACCTGATGGTCAAAATGCTGAGGCTGAAAGACTCCGAGGACTGCGAATTTATCTTCGCCCACCTTTTCCTCCGGACCCTGCCGCCAGCGGTGAGAGTTACCCTGGCAGATTCACCCCGGTTGGCCAAGCGAGACTACCACGGGCTGAGCAAGGAGGTGCAGCGACTCGTCAATGCCCACAAACGAAGCGCAGTTTCGGCTGCAACAGCGGAGCTAGGAGCGACGCCCGGAGACGGCATGGGGCCAGCGGTTGCAGCACCAGACGCGCCGACGACGGCAGCAGTCAGCACCAAGCGACACGGAGCAGGCGACGGCCTTTGCTTCTATCATCGCCGTTTTGCAGAGAGGGCACACAAGTGCCTCCCACCGTGCCACTTCAAGCGTTCGGGAAACGCCAAGACCGAGGGTCGGTAGTGGCTGCGGCCCTCGGGGACGAGAACAAGCTGCTTTACCTGACGGATGCACGTTTGGGGAAACAATTCCTCGTGGACACAGGCTCCCAGATAAGCTTCATCATGCCTTCCTACGCGGACTGGCTGATGCCGTCCAAGGTTCCCCGGGTGTCAGTATCAGCAGTGAACGGCTCAGCTATTAAGACCTTCGGTGAGAGGACTCTGCTTCTGTCTTTGCAGGGTCGTTCATTTGAGTGGACTTTTGTTGTAGCTGCAGTCAGTTTCAACATGTTAGGGGCTGATTTCTTGTGCTCACATGGTTTATTAGTTGATCTTGCTAATAGACGTCTGGTTAATGCACTGTCTTTTCACTCTATTCCCTGCACAGCACGAGTGGCACCGCCAACTGCACAAGCCAACGTCACAACTGCGGGTGGTAAGTTCCACGCACTCCTCACTCAGTTCCCAGCACTAACAGTCCCAACGTTTTCGGCGACAGTGGCCAAACATGGGGTGGAGCATTATATCACTACCACCGGGCCGCCCGTTTTTGCAAAAGCTCGGCGCCTGGACTCAGCTAAACTGACCATAGCGCGCGAGGAGTTTGCCAACCTGGAAAAACTGGGCATCATCAGACGTTCGAAAAGCCCCTGGGCTTCACCATTGCACATGGTCCCAAAGACTGATGGCTCATGGCGACCTTGCGGTGATTTCCGCAGGTTGAATAACGCCACTGCACACGACCGCTACCCGATCCCACACATTCAAGATTTTTCGGTTCATTTGGCGGGGGTAGGCATTTTTTCAAAAATAGATTTAGTGCGCGGCTACCATCAGGTTCCAGTGCGCGCCCAGGACATACCCAAAACAGCGATAATAACTCCTTTCGGGCTTTTTGAGTTTTTGCGCATGCCTTTTGGACTCAAGGGGGCCGCGCAGACGTTCCAGCGCATGATGGACGCAGTACTGCATGACCTCCCTTTCGTGTTCGTCTACTTGGATGACATTTTAGTAGCCAGTACGTCCGAAGACGGACACGAAAACCACCTCACGGCAGTTTTCCGGAGGCTGGCAGAGCACGGGTTAATAATTAACCCAGCAAAGTGTCAGTTTGGGGTAGCGCAGATTGATTTTTTGGGGCATCGCGTTTCGCCAGAAGGAGCGGTCCCTCTGCCCGATAAAGTGCACGCAATAACAAATTTAAATAAATAACAAATAACAAATTTTCCCCAACCTCAAATGGTCAAAGCGTTACAGAAGTTTTTTGGGAATGGTTAATTTTTATAACGGTTTCCTCCCAGGCGCAGCGCGGCTCATGCAACCATTGTACGCGGCACTAAAGAAACAAAAACCCACAAATAAAATCGAATGGTCTCCTGAGCAGGAGCGCGCATTCTCCCAAGTCAAAACAGCGCTGGCAAACGCGGCTTTATTGGCACACCCAGTTCCAACAGCCCGCATGGCCCTCACCACTGACACGTCCGATTTAGCGGTAGGGGCGGTCGTTGAACAGTTTGTAGCGGGGACCTGGCAACCGCTCGCGTTTTTCAGCAAAACCTTGCACGATAGCGAGTGAAAATACAGCGTGTTCGACAGGGAGTTGTTGGCCCTACACTTGGCCATCCGCCATTTCCAGTTCTGGCTGGAAGGGCGCCGTTTCACCGCGTTCGTGGACCACAAACCGCTGACTTTTGCGATGGCCAAGATTTCGGAACCTTGGTCGGGCCGGCAGCAAAGACAGCTGGCTGCGATATCAGAGTTCACCACCGATATCCAGCATGTCGCAGGTAAACATAATGTAGTGGCAGACTGCCTCTCGCGTGCTGTGCCGGCGCCAGACCACGTGAGGGCAGACCCTGCAGCCATGGCCGCGGGCCAGGGTAGCGACGCGGGAGCGTGCGCGGCCCCGGCCCGCGTAGGGTTAGATTATGCAGCCATGGCCACGGAGCAGGTTAGCGATGCGGACGTGCGCGCGCTCCAGTCTGGACCAACAGGGTTAAGGCTGGAGCACAGGGTGCTGCAAATGGGTATGCCCACCTTAATCTGCGATGTCTCCACGGGACGGCCGCGTCCCGTGGTACCAGCTGCGTGGCGCCGCCGCATTTTTGACTCGATCCATTCTCTGGCCCACCCGGGGGTGCGCGCATTGGTCAAAATGGTGGGGGAGAAATTTGTATGGCTGGGGTTGCGCAGACAGGTCAAGGAATGAGCGACAGCCTGCGTAGCGTGTCAGCGAGCCAAAATACACAAGCACACTAGAGCTCCCTTGGAGCCTTTTCATATTCCTGCTAAGCGCTTTGATCATGTGCATGTCGACTTGGTAGGCCCCCTTCCGTCGTCACAGGGGTACACACACCTTTTGACGATGGTGGATCGCACCACGCGTTGGCCAGAAGCGGTCCCTCTGACGTCAATCACGGCGGAAGAAGTGGCGCGTGCGTTTTTAACAGCTTGGGTAGCGCGTTTTGGAGTTCCGTCGGACAGAACGTCAGACAGAGGTCCTCAATTTGTTTCCGAACTCTGGTCGTCGATGGCCCGCAGCCTAGGGGTAAAGATCCACCGCACCACCGCGTACAACCCCCAGGCTAACGGTTTATGCGAGCGTTTTCATAGGTCATTGAAAGCGGCCCTCAGAGCGTCGCTTACAGATACAAATTGGGTTGACAAGTTACCATGGGTCTTATTGGGGTTGCGTTCTGCACCTAAGGAGGATTTGCAAGCCTCTCCAGCGGAATTAGTTTTTGCACAGCCTCTCCGTCTGCCAGGGGAATTTCTCCCCGATAATCCTGCCCCAAATTGCCCCCCCTGGTCAGCTGTTGCAGAGCGGCACAGGAGCAAACACGCTTCCTGGCCCGGTTCATCACAGTTTCCCACGCGTTTTTGTGCCGGAGGCTTTAAAAAATGCGGAATTTGTTTTTGTGAGACATGATGCTTGTCGCCCCAGCCTGCGCCCGCCTTACGATGGGCCGTACAAGGTGCTGGAAACAGGAGAGAAGCATTTTTTGCTAGATTTGAGAGGCAGAAAAGAATTGATTTGTATAAACAGACTCAATCCCGCTTTTGTTTTGGTGGATGAAGAGGTGCAGTTGGCGAGAGCCCCCCATCGCGGTAGACCCCCTAGAGGGCATTCTACAGGACTCCCACAGAGATTGTCTAACAGTTCTAATCCACAGAGGCAGAAGGACGCTGCAGGAGCAGCAAAGCCGGCTTTCAGCAGATACGGCAGGCGACTGAGAGTTAAGCAACTGGTGGATTGATGTGTAGTAATGTCATGTGTCTCTGGTTATGTTTGTCCCATTTTAGACGTTTGGTGGGGGTCATGTGGCACATATGTTGGTTACATATTCCCCACAAATGTGTTGCTGTATGTTTATTGTGTGCTTCACGTCTCATGGAACAAAAGGGACTGAGACTCTGGGATTCAGCAGAAGAGTGTGAGATTCGGCCTTTGTTTCTAGGAGACGACCGGGGAAGATTTCCAGACCACAGAGACTAGAGGACAATGGTGTGAGATCAAAGGGGTTACTTTGTGATTGAGATTAAGTACCATGTGACTGTATGTTTGATTAAACACCACGTGACTGCTGTTTCGTGCCCGGGGTATAAAACCCCTGATGTGAGATGAAAACTTCCTCTTGACTTGCTTTGAGATTGATGGAGATGTGATCTGTGAATAAAGCTGAATCTGAGGAACAAACTCAGCCTCATCCTTGAACACATTCTCCACACCTGATTTTAATCTGAACTGAGACACAAAAGGTGGATTATAGTGTGAGTTGTATGTGTTTTTAACTAAAAGTTAAGTACTGTGGTGATTGATTGATTTAAAATCTCTTTATTTTATTAATGGTTCAATTTTGTTTTTGTTGTTCTTTTGTTGTTTTTGTTGGGGTTTTTTTTGTTTGTTTGTTTTCTTACCGTGGTCTTTCTATGAAGCCATGCTGCTGTAACACATGCAGAATGTGGCTTGGCATTGTCTTACTGAAATAAACAGGAAAGTCCCTGAAAAAGACGTTGCTTGGATGGAAATACATGTTGCTTCAAAACGTGCACGTATCGTTCAGCATTAATGGTGCCTTCTCAGATGTGCAAGTTACCCATTCTGTCGGCACTAACACACCCCCATACCATCACGGATGCTGGCTTTTGAACTTTGCATTGATAACAGTCTGGATGGTCCTTTTTCTCTTTAGCCCAGAGGACACGACATCTATGATTTCCAAAAACCAATCTGAAATGTGGACTCATCAGACCACAGCACACTTTTTCACTTTGTATCCGTCTAACTCAGATGAGCTCAGGCCTAGAGTAACCGGTGGTGTTTCTGGGTGTTGCTGATCTATGGCTTTTGCTTTGCATGGTAGAGTAGATGTAGCGACGAACTGTGTCAATTGACAATGGTTTTCTGAAGTGTGCCCGAGCCCATCTGGTAAAATCTTTTACAGAATGATATTGGTTATTAATGCAGTGCCGTCTGAGGGATCAAAGGTCACGGGCATTTAATGTCGGTCTTTGGCCTTGCCGTTTACGTGAAGAAATTTCTCCAGATCCTCTGAATCGTTTGATGATATTATGAACTGTAGATGATGAAAATCTATAAATTCCTTGCAGTTTTACGTTGAGAAACATTGTTCTTAAACAGTTGTTCACAAAGTGGTGAACCTCGTCTCATCCTTGCTTGTGAACGACTGAGTCTTTTGGTGATGCTCCTTTTATACCCAATCATAACATTTACCTGTTTCTAATTAACTTGTTCACCTGTGGAATGTTCCAAAAAAGTATGGGGGGGTTTGCATTCTTCATCTTTCCCAGGCTTTTCTTGCCCCTGTCCGAGCTTTTCTGGAATGTGTTGCAGGCATCAAATTCAAAATGAGTGAATATTTGAAAAGAAAAAAAAAGTTTATCAGTTTAAACATTAAATAGCTTGTCTTTGTAGTGTATTTTTGATATGCTTTATTAAGATCTGTATTCAATTGAATATAGATTGAAAGGGGCTTTTAAATCATCGTATTCTGTTTTTATTTATATTTTTCACAACATCCCAACTTCACTGGAATTGGGCTTGTAGAAACGGCACAATGCTGCATCAAGACAAAGCATAACACCACAGATACGATAGTGGGCTGCAGTGGTGATAATCACCAGCTAGTTTTTAATCAACAAAGATAAGATGTTTCTGGATTTCCTGGGGAACTGTCGCAGCGTGAGGCCCCATGCTAAAGCCAACATTGGGAATGTTCTGAGGGAGGCCGTTCCCATGCTGCCCCCACAGGAACACCTGCAG
Source organism: Pholidichthys leucotaenia (assembly GCA_020510985.1). NCBI lineage: Eukaryota > Metazoa > Chordata > Actinopteri > Cichliformes > Pholidichthyidae > Pholidichthys > Pholidichthys leucotaenia. The sequence goes on along the minus strand of CM035838.1, from coordinate 225,649,655 downwards.
CACCAACAGAAGAGCTTTCCAGTTCAGCTGCTACGATAAGGCCCCTCACACCTTCATGATTGACTCCCTCTGCTCAACGTATGGCACTCCTCTTGAGTTTTCTCTCACAAATGTAGACAAACACGCGCTCTGACCTCCATCACAGTCAGAACAAAACTTTCCCACATCAAGCATGTAAACGGAAAGAAAAACACAGATAACAGCCAGAGCTGCTCGTCCTCTCTACCACCAACATCTCTGAAAAATATGTCTGTTATGGTGTCCAATTTGTAATGTTAGTAGCTTCACTGTGGCAGAGAACACATAGCGCCACGAGCATCTAAACTCGACAGCCACATCCCAAGCCTTCCACAATGTTTGGATCCACTCATGTTTTCATTTTAAAAATCACTACTGAGGCAGTAATCATTACTGAAGTTTTTTTGGTATTACCCTGACCACCCAAAATACAAAAAGTGTAAAGTTAATCCATTCATGTATTTATTTATTTATTCATTTATTCATTGTGTTAAGACACATTGCTCAGTGCTTTAGGGTCGTGGTGAGCTGGAACCTATTTTATGATGGAAAAAAGTCACAAATTTACAACTAAAATGTCACAAATGGTTAAACAAAAAATAAAATAAAAAATAAGTGATGATTTGCAAATGTTTTTTTTAAAAAAAACACAAATTTACAACTAAAATGGTTCCTTTTTTTGACATTAAAAACACTATTTTAAGTAAAAAATTTTGAGTAAAATGTTCCAAATTTATAAGTAAAAAGTCAGAAATCTTATAGAAAAAAGTCACAAAATTACAATTAAAATGTCATTTTTATAGAAAAAAAAGTTTTTTTTAAAAAAAAATGTAAAAAGTTGCACATTTTTGAGTAGAAAGTTCAAAATTTTGACAGAAAAAAATCACAAATGTTTGAATAAAAAGGTGAATAAAAAGTAAAATGTCACATTTTTAATAGAAAAAGTTTCAAAAAATTTGTGAAAAAGTTGCAAATTTTTGGAGTAAAAACTTGCAAATTTTTGAAAAATAAGTCACTTTTTTAGTAAAAACAAATTTACAATTAAGATGTCATATTTTTACAGAAAAGTTTTTTTCAAAAAATTTAAAAAGTTTCACATTTTTGAGTAAAAAGTTCAAAATTTTACAGAAAAAAAAAATCACAAATGTTTTGATAAAAAGTTGCAATTTTTTGGAAAATAAGTCACTTTTTTTCACAAGTTTGCAAGAAAAATGTCACATTTAAAAAAAGTCAAAAAATTGTAGAGTTGTGAATTTTTTCAGTAAAATCTTGCAAATTTTCAAAAAATAATTCATAATATTTTTTAGTAAAACTCACAAACTTGCAATTAAAATGTCACATTTTTATAGAAAAAGGTAAAAAATAAAATTTAAAAAACTGTAAATTTTACAGAAAAAAATTCAGAAATGTTTGAGTAAAAAGTTGTTAGTTTTCAAAAAATGAATCCCAATTTTTTTTGGAAAAAGTCACACATTTACAATTAAAATGTTCCATTTTTATAGATAAAAGTTTTAAAAAATGTAAAAAGTTGCAAATTTTTAAGTTAAAAGTTCAACATTTTACACAAAAAAATCACAAATGTTTGGATAAGAAATTGCACATTTTTGGAAAATAAGTCAATTTTTTATTGTAAAAACTCACAAATTTACAATTAAAATGTCACATTTTTACAGGGAATTTTTTTTTAAATGATTTCAAAAATTGCACATTTCTGAGTAAAAGTTCAAAAGTTTACACAAAAAATCACAAATGTTTGGAAAAAAGTTGCAAATTTTTGGAAAATAAGTCAATTTTTTATTGTAAAAGCTCACAAATTTACAATTAAAATGTCATTTTTACAGGGTTTAAAAAAATTTTAAAAAAAGATTTAAAAAGTTGTACATTTTTTGAGTAAAAAGTTCAAAATGTTACAGAAAAAAAAATCACAAATGTTTGGATAAAAAGTTGCAAATTTTTGGAAAATAAGTCAATTTTTTAATTGTAAAAACTCACAAATTTACAATTAAAATGTCACATTTTTACAGGGAAAAAAAGTTTTTTAAAAAAGATTTAAAAAATTGCACATTTCTGAGTAAAAGTTCAAAATTTTACACAAAAAAATCACAAATGTTTGGATAAAAAGTTGCAAATTTTTGGAAAATAAGTAAATTTTTTATTGTAAAAGCTCACAAATTTACAATTAAAATGTCACATTTTTACAGGGAAAATTTTTTTTAAAAAGTTGCACATTTTTGAGTAAAAAGTTCAAAATTTTACAGAAAAAAAAATCACAAATGTTTGGATAAAAAGTTGCAAATTTTTGGAAAATAAGTCAATTTTTTATTGTAAAAACTCACAAATTTACAATTAAAATGTCACATTTTTACAGGGAAAAAAAGTTTTTTAAAAAAGATTTAAAAAATTGCACATTTCTGAGTAAAAGTTCAAAATTTTACACAAAAAAATCACAAATGTTTGGATAAAAAGTTGCAAATTTTTGGAAAATAAGTAAATTTTTTATTGTAAAAGCTCACAAATTTACAATTAAAATGTCACATTTTTACAGGGAAAATTTTTTTTAAAAAGTTGCACATTTTTGAGTAAAAAGTTCAAAATTTTACAGAAAAAAAAATCACAAATGTCTGGATAAAAAGTTGCAAATTTTTGGAAAATAAGTCAATTTTTTATTGTAAAAACTCACAAATTTACAATTAAAATGTCACATTTTAACAGAAAAAAGTTTCAAAAAATTTGTGAAAATGTTGCAAATTTTTGGAGTGAAAACTTGCAAATTTTTTGAAAAATAAGTCCCTTTTTTTAGTAAAAACTCCCAAATTTACGATTAAAATGTCACATTTTTCCTGAAAAAAAGTTTTTCAAAAATTTAAAAAGTTTCACATTTTTGAGTAAAAAGTTCAAAATTTTACAGAAAAAATCATAAATGTTTGAGTAAAAAGTTACAAATTTTCAAAATACGAAGTCACATTTTTTTAGTAACTCAAATTTAGATGAAAAAAAATCAAAAAAAATGCACGAGGACAAAGTCAGAAATCTTTAGGTAAACTCTTAAACATTTAGGAGGGAAAAGTTGCAAATTTCAAAGTGAAGAGTAATTCTACAATAACAAGGAAGTAATTCTCATTGTGTCTATACTCATTGTCGTTTAATAGTAACGAGCTAACGAGGGTGGTCACCCGAACCCTTCCTGCCTAAAACCCGCTGACATGTTGCCAGCTTCTGGATTCCTCTGACAGGCCCTCATTTGCTTTCATTCAGTGCCTCGTCACGGCTTCAAAGACGAGTGGCTCACCTCCCTCGGGCGGCGAGCGAGTCGATCAGTGCGCCTCCAAAAAATGACTGGTATTCAGAAACTGCTGACCCTGGGGGCAATTTTTTGCTCCTCATAATTGGCTTCTTGGCCGTCTGTCTGTCTTGGGCAATCACGGCAGAGTTATGATGTATCATCGTGACTGGAAAACACCATTAAGTATATTGTGTGGAAGTGATTCAATAACATATCATTTTCCCTGATGAAATAAACTGTGTTATTGGAGCAGGACGGGGCGGGGTACTCGAGTACACAAGGTTTTTTATTCTTCAACCAAACAACCAAGGTACGTAGTCAGTACACTTTTTACTGTAATACAGGTATGAAAAAGCAGGTCTTCCAGCTATGTAAAACCCCAAATCCAAAAAAGCTGTGAAAAATCATCATCATTTTATTCACAACAGAATATAGAAAACATGTCAAATATTCCAAGTTCTACTATTTAGGGTCCCATTACACAGATGGAAATAGTTGGGGGACCACTAAAAGATCAAAAACTGGCCTGCTCTCTCAACGATCTCCTAAAATCGTTTTAAACTATCATTTGTTCCGGCCTCTATTAAGCTGCTGAACAATGATAAACACCAGTGCAATAGAATAGAGCAACGTGCAATCAACACTTTTCTTGTGTGTCTCCATATTGTCAGTTTTGTCTTTGGGGTGTCAGTGTGTAATGGATTAGGATTTTAATGAGAGATTTTGTATGTTTTTTATGTTGTGAGATGATTTTACTCTGGATGCTTTCTCTTTTTTTTTTTTTTTTTACCTCGTGTGCCCTTGTGTCATCATGAAATGGTTTTAGTATATGTTATGTTAAAGTTTTCTGTTATTATTGTGAGACAGTTTTTATTCGGAGATGATTGCTACATTTAGGGAAACTATCTGGAATGCTCAGGGGTTAAGTTCATCTCATCATTTCCTGGGACTGAAACATAAAGGACAGACAGAGAGAGCCCAGCATCCTTAAAAGTGTCTCATGTACTTCTGAAAAACAGTTTGAGGGAAATGTTTATCCCTTCGTCCCTCCTTCTTTCTCTTACTCGGGGTTCTGCAATACGAAACAATTAAAAAAAATACAAATAAAAATAAATAAAAAAATATTTAAGAAATATACAAAATATATTTTGAATTTGATGCCTGCAACATATTCCAAAAACAACTCGGACAGGGGCAAGAAAGACTGGGAAAGATGAGGAATGCTAAAAATAAATAAGTAAATAAAATAATATAAAAATATATTTTAAAAAATTAAAAAATATAAAAAAAATAAAACCAAGAGGAGAAAAGCTGCATGTTTAAATTCAAATATAAGAGGCCTTTAAAATCAAAAGGAATTGATATTTTTGGATCATTTTAACAACATTTCTTTATCAGTGTCTGTAGATGATCTCTGCTTAATTCCAAGCAAATCGAATGAATGAGATTTGACGAGTTTTTTTTTTTTACTTCAATTGCACATTTGTGAAAATATGGTGTGGAAAACTTCTTTAAAAGCATAAGAGCAGCGGAGAAAAGTTACAGAAGATTTCAGAGGTTAGAATGATGAAAGAATTTTGAGTTATTGAGATACAGTAGTATCTTTATCATCCTAACAAAATGCAGGATTACTTGTAATGCCTAAAATCTCTAAAAGTACAATGGGAGGCAGAGCTTTCAGTTACCAGGCACCTCCTATGGAACCAGCTGCCAGTTTGGGTTCAGGAGACAGACTCCATCTCTGTTTTTAAGAACAGGATTAAAACTTTCCTGGACAAAAATGTATTTCTCTGTCATAGAGGTTGTGACCCATGCTCCAACACTCCTCCTCCTTCTTCTTCTTCTTCTTCTCATTTTCCTCTCCCCCGAGCAGTAGCAGGTTGAAGCATCCATCCATCCGTCCAACCGCCCCCCGAGGACATGTTATGACACCTGAAAACGGCGAGCAGCAGCAGGAGCAAGAAGTGGCATGAACAGATCTGAGCATCTCTGACATGTGGCTCAAAAGGATCTCTGTTCAGAACCGCCTCGCCCCGAGATACAAGCCATCAACTGGAGAAGCATCAGCGGGAAGGGGGGGTGCTGTCTGAGGGCCCATGTCTGACTGAGAAAAACAAACAGCCCACACCTCCCAGTATGATGATTAAAAAAGTCAAACCACTGAGGTCTAAGAATGATGGTCTATGAGGGCATCGAACAGGGACATTTCTAGATTTTTGGGGGTCCTATGCAAGGTTGTGTTGGGGGTGCATATTTTTTGTAATGGGGAGAGTTCTTCTTCTTCTTTTAGATTTGATTGGCAGTTGGCAACCAGCTTACAGGTGCATTACCACCACGGACTTGATTATCATCACTCTGTATCTTTGAATAAGGAGTTCTGAACAACACCTTATATGTGAAAAAATTATCCATCCTTGGACTGTGTCTGAGGTACGGCAGTATAATAGGGAGAGTTTATCAACAAAAACATTAACAAACAAGCTTGGGTCACTGTCTAGATGAACAGGAAAAACTTAAACCATCACATGGAATAAAAATTTAACCAGCACCAATATTAATGCTGCAAATTTACAAGACGAAAGTACACATTTAGGAGAAAAAACATTGCAAATTTACAAGCAAATCTGCACCTTTATCTTCTAAATTAACAGCTTTTTACTCATAAATTTGCAGTTTTTTTCTTGCAAATATGTGATGTTTCAAGAAAAAAGTTGCAAATTTATGAGAAAAAGATTACACATTGACAAAAAAGTTGCAAATTTACAAGAAAAACTTGCAAATTTACAACAAAAAGCTGCAAATTTAAAAGAAAAAAGATGCAAATTTACAACAAAAAAGTTGCAAATTGACAAGAAAAAAGTGTCATGAGTCTGAGCCTGTGCTCAGACTCGATGTATTTTTCAGTATTTTCTGTCTGTTATTATTTTCTTGTCTGGTTCTGTTATTTTTGGTAGTATGACATGAGCCTCTTCCTCTCCCAGGCACCCACCATTCACTTGCAGTCTGCCCCAGTTCTCAGCTGTGAAGGACTGTTAATTAGGTCACCCTGCCTGCTCAGCCACACCTGCTGCTCATTTGTCTGCCCAGTATTTAAGCTCTGCAAGTTCATTGTTTCACTGCGGCAGCATTACATGGACTCTCTGGTTGGACTTCTCTCCTTGGACTTGTCCTCTCTTTCCCAGAGCATGCCATGCCCTGCTCTGGATTACAAATCTAGTAAGTTGTTTTTGTTACACTTACATGGAATGCTCTAGTGAATCTAGTGGTGGGTCCATGAGGCGTCATGATGCGTTTCGACACATTGCAAAACTGTATTGATACTGTGTTGATACTGTGTCACTGAATACTGACACCTGCTGGACCTTAAAAATCTCTACAGGCAACCTAGTTGACAGACTCAACTGACACTGATTTGATGACCTAGTATATACAATAATATACTGCTCCAAAAAAATAAAGGGAACACTGTCCCTCAAAGTGTCCACTTAGGAAGCAACACTGACAATCAATTTCACCTGCTGTTGTGTGATTTTGTTGTCAGCACATTCAACTATGTAAAGAACAAAGTATTTAATAAGAATATTTCATTCAAATCTAGGATGTTTAGTCCATCCATCCATCCATCTTCTACCGCTTTTCCGGAGGTCCGGGTCACGGAGACAGCAGTTCAAGCAGAGAAGCCCAGACTTCCCTCTCCCCAGCCACCTGCTCCAGCTCTTCAGAGGGGATACCAAGGCGTTCCCAGACCAGCTGGGAGAAAAACTTGACCCAGCAGGTCTTGACTGGGCAGACCCAGGATGTTTAATGTTCCCTTTATTTTTTTGAGCAGTATATAATTTAAGTCATTGTATTTTATATTGTATTATTTCATATCTTCATTTTAATTTCAAATATCATTGATATTTTTAGATACAGTCAATAAATAATGTGAACATGTATCATAACGTGAAAATCTAAGTGAACATGTTGTGAATGAGGATGCTTGTGGACTGGGATTTTTTTTTTTTTTTTTTTACAAATTTTTATTAAAAACAAAAAAGCTTTTCCAACGTTTTGAAATTGAGTCTGTTACGCTTTTTTGATACAACTTCTCCAGCTGTAGAAAACACCCGCTCACACGGCACAGATGAGGCTGGAGTGCAGAGAAATTGTAAGGAAAGCTGAAAGAGGTTTGGATAGATGGTCTTTTGGTTGTCCCAGTATCTCATAGGATCCTGGGACCTGGCAATATTGCCCTCTGCCAGGTATCTCTGCACCTCCTGGATGGCATCAGCTGTGGCACTTTTGGTCTGCCTGCCCACTTTGATGTTGAGATGTTGCCAAAGGTTAGCTAAAAAACAACAAAATGGCATTTTAGTACATGATTTCCAAACAACAACAAACAAACAATGCTGAATAACATGGCTGAAGTGGGTGCAGACAGCTGTTGTGAAGACGGTCCCGTCTAAATTGAGACTATGTGCAATGCAAATTGAGTGCCGAATTTGGAGCGGTCTAGTGGATGCAATCATGTTTGGTGCTGCGTCGGTCACAAAACATTTACTTTATTGGTTATGGCCCAGTCCTCCATCATGCCCCTTTTGACTTGGGCCAAACTGTCAGCAGTGTGACTTTGTGGAAAGTATTGCACTCCCAGCACAGACGTACACAACTGCAAATTCTCATTAATGTAGTGACAGGTAAGAGCCAAGTAAGCCTCCATGTTCAGATGTCCACATGTCAGCTGTTATACTCACTGCCACAACTTGCTGTACTTGCATTTTCACTCGTTCCCGTTCCTCCTCGTACTTTTTGGCCACCATTTGTTTGATGGTCTGAAAATTACACCAAGTCAAACCAAAAGCAAATCCATATATTTAAATTAAAGATTAAATAAATTGGATATATCAACTACTACTTTAGATAATTTCCACAAACCTTTCTGGTTGGCAAAACATGAGGGCTGAAGGGTCTGAATCAGTTCCCTGAACCCTTCACTCTCCTCAATGCTGAGGGGCTGGCAGTCCTTCACGATGAAATTCAGCACAGCCTCATCCAGCATCTGCTTCCTGGAAGCTTGATGGTTAAAAATGAAGTAAAAAATAAATTAATAGGAATTAATTATCAATAAAGAAACTGTGAGCAAGTTGTAGAATGGCTGTATACCTGAGTCTATCCTGGGTGTATCCGGGACTTCATTTTCATGCCTGGCCCTATAATGTCTCAGCATTGAGGAGGTGCTTTTGTTTAAATACGACAGCTCTGTTGAACAAATGCGACATTTAGCCTGCAGAAAATATGAAGAGTACTAAGAGTCACTTTCAAATGAATTTGAATTCAGATAAATCAAGTGGAAACTCTGAGAGGAACAGGATGAAACAAGGAAATTAAAACAAAGAAAATAGTATTTTAAAAATACTATTTTTAAATACCTTATTTTCCGATATCAGATCAAAATGGTCCCACACGGTGGAAACCTTTCTTTTTCCTTGAGGCTGCTCGTGCTCCATAATTTGTGATAAATTTGCACAAGGACCGTCCGCAACACATACGACAGTCTTTGGGCAAATGCATCCCGTTGACAGATGCGCTTCCTTATAAACGCTGGCCCGTCAGTGTTTCGACGCGCTAGCGTCACGTGACCGATACAGTACCTGTATCGGTCACGTGACTTTCTTAAAGCGAGACGCACCGACACGCACCGAAACTGGGTTTCGCTCTATGAGCTCGACGCATCGGTGTTGCCGGACCCATCACTAAGTGAATCCTCTTCTCACCTGAGCTTCTCTGTAAGTAATTCTTGTTTGCTCACGAGTTCGCATGTTGGAGCGCCTTTTGTATTTATTCTTTGTTTCTAGTTGCTCACCAGTTTGCACGTTGGAGCGCTTTTGTGTTTATTCTTTATTTTCTACTTGCTCGCCAGACTAGCTTGTTGGAGCACTCGTATTCATTCTTTATGTTAATAAATGTCACTATACAATCCAGCATTTGGGTCTGCCTTTCTGTCCTGGAGCGGCCAGTTCAAGACAGAAGGCTGTCGCCAGAATAATCAGACCCAGCTGTTGTATTGATGTACTTTATTCGCCTGTTTTGTGTTTTCTTTTTCTACTCACCTGTTATTGGAGTTCATCATGTCCCTGGAGAGGTTCACCCTGGGTTTGAAGGAAATGGAGCAATGGATGGTGAGCATGCTGGAGGACACCTTGTTGCAGGCTTGAGCCTCCTGTACCCCCAAGGCAGCCCAAGAGTGTCTGGAGGACGCAGTGCAGGTGCTGGAGCCATGCCCCAGCCTGTGGGATTATCCAGAGCTCGTCAACCTTCTTCCCGTTCTCCTTCGTTCAACTTTGAGCAGTGAACCCGAGGAGGCAACTCCAATGCCTGTGCCAGCCAAGAGCAAGCATTCGTGCAGGAAGAAGCCCCCAGCCTCTCGCTATTCTCCAGTGACGAGTCTGCCTCCTTCTCCCGAACCTTGGTCCACACCATCGGCTGAGGAGCTGGAGGAGCACAGGCAGGTTCCTTTGGCTGAGACTGACCTCCTCCTGGAGGTTAAACCATGGCTCCTTCCTGATTTGGTCCATCAATTAGAGGAGTCATCCCCTTGGGAGCTGGAGTTGGAGGTGAAAATCGAGTATCCCCTGACTCCGGAGCCCAGAGTCAGGGGATGCTCCCGGTGCTCTCTCCCACTGCTGAGAGGTCAATTGTGTCTCCCCCGACTATGCTCATCTCCATGATTAAAGGAGCAGCTCCTCCATCTTCAGAGGGGCTCAGGCTCACCTTAGACACGGAGAGGGATGACTGTCCATCTCCTGCTGCAGAGAACATTGTGCACCGGGATGACAGGCAAGTTTCATTTCATTCTTTGTCAATTAATGATATGTCTTGCCTGACTCCCGGTGATGAGGGTTGGGGTTTGCAGTCCCCTGAGCCCTCACCACCTGTAGCAGTAAATAGTTTTTCACCTGTTCTCTCCATGTCTGCTCCTGTTAATCCTGTGTGTCTGCCGGCCTTGGAACTAACCTGGATCGAAGGAGTCCTGGACGACTGTGGAGCCCGAGTTCAGTTGAGTACCCTCTTCTGTTCCTATTATTTCTATATTGGAGAGGTCTTGTCTGGCTCATGGGGAGGATAGTCAACTGCACCTGAGCTCACCTCGCCGGGCTCCGCCGCTGCCGGTGACCTTGTTTTTCCTGAGCCTCCTTCCAGGAGACTGGGGAAGATCCACCAGAACCAGAAGTCTCCATTGGTCCGGGTTCGCCACATGAAGCCATCGTGGGTTCAGCTCCTCCCACTGAGGTCATCGTGGACGCTCCGTACCAGTCTGGGACCTCCGTGGGTGCTGCTTCCCCTCCGGCTAAGGTCACTGAGGGTGTGGCGGTGCTCCCGTCTGGAGCCGCCAAGGGTGTCAAGGCCTTCTCACCTCTGCTTGACACCATTGTGGTTCCTCCACTGCCGCCTAACATCGCTGTGGGTCCTCCTACGGGGAGGCCACCTCCTGGGTCACTTCTGCAGTCCTGGTGGCTGAAGAACTCAGGCCGGCTGCCCAATAGACTGAGCCGCTGGGTTGGGTGGTCCTTGTTCTCTGGCAGGCCACCTGACTCGTACCATCTTGCCATCCGGCTGACCTGGGACTTTGGCTGGCAACCCGAACAGCTGGGTTCTTTGGCCTAGGGGGGCCCAGGGTCCCAGTGTAGCTTGATGCGGGTCCTGAATGGGCCTGTAGTTGTTCCCTCCTTACCCATTTCCCCCACCTCCCACCCTGGTCTGTTTTTTGCTGTACCCTTCTTATTTTTTTTTGTGTGTGTAGGTGGGGGGGGGAGTTCCTTTTGGTGTCACCTTAAGGTGTCTGGGTGCCATCCCTTGGGGGGGGGGGCTCTGTCATGAGTCTGAGCCTGTGCTCAGACTCCATGTATTTTTGAGTATTTTTCTGTCTGTTATTAAATTGTCTGGTTGTTATTTTTGGTAGCATGACATGAGCCTCTTCCTCTCCCAGGCACCCACCATTCACTTGCAGTCCGCCCCATTTCTCAGCTGTGAATGATTGTTAATTAGGTCACCCTGCCTGCTCAGCCACACCTGCTGCTCATTTGTCTGCCCAGTATTTAAGCTCTGCAAGTTCATTGTTTCACTGCAGCAGCATTACCTGGACTCTCTAGTTGGACTTTTCTCCTTGGACTTTTCCTCTCTCTTCCCCAGAGCATGCCCTGCTCTAGATTACAAATCTAGTAAGTTGTTTTTGTTACATTTACATGGACTGCTCTAGTGAATCCTTCTCACCTGAGCTCCTCTGTAAGTAATCCTTGTTTGCTCACCAGTTTGCATGTTGGAGTGCTTTTGTGTTTATTCTTTATTTTCTACTTGCTCGCCAGACTAGCTTGTTGGAGCACTCGTATTCATTCTTTGTTAATAAATGTCACTATACAATCCAGCATTTGGGTCTGCCTTTCTGCTCCGGAGGTGCCAGTTCATGACAAAATTCCAAATTAACAAGAAAAAGTTCCAGATTTACAAGAAAAAGGTAACACATTGACATGAAAAAAGTTGCTAATTTATGATCAAAATGTTGCAAATTGATTAAAAAGTTGCAAAATTACAAGGAAAAAAGTAAATTGACAGGGGAAAAAGTTGTAAATTTACAAGAAGAGGGGAAAAAATGCAAAAGGTTGTCGGTGTCATATCCTGGTGAGTGCACGCCCCCTCCTTGCTGATGTTCCGTCTCCTCAGGTAATCAACTCACCTGAGATGAGACGCATCTGCTACCTATGCCTCGCCAGTGCTTATAAGGACCTACGTACTCTTCAGCACTGGCTCATTTGGCTACACTGCCTCAAACTACGAAGCTAAGTATTAACTTCAAAGGTGAATTTTTGCCTTTCCTCCTTCTCTCACAGGTTGCTGCCATCTGTGCGGTGCATCTCCAGGGATTGTGTGTGTGCTCACCTGCCTCATCATCCACATCCCACTGCAACCTTTACCTCCACCCGGTCAGGCACTTTCCAACTCATTCACTCTCCACTCACCACCAGCGTTGTCCTACTGGTTCATCTACCATCGCTGGGTTCCCTGTCGGATCGTCTGCTTGACTCACGTAAGTGGCAATTTGCATTGTCCATTTTCCTGTCTCCCTTCTCCACTGATAGCTCTCGTCTCTCTCCCCACAGGCTGCATCCTCTGGCGAGTGATGTTTACTCTAGCTGTGCTCCTTTCCTTTCTGAAATTTAATAAACCATGTAACGTGTCATGAGTGTGAGTGAACACTCTGCTCTCGATTGCCTAGATGCCACCGAGAAGCAGGTGGCCGTGCTTGCTCAACAGCTGCAGACAATTACGCAGCAGCTGGGCACGGTCACCAATCATTTGACAAACATGTCTCACCCGGGTTCGTCCACTCCTTCTGCCGCCCCAGTTCATTCCACCATACGCCGTACCACCTCCGTTCCTCCACCTACTCTGTATGTGGGGGAAATGAGGAAATGCAAGGATTTTTTTTTTTTTTTTTGTCAAGTACAGCTATACCTGGGTCAGGTGGGGCAGGAGTACCCGGATGAGATCTCTAAAATTCACTTTATGACCCTCCTGCTTCGGAGTTGGGCTCGGTCCATTCTCGATAGTCCGGGGGGGGGGGGGGGGGGTCTGACTACACCTTTGAACAATTTGTGGTCGAGTTTTCCCATACCTTTGACCATATTGAGAGTGAAGAGAACATTATGAGCTGCCTGTTGTTGCTCCACTAGGGAAGCCAGTCCGTAGCCGACTTCTCAGTGGAGTTTCGGGTCAAAGCGGCGGACTCTGGATGGAACGACGTTGCATTACGCAACACCTTCCTCCATGGTTTAAACCCCACCTCTGCAATGACCTGGCAGTTTATGTTGTTTCCAACTCTGTGGACGGTTGGGCAGTCGGTTTGGATAACCGGTACCGCAAGCACTCAAAGGAGCGTCAATCCTCCTCTTGCCCGCCCTTCACGCGGGTGCCCATCCCGGCTGCTGACACAGGGGGCGCCGATCCTTCCTCTGATCCAATGGTGCTTGGCTGACTTCGGAGGAGGGCCAGCACATGCATGTATTTTAGATAGATGTACTTTATTAACCCCAAAATGGGAAATTACAGTGTGACAGCAGCATGACAGCTGACAACCAAACAACATAAACACACGCATGACAGACAAAGGGATTACCCATGGAAAGTAAAACTATCACGACTATAAAACCTATATACATCATAGCTTAATATATGATTAACTGTATAAACACATGAATCATCCTGTTGCACAATGCAGGACTATCAGGAGCAGACTGAAATGTGAGGTATCAGTTAGACTGCAAGGTGCAGTGTGGCAGCATTGTTATGACCAGAATGCAACATAGTGTTATTGTACAGTGAAATGGCATGCGGTAGGAAAGATTTCCTATACCTGGCCGTTCGACAGCGAAGCTGTAGTAGTCTACTAGAGAAAGTGCTTCGCTGTCTGTCCAGTGTGTGGTGGAGGGGGTGATCAGGATTGTCCATGATGGATTGCAGTTTATTCAGTGTTCTCCTCTCCACCACTGTCTCAAAGGTCTCTGGTCTGAGACCAATCACAGAACCAGCCCTCTTGATAATCTTGTCAAGTCTGGTGTCTCTGGCCCTGATACTACTACCCCAACAGACAGCAGCAAAGAAGATGGTGCTGGCAACAGCGGTCTGGTAGAAAATCTCCAGCATCCTGCTATACACATTGAAGGATCTCAGCTTCCTCAAGGAAGTAGAGTCTGCTCATCCTCTTCTTGTGCGCAGCATCAGTGTTGGATCTCCAGTCCAACCCGCTGCTGATCCTGACACCCAGATATTTGTAGTCCTCAACCACTCCCATATCCTCCCTCCTAATCTGCAGTGGATGAGAAGGCATCTTCCTCTTCCTGAAGTCAATCATCATCTCTCTGGTTTTGCTGACATTCAACCTCAGGTGATTCTGCTCTGTCCACTCCACAAATCTGTCCACCAGTGCCCTGTACTCCCCCTCCTCTTATACACTCCACAACAGCTGAGTCATCAGAATTTCTGCAGGTGGCGTGACTCTGTGTTGTACTGAAAGTCAGTGGTGTATAAGGTAAAGCGAAAAGGAGAGGGCACAGTCTCCTGTGGAGTGCCTGTATCACTAGCCACCACTCCAGACAAGACACTGCCCAGCCGGACAAACTGTGGCCTGCCTGTCAGGTAATCAGTAATCCATGAGATCACAGAGCTGTCAACCCCATCACCCGCAACTTCTCACCCAGCAGCAGTGGCTGGATGGTGTTAAAGGCACTGGAGAAATCAAAAAATGTGATTCTCACAGTATCTCCTCCACCATCCAGGTGCAGATGGGCTCATTGCAGCAGGTAGATGACAGCATCTTCAACTCGTAAATGGGGCTGATATGCAAACTGCAGAGGGTCCAGCCACGTCTTCACCTGCGGCTTCAAGTGGACTAAGACCAGTCTCTCCAGGCCTTCATCACATGAGATGTGAGGGCAACTGGTCGATAGTCATTCAGGTCCGATGGAGATGACTTCTTGGGGGCAAGAAGCAGGCAGGATGTCTTCCACAGCACCGGTATTCTCTCCAGACTCAGGCTCAGGTTGTATGGATTCAGGGGCAGGGCAGAATTTTGCCTCCTCCCAGCTCATTCGGGAGATGGGTATTCTCCATCTAAATTGCCAACACATGAACACTACCACTTTATCAGGCCAAAGAATTGCATTCGTCTCGGAACACACAGCGTCAATCTCGGTCCTTCTCTCCGGGAACCATTGGGAGGAGTTATCATTTCTCATTTTTCCCAGTTCATCCTCCTCGATGGTCCTAGGTTATCCTTGGCTCCGGAGGCACAATCCCATGATAAGTTGAGCACAAAACTCCATCTCCTCCTGGAGCCCATTCTGTTTGGCATTGTGTTTAAGATCAGCCAAGTGATCTCCATCTTTGCCCATTTCCTCCTCTGGCCAAGCCACCAGACCTCACCCTTGTACCCGAGGTCTACCATGACCTGGGGAAGGTCTTTAGCAAGTCAAGAGCGCTGTCACTTCCACCCCATCGCTCTTATGACTGTGCAATAGATCTCCTCCCAGGTGTGCGGCTGCCGTCCAGCCAGCTCTATAGCATTTCTGGTCCGGAGAGAGAGGCAATGGAGAGATATATTAGACTCTCTGAATGCTGGCCTTAATAGGCCATCATCAGCTCCTCTTAGGGCAGGTTTTTTCTTTGTGGGAAAGAAGGACGGATCTCTGCGTCTGTGCATTGACTACCGGGAATTAAACGCAATTACTGTGAAAGATAAATATCCTCTGCCCCTGATTAATTCCACGTTTCAGCTCCTTCAGTGAGCACAGGTGTTTTCTAAATTAGATTTGCGTTACGCCTATCAGTTGGTCCATATACGCGAAGGAGATGAATGGAAGACGGCATTTAAAACTCATCTGGGGCAGTTCGAGTATTTAGTTATGCCATTCAGGCTCATGAATGCTCCTGCCATCTTCCAGCGGCTCATTAACGTCTTTCGTGATATGGTGAATCAATTTGTTCTATCTAGACGACGTCCTCATTTTTTCCCGAACGCCAGAGAAACAAAGTCCACGTTGGGGCTGTGTTACAACTGCTCTTGGAGAACCAATTCTATGTGAAAGCAGAAAAGTGCGAGTTCTCCACCAGTTCCACCTCTTTCTTGGGGTTCATTGTGGAGGAGGGGGTGCTAAGAGCCAACTCGGCCAAGGTGAAGGCTGTGTTAGATTGGCCTACACCCCACTCTCGCAAGGAGCTTCAGTGCTTCTGGGGTTGGCAAACTTTTATTGCAGGTTCATCCAGAACTATAGTGGGGAAGCACAGCCACTTACACAGCTGACCTCCATTAAGGAGCCATTTCATTGGTCCGAGGCAGCAGAACGGGACTTTTTCAAATTAAAGAGCCTGTTCTCCAACACTCCCATCTTGGCGCAGGTCGATCCCCTTCCCCCCAGCTCCAGTTCACCCTGGAAGTGGATGCTTTTGACTCAGGAAGGGGGGGGGGGCTGTCCTCTCACAGTGCTCATCCTCTGACCAGAAGCTCCACCTGTGCATGTTCTTCTCTTGGCGGCTCACGCCAGCCGAGGGGAATTACGACATCTGGGATAGAGGGCTCCTGGCCATTAAGTTGGCCCTGGAGGAGTGGAGACATTGGCTAGAGGGAGCTGTTCACCCCATAGTTGTGTGGACCGACCATAAGAACCTTGAGTACCTTCGGTCGGCCCGCTGACTAAATGCCAGGCAGGCCGGCTGGGCTCTGTTTTTTTTTTTTTCCTCAGGTTCAACTTCACCATCACTTATTGGCCTGGCTCACAGAATACTAAACCTGACGCTCTCTCCTGTCAATTCAGTTCCGAGCAGGTAGCCCCCCCATCCCTCTTCCAGCCTATTATTCTACCATCTTGCATCCTCAGAGCCCTTACCTGGGACATCGAGCAGAGGGTCCGACAGGGCCAGTCGCTGGAGCCCGAACCGCCTGTTTGTGCCTGCTGCCCTCCATGGTGATGTCATCCACTGGGGTCATACCAGCTACTTTGCCGGTCATCCTGGGATCGCCTGCACCATTGACCTGGTCCAACGAATGTTTTGGTGGCCCACGCTGCGAAGGGACGTGTAGGAGTATGTCAAAGCATTCCACACCTGCGCTCGTGGCAAGTCTAACTCTTTACCCCCTGCTGGCCTCCTGCATCCCCTGCCCGTCCCTGGTTGCCCTTGGTCCCACATTGCAATTGATTTTGTCACAGGACTTCCTCTCTCCCACGTCAAAACAGTAATCCTCACCATCTTCGACTGCTTCTCTAAGGCTATCCACCTAGTTCCCCTTCCTAAGTTCCTTTCTGCCTCTGAAACGGCTGACTTCATCACCACCCACGTCATTTGACTGCATGGCATTCCGATGGACATCGTGTCTAACCAGGGCCCGCAATTTACATCCCAGGTGTGGAAGTCCTTCTGCCAGACACTTGGAACCTCTATCAGCCTCACATCTGGGAATTGCCCTCAAAGTAACGGGCAGGCAAAGCGCCCCAACCAGTCCTTGGAGGCCACCCTCAGATGCGTAGCGGCCGAGAACCCCTCAACCTGGAGCACGGAACTGACCTGGGTGGAGTATGCCCATAACTCGGCCGTTTCCACCATCATGGGGCTCACCCCTTTCAAGGCCTCGATGGGGTATACCCCCTACTATTACCCATGGTGGAGAGGGAGGTCACGGTGCCGTCTGTGGGGGTTCACGCACACCGCTGGCTCTAGAGATCCACCCGAGCCGCCCTTCTCCACTCTTCGGAGCGCAACCATCAAGACGCTGACCGGAAGCAGACTCCTGCCCCAAAGTACGTGGTCAGGCAGCGTGTGTGGCTGGCAGCAAACCAAATACCGCTCAAGACAGACTCCAAAAAGCTTTCACCTCGCTTCTGGGACCATACACCATCAGCAGGATCATTAACGACGCTACAGTACGCCTGCAGCTAACACAGACCCTACGTGTGCACCTGACCTTCCACGTTTCTCACATCAAACCCTTCTCCATCAGTCCTCTTTATCCTCCCCCTAAGCCACCTCCTTCTCCCCAGACACTCAACAGCCAGACCACCTTCACCGTCCAAAGGATCCTGGATGTTTGCTGCCGGAGCCTGCAGTACCTGGTCCACTGGGAGGGCTATGGCCCAGAAGAACAGCTGTGGATTCCTAGATCACACTTCCACAACAAAGGGATGGTCCTGGCCTACCATCAAGCCCATCCGGACAAGCCCGGTGGACCGCCAGGAGGCGCTCCTTGAAGGGGGGGAGCACTGTCATATCCTGGTGAGCGCATGTCCCTTCCTTCCTGATGCTCCGGCAACTCAGGCAATCAACTCACCTGGGAGATGAGACGCACCTGCTACCTACGCCTCGCCAGCGCTTACTGGACCTACTCTTACCAGACCTACTCTTCTGTGCTTCAGCGCTGGCTCGTTTGGCTACACTGCCTCAAACTATGAAGCTAAGTATTAACTTTGTCTGAAAGTGAATTTTTGCCATTCCCCCTCTCGTTTCCTCCTTCTCTCACAGGTTGCTGCCATCTGTGTGGTGCGTCTCCAGGGATTGTGTGCACTCACCTGCCCCATCATCCACATCCCACTGCAACCATTACCTCCACCCAGTCAGGTACTTTCCGACTCATTTTCTTTCCACTCACCACCAGCATCATCCTGCTGGTTCATCTACTCTCGCTGGGTTCCCTGTCGGATCATCTGTTTGACTCATGTAAGTGGCAATTTGCATTGTCCATTTTCCTGTCTCCCTTCTCCACTGACAGCTCTCGTCTCTCTCCCCACAGGCTGCTTCCTGTGGCGAGTGATGTTTTCCCTAGCTGTGCTCCTTTCCTTTTTGAAATTTAATAAACCATGTAATGTGTCTCCAGTGTCGTGAGTGTATTTCTCTGGTGTTGCGTTCTGCTCATGGGCTGACCACTCACCATTGACAAGAAGCTGCAAAACTGACAAGAAAAAAGGAAAAAATTGACAAGAAAAAATTTGCATTTTTCTTTACCTTATTACTTCATATTTACTTTATTGTAACTTTGTAATTTGTAATAGTTTAATAGTAAATTTAGTGTGTTCTTTCTTATTGATCTGCTCGTTTTTGCTCATCTATCTATAAATGCACAAAATCTGAGTGTGTATATGCACGTGTCTGTCTGTGTGTGCATGTGTGTGTCTATTCCATGCATATCCTTTGAACAGTTCGTCAGACTGACCAAAGATTTTATACGTGTTTTGCTGAGGTTACGAGGGTGTGCATTCCTGAGTATGGAGTTGTTCAGTCAAAATATGTAATTTTTATCAATAAAAGTTTAGTCATCACTCTCTCCTCATGCTCTGGCTTCTAGAGGTGTGGGTGGGGTTTTGCATTGACTCCGTACTTGACTGGCTAATACACAACATCACGTCATCAGTAACGACAACGCACCATGAACAAAACGCGACAAATTTGACTAGAAAACGATAATACTGAAGATTTAATGCTTAAAAAATTATACCATAAAGTTGCCGTTATTGTGTAAGTCTAAAGGATAACTCTGTATATGTGGACAACATAAGATACATGAGCAGACTGGGCGGAGCATCAGCGGGGACCCGGGTCTGACAAAGAACACCAGTGTATCAACACAGAACATGCCTGGAGGAAGCAGCGGCCCGACCAGGCAGACCATGGTCCTTCACGGGGAGGCATGCCCAGCCTGCTCAGTCTACCAGTGGCAGACGGGAGTCCCTGCTGCTGCTTCACCCATGTGGTACCGCTGTCCTGAGTCCCCCCTCCCATGCAAGTATCTAAAACTTAAAAACTTAAAAATAATACCACCATGGAGTGGAATGATTTAATGACCAAACAGGACACAAAAATGCCCAAATAACAAAAATCATTTTTATTTTTTTCATGATTTGAATTTTATTGGGTTTTCAATTTAGAAAATAAAACAAACGAGCAAAAAAAAAAAAACATCAAGAACGAATATACCCAGTGAGAGGATAAAACATTCCAGTTCCACCCTAGTACTCCTAAGATGATTGGATTAATCTACAACACCTATAAAGGTGAGATAGGATCCCCACTTATTGTAAAAGCTGTCCATCCTGTCCAAAAGTTTATATGAAAGGCGTTCTAGTGCAACTAGCTTGCCCAGCTCCCTGAGCCACTGAACTACGGGTGGGGCAGAGGAAGATTTCCAATAGGAGATAATCAACTTTCAGCCCACCATCAAAGCAGTCTGAATCCACTCGGCGTCAGAGATTGGGTCCTGAGTAGTTGATGGATCCCCAAGAACAAAAAGTCTCTGAGTGAAAGGCACAAAAAAAAAAAAAAAAAAAAAGATGGCGGCGCGCCTAGACGCAGCGGTCCCTCTTGGTATCAGCGAGTGTGAGAGTTTTAATCATCCCAGACGTACATTCTGTAAAACTTACAACCGTGAGACCTTATTAAACATCAAGGTACTGCACGCTGCAAGAATCGCGGCGATCGGTTGTGATTTGGACATTCTACGCCAGCATGGAATTTTGGCGGAGTCCCCGTTGGAAGCTACCCGGGAGAGGAGGAAGCGGAAGCGGAGCGAGCGCAAGCAAAAGCGAGGAAAAAGGGCCGGGATCCATGCTAGGCTAAAGGCTAACCCCTCCAGACCAGGGGTACCGTCGCTTCTTCTATCAAACGTCCGCGCCCTCGAAAACAAGGTAGACGAGCTGCGTTTGCTGAAAGAAACCCGGAGAGAATGGAGGGACTGCTGTGTGTTTGTTTTCACCGAGACATGGCTCCACGACAACATTCCTGACAAGGCCATTCAGCTGGAAGATATGGCGATGTTCCGGGCCGACAGGGAAACGGCGAGCTCCGGTAAGAGCCGGGGGGGTGGGCTATGCATCTATGTTAACAAGAACTGGTGCGTTAATGCCACGTTAGTGTCTAAACACTGGTCTCCGTTGGCGGAGTTCCTTATTGTTCATTGTCGGCCTTTTTATCTGCCGAGGGAATTCAGCAACTTGTTTGTAGTTGGTGTTTACATAGCGCCGAGCGCTAACGCTAAAGCTAATGCTAAGAAGGCACTCGGGGAACTGCACAATGCAATCAGTAAAATCCAAACTTCACACCCGGACAGTTTTGTGGTGGTTGCGGGGGATTTTAACCCCACCAGCTTAAAGACTGTGCTCCCCAAGTTTAAACAATGTGTAGACTTTAAGACCAGAGGAAAGAATATGTTGGACTTAGTGTACACAAACACAGATGCATATAAAGCGTTACCCCGCCCCCATCTCGGCCGTTCTGATCACATGTCCGTGATGCTGGTTCCTGCCTACAAACCTTTATTGAAGCGCAGCAGGCCAGCAGTGAAACAAATCAGGATTTTGCCAGAGAGTGCAACCTCTGCACTGCAAGACTGTTTTCATCACACAGACTGGAGGATCTTCAAAATAGCAGCCTCCCAGGAAGACAGGACAGATGTGGAGGAGTATGCTGATTCGGTCACCAGCTACATCGCGAAGTGCACAGAGGATGTCACTACAGTGAAGACCATCACTATGTGGGGTAATCATAAGCCCTGGATGACTGCAGAGGTGCGCTCGCTGCTTAAAGCCAGAGATGCAGCGTTCAGAGCGAAGGACAGGATTGCCCTCCGCTCAGCCAGGTCTGCGCTTTCAAAGGGAATTAAGGTGGCAAAGCGCACCTATGCGGAGAAAATCCAGGGACACCTCTGTGACACTAGGAACACCAAGCAGATGTGGCAGGGAGTTCGGACACTGACGGGCTTTAAGTCTAGGCAGGGGGTCGATGATGACGACGTTTCGCTTCCAGACAGGCTTAACGACTTCTTTGCACGTTTTGAAGCATCAAACTCGACAATCAGAGGGAGGGCCGGCCCACTCCCACCATCGGTCGGACCAGCTTTTACCATTAACACAGCGGACACACGGAGGACCCTATCCAGAATCAACCCACGCAAAGCTGCAGGTCCAGACAACATTCCGGGACGTGTGCTCCGAGACGGCACGAGCGAGTTGGCGGATGTCCTGACTGACATTTATAACATCTCCCTGAGTCAGGCCATCGTTCCCAGATGCTTCAAGACCTCTATCATTGTACCGGTGGCAAAGAAACCAGTGGTGTCATGTTTGAATGACTATCGTCCTGTTGCACTTACACTAATTGTGATGAAGTGTTTTGAATGGCTTGTCAAACCACACATCACAGCCTGCCTCCCTGCATCACACGGCCCGCTCCAGTTTGCATATCGTTCAAACCGCTCCACGGAGGATGCTATAGTAACCACCCTACACTCTGTCATCACCCACCTGGACCAGAAAGACACCTACGCCAGACTCCTGTACATTGATTTCAGTTCAGCATTCAACACCATTATTCCCCAGAGACTGATAGAGAAATTACTCCTTCTCGGTCTGAACACCGCCACATGTCTCTGGATCCTGGATTTCCTGACTGAGAGACCTCAGTCTGTCCGGGTTGGAAACAACATCTCCAACTCTGTCACGCTGAGTACCGGAACCCCTCAAGGCTGTGTACTCAGTCCACTGTTGTTTACACTTCTAACACATGACTGTGTATCCAAACACGAGGGGAACCAGATTATTAAGTTTGCAGATGACACCACGGTGGTGGGATTTATTTAGAGGGATGAGGAATCAATGTACAGGGAAGAAGTGAGAGACCTGGAGGGCTGGTGCAGGGAGAACAATCTGGTGCTCAACGTGGACAAAACAAAGGAGATGATTATCGACTTCCGGCGGTCACAGCCTGAGCACGTCCCCCTCAGCATCGGCGGCCGTTTAGTGGAGAGAGTAGAGAACATCAAGTTCCTCGGAGTGCAGATCTCGCAGGACCTGACCTGGAGCAAGAATTCCTTGGAGATCAGGAAGCGAGCTCAGCAGAGACTACACTTCTTGAGGAAACTCAAACAGGCCTCTCTCCCCATCTGCATCCTCGGGACCTTCTACAGAGGTGTGGTGGAGAGTGTTCTGATGTACTGCATTGCTACCTGGTACTCCAGCTGCAGTATGTCAGACAAAAAAGCCCTGCAGAGGATAGTCAAGGGGGTGGAGAGGGTAATTGGAGTCTCCCTCCCCTCTGTCCAAGAACTTTTTCAGAACCGTTGTAGGAGCAGGGCACTGAACATTGTCAAGGACCGTTCTCACCCTCTGCATAAACACTTTGAACTTCTTCCATCTGGTAAACGATTCCGGAGCATCAGAGGCAGAACCACCAGACTGATCAACAGCTTCCTCCCACAAGCTGTCAGGATGCTGAACAGCTGACCCGAAATCTCACATACACACTACTGCACCTATGGACATTTTGTATATTATAGTTAGTTATTCTTTTTCCCCAAGTATGTCTCAGGGATGTGTGAATGGATGGGGGGGTGGGAGCTATGTGGGAGTGTGTCTTAATCATGCTGCTTCTTATATGGATGCCGAGAGAAATGCAATTTCATCTTGCCTGCACTACAGTTGTATGTACAGCAATATGACAATAAAGTTTGATTTGATTTGATTTGATTTGATTTGACATCTTTCTTGACAATTGTTATAATATGTCTATGGCTCTCCAACCAAAAGTCCTGTATTTCCGGACAACTCCAGATCATATGGATAAGTGTACCCTCCCCCTGTAGACATCTCCAGCAGCTTGATGAATGTATAAGATTTGCTCTAAACATTTTATGGGGTGTCCAGTAGAATCGATTCAAAATTTTAAATTGAACAAGTCTGGTTTTCAATTCCCTAGACACCTTCTTCCCATTCCTTAGAATATTTGCCCATTCAGCATCAGTAAATTGTGAATTCAGATCTTTTCCCCATGCCTGTTTGAGGGTTGAAAAATCTTTATTTGAGCTCTTAAGGAGCATTGAATAAAAATTTGAGGCCTTACATCTTTTACCACAGGAACTCAATGCCTGGGTGAGCCAATCTGCCTCAGGAGGAGGGGCAGTTGTAGATCCAAAGACTTGACACAGCAAATGTCGAAGTTGTAAATATTTCCAGAACTGATTCTGTGGTAGTCCATACTGTGCCTGTAGATCATCAAATGATTTGAGAGCTCCCCCTTCATATAGATCTTTTAGCATCAAGATGTCCTTTTTCACCCAGATTTTCCAAATAAATGGAGATTTTCCAATGTGGAGACTTGGGTTAAGCCAAATAGAAGCCATAGAATGAAGATGAGAGCTAAACCCTAGTATAGAAGCAACCCTCTTCCAAACGTATTGTAAAAAGGATACTATAGGATGCTGTGGAAATGTGAAAATGACGAGGCAGAGTTTATCTCACGAGTCAGGTTTATTCACATTTTCCAACATCAGCAAAAACAGAAAGAGAGAGTAAACACAGACATTCGTCCTTTATATACTCAGGACCTTCAAAGCTCACAGTCATATTGCATTTTATCACAAGCAACAATACATCTTTCCTTAAATCCTATAACATCCTGCTCCTAGTCTCTGGGAGACCAGGAAATCTCCCAAGGTCGTCTCTTGCATACCAAAGACTAAATTTTCACATCCTCCTGTTATCTCACAGGAGGCCCAGTTCTTTGTTCTCTCTGAGATGTGAAGCTTAAAGTGATACACATGTGGTCCCACATGACCCCCCCAAACATCTAAGATGGAACAACAGAATACAGTCTGCATGTCATGATAAAATCATTACACATAACCCACGTGCTGCTTGGGCCTCAGTCTCCTCCCGTATCTGCTGTAAGCGGGCTTCGCCACTTCTGTGGCGCCATCCCGCTAGGGCGCTGCTGTCTTGGGGTGAGAACTGTTTGTCACTCTCTGTGGGTGTTCTGGGGAATGTCCCCGGGGGGGTCTGCCGCGCCGAGCAGCCCTGGCCAACAGCACATTTTCGTCCGCCACCACAAAGGCGGGTTTGAACTTGTTTATGCCAATCTTTTCCTTCCTGCCCCCCAAATCTAGCAAAAAATGCTTATCCCCTGTTTCCAGCACTCTAAATGGTCCATCATAAGGTGGTCGTAGCGGCGGGCGATGGGCATCGTGTCTGACAAAAACAAACTCCGCATTTTTTAAAGCCTTAGGTACAAAAACGCGCGGAAAACTGTGGTGAACGGGGCCAGGCAGCGTGCCCGATTCCGTGCCGCTCTGCAACCGCTGAGCCGGGGAACATTCTGGCGCAGGATTATCTGGGAGAAACTCCCCGGGCAGCCGAAGTGGCTGCGCAAAAACTAGCTCGGCCGGGGAGGCTTCTAAATCCTCTTTAGGTGCAGAACGCAACCCCAATAAAACCCACGGTAGCCTGTCCACCCAATTTGCATCCGTAAGCGACGCTCTGAGAGCCGCTTTCAATGACCTATGAAAACGTTCGCATAACCCATTAGCCTGCGGATTGTACGCGGCTGTGCGGTGGATCGTTACCCCCAGGCTGCGGGCCATTGCTGACCAAAGTTCGGAAACAAATTGAGGACCTCTGTCGGACGTGATGTCCGACGGAACTCCAAAGCGCGCTACCCATGCTGTTAAAAACGCGCGCGCCACTTCCTCGGCTGTGGTTGACACCAGTGGGACCACTTCTGGCCAGCGCGTGGTGCGGTCTACCATTGTCAGAAGGTGTGGGCACCCCTGTGATGGCGGGAGGGAGCCTACGAGGTCCACG
Organism: Pholidichthys leucotaenia; assembly: GCA_020510985.1. Lineage (NCBI taxonomy): Eukaryota > Metazoa > Chordata > Actinopteri > Cichliformes > Pholidichthyidae > Pholidichthys > Pholidichthys leucotaenia. Next base: position 225,624,209 of record CM035838.1, on the reverse strand, counting down.
TGAACATGGTCGAACCTCTTAGCCGGGATGTGAAACGGCTCCAAGGGAGCTCTCGTGTGTCTGTGTACCTTGGCTCGTTGACAAGCCATGCAGGCTGCTGCCCACTCCTTAACTTGTTTGCGCAGGCTCGGCCATACAAATTTCTCTCCCACCATTTTGACCGACACGCGCACTCCCGGGTGCGCCAGAGAATGAATCGAGTCCAAAACGCGGCGGCGCCACGCGGCCGGTACCACAGGACGCGGTCGCCCAGTGGAGACATCGCAGATTAGGGGGGGCGTACCATCTTGCAGCACCCTGTTCTCCAGCCTTAACCCTGTTGGTCCAGACTGGAGCGCGCACACGTCTGCGTCGCTAACCTGATCCGCGGCCATGGCTGCATAATCTATCCCTACGTGGACTGGGGCCGCCACGGCGCGCGAGAGACAGTCTGCCACTACATTCAGTTTACCCGCCACATGCTGAATATCAGTAGTAAACTCTGAGATGGCGGCCAGCTGCCTCTGCTGCCGGCCTGACCACGGTTCTGAAACCTTGGCCATCGCGAATGTCAGCGGCTTGTGGTCAACGAACGCGGTGAAACGGCGTCCCTCCAGCCAGAACTGGAAGTGGCGAATGGCCAAGTGGAGAGCTAACAACTCCCTGTCGAATGCGCTGTACTTTCGTTCACTATCGCGCAAAGTCCTGCTGAAAAAGGCGAGTGGTTGCCAAGCCCCGGCTACATACTGCTCCACGACCGCCCCTATGGCCACATCTGACGCGTCAGTAGTGAGCGCTATGCGGGCCGTTGGGTCTGGATGTGCTAACAACGCAGCGTTTGCCAGGGCTGTTTTGACCTCCGAGAATGCTCGCTCTTGCTCCGGAGACCATTCGATCTTATTTGTGGGTTTTTGTTTTTTTAGTGCGGCATACAATGGTTGCATGAGCTGTGCTGCCGGGGGAGGAAGCGGTTATAAAAATTCACCATACCCAAAAACTCCTGTAATGCCTTGACCGTTTGTGGCTGGGGAAAATTTGTTACCGTGCGCACTTTGTCAGGCAGAGGAACCGCTCCTTCTGGAGAGGCGTGATGCCCCCAAAAATCAATCTGCGTCACCCCGAACTGACATTTCGCTGGGTTGATTATTAACCCGTGCTCTCCCAACCTCCGGAAAACTGCCATGAGGTGGTTTTCGTGTTCGTCTTTGGACGTGCTGGCTACCAAGATGTCGTCCAGGCAGACGAATACGAAGGGGAGATCGCGCAACACCGCGTCCATCATGCGTTGGAACGTCTGCGCAGTGCCTTTAAGCCCAAACGGCATGCGCAAAAACTCGAATAGGCCAAAAGGAGTTATTACCGCTGTTTTGGGTATGTCCTCAGCACGCACTGGGACTTGGTGGTAACCGCGGACCAAGTCTATCTTAGAAAAAACGCGCGCCCCCGCCAAATGAACGGAAAAATCTTGGCTATGCGGGATTGGGTAGCGGTCGTGCGCTGTGGCATTGTTCAACCTGCGGAAATCTCCGCAAGGTCGCCGCAAGCCATCAGCTTTCGGGACCATGTGAAGCGGGGAAGCCCATGGGCTGTTCGAACGCCTGATGATGCCCAACTTTTCCAGGCTGGCAAACTCCTTGCACGCTATGGTCAGTTTAGCTGAATCCAAACGCCGAGCTTTGGCAAAAACGGGCGGTCCGGTGGTAGTAATAAAATGTTCCACTCCGTGTTTAGTGACGGCTGCTGAAAATGTGGGAACCATGAGTGCTGGGAACTGAGTGAGCAGTGTGTGGAACTTACCGCTTGCCGTTGTGACGTTGGCTTGTGCTGTGGGCGGGGTCACTCAGGCTGCACATGGAATAGAATAAGAAGAAAGTGCATTAACCAGGCGCCTGTTAGCAAGATCAACCAACAACCCATGTGAGCACAGAAAATCAGCCCCCAACATATTGAAATTCACTGCAGCTATGACAAAAGTCCACTCAAAAGTACGGCCATGTAGGGACAGAAACAGAGCCCTCTCACCAAAGGTCTTAATCTCCGAGCCGTTCGCTGCTGATGCCCCGTGACCTCCGGGACCCGCCAGCCGGTCAGCGGAGGAAGGCGTGATGAAACTCACTTGGGAGCCTGTGTCCACGAGGAATTGCCTCCCCGAGCGCGCATCTGTCAAGTAGAGTAGCTTGTTCTCTTCACCGAGGGCCGCAGCTGCTACCGACCTCCGGTCTTGGCGTTTCCCGAGCGCTTGAACTGGCACGGTGGTATACATTTGCGTGCCTTCTCTGCAAAGCGGCGATGGTAGAAACTGAGGGTGTCTCCTCCGCGATCCTTCGCCCCCGCCGCCGCCGTCATCGGTGGGTCTGCTACCGCCGTCTCTGGCCCCCCGCCATCTCCAGCCGTCGCGCCGAACTCCGTCGCTGCTGCGGTGGCCGCGCGCTGTTTGCTGGCGTTGAGAATCCGGTGCGCCTCCTGGGCCAGCACGCGGAAGTCCCGCTGGGCCAACAACGGCGAACCGGCCAGGGTCGCTCTCGTGGCCGACGGTAGGGTTCTGAGGAAAATGTGGGTGAAGATGAAGTCGTTGTCGTCTGAGCCCCTCAACCTCAGCATGTCCTCCATCAGGTCAATGGGCGTGCCATCTCCCAAGTCGTTCAGAGCCAGGAGCCTCTCCGCTCTCTCCTGGACTGAGAGAGTGAAGCGCTGGATGAGCGCAGCCTTCAACCTGCTGTATTTGTCGTCGGCCGGTGGCTGCTCCAAAAGGCTCTGCACCTGCCGAGCCGTGCGGTTGTCGAGCTTGGCAATCACATGGTAGAACTTCGTGTCATCTACCGTTATCCCCCGGAGGGCGAACTGTGCTTCAACCAAGTGGAACCAGGAGCGCAGGTTGTCTCGCCAAAAGTCCGGTAGCTGGACGGTAGCGGCATACACTTGGCTGGGAGCTCCTGACCCGGCTGGCTCGGGGGAATTTCTTTCACTCATGATACGTCTTAGGGTCACCAGTGTGGAAATGTGAAAATGACGAGGCAGAGTTTATCTCACGAGCCAGGTTTATTCACATTTTCCAACATCAGCAAAAACAGAAAGAGAGAGTAAACGCAACAATACATCTTTCCTTAAATCCTATAACATCCAGCTCCTCGTCTCTGGGAGACCAGGAAATCCCCCAAGATCGTCTCTTGCATGCCAAAGACTAAATTTTCACATCCTCCTGCTATCTCACAGGAGGCCCAGTTCTTTGTTCTCTCTGAGATGTGAAGCTTAAAGTGATACACATGTGGTCCCACAATGCGACTGAAATTCAGAAGGAAGTCTGATTGTGATTAGATGTACTAAGGGAAGAGGGCTGCTCAGATAACTCTCCAAATGAAACCAAGGGGGAGCTCTCTCAGGGGGGAGAGCCCAATGAATCAAATGTCTAAGACTAAAAGCGTAATGATATAAAACTAGATTTGGGACCCCCAAACCTCCTGAATCTCAAAATCAAATCAAATCAAATCAAATCAAACTTTATTGTCATATTGCTGTACATACAACTGTAGTGCAGGCAAGATGAAATTGCGTTTCTCTCGGCATCCATATAAGAAGCAGCATGATTAAGACACACTCCCACATAGCTCCCACCCCCCCATCCATTCACACATCCCTGAGACATACTTGGGGAAAAAGAATAACTAACTATAATATACAAAATGTCCATAGGTGCAGTAGTGTGTATGTGAGATTCCGGGTCAGCTGTTCAGCATCCTGACAGCTTGTGGGAGGAAGCTGTTGATCAGTCTGGTGGTTCTGCCTCTGATGCTCCGGAATCGTTTACCAGATGGAAGAAGTTCAAAGTGTTTATGCAGAGGGTGAGAACGGTCCTTGACAATGTTCAGTGCCCTGCTCCTACAACGGTTCTGAAAAAGTTCTTGGACAGAGGGGAGGGAGACTCCAATTACCCTCTCCGCCCCCTTGACTATCCTCTGCAGGGCTTTTTTGTCTGACATACTGCAGCTGGAGTACCATGTAGCAATGCAGTACGTCAGAACACTCTCCACCACACCTCTGTAGAAGGTCCTGAGGATGCAGATGGGGAGAGAGGCCTGTTTGAGTTTCCTCAAGAAATCTGTAGCCTTTTGTAGTCTTTTCAACTTTAATCTAGGGCGCTCACCATTCCATAAAAACTTATTGCATAGCCTATCAAATTGCCGAAAATAACCAACTGGGATCCTAAGAGGAAGAGATTGTAGAAGGTAATTAAATCAGGGTGCACAAATCATCTTGATAACAACGACCTTGCCCCAAAGAGACAAAAAAAGGGGCGACTACCTCTCTATGTCCATTTTAAATTTTTCGAGCAAAGGCTCAAAATTAATCTGAATCAGATCCGATAAAGTATGAGGAAACAGGATGCCAAGATATTTAATTCCTAATTTTGGCCAAGAAAAGCCTATATTTTGACCAAATGTAAACAGTGTTTTAGGGCAATAAGGTGTTGGGGGACAGCTTCTGATTTTATCCAGTTAACTCTATAACCAGACAGACGTGAAAATTAATTAATAATTTTAAGGAGAGCTGGAATTGATTTTTGAGGTTGTGTAACCAGTACCAATGCGTCATCAGCATACATTATCTTATGGGTACTGCCATGGACCTGAATACCTGGAAAGTTGCCGTCTTTGCGGATAGCTACAGCTAATGGTTCTAATGCCAAAGCGAAAAGCAGAGGACTTAAAGGGCAGCCCTGGCGCGTGCCCCTATAGAGTCTAAAAGGCTGTGATGTAACTCGATTTGATGTCACTGAAGCTCTAGGTTCATTATGTAGTAATTTAATCCAGGAAAGAAACTTTGAACCAAAACCAAAAGTGTCTAGAGTAGCAAAAAGATACTGCCACTCAACCCTGTCAAATGCTTTTTCAGCATCCAGGGAGAGGGCTGCTACTGGAGAGAGGTGTGCAAGTGAGGGATCATTTTGAACTGACCATATAATATCAATGAATCGCCTAATATTGTCTGCCGCACCCCTGGAACGAATAAAACCCACCTGATCAGGATTTATAAGAGATATCATTACTTTATCTAATCTTAATGCCAAAATTTTGGAGAGAATTTTACAGTCACAGTTTATAAGACTAATTGTTCTATAATTCTTGCAATCTAACGGGTCTTTATTGCTTTTTAAAATAAGCAAGATTAAAGCCTCAGTTAAAGAAGGAGGCAAACTGCCTTGTTCAAAAGATTCCACAAATATTTCTAAAAGTAAAGGGGGAAAGCTCATCAACACAAGCCCTGTAAAATTCTACAGTGAATCCATCAGGGCCCGGTGCTTTTCCAGTCGGAAGGCTCTTAATAACTTTCACAATTTCATCTTTAGTAACTGGGGCATCAAGCAGGTCTATTTGTTTCTTCATTAGGGATGGCAAAGACAGGGAAGACAAAAATGCATAGATCTCTTGAGATCCAGCCTCCATTTCAGAAGAATAAAGCGAAGTGTAAAATTCTCTGAAAGCACCATTAAATTAATTTGAGTCTGACACCAGAGTACCATCCTGCGCCCTAATAGCAGATATAGTGCACTGAGCTTCTTTCATTTTAATATATCTAGCCAGCATTTTGCCAGCTTTATCCCCCTCCTCGAATTGTTTGTGTCTAAGGCGAAATAGGGAAAACTCAGCTTTTTGTGTTAGGATTGAATTCAGCTCATACTTAAGCTTCACAAGGGGTGGCAAATTTACTAAGTTTGCATCCTGTTTGAATGCAGTCTCTGATATAGCTATTTTCCTCTCCAAATCAATCTGTTTAGCAATGTTAGCTTTCTTTTTAAAATATGCATATTGAATAATATGACCCCTGATAAATGCCTTAAAGGCCTCCCAAGCAACACTGGCAGAGGAAGCAGAATCTCAGTTTGTCTCGAGATATAAGGAGATCTCTGCTTTCAAAAATCATTTTTAGTTGAATATTTACTGATAAATGGGCAACACTGATGCAACAGTTGCAAACGGGTCTTTCTGCTGTGTATAATAATGTTGGGTGTTTTGTAGCTAATTTGGTTAATTAGTTTTTGAAAAAAACCTTTTATTAACAAAATATTGTTAAAATATAAACTGATGGACTACAATGGGTCTCAAATATTTGTAAATGTGTCCTGTTATAGTACTGCATGAGTTTATTGCATTGATGTTATTAGAGCCAGTTTTTTTATTACAAGATACTGTGGATCTTTTGCTTTTATCTGAGGAAATGCAGGAGAGTTTTGCCCTGGTTTATGCTGAAACTCTTGGTTGTTTTCTCCCAAGTCAATCCAATGACCGGTCTTTTAGATCCCATTCCCACATCCCTTTTGAAAAGATTTTGTGGATTTTTCCAGGAGGAACTTTTAAACATAATGAATTACTCTCTCCAGACAGGTGTTTTTCCTACTGCCTTTAAAACGGCAGTGGTGAGACCCTTTCTGAAGAAGAGTAATTTAGATCCTGATAACCTTAATAATTACAGACCAGTATCCAACTTACAGTACCATTTTTAAGCAAAATTTTAGAAAACCTTTTTACAGTTAAATATTTTTTTTTAGTATCAACTAACATTTGATGAAAACCAGTCTGGTTTAAGGACAAACCACAGTACAGAGACAGCCCTGGTCAGGATTGTTAATGACCTAAGGCACAACATGGACTCATGCAGAATTTCAGTCCTGGTTCTATGAGATCTAAGTGCTGCTTTTGATACAGTAGACCACCATATTCTTTTAACCAGACTAAAGGATGTGGTTGGCCTCTCTGGACCTGTTCTTAATTGGTTCAAGTCCTACCTCACAGACAGGAACTTTTTGTTAAGTATGGATACGTGTTCTTCCAGAGTCCATCCATCCATCCATCCATCCATCCATCTTCTACCGCTTTTCCGGAGGTCCGGGTCGCAGAGGCAGCAGTTCAAGCAGAGAAGCCCAGACTTCCCTCTCCCCAGCCACCTGCTCCAGCTCTTCAGAGAGGATACCAAGGCGTTCCCAGACCAGCTGGGAGACATAGTCTCTCCACCGAGTCCTGGGTCTGCCCGGGGGTCTCCTCCCAGTGGGATGTGCCCGAAACACCTCAAGTGGGAGGCATCCAGGAGGCATCCTAATCAGATGCCCATACCACCTCAACTGACTCCTTTCAATGTGGAGGAGCAGTGGTTCTACTCTGAGCCTCTCCCGGATGACTGAGCTCCTCACCCTATCTCTGAGGGTGAGTCCAGCAATCCTACGGAGAAAGCTCATTTCAGCCACTTGTATCCGTGATCTTGTTCTTTTGGTCATTACCCAAAGCTCGTGACCGTAGGTGAGAGTAGGAACGTAGATTGACTGGTAAATCGACAGCTTTGCCTTAGAACTAAGCTCCCCCTTCACCACAACAGACCAGTACAACGTCCGCATCACTGCAGATGCTGCTCCAATCCGTCTGTCAATCTCTCACTCCATTTTCCCCTCACTCGTGAACAAGACCCCAAGATACTTAAACTCCTCCACTTGGAGCAGGAGCCTGTCCCCAACCCAGAGAGGACAATCCACCTTTTTCCGGCTGAGGACCATGGACTCAGACTTGGAGGTGCTGATTCTCATCCTAGCCGCTTCACACTCAGCAGCAAACCGTCCCAGCAAGAGCTGTAGGTCATTGCTGGATGAAACCAACAGGACAACATCATCTGCAAACAACAGAGATGAGATCCTGTGGTCACCAAGCATGACACCCTCCATTCCCTGGCTGCGTCTAGAAATCCTGTCCATAAAAATTATGAACAGGATCGGTGACAAAGGGCAGCCCTGGCGGAGTCCAACTCTCACTGGGAATGACTCCGACCGAGTGTTGGCAATACGAACCAAACTCTCACAACGGTCGTACAGAGACCGAGCTATTCGGTCTCTGTACGACCCCTTTTTTGAAGAGAGGAACCACCACCCCGGTTTGCCATGCCAAAGGCACTGCCCCCAACCTCCACGCAATGTTGCAGAGGCGTGTCAACCATGACAGCCCAACAACATCCAGGGCCTTGAGGTACTCAGGGCGAATCTCATCCACCCCCGGGGCCCGGCCACCAAGGAGATTTTTAACCACCTTGGCGACCTCAGCCCCTGTGATAGGCGAGTCATCCCCCTCGTCCCCAAACCCTGCTTCCTCTGTGGAAGGCGTATCAGTGGGATTGAGAAGATCCTCGAAGTATTCCTTCCACCGCCCGACGATATCCCCAGTCGAAGTCAACAGTGTCCCATCCGCACCAGACACAGTGTGGACAGGGAGCTGCTTTCCCCTCCTGAGCCGCCGGACAGTTTGCCAGAATCTCTTCGAGGCCGACCGAAAGTCTTGTTCCATGGCCTCACCGAACTCCTCCCATACCCGGATTTTTGCTTCAGCAACCACCCGAGCTGCACTCCGCTTGGCCTGCCGGTACACCTCAGCTGCTTCGGGAGTCCCACAAGCCAACCAAGCTTGACAGGACTCCTTCTTCAGCTTAATGGCCCCCCTCACCACTGGTGTCCACCACTTGGTTCGGGGGTTGCCACCACAAGATGCACCGACCACCTTGCGGCCGCAGCTCTGGGCCGCCGCTTCAACAATAGAGGTGAAGAACATGGCCCATTCAGACTCCATGTCACCAAACTCCCTCGGAATGTGGTTGAAGACCTCCCGGACAGGGGCCTCAGCCAGACGTTCCCAGCACACCCTCACTATACGTTTGGGTCTACCAGGTCTGAATGGCTTCCTCCCCTGCCATCGGATCCAACTCACCACCAGGTGGTGATCAGTTGACAGCTCTGCACCTCTCTTTACTTGGGTGTCCAAGACATATGGTCGCAGGTCTGATGACACGATAACAAAATCGATCATCGACCTGCGACCTAGGGTGTACTGGTGCCAGGTGCACAAATGGACACCCTTATGCTTGAACATGGTGTTCGTTGTGGACAAACTGTGGTTAGCACAGAAGTCCAATAACTGAACACCACTCGGGTTCAGATCGGGCAGGCCGTTCCTCCCAATCACCCCCCTCCAGGTTTCACTGTCATTGCCCACATGCGCATTGAAGTCCCCCAGTAGGACAATGGAGTCTCCAAGAGGAGCACCCTCCAGCACCCCAGTCACAGACTCCAAAAAGGGTGGGTACTCTGAAACATCATTTGGTGCATAGGCACAAATGATGGTCAGGACCCGTTTCCCAACCCGAAGGTGCAGGGAAGCAACCCTTTCGTCCACCGGGGAAAACTCCAATATAGAGGCAGCAAGGTGGGGGGATACAAGAATACCCACCCCTGCTCATCGCCTCTCGCCCGGGGCAACTCCAGAAAAGGCCAAGCTCCAGCCCCTCTCCAGGAGACTGGTTCCGGAACCGGAGCTGTGTGTTGAGGTGAGGCCGACTATATCTTGCCGGTATCTCTCAACCTCGTACACCAGCTCAGGCTCCTTCCCCACCAGAGAGGTGACATTCCACGTACCAAAAGCCAGTATAGAAAGCTTGGGATCAGTCCGCCAAGGTCTCCGCCTTTGACCGCCACCTAATCCACATAGCACCGGACCCCCACGATCCCTCCTGCAGGTGGTGAGCCCACTGGAGGGCGGACCCATGTAACTCCTTCGGGCTGAGCCTGGCCGGGTCCCATGGGTGGAAACCCGGCCACCATACGCTAGCCTTCGAGCCCCTCCCCCAGGCCTGGCGCCAGGGTGGGGCCCCGGTAACCCCATACCGGGCAGGGTACACTGAATCCTTGATATAGAATTTATCATGACAGTCTGTTGGATCGTTCTTAGTCTGGCCCTTCACCCAGGACCAGTTTATCTTAGGTGACCCTATCAGAGGCAAATTTCCCCGGACAACATAGCTCCTGGGATCACTGGGGCACGCAAACCCCCCCACCACGATAAGGTGACGATCCATGAGGGGGTCTTCTAGAGTCTATAAAATAAATTGTGGTGTGCCCCAAGGTTCAATTTTAGGTCCAATATTTTTTAATCTGTGCATGCTGCCCCTTGGGGATGTTATCAGGAGACATGGCGTCAATTACCATAGCTATGCTGATGACACACAACTGTATGTTGCTGTGTCTCCTGATCACATGGAACCAATTAACACCCTTTTTAACTGTATTTTAGATATTAAGTCATGGATGACGGCAAACTTTCTTCAGCTTAACCAGGACAAAACTGAAGTTTTAGTTATCAGTCCTGAAGCTCAAAGTGAGAAAATTTTGCCAAAATTACATAGTTTGCCTTTTACTCCATCCCAACATGTTAAGAATTTGGGCGTTATATTAGACTCTGAGCTTGGTTTTACTCCACATATTAAAACTATAACACGAACAGGATTCTACCACCTAAAGAATATAGCCAGAGTCCACCCACTTCTCTCTCGAGCAAACACAGAGATACTGATGCATGCTTTTATCACCGGTTGTGTTGGTTATTATAATGCCCTGCTCTCTGGTCTTCCCATAAAGATAATTTCAAATCTGCTGTTATTACAGAATTCAGCTGCATGTGTTCTGACGAGGACCAGACAGCAGGCTCACATCACGCCGGTCTTAAAGTCATTACACTGGCTCTCCATGTCCTTCAGGATCAATTTTAAGGTTCTTTTACTGGTTTATAAGTGTCTGCACGGTCTTGGGCCTTCTTATTTATCAGAACTACTTTTGACATATGAGCCCCATGGCCCCTGAGGTCCTCTGGCACTGGTCTTTTAATTATTCCTACTGTCAGAACACACATCCATGGTGAGGCTGCTTTTAGTTACTAAAGCCCATATCTGTGGAACAGCCTGCTGGAGAGCATCAGGGCTGTCGAGACTGTTCGTGTTTTTAAAAACAGGCTCAAGACCTACTAGTTTAACTGAGCTTTTGATTAGTTTTCTATTTCAATTTTCTTAATTTCTGATTTTAAACTTATTTTATGTTGATCTTGTTATAATTATTCACTTTGTTATTATATACTATTACATTTTAAACTTTGAGTTTAAATGGGAGTGTGTGTTTATGATTATCTTTTTATTAACAAATTATGTATCTTATTATTATTCATCATTGATGGTTTTATTTATCTTGTTATCCTGTTCTAACTCCAGTGTTTCCTCATGGGGAGCCCTCCCACAGGAGGTTGCCTGGTTCTGGCTGCAGTGCGCTGGCCTGTGACTACCCTGGCCCACCCAATGCCTGATCTTGGGTGGTGGCAGAGGTGGTGTCCCTCTAGCTGCGGACTTGGCGCTTCCCTTGTGTTGATGGCTGTCTAAGATGTGCTTCTACACCTGGATCCTTCGCGCTTGGCCATGTCTCACATTGATGTGTGTGTGTGTCTGCTTGTACAAAGTGGGGTGGGAAGGGGCCAGTGGTGGACCGTGTATTTTACAACTAGATCTTCAGTGGTGATCTTACGGAGGAAGGAAGCAGACGAAGCAACGAGCTGGACGACACACAAACTTGATTCCTTCTCCAACATCAAGTACAGTAAATCTCTACTGGGTCTCTGAGCACCTTCTTTCTATAACCTTTAATTCCGTGCCTTGAGGCCCAGGGAGCCTGACAACAATACATTCAGTGGAACAAAGACATGCGTGGCACATTAACATCACATACACCAGTACCGCTTCTCACACCCTCTCTTCTTCCAGCGGTTCTGGTGTCTCCTGAATTCCCCGGGGGGTGAATAGTCCTTTCTGTCCCATCTGAGACCCCTGGGACCACTTCCTCCCTCAGTCCATTATTCCCTCTTCCCCCCGGCTCACTACTCTGGGTGTAGAATCCCCCACACTGTACCACCACACAGCCCCCTTCCACCCTGCACACCCAGAAAAGGCACCAACCCCCCCTTCCCTGTCCCTTGGGCTTGAGCTGGTGCCCATAGGGGCTGTAGCGGGGGGTCGCCGATCCAGTCAAAACACCCTGCTGGTGAGGTGTACAGGAGGGCACATCAGTCTGTGGAGCGAGCGCAGGTCTCTACTGAGGCAACACCAACTTGCAGAGCCACTGACGGTGGGCGTCCGCACCGGGGAGCTTGGGCCAACACTACCTGCTCATCTGCCAACACAAAAGCGGGCTTCAGCCTGTCGATGCAGACGGTCTCCCTATGCCCCCCCCCCCACCTACCCAAGTCTAACACAAAATGCTTTTCCCCAGGTTCCAGCACCCTGAACGGTCCGTCGTACGGTAGGTGCAGCTGGGTCCGGTGCACATCGTGCCTGACAAAAACAAAACTGGTGTTCTGTAAGCTTTTCAGGACAAAGGTGCAGGGCAAGCAATGGTGGGCTGAGCTGGGCATGTTAAAAGCCTCTGTATTGTGCAAAAATTGCGCGGGCGGATCGGCCCCAGGCATGGGGTTTTCTGGTAAAAATTCCCCGGGGATCCGCAGCGGCTGTGAAAAAAAAAAACGAGTTCTGCCGGGGAGGCTGCCAGATCCTCCTTAGGCACAGAGCACAACCCTAAAAGAACCCAGGGCAGGCGGTTGACCCAATTTACATCCGTGAGCGAAGCTCTGAGCACTGCCTTAAGCGACCTGTGAAAACGCTCGCATAACCAGTTAGCCTGGGGGTTGTACGCAGTAGTGCGGTGAATTTTGAACCCCCCCAGGCACTGGGCCATCATGGACCAGAGTTCTGAAACGAATTGCGGACCCCTGTCAGAAGTGATGTCCGACGGGGATCCGAACCGTGCAACCCAAGCCAACAAAAAAGTGCAAGCCCCTTCCGCGGACGTGGTGGAAGTCAGTGGGACCACTTCAGGACAGCACGTGGTGCAGTCCACGATTGTCAAAAGGTGCGTGAAACCTTGCAACAGCGGAAGGGGTCACACCAAATCCATGTGGACGTGGTCAAACCTCCTGGCTGGGATTTGGAACGGCTCGAGGGGCGCTCTGGCATGCTTGTTCACTTTGGCCCGCTGGCACGCGATGCACACTGCAGCCCACTCTTTCATGTCCTGGCGCAAGCACGGCCAGACAAATTTCACCCCCACCAGTTTAACTGAAGCGCGCATGCCTGGATGCGAAAGGGAGTGGACTGACTCAAAAACACGGCGGCGCCAAGCGCTCCAAACCACTGGGCACAGGCAACCGGTGGAGACGTCGCAGAGCAAGGGAGGGCACACTTCTCGCACCACCCTGCTCTCCAGCTTTAACTCAACAGGCGCAGACTGGAGCGCGCAAATGTCTGCGTCCCCGGCTTGCTCCATGTCCATGGCAGGAAAATCTATTCCCATGTAGAACGGGAAGACTAACGTGTGTGACAGGCAATCGGCCACAACGTTGAGCCTACCGGCAACGTGTTGAATGTTGGTCGTAAACTCCGAGATCACGGCCAAATGCTGTTGCTGCCGGACCAACCACAGTTCCAAGACCTTGGACATCGCATACGTCAGTGGCTTATGGTCAATAAACGTGGTGACCTCGCGCCCCTCTAGCCAAAACTGGAAATGGCACATCGCCAGGCGGAGAGCCAACAATTCTCTGTAGAACATGTTGTATTTGCATTCATTGTCGCGCAAAGTTCGACTGAAAAATGTGAGCAGCTGCCATGAACCAGAGACGTACTGCTCCACCACTGCTCCTATGGCAACATCATACGTGTCCGTGGTGAGCGCTATCCGTGCCAACGGGTCAGGATGGGCTAGCAAAGTGGTGTCTGCAAGCACTGTTTTGCCATCTGTGAAAGCCTGGACTCATTCAGGAGTCCAGTCGATGCTTTCCACAGACTTCTTTTTCTTAAGTGCAGCATACAACAGCTGCATCAGCTGGGCTGCTCATGGGAGGAAACTGTTATAAAAATTGACCACTCCCAAAAACTCCTGTAGGGCCCTCATGGTCTTCAGACGCAGAAAGTCCGACATGGCGCGCACCTTATCCAGTAGCGGAATAGCGCCCTCCGGCGAAATGCAGTGGCCCAAAAAAATCGATGACTGGCACACCAAACTGGCACTTCGCTGGGTTCACTATTAGCCCGTGCGCTTCCACCCTCTAGAAAACCATCTTGAGATGGGTGATGTGCGCCTCCTCAGATGTGCTAACCGCCAAAATGTCGTCTAAGTAGACAAAAATGAAGGAGAAGTCATAGAGCACTGCGTCCATCATTCTCTAGAGGGTCTGCGCCCCGCCCTTTAATCCGAACGGCATGCGTAAAAACTCGAAAAGGCTGAAAGGAGTTATTAGTGCTGTTTTAAGATAAGATAACATAAGCCTTTATTAGTCCCACAATGGGGAAATTCCAGGATTGCAACAGCACAGGGATAGCAACACTCAGAGCAATAATTTAGAAGATAAGAAAATAAGAGCAGTGAATATACATATGTTGTGGCCACACATATGTGACCTACTTTGTGACTGATGTAAGGCCTCACATTTTAGACAAGAACAAAGACAGAGCTTCCTTGGAGATAACAGGAAGCTGTGAAGAGGTTAGCTTTGGGATGCAGGGCCTGAGACTGTGGGGGTGAATTTGGAGGATTAAAGAGGAGACGCATTGTTACTGGCGATTATAATGCAATGTGACTTGTGATGCAATTTGACTTGTGAACTGTGAGAGTCCTGGTATTTAAGGACGAGAGTTTCCTGTAATGTTTTCTTTCTTCTTTGAGATGTTGGCGAATGTGAATAAAGCTGACTTGAGAGAAACCTGTCTCATCATTTCCACATTCCCACACTGGTGACCCAAGACGAGTATGCAGCGAGAGGAGAATTCCCCCGGGCCAGCCTCGTCAGGAACCCTCAGCCAAGCGAATGCCGCTACGGTCCAGCTACTGGACTTTTGGCAGAACAATCCGCGCTCCTGGTTCCATGCGGTTGAGGCACAGTTCAACCTCCGGGGGATATTGGTAGACGACACAAAATTCTACCATGTGGTCACAAAACTGGACAACCACACGGCCCAGCATGTGGAGAGCCTGATCGACCAACCGCCGGACTGCGACAAATACGGCGCGTTGAAGGCTGCACTCATCCAGCACTTCACCCCCTCGGTTGAGGAGCGAGCAGAGAGGTTCCTGGCACTGACTGAGTTGGAAGATGACATGCCCGTGAACCTTATGGAGAAGATGTTGAGGTTGAAAGGCTCTGACGACGACCACTTCATTTTCACCCACCTCTTCCTCAGGACCCTACCGTCAGCGGCGAGAGCGACCCTGGCCAGTTCGCCACTGTTGGCCCAGTGGGACTACCGCGCGCTGGCCCGGGAGGCGCAGCGAATTGTCAACGCCAGCAGACGGCGCGCGGCCACGGCCGCTGCAGCAGAACTCAGCGCAACGACCGGAGATGGCAGGGGGCCAGGGGCAGCAGTACCAGACTCACCGACGACGGCGGCGGAGGGGGCCAGGGAACGTGGATCAGACACCCTTTGTTTCTACCATCGCCGCTCCGCAGAGAGGGCACGCAAATGTGTACCACCGTGCCAATTCAAGCGTTCGGGAAATGCCAAGACCGGGGGTCGGTAGCAGCCGCGGCCCTCGGGGAGGAGAACAAGTTGCTCTACTTGTTGGACGCACGCTCGGGGAGGCATTTCCTCGTGGACACAGGCTCCCAGTTGAGTTTCATCACACCTTCCTACGCGGACAGGCTAGCAGGTTCCAGAGGTCCCGGGGTGGCAGCAGCGAACGGCTCGTAGATTAAGACCTTTGGTGAGAGGACTCTGCTTCTGTCTCTACACGGCCGTACATTTGAGTGGACTTTTGTTGTAGCAGCAGTGAATTTCAATTTGTTGGGGGCTGATTTTTTGTGCTCACATGGTTTGTTGGTTGATCTCGCTAACAGGCGCCTGGTTAATGCACTTTCTTTTGATTCTATTCCCTGTACAGCGCGAGTGGCCCCGCCAACAGCACAAGCCAACGTCACAGCTGCAAGCGGTAAGTTCCACACACTGCTCACTCAGTTCCCAGCACTCACGGTCCCCACATTTTCGGCAACCGTCGCTAAACACGGGGTGGAACATTTTATTACCACTACCGGACCGCCCGTTTTTGCAAAAGCTCGGCGCTTGGACGCAGCTAAACTGGCCATAGCGCGCGAGGAGTTCGCCAACCTGAAGAGGTTGGGCATAATCAGGCGTTCAAACAGCCCATGGGCTTCCCCGCTACACATGGTCCCGAAGGCTGACGGCTCATGGCGACCTTGTGGCGATTTCCGCAGGTTAAACAACGCTACAGCGCACGACCGCTACCCAATCCCACATATCCAAGATTTTTCCGTTCATTTGGCAGGGGCGCGTATTTTTTCTAAGATAGATTTGGTCCGCGGTTACCACCAAGTTGGTGGTAACCGCGGTGTTATTACCGGTTGTAATTATTGTAGTTATTACCGGTGGTAAACAGCGGTAATAACTCCATTTGGCCTATTCGAGTTTTTGCGCATGCCATTCGGGCTTAAAGGGGCCGCACAGACGTTCCAACACATGATGGACGCGGTGCTGCGCGATCTCCCTTTCGTGTTCGTCTACTTGGACAATATTTTGGTAGCCAGCGCGTCCGAAGACGAACACGAAAACCACCTGGCCACAGTTTTCCGGAGGTTGGGAGATCATGGGTTAATAATCAACCCAGTGAAGTGTCAGTTTGGAGTGGTGCAGATAGATTTTTTAGGACACCACGTCTCCCCCGAAGGAGCGGTTCTGCTTCCTGACAAAGTGCGCGCTGTAGCAGATTTTCCCCGGCCGCTGACGGTCAGGGCGTTACAGGAATTTTTGGGAATGGTGAATTTTTATAACCGTTTTCTCCCCCGCGCGGCGCAACTCATGCAACCGCTGTATGCCGCGCTCAAAAAACAGAAACCCGCGAATAAGGTCGAGTGGTCCCTGGAGGGGGACCAAGTGTTCTCGGAGGTAAAAGCAGCCTTGGCAAAGGCTGCGTTGTTGGCACACCCAGACCCAACGGCCCGCATAGCGCTCACTACTGACGCGTCAGATGTGGCCATAGGGGCGGTCGTGGAGCAGCATGTGGCCGGGATTTGGCAGCCCCTCGCCTTTTTCAGCAGGACCTTGCGCGATAGTGAATGTAAATACAGCGCGTTCGACAGGGAGCTGCTGGCTCTCCATTTGGCCATCCGCCACTTTCAGTTCTGGCTAGAAGGACGCTCTTTCACCACGTTTGTTGACCACAAGCCGCTAACATTCGTGATAGCCAAGGTTTCCGAACCGTGGTCAGGCCGGCAACAGAGACAGCTGGCCGCGATCTCAGAGTTTACCACTGATATTCAGCATGTGGCGGGCAAACTGAATGTGGTGGCAGATTGCCTCTCGCGCGCCGTGGCGGCCCCAGTCAGCGTAGGAATAGATTACGCAGCCATGGCCGCGGAGCAGGTTAGTGACACGGATGTGCGCGTGCTCCAGTCTGGACCAACAGGGTTAAGGCTGGAGAACAGGGTGCTGCAAGACGGTGTTTCCCCCCTAATCTGCGATGTCTCCACTGGACGGCCGCGTCCAGTAGTACCGGCTGCGTGGCGCCGCCGCGTTTTTGACTCGATTCATTCTTTGGCGCACCTGGGAGTGCGCGCGTCGGTCAAAATGGTGGGAGAGAAATTTGTGTGGCCGAGTCTGCGCAAACAAGTTAAAGAGTGGGCAGCAGCCTGCACGGCGTGTCAGCGAGCCAAAGTACACAGGCACACGAGGGCTCCTTTGGAGCCGTTTCACATTCCTGCCAAGAGGTTCGATCACGTTCATGTGGACCTCGTGGGCCCCCTCCCGCCGTCACAGGGGTGCACACACCTTCTGACAATGGTGGACCGCACCACGCGCTGGCCTGAAGTGGTTCCTCTGGCATCAACCGCAGCCGAGGAGGTGGCGCGCGCGTTTTTAACAGCTTGGGTGGCGCGTTTCGGAGTTCCGTCGGACATTACGTCCGACAGAGGCCCTCAATTTGTGTCCGAACTTTGGTCGACGATGGCCCGCAGCCTGGGTGTCACGATTCACCGCACAACCGCGTACAATCCGCAGGCTAATGGGTTATGCAAACGTTTTCATAGGTCATTGAAAGCAGCTCTCAGAGCGTCACTGATGGATGCAAATTGGGTAGACAAGTTACCGTGGATTTTATTGGGGTTGCGTTCTGCGCCTAAAGAGGACTTAGAAGCCTCCCCAGCGGAGCTCGTGTTTGCGCAACCACTTCGGCTGTCTGGGGAGTTTCTCCCAGATAACCCCGCGCCAGACACCTCCCCGTCTCAGCTGTTGCGGAGTAACATAGAATCAAACACGCTGCCCGGCCCCGTGCACCACAGTTTTCCGCGCGTTTTTGTGCCTAAAGCTTTGAAGAACGCAGAGTTTGTTTTTGTCAGACACGATGTGCATCGAACCCCACTGCGACCGCCTTATGACGGACCGTTCAGAGTGTTGGAAACAGAGGACAAGCAGTTTTTGCTAGATTTGGGGGGTAGGGAAGAAAAAGTTGGCATAAACAGACTCAAACCCACTTTTGTGGTGGCAGATGAGCAAGTGCTGTTGGCAAGGGCCCTGCGGCGAGGTAGACCCCCACGGGGGGCTTCACAGAGTAATGTTTCCCCAGAACACCCGCAGGGACTGACAAGAGGTTTTCACCCCCAGACGGCAACCCCCCAGCGTCGCAGCGCCGCGGAGACATTGAATCCGGGCTACAGCAGATACGACAGGAGACTGAAGCCTAGACAGCATGCAGACTGATGTGTATTGATTCTATCACGGCATGCATACTGTATTCTCTGGTTCGTCTAAAATGTTTTGGGGGGGGCTGGTGTGGCCACACATATGTGGCCTACTTTGTGACTGATGTAAGGCCTCACATTTTAGACAAGAACAAAGACAGAGCTTCTTTGGAGATAACAGGAAGCTGTGAAGAGGTTAGCTTTGGGATGCAGGGCCTGAGACTGTGGGGGTGAATTTGGAGGATTAAAGAGGAGATGCATTGTGACTGGCGATTATAATGCAATGTGACTTGTGATGCAATTTGACGTGGAACTGTGAGAATCCTGGTATTTAAGGACGAGAGTTTCCTGTAATACTCTCTTTCTTCATTGAGATGTTGGCGAATGTGAATAAAGCTGACTTGAGAGAAACCTGTCTCGTCATTTCCACATTCCCACAATGTACACATAAATATATATACACAGTGCAGAGCATAGTAGCTAGATGCAATTAACAGCATAACTGTCTATTTAGTTATCCTACATAGTATGAATATGTACCCATACATGTTGTCACCCTCCGTAGCGACTGATATTGTCCTAGTTGTATACTGGAGGGGACCATTTGTGTAAGTCTGTTGCGTCTTTTGCATTCAATACTATTAGGTTGTCACGTTTTTATTTTTTTTGCTATCTCTGCGAGCAGCCCTGCTTAGGTTATAAAGTCTGACAGCCGTAGGTAGGAAGGACCTGCGAAACCTCTTGGTTGCGCACCTAGGATGATGTAGTCTACTGCTAAATGAGCTCCTCAGTGCATTCAGTATGTCCTGCATAGGGTGGGGCTCGGACTCCAGCAGAGATGACAGTTTAGCCACCATCCTTCTCTCTCCCATCTCCTCCACTGGGTCAAGGCGTTGCCCCAGGGCAGAGCTAGCTTTCTTGATCAGTTTGTTCAGTCTCTTCCTATCGGCTGCAGTAATGCCACTACCCCAGCAGACCACCCCAAAAGTGATGGCTGATGCCACCACCGTGTCGTAGAATGTCTTCAGGAGCACCCCTTGTACACCAAAAGACCTGAGCCTCCTCAGTAGGAACAGCCTGCGCTGTCCCTTCTTGTAGAGTGCATTGGTATTGTGTGACCAGTCTAGTTTATTGTTCAGATGAACATCCAGGTACTTGTAGGATGTCACCATCTCAATGTCTGTTCCCTGTATGTTTACTGGTGCTGTGAGGGGTTGTCCTTGCCTGTGGCAGTCCACCACCAGCTCCTTAGTTTTCCTCGCGTTGATCTGGAGGCAGTTCCGATGGCACCAGTCCATGAAGTCCTGGATAAGTCCTCTGTACTCAGCTTCATCTCCGTTGGAGATGAGGCCGATGATCGCAGAGTCGTCAGAGGACTTCTGTAGATGGCAGTGTGTTGTGTTGTGTGAGAAGTCCGCAGTATAAACGGTGAACAGGAAGGGAGCCAAAACCGTTCCCTGGTGGGCCCCCGTGCTGCCGATGATCGTGTCGGATACACAATCCTGGGTTCTCACAAACTGTGGCCGGTTTGTGAGGTAGTCCAGGATCCACGATGACAGGTGCTGGTCCACCCCTGCACACAGGGAACATCTTCCGCACGCACCAGAAGATGGCGGTAACCGCGGACAAGATCCACTTTCGAAAAAGCATGCTTCCTGGCCAGGTGCACAGAAAAATCCTGGATGTGTGGAATGGGATAACGATCATGTTCCGTGGCGTTGTTCAAGCGCTGGAAATCGCTGCATGGTTGCCACGACCCGTCGGCCTTAGGCACCATGTGTAATGGGGATGCCCATGGGCTGTTGGAGCCCCTGACGGTGTCCAACTGCTCTAAGTTGGCAAACTCCTTGCGCGCGCTGGCCAGTTTAGCCGTGTCCAGGCACCGAGGTCCCACTAACACCAGCGGGCCTTTTGTAGTTATGAAATGTTCCACCCCATGTTTCGTTATCGTAGCTAAAAAATTCGGGACCGTGAGTGCTGGGAACTGTGCAAGTAAATGCTGGTACTTACCCCCTTACATTAGCCAGTGTTGTTGACCCACCTCCCCAAGCTGTGCAAGGCAGGGAGGTGAAAGAGACAGCGTCCACTAAACATCTGTTGGCAACATTAACTAATAACCCATAAGCACATAATCTGCGCCTAAAATTTTTTTTTTTTTTAGATTTAGTATACTTTTTTGATCCCCAGAGGGGAAATTGAGGGCATCCACCACCTGGATGGATGAAGCAGTCACGATATGGCGCTATCCCTAAACCATTCACACACACACTCATACCTAGGGCCACTTTAGAGTCTCCAATTAACCTAACCTGCATGTTTTTGGCATGTGGGAGGAAACCGGAGAAATCCCAGAGTAAACCCACGCAAACACGGGGAGAACATGCAAACTCCACACAGATCACTGTTGGTCGGGGGCTGGAATTGAACCCACGATCCCACGATCCCCACAATCCCCCGGCCAAGGGTAAGCTGTGCTGCCGCAGTGCTAACCATTGCGCCACCGTCCAGCCCAAATGGGGGCAGAACATGCAGCTACCACAAAGTCCCACTGGAAATTGCGTCCGTGCAAGCATATCGTCGGTGTCTGTTCGCCAAACATCCTGATGGTGGATCTGTTGGTGGCCGTGAGTTCGGGACCGTTGCCTCCTGCCAACCTGTCTGCGCTGACTGGCAGGATGAGGCTCTTCTGGGAACTGGAGTCCACCAAAAACCGTCTCCCAGATCGTGTGTCCGTGACATAAAGCAGCTTGTTCCTGCCGCCAGCGGTTTCAGCTCCTACAGACTGCCGGCTGTGCCATCTTCCTGGCTTCTTGAATTGGCATGGCGGCAGGCAGCACTAGGCATTCGAGCCGAAAAGGCGATGATAGAAACAGATCACCCCATTCCTCTGTCTCTTGGTGTCCGTCCGTGCTACCATGAATGGCTCCTCGACCTTGTTGGAGTCCCTCGTGGATGCCGGTGTCACTGCCTGCACGCTGAGAGTCCTGGTTGCCACAGTGATGCAGTCCGCTGCCTGCGCCAGGGCGCGGTAGTCTTTGGTAACCAGCCATGACGAGTTGGCCAGGATCGTCCTCGCTGTAGCAGGTAGGTTCCTGAGGAACAAGTGGGTGAACAGGAAAGACTTGCTGTCCTTCCGCCCTCAGTGCCAACATGCTCTCCATGAGCTCCACAGCTGATCTGTCACCTAACTCTGAACGTGTTAGGAGTCTCTCTGCCCTCTCACTGTCAGACAGGGTATAGCGCTGGAGTAGCATCCGCCTGAACGCTTCGTATTTCCTTTGGGCCGGCGGCTCCTGGAGCAGGCTCATCACCTGTGGTGTGGTGCGCGCATCCAGCGCAGCAACCACACAGTAATATTTCATGTCGTCCATTGTTATCCCGCGGAGTGCGAACTGGGCTTCTATATGCAGGAACCATGCGGTCAGGTTGCGAAGCCAGAAATCTGGGAGCTTGACTGAAACAGCGCACGCGGCGCTGGTACTCTCCCTCCAGGTAGTCTCCGGGGCAGTACTCGACTCATTCTCCATGGCACATCTTAGAGTCACCAATGTGGAGAAAGGAAGCAGACGAGGCAACGAGCTGTACGACACACAAACTTTATTCCTTCTCCAACATCAAGTACAGTAGTATCTCTGAGTCTCTGAGTACCTTCTTTTTATAACCTTTAATTCCATGCCTTGAGACCCAGGGAGCCCGACAATACATTCAGTGGAACAAAGACATGCGTTGCACATTAACATCACAAAACGCCAGTACCGCTTCTCACACCCTCTCTTCTTCCAGCAGTTCTGGTGTCTTCTGAACTCCCCGGGTGGCGAATAGTCCTTTCTGATCTGTCTGAGACCCCCCGATACCACTTCCTCCTTCAGTCCATTATTCCCTCTTCCCCCGGCTCACTACCCTGGGTGGAGAATCCCCCACACCGTACCACCACAATCTACCCAATTTAAGTGCCATTCATACCAAGCACCATAAAAATAACCTATAGGGCCGTTCACACAAATCATGCTAAAGAAACTTTACCTATAAAATTGTAGTTTTAAAAATCTTTACCTTTTCATTTTCCATTGAATGTCTCCATTTCCCTGCGCATTTGTTCGTTGAGCTGCAGATCCACTACTGTTTCCCCAAAGGTTTAAAAGCACACTTATCCAGCTGGCGGCTATGCTTTGGTGTCTCGCTGCTGCCTTGGTTAAGGCCCTGTCACACCTAGACGATTCAGACAGTGTTTGTAAAATGTTTGAAAAATTATGGAGAATATGCTGGAATACGTTGAATCAGTTATGGCTCACTTTTGTCTAAGTTAAGTGAATGCTGAAGCAGGCTGGTATACCAGCTCCTTTGAAAATTAATTTTCAGCATGCTGAAAATTTTCCGACATATCCAGCGTATGGCTGATACGTCCCGCATTTGCAGAGCAAATGGCATATTTGCAGCGTTGGTTTACATGGAAAAACGTACAGAGCTCTCTGTCTGCAGCGCATACGCATGCACACACACATACACACACACATAGCTAAACATACTTTATAATGGTACCTGTCGGGGGGGTGGTTTACATTTAACTGAAGTCTTTACAATCATCTGTCCTGTGTTCTGATAAATATGCCAGAATGTCAAAACACTGGAGGAGGAGGATCCAATCAGCTGATTGCCTGAAGCACAGAGCTCAGCTGTTTACTTTGCTGTTGGCTGCACCTCCCAGCAAAAACACACTCCATGTATTATCTTGGTTTTATTTTTTTCACTTTATTGAAAATAAACTTTTTTTTTATCACCATCAGTTCGTGTGCCTTTGAGCCAGGTTGTGACAACTGTTATCTGATGTTCCTGATGTGTCACATCAGCTGTTTTAGGCATGACTGATCTGACAGATTTGACAGCTCTGCCAGGTTGGTCACGCCCCCCACCATGGTGTTTGGAGGGGAGAATCATCTGGGCTGAACAGAGATGATCTCTCCCAAAACTAGGATTCATGGATCGGGAGGCAACAGCAGTTTGGCATGACTGCGCTATGCAGAAGTTAGACTATTGTTGTGCATAAGTTGTGAATGTCAGCAACACGCTGAGCATTCGTTGGTTTAAGTTACTATTACTTAATTACCATATGTCCAAGTCATTATGGATACGCGATGCATATGGCCAGAAGTGAAAATTTTGGTGTATCCCAGCATTTTAGACCAATTTTTATAAGTTTGGCGAACGCTGCCTAAATCATCATGGTGTGACAGACAGCTCAAGCTTGCAAACCGTCTGGATCTAAGTATCTACTTGATCAGCTGCAAACAACAGGCATTCCCAGCAAGATAATTTGCAGCACTCCTCGGAGCCTGTAATCCAAGGATACTGCTCGTTGTTAATATGGAAGTGATGGACAAATCCTTTCCCCGGCTGAGACAGGCCTGCTAGCTTCAGGGTTGGCCGACCTCTCTTCACAATGACCAGCTTTTCTTGAAGTCTGTCTGGAAAATTGATTTTTTTAAATATCAGTGACCAAATCATTTTCCTCTCCCCTGTCAGTCATTGTGGGTGGAAAAACATCTATTATATTTAAACAGATACAGTATATTGTAGCTGCTTAAGCAAGTCCTTGCACTGGCGGTTTGCTAGCTAGGATCCTCTGCATTGTGGGTGGAAGAGTCTAACCATCCAATCAAAAGATGTGAAAATGCTGATGTTCTCGGATGCCTTCTATGCGTACCCCTGGACGTACAGAAGACATCTGATTGGTTAAAGCAACAGGATAAGTTTAACAGTTAATTTAACCTACAGAGCCGCACTGTTAATTCCTAAAGGCTCAAGGCAGAATTGCTTGACCCTGGCAACACAGAAAGCTGAAATATGATTGGACAAAAAAAAACTCTAACACGCATTACGCTACTGGAAGGAGTGCAACCAAGAGAAAAGCTACAAAATGAAGACAATAGACTATTGGGAATAATTTAATACATCCTCATGGAACAAATATGTTGTAAAGGTTGTCAATGTAACTTTGATAGTATTTAGGCCAGCAGAGAAGGCTTTGCTGGCACTGAGGGTCCACCACTGGAAGGGGCATAATTGTGTTTTTAATTTGTAAAGCACTTTGTGCTCCATTTTTTTATATGAAAAGTGCTATATAAATGAAGTTTTGATTCACTGATTGATATTAACGATACACAAAAGAAATTCAATATTACACTTAACTCCATCACTGAACGGTGATATAAACTAAAATACAGTAATTACAATGGTGACTGAACAACTCCCATTCCCCAAAGTGCAAGATACACTATTATGAATATATAAGTGATAAAAGATCACACCAATACTGCAAGTGATCTGACAAACAAATAAACTAGGGATTTGAAACGGTTGCTAATACTGGATGTCCCATTCATTTTCAATATTTAGGTATTCTGTAATTAATATTCACACAGTCAAATAAATCTTAGTGCCATTTACTCCCTTTTATCTTCGTCAAAGTCTAACATGTGATTGCCTACATATAGGCTACACCTCTTTGTATTCCACTTTCAAACCTACATTTGGGCCTGGAAAGCCTGATTGGGATACCTGTTTCAGACAGGAATACTTGTGTTCTACGGGCGATGCACTAGTTCTGCACTAAAAGTCAAACTGTGAACTAAAGCAGTGGTTGAGGGGATTGTCTGATATGATGGAGGTTGTATGTTTGAATCCTCCCAGGGACTTTTGATTCTTCTGTGCATCACACCTCTCCTGTGCATTTTAAAACCTAATGTGTAGGTAACCTAATGTGCACACACTTAGGCTTTAAATGCTGTTGCTAAACAGTACAAAACCTTTAAGTCTGCTTGCTGCTGTATTATCTTGTAAATCTGAAACTTGTGCCTTAAATTTTTGAATTTTTCCCGCAATGTCACAGGTTTCTTCGCTTAAGGGAGCCTCATGGTGTTTGGGATCGGGACTGAATCCTAACGCTAAAATGTCTTAGCATTCAATAGCATTTCTCCTCTTGGTTCCTCCCTGTTAATCCGCTAGACACCCCAGAGATGGAGGTGATTAAAAACGTGGTTTCGCTGAAGTGTGAGACGCCCCGGGACAAAATAGTTCTCTATGAAGCGATTGTGAAATTTTCACACCGACTTCGGGGAAATGCAATCAAGACGCTGTCACACATAGACAAGAGGCTGACGAATCAAGCGGCCGTCTTTGACATCCTCACCCCTGTGTGAACTGAGCTTAAGTGAGTAGTTTTACTGCATGACATTGTTTTAAGTCTTGAGTCATTTTTGAGGAAAAAACCTGTACTTTTACTCAAGTACATTTGGTCATACTCTTTGATTTTTGTTTTTACTGACTTGAAAACTGCTTAGAAATGTTTTTGTTTACAGAGCCGTTTCTGGCTATAAAGCAGAGTACACAAATGTAACCCCCCCCCCCCCCAGTCACTAGGGGGTTCCAAAGATTTAAAGGTACCCTCAACATTGCTTTTTTTTTTTTTTTTTTTTTTGAGGAAAGTTAAAATTAACTTTCACTTTTATTCTCTTAAACTAGCAACTTTTTTTTGTAAATTTGCAACTTTATTGAATTATTTTTTTAATTTGCTACATTTTCCCTTTAGTTTTATTTTCTTCATTGTAAATTTGTAACTTTTTCTCATAAAATTGCAACTTTCCATTTAATTCAATACTTTGTTCATGATAGATCAGCAACTTTTTCTCATAAATATTCTTGTAATTTTCAGATTTTTTTCATGTAAATTTTCTACATTTTGGCTCATAAATTTATAACATTTATTTAACATTCCATCTAGCTACATTGCTCCGCACTGTGTGTGTTTATATACTTGCATATTTATTCCATCTAGCTACAATGCTCTGCACTGTGTGTTCATATATTCATATATTTATTCCATCCAGCTACAATGCTCTGCACTGTGTGTCTGTGTGTGTGTGTATATATATATATATATCTTATAGTAATATGTACATATGTATATTAGCTGCTCTTGCTTGCTTGTTTTTTTGTTTTGTTTTTTTCTTGCCTTCTGATTGTTGCTCTGAGTGTTGCTATCCCTGTGCTGTTGCAATCCTGGAATTTCCCCGTTGTGGGACTAATAAAGGCTTATCTTATCTTATCTTATCTTATTTTTTGTGCAATTTTTCCTTATAAATTTGTATAAATTCCTTATAAATTTCTTTTAAACTCACTACTTTTTTCCCATTGTAGATTAGCTACTTTTTTCTTCAGAAATTTAAATTTTTTGCTTAGAAATTTGTGCATTTTTTCTCGCAAATTTACAACCTTTTTCTCACAAATTTGCAACTTTTTCTTCTAAATTTGTGCATTTTGTCTTGCGAATTTGCAACTTTTTTCTTTTAAATTTACTTCTAAACTTGCTCCCATTTTCTCATGAAATTTAAACCTTTTTGTCATAAATTTGTGACTTTTTTCTTGTAAATATTCATTTTTTCTTTTAAATTTACTACTTTTTCCATTGTATATTTGCAACTGTTTTCCCATAAATTTTCAACTTTTTTGCTTGTAAATTTGTGAATTTTTGTTTGGTAAATCTGCAACTTTTTCTCCAAAAATTGTGCATTTTTTCTTGCAAATTTGCAACTTTTTTTCTTTTAAATTTGCAGCTTTTTAAACAAGTTTTATAAATTGGTGGGGGGGGGGGGGGCGGGTTTCTGATAAATTTAAACTTTTTTACTTGGAAATTTGTGAATTTTTTGCTTGTGAATTTTGTGCTTTTTTGCTCATAAATTTGTGTCATTTTTTTTGTAAATTTGCAACTTTTCCTTATAAATTTAATGACTTATCTTCTAAATGTGCTTATTGTGTGTAGATATATGCTATATATGTGTAGATTAGCAACTTTTTTAGCCACAAATTTCAGGTTTTTTGCTTGGGAATTTGTGCATTCTTTCTAGCAAATTCATAACTTTTTTCCTCACAAATCTGCAACTTTTTCTTATAAATTTGTGCATTTTTTTCTTGCAAATTTGCAACTTTTTCTTTTAAATTTGCAGCTTTTTTGAACAACTTTTTCATCATAAATTAGCATTTGTTCTGATAAATTTAAACTTTTTTACTTGGAAATTTGTGATTTTATTTTTTTTTTTTTGCAATTTTTTTTTTTTTTTGCTCATAAATTTGTTCCTTTTTCTAAAAAAAATTGTAGCTTTTTCAAGTTGCATTGTGACTTTTTCCATGCAACTTAGTGACTTTTATCTTGTAAATTTGCATCTTTTTTCCTTTAAAATTTACTACTTTATTTAATTTTAGATTAGAAACTTTTTTCTTCATAAATTTCAACTTTTTTGCTTGGAAATTTGAGCAATTTTTTCTAGCAAATTCACAACTGTTTTCTCGTTAATTTGCAACTTTTTAATATAAATTTCTGCATTTTTTTTTCTTGCAAATTTCAACTTTTTTGTTTGAAATTTGATACTAAAGTTGCTCCATTTTTCCCATGAAATTTACACCTTTTTCTCATAAATTTGTGACTTTTTTTCTTGTAAATATGCATTTTTTTAAATTTACTACTTTTTTCCCCTGTATATTTGCAACTTTTTCTCCATAAAATTTCAACTTTTTTGTTTGAAAATGTGTGATTTTTTTTCTAGTAAAGTTGCAGTGTTTTCAGTTAAATTCAATACTTTGTTCCAGATACATTAGCAACTCTTTCTCATAAATTTTCTTATAAATTTGTACCTTTTTCTAGTAAATTTGCAACTTTTCCTTTGTAATTTGTCACTTTTTTCTTTTTTTTCTTTTAAATTCACATTTTTTCTTGGAAATTTGTGCATTTTTTTCTAGCAATTTCACAACTTTTTTCTCAGATTTTTTTTCTTATTAATTTGAACATTTTTTTTGTTGCAAATGTGACTTTTTTCTTTTAAACTTGCTACTAAATTTGCTCCATTTTTTAATGAAATTTAAATAATTTTATCACAAATTTGTGACTTTTTTCTTGCAAATATGCATTTTTTTCTTTTAAATTTACAACTTTTTCCAAAGTATATTTGCAACTTTTTTCCATAAAATTTCAACTTTTTTGCTTGTAAATTTAAAAACCAATTCTTAAATTTGGCACTTTTTTCATGGCAGATTAGAAGCTTTTTTCTTCAAGATTTACAACTTTTATGTTAGGAAGTTTTTGCATTTTTTTCCTAGCAAATTCACAACTTTTTCTCATAATGTTGTGCATTTTTTCTTGCAAATTTAAAACTTTTTTCATCATAAATTAACATTTTTTTCCTCATAAATCTGTACATTTTTGTTGCAAATTTGAAACTTTTTTCTTTTAAGCTTACTAAACTTGCTCCATTTTTTTCTAATGAAATTTAAAACTTTCTCATAAATGTCTTTTTTTCCTTGCAAATATGCATTTTTTTTCTTTTAAATTTATCACTTTTTCCACTGTATATTTGCAATTTTTTTCCCATAAAATTTCAACTTTTTTGCTTGTTAATTTTTCCAGAAAGATTTCTTAAATTTGCCTCTTTTTTCATGGTAGATTAGCAGCTTTTTCATACAAAAAATGTTCATTTTTTTGCTAGAAATTTGTGCATTTTTTCTAGAAAATTCACAACTTTCTCTCATAAATTAGCATTTTTTTCCTCATAAATTTCAACTTTTTTTACTTGGAAATTTGTGACTTCTTTCCATGTAAATTTGTGACGTTTACGTTGTAAATTTGCATTTTTTTTTTCTTTTAAATTTACTGTTTTTTTCATCATAGATTATCAACGTTTTTTTCTTGGAAATTTGTGCATTTTTTTCTTGTAAATTTACTATTTTGTCTCAAATTTGATACTTTTTTCTTGTAAATTCACTACTTTTTTCATCATAGATGAGCTTTATTTTCTCATAAATTTTGGTTACATTTTAATTCTATATGGTTGATTCTTTTTTTATTTTTATCTAGACAGTGACTCAGACTTTTATGCATTTACTGTTTTTGTAAGAAAAGATTTTTTAAAAATTATTATTATTATTATTATTATTATTGGGGCAGCGCGGTGGCGGAGTGGTTAGCGCTGCAGCAGCACAGCAAGTCACCCTTGGCCGGGGGATCCCTGGTTCGATCCCAGCCCCCGACCAACAGTGATCTGTGTGGAGTTTGCATGTTCTCCCCGTGTCTGCGTGGGTTTACTCCGGGATTTCTCCGGTTTCCTCCCACATGCTAAAAACATGGAAGTTAGGTTAATTGGCATCAAAACTTGGGATTCTAAATTGTCCTTAGGTCTGACTGTGAGAGTGAATGGTTGTCTGTCTCTCTGTGTTGGCCCTGCGATGGACTGGCGATCTGTCCAGGGTGTACCCTGCCTCTCGCCCAAAGATGCTGGGATAGGCTCAAGCCCCCCCCCCCCCTCCCCCGCGACCCAAAAAGGATTAAGCGGAAGAAGATGGATGGATTATTATTATTTTAAAGGGTTTCAACTCTTCCCTCTTACAAAAATATGTCCCCTCATACACAATGTTGCATATAGGGCCCCCAAAAGGACCTCAGAAGGATTACTAACAGCCCTGCTTGAGTGATTATAATAGCACTACTTTTAGTTGAGTTCATTTTCTGTCTACTGATTACTGATCTGTATATCATCTTAAAATAAAAAGTTTAATATCAGTTTTGTGTTTCTGGCTGCAGGCGCCTCTGGATGGACGGATGGGAAAATTCTGACAGCTGACTGAAGGAAAAAAAGTGTAGACTAATCAGAGTCAGAGAGCTGACAAAAGCTCCCCCGGGGTCATGGTTCTCAAAGTCTTTCCTGTCAGATGTCAACAGATGATGGCAGAGTCTCACAGCCTGTCTCCGCTCAGAAAAAAAAGATCTGTTGGCTAAGACTGGATCAGATGGAGGAGAAAACAAAGACCTTCAGCCTAAAGGTCCATGAGAGAAGTGACAGGGCCGTTTTGAGCTTTTGGCGGACCCTGTGCAAAGATTGTATTGTGGAGAAAGGAGGCAGGCGAGGCAACGAACTGGATGACACAGAAACTTTATTCTTTCTCCAACGTAACTTACAGCAAAAAAAGATCCCGGGTCTCTGTGCATTCCTCTTTTATAACTTTAAAACCATGCATCGAGACCCGGAACTTCCAACCGTCATATATTATGCTTAGAACAAAGCCTGTGTGGCACATAACGCCAGCGCCACTCTGATGCCCTTCTTCTCCAAGAGGCTCCGGCATTTACTCCTCTCCCCGGGGGACTCATAGTCCTTACTGTCCCATCTGATACCCCTGGTTACACCTCCTCTTTAGGTTCATTGTTCCCTGGGTAGAGAAGTCCAACACCATGCCCCCACACAGCCACCCCCCGAACACCCAGAAAAGTCACTAACCCCCCCCCCCCCCCCCATCCTTTGGGCTTGAGCTGGCACCCATAGCAGCTGTAGCGGGGGGGTCACTGATCCAGTCGAACTGCCCTGCTAGCAGGGTGTACAGGAGGGCACATCAGTCTGTGGAGGGAAAATGGGAGGGGGAGAAAACACAGCAGCTTTGTGAGCCCAAGATCACCAACTTGCGGAGCCACCAACGATGGACGTCCGCACCGAGGAGCTTGGGCCAATACCACCTGCTCGTCTGCCAACACAAAAGCGGCCTTCAGTCTGTCGATACAGACGATCTCCCTACGTCCCCCCAAGTCTAACACAAAATGCTTCACCCCAGGTTCCAACACCCTGAACAGTCCATCGTACGGTGGGCCCAGCGGGGTCCAATGCGCATTCTGCCTGACAAAAGCAAAACTGGTGTTGTGTAAGGTTTTTGGGACGAAAGTGCAGGGAAAACAATGGTGGGCCAAGCCCAGTACGTTAAAAGCCTCCGTATTGTGCAAAAATTGCATGGGCGGATCAGCCTCCGACACGGGGTTTTCTGGTAAAAACTCTCCGGGGATCCGCAGCGGCTGAGAAAATACGAGTTCTGCCAGGGAGGCTGCCAAATCCTCCTTAGGTGCAGAGCGCAACCTTAAAAGAACCCAGGGCAGGCGGTCGACCCATTTGCATCTGTGAGCAAAGCTCTGAGAGGTACCTCAAGTGACCTATGAAAACGTTTTTATAACCAGTTAGCCTGGGGGTTGTACGCAGTAGTGCGGTGAATTTTTCACTCCCAGGCTCTGGGCCATCGTGGACCAGAGTTCCAAAATGAATTGTGGACCCCTGTCGGAAGTGATGTCCGACGGGGATCCAAACCGTGTGACCCAAGCCAACAAAAAAAGCACGAGCCACTTTTGCAAACGTGGTACAAGCCAGCGGGACCACTTCAGGCCAGCGCGTGGTGCGGTCCATGATTGTTAAGAGGGGCGTAAAACCTTGCGACAGTGGGAGGGGTCCCATCAAATCCATGTGGACATGGTCAAACCTCCTGGCCGGGATTTGGAACGGCTCGAGGGGGGCTGTTCTGTGCTTGTGCACTTTTGCCCGCTGGCACACAACGCAAGCTGCAGCCCTCTCTTTCACATCCTTGGGCAAGTGCGGCCAGGTGAATTTCGCCCCCACTAGCTTCACCGAAGCGCGCACTCCCGGATGCGAAAAGGAGTGGACTTACTCAAAAATGAGATGGCGTCAAGAGCTCAGAACCACTGGGCGCAGGCGGCTGGTGGAGACGTCGCAGAGCAAGGGAGGGAATCAGAATCAGAATCAGAATCAGAATCAGATTTATTGCCATTGTTCATGTAGTACACAAACTAGGAATTTGTCTCGGTGCAATGCTGCAACATTAAACATGATAAAATAAAAGACCGTGACCAGGGTGTGAGGGATCGGCTATGATCCGGCCAGCACGCCTCCGGGTCCTGGAGATGTACAGATCCTGGAGAGATGGGAGCTTGCAGCCGATCACCTTCTCAGCAGTGCACACGACGCGCTGCAGCCTTAGTCTGTCCCTGGCAGTGGCTCCTGCGTACCACACAGTTATGGAGGTGGTGAGGATGGACTCGATGATGGCTGTGTAGAACTGCACTAACATCTTGGTGGGTAGCTTGAGCTTCCTCAGCTGCCGCAGGAAGAACATCCTCTGCTGGGCCTTTTTGACGAGGGAGCTGATGGTCGGCTCCCACTTGAGGTCCCTGGTGATGGTGGTGCCTAGGAAGCGGAAGGAATCAGCAGTGGTGATGGGAGAGCCTGTGAGGGTGAGGGGGGGCAGAGGGGTTGTGACTTTCCTGAAGTCCACAATCATCTCCACTGTCTTCAGAGCGTTCAGCTGCAGGTTGTTGTTGTTGCACCAGGACGCCAGCTGGGCCACCTCTCTCCTGTAGGCGGACTCGTCGCCATTGGAGATGAGCCCGATGAGGGTGGTGTCGTCCGCAAACTTGATCAACTTGACAGACTGGTGGCTGGAGGTGCAGGAGTTGGTATAAAGGGAGAAGAGTAGGGGGGAAAGTACACAGCCCTGGGGTGATCCGGTGCTGATGCTAGCAGAGTCTGAGACAGTCTTTCCCAGCCGCACATGCTGCCTCCGGTCCGTCAGGAAGTCGGTGATCCACCTGCAGAGGGAGTCAGGCACGTTGAGCAGGGACAGCTTGTCCCGGAGCAGAGCGGGGCGGATGGTGTTGAATGCGGAGCTGAAGTCCACAAACAGGATCCTGGCGTAGGTTCCCGGGGAGTCCAGGTGCTGCAGGATGGAGTGGAGGGCCAGGTTGACTGCGTCGTCTACAGACCTGTTGGCTTGGTAGGCAAACTGCAGCGGGTCCAGGAGGGGAGTGGTGATGGACTTGAGGTGGGGCAGGACCAGGCGCTCAAAGGACTTCATGACTACAGAGGTGAGCGCTACAGGTCTGTAGTCATTAAGTCCAGTGATCCGTGGCTTCTTGGGGACAGGGATGATGGTGGAGGATTTGAGGCAGAGCGGCACGTGGCATAGCTTAAGGGAGGTGTTAAAAATGTCTGTGAAGACAGGAGCCAGCTGTTTCGCACAGTGTCTCAGGGTGGAGGGAGACACGCCGTCCGGACCGGGGGCCTTGCGCGGGTTCAGTCTGGAGAACTGTTTGAGCACGTCCTGCTCACTGATGATAAGGGCAGGGGGGAGGAGGGGGGGCGCCTTTGATGAAGTAGGGATCGTGGAGGCTGTGGAGCTGGAGAGAGGGGGGGAGTTGGACACAGATGACGAGGTGTCAAAACGGGCATAGTGTTGGGACAGTCTTTGACAAAGGGCTTTGTCATCCTGACCTTTAGGAGCCTGAGGCCAATAGTTGGTGATTTGCCTCAGTCCTCTCCACACAGAAGCCGAGTCATTAGCAGTGAACTGCTGCTGGAGTCTCTCAGAATACACAGATTTAGCTCTCCTCAGCTCTCTGTTAAACCGATATTTGACCTCCCTGTAGCAGTCCCTGTCTCCACTTTTCAGCGCTGCTTCCTTCTCCTTCCTGATCTGTCTGAGTTTAGCTGTGAACCAGGGCTTGTCATTAGAGTAACTCACCCTGGTGTGCGTTGGAAGAATGTCCTCCTCACAAAAGTGGATATAAGAGTTCACAGTGTCCGTGTATTCATCCAGATCATGCGTGGCTGGTTATTTCCATGCACGTTTCCAGCTTCTCCTCAGCTTCACTGGTCCATTTCTTCGTAGTGCTCACAACAGGTTTGGTGAGCTTCAATCTCTGTCTGTATGTGGGAATGAGGTGGACCATCACGTGATCAGATAATCCCAGCGCAGCGCGGGGAACAGCGCGATATGCGTCTTTCACTGTGGTGTAACAGTGATCCAGCGTGTTTATTCCTCTGGTGGGGCATTTAATAAACTGTTTGTAGCGGGGGAGATCGTGGCTCAGATTGCTCTGGTTAAAGTCGCCAACCACAATAACCAGAGAGTCTGGAAAAATCCGCTCCGTGTGTTGGATGTGATCCGCGAGCACGCGCTGAGCTTCGCGCGTGTCCGCATCGGGAGGGACGTACACAGCGGCGAGGATGAATGAGGCAAACTCCCGCGGGGAATAAAATGGCTTGCAGTTAATAAAAAGAAATTCCAGGGCGGGAGAACAGTGTTTGGAAATTACCGTTACATCAGAGCACCAGCTGCTGTTGATGTAAAAGTAGACTCCGCCTCCTTTGGTCTTGCCGGAGAGCTCTGTGTCACGATCAGCACGAAACAGCTGAAATCCCTCGAGGCGCAGCGCGCTGTCCGGTGTGTTTTCCCTGAGCCAGGTCTCGGTGAAACAGAGGGCAGCCGAGGAAGCGAGGTCCTTAAAATGCATCAGCAGTCTCAGTTCATCTACCTTGTTAGAGAGAGAGTTGGTATTGGACAGAAATATGCCAGGCAACGCCGTGCGCGTGCCTCTCCTGCGAAGCCGGACGAGAGCGCCCGCTCGTCTTCCTCTCTTTCGCCGTCTTACTTTTCGAGCCAAGCAATGAACCAGATCGGCGGCAGGAGCTAAAAAAACTGGGAGTAGGTCCGTGGGAGTGAAAGTCCCACGGAGGGCACCCTTCTTGCACCACCCTGCTCTCCAGCCTTAACCCAGTAGGCGCAG
The DNA here is from genome assembly GCA_020510985.1 of Pholidichthys leucotaenia. Classification (NCBI taxonomy): domain Eukaryota; kingdom Metazoa; phylum Chordata; class Actinopteri; order Cichliformes; family Pholidichthyidae; genus Pholidichthys; species Pholidichthys leucotaenia. The sequence continues at coordinate 225,589,217 of CM035838.1, read as the reverse complement.
ACTGGAGTGCGCAAATGTCTGCGTCCCCGGCTTGCTCCGAGGCCATCGCGGGGAAATCTATTCCCATGTAGAGTGGGGAGACTAATACGCGCGGCTCGCAATCGGCCACGACATTGAGCTTACCAGCGACATGTTGAATGTCGGTAGTAAACTCCGAAATCGTGGCCAAATGCCATTGCTACCGGACCTACCACAGTTCTGAGACCTTGGCCATCACGTACATCAGCGGCTTATGGTCCACGAATGCAATGAACTTGCGCTCCTCTAACCAAAAACTGGAAATGGCACGTCGCCAGGTGGAGAGCCAGCAATTCCCTATCGAATGTGTTGTATTTGCATTCGTTGTCGCGCAAAGTTCAGCTGAAAAATGCAAGCGACTGCCACGAACCTGAGACGTACTGCTCCACCACTGCCCCTATGGCAACATCAGATATGTCCGTCGTGAGCGCTATCCGTGAAGACAAATCCGGGTGGGCTAACAATGCGGCATCCACAAGTGCTGTTTTGGCATTACTAAAAGCCTGGACTTGCTTGAGAGTCCAGTCAGTGGCTTCCGTGGGCTTCTTTTTTCTTAAGCACGGCATACAATGGCTGCATCAGCTGGGCTGCCCAGGGGAGGAAACGGTTATAAAAATTAACCATTCTCAAAAACTCCTGTAGTGCTCTCACGGTCTGTGGGTGCAGAAAGTCCGACACAGTGCACACCTTATCCGGTAACAGAATCATGCCCTCCGGTGAAATGCAGTGGCCCAAAAAATCAATCTCTGGCACACCTAACTGGCACATCGCCGGGTTAACTATCAGCCCGTGCACCTCCAACCTCTGGAAAACCGTCTTGAGATGGGCGATGTGCTCCTCCTTGGACACTCTAGCTACCAGAATGTCATCTAAGTAGACAAAATCGAAGGACAAGCCGCGAAGCACTGCGTTCATCATCATCTGGAAAGTCTGCGCCGCACCTTTTAATCCAAACAGCATCCGTAAAAACTCGAAAAGGCCTAAAGGAGTTATTACCGCTGTTTTTGAAACGTCTTCTGAGCGCACCGGGACCTGATGGTGTCCACGGACCAGATCCACTTTTGAAAAAACACACGCCCCGGCCAGGTGCACGGAAAAATCCTGGATGTGCAGAATGGGATAACGATCATGTTCTGTGGCGTTATTCAAGCGCCGGAAATCGCCGCATGGTCACCATGACCCGTCAGCTTTAGGCACCATGTGTAGTGGGGATGCCCACTTGCTGTTGGAGCACCTGACGATGCCCAACTGCTCTAAGTTGGCAAACTCCTCTCGCGTGCTGGCCAGTTTAACTGTGTCCAAATGCTGAGGTTGCGCGAATACCGGCGGGCCTTTTGTTGTTATAAAGTACTTGACCCTGTGTTTTGTTACTGTAGCCAAAAAAGTCGGGACCGTGAGTGCTGGGAACTGTGCGAGAAAATGCTGGTACTTACCCCCTGGAACTATAACGTTAGCCAGTGTTGTCGACCAGCTCCCTGAGCTGTGCAGGGCAGTAAGGTAAAAGAGACAGCATCCACTAATCTCCTATTAGCAACATCAACTAACAACCCATAAGCACATAAAAAATCTGCACTTAAAATGGGTCCGGAACATGCAGCTACCACAAAGTCCCACTGAAAGTTGCGTCCGTGTAAGCATATCATCAGTGTCCACTCACCAAATGTCCTGATGGTGGATCCGTTGGCAGCCGTGAGCTTGGGACCGCTGCGTCCTGCCACCCTGTCTGCATTGACCAGCAGGATGAGGCTCTTCTGGGAGCCAGAGTCCACACAAAAACTGTCTCCCCGAACGTGTGTACGTGACATAAAGCAGTCTGTTCCTGTCACCATCGGTTGCAGCTGCCACTGAATTCCGAACATGCCGTCTTCCTGTCTTCTTGAATTGGCATGATGACAGGCATCATTGGGCATTCGAGCCGAAACGGCGATGATAAAAACAGATCGCCCCGTTCCTTCATTTTGTGCTGTTTGTCCCGGCTACCACCAATGGCTCCTCGATCTCGCTGGAATCCCACATGGATGCCGGTGCCACTGTATGCACGCTGAGAGTTCTGGTCACAAAAATGATGCAGTCCGCTTTCTGGTGCGGTAGTCCTTAGCAACCAGCCGCGGCGAGTTGGCCAGGATCGCCCTCACTGTAGCAAGTAGGTTCCTGAGGAACAAGTGGGCGAACAGGAAAGATTCATCATCCTTCCCCTCAGTGCCAGCATGCTCTCCATGAGCTCCACTGCTGATCTGTCCCCTATCTCCGAACGTGTTAGGAGTCTCTCTGCCTTCTCACTGTCAGAAAGGATATAGCGCTGGAGAAGCATCCTCTTGAGCGTCTCATATTTTCTTTGGGCCGGCGGCTCCTGAAGCAGGCTTGTCACCTGTTGCGTGGCGTGTGTTATCCCGCGGAGTGCGAACTGGGCTTCTATGTGCAAGAACCACGCGGTCGGGTTGTGAAGCCAAAAGTCTGGGAGCTTGACTTAGACCATGCATGTGGCGTTGGTGCTCTCCCTCCAGGCAGTCTCCGGGGGGGGCGGGGGGGTGCTCCGCTCACTTTTCATGGCACGTCTTAGGGTCACCAATGTGGAGGAAGGAGGCAGGCAAGGCAACGAGCTGGATGACACAGAAACTTTACTCTTTCTCCAACATAACTTACAGCAAAAAAAGATCCTGGGTCTCTGTGCATTCCTCTTTTATATCTTTAATACCATGCATCGAGACCTGGAACATCCAACCATCATACATTACGGTTAGAACAAAGCCTGTGTGGCACATTAACATGACATAATGCCAGTGCTGCTCTGACACCCTTCTTCTCCCAGCGGCTCCGGCATTTACTCCTCTCCCCGGGGAGCGCATAGTCCTTACTGTCCTGTCTGATACCCCCTGGTGACACCTCCTCTTTTGGTCCATTGTTCCCTGGGTGGAGAAGTCCACCACCATACCCCCACAGTATGTTTGTCAAGTGGTGATCCGAGCCGTGTGTGTGTGTGTGTGTGTGTGTGGTTTGTTCTCTCTCTCTCTAATTATCTTCCACAGCTGTGGTTCCACTCACACCTGCACCTCCTAATCAGACTGCTTTTATAAGGAGTGGGGCCCTCCACTCCTGCACGGAGATGTCAACGCTCCAACACTGTGAAAGAGCTTCACGACGCAAATCTACTCTTCTCGTCAGCTAGGAGGTTCGCCTTCCTTTCTAGTACGTCTACTTTGCTCCTCATCGGCTGGGAGTTTCGCCTCCCTCTCTACACTCGTAAGCAACCTGTTAACTGGTTTTCATCAAGATGCAGCTTCCTCTCCTTGTCCTCTACACCTGTGCACAGGTGGACCGTCCTCCTAGCGGACCAACCCAACTCCAGGCGGTGGACCAGGACTCACTCCATGAGCTGGAGGCTCCTCTCTCTCATCAGCATCCCATAAGTGCCTCAGTACCTAGACTGAACTTTCCCTTTCCCTCCTCAGCTGAGGATTCCTCTGCATAGTGTTATATCTAGAAAATGAGGGAGTCTGAGGCGAGACTACATGCAACATGGAACTCTCCTTTATTACACAAAACATGGGGTTTATATACAAAGGGGTTGTGCCAACCTCACGCCACCCTAGGGGGCAGGCACTGCCACACATATGCATACACACACACATCCAACATTTCCTCCCCCCTTAGAAAAATGGGAAATCACACACACCATTAAAATCACCTCAATTTAAAACCCGAATCACACGCTAAGAACCAAGGGAAATAACATATTGCATTAAAACAAACCTATCACATTCACACAAAATAATTCAACATGGACCTTGTCTCTATAAAACTTATAAAATAACCCCATATTAATCACACAGTCACTCACTCACATGCACAACAGCAAACTATATATATACTGTATATAAAAATATACATTATCAAATATGTACACAGATATTTACACAAATAAAATTTTCTCAGGTAACCCCAATGTCCCTGGGCAACCACCACCTTTTAATTAGCCGCGGAGGGCCTGGGCAACCCCACGGCATATGTGCCCATAGCCGTTTTCTCCCTCCAGGGTCAATGCGCCCCTCCCTGGCAAAGATGTCTTTAATTGGAGGCCCAGGACAGCCCCATGGCGTCTGCACACCCGACCACTGTCTGCCCCCAAGATCAAAGTCCCTCTTCTTGGCAAAAATGTCTTTAATAGCCATGAGGAGCTTCTTCCCTCTCGGCTTGCCATGCCGTTCGGTGCGCTGTTTCTCTGTGCCTGATGAGCCACTCCCGACTGCCTTACGCACCACAGTCATGGCTCCAGACACTCCGGCCCCCAGTGGCCGCACCTCGGAGAGAAACAAAGTCTGTTTGGCAGCGTCATCCGCTCTCTCGGGCGCCTAGCCATACCGTCCAGCGTCCTCTTCCCAAGCGCATGGAGCTCCGGCACTGAGGCATTGCCCGACCTCCATGGCGCACAGCTGCTGTTGCTCATTCCTGGAGTTGTCCGTTGTCTCGGTACTCACAGTCTCGGTCTCCCGCTGTTCAACTTTCAACAGCGGGGTTGGTTCCTGCTGCACCTCCTCTCCACTGTCTTCGTACACCGCAGCGTCCGAACTGTCAGCGCTGTGGTCCCACACCAGACTGGGCTCCACAGCTGGCCCGCTGTCTTCAGTGACTGGGAACATTTCTATGACCTGTCCCGGCCCCTCCTCCTGGCAGCTGTCTCCTTGAGAGCGCGGAGTGAGCGCTCCGGTGTCGGTGCTTTGCTGTGTCGTCAACGTACCCAGCTGCAGCTGCTGTCCCTCGGGGCCCTTGGTGGCACTCCCGTCGGCCCCATCCTCCGACCCAGGCATCACGTCCCCATTCTTGGCACCCTCCTCCAGGATGCACCACTGCGTTATCACCATACTCGGGTGCAGCTGCTCTCCTTCTGGGCTCTCAGCGCTGCTCTCGTTGGTTCCACTGTCTGTTTGTGGCTGTTCTCCATCTGGGTTCTCAGCATCATTCTCGTCGGCCATACCCCCTGACACGGACGCCATGTTGCTGCTGTCAGTACCCTCGGTACAGGTGTCCCGCTGCGTCGTCTCCACATCCTGCGGTTGTTGCTCTTCCCCGGGGCCTTCAGCCTGCAAGGCCTCGCTCTCCAGTTGGGTATCCTCCACAACCGGCTGCTGCTGCCACTCACCTAGCATGCAAACCTCCGCTCTTGGCGGAAAATCATACGCGGTCGGCCCAATGCTAGCTTTAGCTGGTATCTCGCGTATGGCTCCAGTCTCCCAGTGTTCCAACAACTCCAGCACTTCTTCCAGCGATGGCGGCTCCCTAGCCGACAACAGCGTCTCACACAGCCAAATATTATTGGTGCCATGGGCCAACTTAGCCGTCACCATGCCGTCCTCAAGCCCACACTTCCTAGCTAGTTTACAAAGCCTCGACAAAAAAGACTTATCGGACTCGCCCATCCGCTGTTAAAGGCCATAAAACTTGACCCCGTTCTTAGAGCGAGTGTACGAGTCTCCGCATGCGTTACTCATTTTTTTTAAAATAACTCCAATTTACCTCGTCACCAAATGTTATATCTAGAAAATGAGGGAGTCTGAGGCAAGACTACATGCGACATGGAACTCTCCTTTATTACACGGAACATGGGGTTTATATGCAAAGGGGATGTGCCAACCTCACACCACCCTGGGGTGGGGGGGGGGCACACTGCCACACATACTCATACACACATATCCACCATGGATCACTGTAAATATCTGCACTGGCACTTCCTCACCGTCGCGGGACTATGGCAACCTGGAGAAGGACAAGGCTGCAAGTAGTTTCTCTCCTACACTTCCTTGCTCCGTAACATTATTATTTAATCCACTAATTCATCCGTGTTTTGCAAGATTACTCATACAGTGGGGCAAAAAAGTATTTAGTCAGCCACCAATTGTGCAAGTTCTCCCACTTAAAAGATGAGAGAGGTCTCCAATTTTCATCATAGGTATACCTCAACTATGAGAGACAAAATGAGAGGGAAAAAAATCCAGAAAATCACATTGAAGGATTTTTAATAAATTAATTGATAAATTCCTCTGTAAAATAAGTATTTGGTCACCTACAAACAAGCAAGATTTCTGGCTCTCACAGACCTGTAACTTCTCCTTTAACAGGCTCCTCTGTCCTCCACTCGTTACCTGTATTAATGGCACCTGTTTGAACTTGTTATCAGTATAAAAGACACCTGTCCACAACCTCAAACAGTCAGACTCCAAACTCCGCTATGGCCAAGACCAAAGAGCTGTTAAAGGACACCAGAAACAAAATTGTAGACCTGCACCAGGCTGGGAAGACTGAATCTGCAATAGGTAAGCAGCTTGGTGTGAAGAAATCAACTGTGGGAGCAATTATTAGAAAATGGAAGACATACAAGACCAGTGATAATCTCCCTCGATCTGGGGCTCCACGCAAGATCTCACCCCATGGGGTCAAAATGATCACGAGAACGGTGAGCAAAAATCCCAGAACCACATGGGGGGACCTAGTGAATGACCTGCAGAGAGCTGGGACCAAAGTAACAAAGGCTACATCAGTAACACACTACGCCGCCAGGGATTCAAATCCTGCAGTGCCAGACGTGTCCCCCTGCTTAAGCCAGTACATGTCCAGGCCCGTCTGAAGTTTGCTAGAGACCATTTGGATGATCCAGAAGAGGATTGGGAGAATGTCATATGGTCAGATGAAACCAAAATAGAACTTTTTGGTAAAAACTCAACTTGTCGTGTTTGGAGGAGAAAGAACACCATAGCTACTGTGAAGCATGGGGGTGGAAACATCATGCTTTGGGGCTGTTTTTCTGCAAAGGGACCAGGACGACTGATCCATGTAAAGGAAAGAATGAATGGGGCCATGTATCGTGAGATTTTGAGTGGAAACCTCCTTCCATCAGCAAGGGCATTGAAGATGAAACGTGGCTGGGTCTTTCAGCATGACAATGATCCCAAACACACCACCCGGGCAATGAAGGAGTGGCTTCGTAAGAAGCATTTCAAGGTCCTGGAGTGGCCTAGCCAGTCTCCAGATCTCAACCCCATAGAAAATCTGTGGAGGGAGTTGAAAGTCCGTGTTGCCCAGCAACAGCCCCAAAACATCACTGCTCTAGAGGAGATCTGCATGGAGGAATGGGCCAAAATACCAGCAACAGTGTGTGAAAACCTTGTGAAGACTTACAGAAAACGTTTGACCTCTGTCATTGCCAACAAAGGGTATATAACAAAGTATTGAGATGAACTTTTGTTATTGACCAAATACTTATTTTCCATCATAATTCGCAAATAAATTCATTAAAAATCCTTCAATGTGATTTTCTGGATTTTTTTTTTCTCATTTTGTCTCTCATAGTTGAGGTATACCTATGATGAAAATTGAAGACCTCTCTCATCTTTTAAATGGGAGAACTTGCACAATTGGTGGCTGACTAAATACTTTTTTGCCCCACTGTATCTCCTCTCTTTTCCTTGCAGGGTTGCCAGACTCCTCCCGCTCTGCACTCACTCACACACACTCACACACTCACGTTCAATAAAGATCATTGTATTCCTAATTGAGTCTGTTGTCTGCTCCTGGGTTTAAATCTCAAATCATGGCAGTACGTCTCCATCAGTCAAACCCAGCAGACGGTGCTACCGCACAAAGACTAAACATCATGGAGGCTCGATTAGATCAGCTTACATAGCAACAAGTGATTTTGAACCAATTAACTCAGATAAATTCTCGGCTTGATCAGCTTACCTTAGCGCTGCCCTCTCAGGCTGCTTCCGGGGGTTTAGCCGTACTGCCGCCTTTATCCTCTCCTTCAGTGCAGCACCCTCGGTTAATACCAGTTCCCACACCCACCTGTTTTAACGGCAAGCTGGGGGAGGCTTGGGGGTTCTTCCTTCAGTGTAGCCTTGTTTTTCAGCGGGTACCGGAGGATTTCCCCGCAAACCATAATCAAATTAGCTATGTGGTGAACCTGCTGGAGGGGCAGGCTTCAGCCTGTTCTTATACTGTTATGGATCGCCCCGATTATCCCAACAACACATATGACCGATTTGCTTCTGAATTCACCCAAGTTTTTGATCATTCAGACCGGGATAATGTCCTCACCACCCACCTCCTCAATCTTCAGCAGGGGGCCAGGTCAGTAGCTGACTACTCTGTGGATTTCCGGGTTGTAGCAGCTGAGGTGGGATGGGAGGATGCTTCACTCTGCAGCATTTTCACACACAATCTTAGTTCTAGCCTTCGGGATGAGTTGGCCCGTTTAGAAAAACTCTCCTCACTACAAAAGTTAATCTCTCCAGCCATTAATATTGATAACCATTTAAGGGATCGGGCTAGTGAGCACTGTTTTACTAACCACTCGGGCTCCCAGCCGAGTCTCCCCTCTCAGCCTCTCCTCCCAGCCCTCCTCCCCCTCTGAACCCTCTGACACTGGGGAACCTATGCTGGTGGGCCAGTCTAGGTTGCCTCCTATGGAACGACAACGCCGCCACAATCTCGGATTGTGCATGTATTGTGCTAGTGTCGATCACGAGGTCACTTCCTGCCCCAATCAGCCAAAAGAGGGAGGGGGGGTCCATTTGTCACAGTAGGGGGGCTAACGGACGTGGGAAAGGCTAAAACCCTTACACGACTGGTATTACCTATTCGCTTTCAACACTGTCACACTGATTTTTCCACTAATGCTCTCATTGATTCAGGCGCAGAACAGAGCTTCATTTCAGAGAGTCTGGCAACCCGGCTGAAGCTCCCTTGTCATAATCTGGAAACTCCAGTGAATTTGATTGCTTTTTCCAGAGAACCACTCACCAGAGTTACTAAGAAGACTGCCCCATTTCAGTTTTGGTTTCATGTGACCATCGGGAGCACCTGAGTTTTTTTGTTTTACCATCTCTGCCTCCCCTGTCATTTTAGGGTATCCTTGGCTAAGACTCCACAACCCAGTTGTTGATTGGCAGGCAGGGAGGGTCATTTCATGGAGCACCTTTTGTTTAGCCCCTTGTTTACAGTCTGCAGCCTGTTCTCCCTCTGTTTCTATTAGTTCCTCGCCCACCCACATGCTCGATCTCACTTCGGTTCCCCTGAGTACCATGACCTTACTCCGGTATTCAGTAAAGCAAAGGCAATTCCTCTAACCCCCCCCCCCCCCACACACACACACACGCCCTTATGACTGCACCATTAACCTCCTTCCGGGAGCTCAATTACCATCCCGTAGGCTTTACAGTCTCTCTGCCCCGGAGCAGGAGGCGATGGATAAATAAATTAAGGAGTCATTAAGTTCAGGCATTATCAGGCCTTCTTCATCGGCGGTGAGAGTTTTTTGGGGGTTTTTTATGGGCAAAAAGGATGGCTCCCTTCGACCCTGCATTGATTTTAGGGAGCTTAACAACATCACGGTGAAAGGTAAACACACTCTGCCACTCATTAACTCTGCTTTTAACTCACTTCAGGGGGCCACTGTCTTCACCAAACTTGACCTGCGCAACGCCGACCACCTGGTCCGGATTAAAGAGGGTGATGAGTGGAAGACAGGGTTCCACACTCCTAGTGGCCACTTTGAATATTTGGTGATGCCGTTTGGGTTAACAAACGTGCCGGCAGTGTTCCAGCGGCTCATCAACGACATGCTGAGGGACTTTTTGGATTCCTTTGTGTTCATGTATCTGGATGACATTCTCATCTTTTCTCGTTCGATAGAGGAGCATCGGGTACACGTGAAAAGTGTCCTTCAGCGGCTACTAGAGAATCAACTCAACATCAAGGTGGAGAAATGTGAGTTCCATACATCCTCTACCACCTTCCTGGGGTTTGTCATTGCCCATAAAGAGATCCGGGCTGATCCAGGTAAGGTGAAGGCAGTGGTGGAGTGGCCTGTCCCTTCTTCCTGCAGGCAGCTGCAACAGTTCCTGGGATTTGCCAGTTTTTATCAGGGATTTATCCACAACTACAGTGTGGTTGCTCTGCCGTTCACCCGCCTCACCTCCACCAAAGTCCCTTTTCATTGGTCCAAATAGGCTGATGTGGCATTCTCTGAATTAAAATCTTGCTTCTCCTTTCCCCCTATCCTTGCCCAGGTGGATCCATGCTTACAGTTCCTGGTGGAGGTGGATGCCTCGGACTCCGAAGTGGGGATAGTCCTGTCTCAGCACTCGTCCTCCTACAATGAGGTCCGTCCCTGCACCTACTTCTCCTGACGTCTGTCTCCTGCTGAGAGGAACTATGACTTGGGGGATCAGGAGTAGCTGGCAGTCAAGTTGGCCTTGGAGGAGTGGCGCCACTGGTTGGAGGGAGCCTCACTGCCGTTTGTGGTTTGGACTGACCATAAGAACTTGGAGTACCTCAGAACAGCTAAACGGCTGAACTCGAGACAAGCCTACTGGTCCCTGCTCTTCAGCAGGTTCAATTTTACTATCACCTATCACCCGGGGTCCAAAAACATCAAGACTGACACACTCTCTAGACAGTTCTCCTCGGACACAGCCTTGCCTGAACCACATCCTATTGTGTCTCCCTCGTGTGTAGTTGGCGTGCTCTCCTGGGAGATCAAGGAGAGGGTCAAAAGAGTGCAGGAAGCGGAGCCTGACCCGGGTGGGGGTCCAGCGGGATGGGTTTATGTCCCTTCCTCAATCTGTGGCAAGGTCATCGATTGGTTGCACTCCTAAGGTCATGTGTCACCCCGGGGTGTCTCGCACCTTGTCCCAGCTGCGGAGGACCTTCTGGTGGCCATCAATGAGGAGGGATGTCAACGAGTTAATTCGGTCTTGTCCCCAGTGCGCCACCGGGAAATCATCCTCCTCTACCCCCTCGGGACTGCTGCACCTTCTACCAATCCCCAGCAGACCATGGTCCCATGTGGCTCTGGATTTTGTGACCAGGCTTCCCCCCTCCACTAGACATACTGTGATCCTCACCATTGTGGACAGGTTTTCCAAGGCAGCTCATTTCGTCCCCCTAGACAAGCTCCCATCTGCCAAGGAGATGGCCGACCTGTTCATGCTGCATGTGGTCCGCCTGCATGGGATCCCAGTGGACGTAGTTTCGGACCGGGGTCCTCAGTTTGTATCTCAGGTTTGGTGATCCTTTTGCAAGGCCATTGGGGCAACGGTCAGCTTGTCCTCAGAATATCATCCTCAGAGTAAAGGCCAGTGTGAGTGTGTCAATCAAGAACTGGAGGTTGCCCTGAGGTGTGTCACTTCCTCCAATCCTACATCCTGGAGTTTGTATCTACCTTGGATCAAGTATGTGCACAACTCCGCCACTTCTGCGGCTATGGGTCTCCCCCCCTTCGAGGTGTCTTTAGGGTACATCCCCCCCCCCCCCCGTTCCCGGAAGAGGAGGTGGAGATCGCTGTTCCATCAATGCAGGCCCACATCAAGTGCTGTCACTGGATTTGGAGGACTACCACGGCTGCTCTCCGCTGCACTGCGGGCCGCAACTCTGAGATTGGCAAACGCCGGAGGACCCCAGCCCCCCTTTACCGGGTTGGACAGAAGATATGGCTATCCACAAAGAATATCAATCTCAAAACTGAGTCCGAGAAGCTCTCTCCTCGCTTCATTGGTCCTTACTCGATCTCGCACATAATCAATCCGGTTGCCGTCCACCTGTCTCTTCCCCCTGCCCTCCTACCTTCCATGTCTCTCAGGTGAAGCTGTTTTCTACCAGCCCTTTGTGCCTTCCATCTAAGCCACCTCCCCTTCCGGTGATGATCGACAGCGGGCCAGCATTCAAGGTCAACCGCATTATGGACATACGACACAGGAGGCGAGGTCTTCAGTACCTGGTGAACTGGGCTGGGTATGGACCTGAGGAAAGATCATGGGTCCGAGCTTCATTTGTCACAAATTGACAGCTGATCAGGGCTTTTCATCGGGCTCACCCTGGCAGGTTGAGTCGGCCGCCGGGAGGCGTCCCATGGGGGGGGGGGGGGGGTACTGTGGTGATATAAGCCGTGTGTGTGTGGTTTGTTCTCTCTCTCTCTAATTATCTTCCACAGCTGCGGTTCCACTCACACCTGCACCTCCTAATCAGACTGTCTTTATAAGGAATGGGGCCCTCTATTCCTGCATGGAGATGTCAATGCTCCAACACTGTGAAAGAGCTTCACGACGCAAATCTACTCTTCTTGTCAGCTGGTAGCTTTGGCTCCCTTTCTACTACATCTACTCTGCTCCTCGTCGGCTGGGAGTTTCGCCTCCCACTCTACACTCGTAAGCAACCTGTTAACTGGTTTTTATCAACCTGCATCTTCCTCTCCTTGTCCTCTATACCTGTGCATGAGTGGACCGTCCACCTGGTGGACCAACCCAATTCCAGGCGGCAGACCAGGACTCACTCCATGAGCTGGAGGGTCCTCTCTCTCATCAGCATCCCATAAGTGCCTCAGCACCTAGACTGAACTTTCCCTTTCCCTCCTCAGCTGAGGATTTCTCTGCATGGATCACTGTAAATATCTGCACGGGCACTTCCTCACCGTCGCGGGACTATGGTAACCTGGAGAAGGACAAGGCTGCAAGTAGTTTCTCTCCTACACTTCCTTGCTCTGTAAGATTATTATTTATGCCACTAATTCATCTGTGTGTTGCAAGATTACTCATATCTCCTTCTCTCTCTTTCTTGCAGAGTTGCCAGACTCCTCCCACTCTGCACTCACTTACACTCACTCACACACTCACATTCAATAAAGATCTTTGTATTTCTAATTGAGTCTGTTGTCTGCTCCCGGGTTTAAACCTCAAATCATGGCAGGGAAGAGTTCAAATCCTATAAAATAAAAATAAAAAAATAGAATAAAATTGTTCAAAAAATATATTTAGGATGAACAAGGGAAAAAAATTAAATGCAACTTTTTTCTTATATGTAACTTTTCCCTTATAAATTTGCAGATTTTTTGTCTCTTTGCAACTTTTTTCATTGTAAAAGTTGCAAACTGACAAGAAAAAATTAGCAACTTTACAAGAAAAAGTTGCAAATTGACAAGAAAAAATCTGCAAACTGACAAGAAAAAGCTGCATACTGTCAAGAAAAAATATGCAAATTAATTTGAAAAGTTGCAGATTTCTGGGAAAAAATTGCAAATTTTCAGGAAAAATTTTGTAAATTTACAGGAAAAAAATTGCAAATTTACAAGAAAAAAGCTACAAATTTATGAAACAAAAGTTGCAAATTTACAAGAAAAAAGTTACAAATTTACAAGAAAGGACTTAAAAATTTACAAGAAAAAAGTTGCATACTGAAGAAAAAAATATGCAAATTAATTTGAAAAAAGTTGCAGATATTCAGGAAAAAATTTGCAAATTTACAAGACAAAAGTTACAAATTTATGAAACAAAAGTTGCAAATTTACAAGAAAATTTTCACAAATTTACAAGAAAACTTACAAATTTACAAGGAAAAAAATTACAAATATACAAGAAAAAAAATGGCAAATTTATGAAAAATAGTTCAAGAAAAAGATTACAAACTGACATGAAAAAGTAACAAATTTAAAAGAAAAAATTATCAAATTTACAAGAAAAAAATCTGCCAATTTATGAGAAAAAAGTTGCAAGTTCACATGAAACAATGGGCAAATTTACAAGAAAAAAGTGACAAATTGACATGAAAAAGTGTAATGATCCCGGGCACAACGGGGGCCGTGCCCAGTCTCCAGTTCTGAGTTCAGCAGTATTTGGTTTCTGTCTGTTGTTAGTCGTTTGTATTCTAAAGCTGTGTTCACACCAAATGCGAACGGGCGGCACGAATCAATACAAAATGAATGGGAAGACGTGAGTACGTGCAAATTTTCGTTGTCGCACATCCGCTGGTCAGAGTAAAATTATCACCATTGCAGAGTAAACTAGTTAGAAAATGAAACTCACTCACCGGGAGACAGGAGGACTGGGAACTCTTCAGCTGAATTGGGTTTTTGGAGTTATTTACCCACGGTTTCTGGCCACGGACATCCTAGCAAGCTAGCAACATAAACACTGATCATCTTGTGAACTTTTGGAGGCTTGAGACAACATTTTCAGGTGAGCCCCCAGTCGGATAATGTAAACCTAAGCATGACTTTATTTTGGGAATTTCCACAGCAGGTTGAAAACAACTGCAGAAGTTTTAAAGACAACTTCGCCTGTCTGCATCTCACTATTCATGTCTGTCCGCGTGTTTACGTTGAGTTATAATGTAATCGTGCTGCACGGCGGTGCAGTGGTTAGCAGTGTTGCCTTACAGCTAGAAGGTTCCTGGTTCGAATCCCCAGGTTGGCAGGGGTTGGAACCTTTCTGTGTGGAGTTTGCATGTTCTCCCTGTGCTGCGTGGGTTTACTCCGGGGGCTTTGGTTTCCTCCCACAATTCAAAGACATGCATGTTAGGTTAACTGGCTGTTCTAAATTGTCCCTAGATATCTGTTTCCTATAGGCCCTTAGAATAGAGGGTTGGTACTAGTGAAAGCGCTTTGAGTGGTCTTTGTGACTAGAAAAGCGCTATATAAGTGCAAGTTAGTTAGTTAGTGCTGTGAGAAAAATTCGCCCGTTCGCGTTTGGTGTGAATGCACCTTTAGTCTAATCCTCATTGTCCTGTCTATTGTGGGTCATTTCAGTTATGATATTATTTACTGCTGTTGGAGTTGTGTTACTTTATTCTTGTGTTGTTATTTAGTTTCTGGTCTGTGCTTTTATTTTGACAGTGCCATGCAGCTTCCAGCTGTCAGATTCTCTTCGCGGGTTGCACAGCTGTCACTTCTTGTTTTGATTGTTTTCCCACTCATGTACTCAAACCTGTCAGACACCTATTTAAAGGCACAACAACATTCCCCTGTTGTCATGCCCTGCTGTGACATCCTCAGATGTTCGCTGTTACTCTGAGTGCTTTGTCGACCGTTGCCGTTGAGGTGATCGTGTGAGCTCCGACCAGGTAATTCGTCCTTTCCCTTAATTCCCTCAGCCATGAGCCCCGCAGTTTCTCGGGTGTGCTCCAGCTGTCACTGTCTCTGTTTCTGACATAATAACGGGCCCAGGGAACACGCACACAGGCTCAGGTGAGATTTAAAGGCTTTATTCAACAACAAGGCGTGTATGGATGTGTGTGTGCGGAATGTGAATGGACTGCAGGTGAACAGGGAGCGCTGGGGGCAGAATGGTACGCCGTGCAGCCAGGCAACCCTATGGACAGAGCAGAGACAGGGATATGAGCGGACCTTCACCATGCAGGGTTAATATGCAAAGCGTTGCTTACTTGCAGGTGTAGTGGTGGCTGGCGTTGGCAAGTGAAGCTCCTGCCTGGAGGACAGCGCCCTGCTGCGCGCTCGGCGATGAGAGGGAGAAGAGGACGAGGATGAGGCGAGGATGGGAGGAATCCGCCGCCTGGAGGATCCACCTGTGCACAGGGGAGAGACTGAAGGACAGGTGAGCAAACAACACAGCTTACTTGCTGGGTGGAGAATGGCGCAGGCCGGGAAGAGACGATCCTGCCCAGGGATTAGAGAGCGTTGGCGAACAGACGGCTCCAGACCGAAGCTCTGGGCCGAGCGGGTTAAATAGCCAGCGACTGATGAGGTGCAGGTATGCGCACAGCTGAGGCAGATGACTGGTGAAGATGAGTTGTGACAGTACTCTCCCCCCAAGCAGCGCCTCCCGGCGCTGGTTTATCCGGGTGCGCCCGGTGGAACTCCGTGGTGAGACGCTTATCCAGCACAAAGGAAGGGTGCACCCAGGATCTCCACTCCGGGCCATACCCCTCCCAATCCACCAGATTCTGCAGCCCTCGACCTCGGCGTCGGGAGTCCAGGATGGAGGTGGCCCTCCACGCCGGGTCACCGTTGATCATCACGGGAGGGGGAGGCGCCCTAGGAGGAGGACAGAGTGGGTCAGAGATCACGGGTTTGACCTGGGACACGTGAAATGTGGGACAGACGCGGAGGGAGGGGGGGAGGGCCAAGCGCACAGCCACTGGGTTAATTACCTTGGAGATCGTGAAGGGACCGATGAAACGTGGTGCCAGCTTCCTCTTCTCAGCCTTAAGATTGATGTCCCGGGCCGATAGCCAGACCCGCTGGCCCACCTGGTAACCGGGAGCAGCTGTCCTGTGGCGATTGGCTGTACTGGTGTTGTGCGCCGCAGTGCGTAAAAGCGCTTCGCGCGTCCTGGTCCATAGGCTCCGGCAGCGCCTCAGATGTGCCTGGATGGATGGAACTGCCACCTCGCCCTCCTGCTCGGGGAACAACGGGGGGTCGTATCCCAATGACGCCCGGAAAGGGGACATCCCGATGGCCGATGACAGCATAGAATTATGGGCGTATTCCACTCAAGCCAGGTGAGAACTCCAGGAAGAGGGGTTAGAGGAGGTGACGCAGCGCAGGGCAACCTCCAGCTCCTGATTGGCACGCTCGCACTGCCCATTGGATTGAGGATGGTGACCGGAGGAGAGACTCACCGTGGCCCCCAGGGCGTTGCAAAAACACCTCCAGACCTTGGACACGAACTGGGGCCCCCGATCAGATATGACGTCGGTCGGAATCCCGTGTAGCCTGACCACATGCTGGACTAGGAGATCGGCCATCTCCCGTTCCGTGGGAAGACCGTGGAGGGGCACAAAGTGGGCGGCCTTGGAGAATCTGTCCACAATGGTCAGGATGGTGTCGTACGAATTGGAGGCCAGTGACGAAGTCCAGGGCTACATGGGACCAGGGTCTGCCAGGGACCGGCAGGGGATGGAGCAGCCCTGCTGGAGGTGAGTTCGGGGTCTTATTCATTGCGCACTGGGGGCAGGCACGGACGTAGTTGGCAGCGTCCTTCCGAAGTCCGGGCCACCAGAAGAAGCGTTGAAGGAGGTCCACCAGCCGGGAGACACCAGGGTGACAGGCAAGTTTGGACGTGTGAACCCAGTGGATGACGTCACCCCTGACCGACGATGGCACGAAGAGCTTTCCCGCTGGACCGCCGCCAGGATCAGGTTCGGTATCCTGCGCCTTCCGGATCTTGTCCCTGATGGACCAGGAAACAGCCCCCACGACACACGAGGTGGGCAAGATGGTGTGATCTCGCTCCTCCGGGGTCTCAGGAGCGAACTGTCTGGACAGCGCATCAGGTTAACCATTCTTGGAGCCTGGACGGTAGGTGATCGTGAACCTGAAGCGGCCGAAGAACAGAGGCCAGCGTGCCTGGCGGGCGTTCAGACGCTTGGCCGACCTCAGGTATTCCAGGTTCTTGTGATCCGTCCAGACTACAAAAGGCTGCGCTGCCCCCTCCAGCCAGTGACGCCACTCCTGCAGCGCGAGCTTCACTGCCAGGAGCTCCCTGTCACCGACGTCATAATTTCGCTCAGCAGCCGACAGGCGCCGGGAGACGAAGGCGCAGGGGCGCACCACCCCATCCACCGGAGAACGCTGAGACAAAACTGCCCCCACCCCCGTGTTGGATGCGTCCACCTCGACCAAGCACTGCAGCGAGGGGTCAGCCTGGGTCAGGACCCGGGAGGAAGAAAACTCTGTCTTCAAGGTCTCGAAAGCTGACGCTGCCTCCTTGGTCCACTGGAACGGCACCTTGGGGGAGGTGAGGCGGGTCATAGGGGAGGCAATAGAGCTGTACTTAGGCACAAAGCGGCGGTAGAAATTAGCGAATCCAAGGAACTGTTGCACCTATTTCCTGGAAGAGGGGGTGGGCCACTCGACCACCGCTTTGACCTTGGCGGGGTCAGGGAGGAGTTGATCGTGGGAAGTGACAAAATCCAGGAAAGAGGTCTTCTTGGTGAAAAATTCACACTTTTCTGCCTTAACGTAGTCTGTTTTCAAGAAGCCGCTGCAGAACCCGCCTCACGTGGGCCTGATGCTCCTCCCAAGACCTGGAGAAGATCAGGATGTCGTCCAGGTACACAAACACGAAGACCTCCAGGAAGACCCGCAGGACGTTGCTGATGAGCCGTTGGAAGATGGCTGGAGCGTTGGTGAGCCCAAACGGCATGACCAGGTATTCGAAATGGCCGCTGGGCGTCCAGAACGCCGTCTTCCACTCATTACCCTCCCGGATCCGAACGAGGTGGTACGCGCTGCGGAGGTCCAACTTGGTAAACCAGGTGGCCCCCTGGAGAGAGTTGAAGGCGGAATCCATAAGGGGGAGGGTGTATCTGTCCTTCACCGTGATGTTGTTGAAAGCCCGGAAGTCGATACACGGCCGCAGGAATCCATCCTTCTTGGAGACGAAAAAAAAAAAAAACAGCTCTGAGTGGGGACAAGGAGGGGCGGATGATGCCAGCGCTGAGTGACTCTCTGATGTATGCGTCCATGGCCTCCCGCTCCGGGGCAGACAGGCTGTAGAGGCGGCCAGATGGTAACGGCGCCCCCGGGCGGAGGTTTATGGCGCAGTCATACGGGCGGTGGGGGGGGGGGGGGGAGACAGCGCTTTGGACTTACTAAAGACAAGCCCCAGATCATGGAACTCTGGAGGCACCAGGATGAGGTCCGGCAGGGGCGAGTCCGGGGCAGGAGGAGGAGCAGACGGGGCGCAGGGAGCAGACTGGAGGCAGGTGCCCATGCAGAACGAACTCCAAGAGAGGATGCTGCCGGACTGCCAATCAAGCGTGGGGTTGTCGAGGCGCAGCCATGGGTAGCCCAGGATGACGGGGGAAGCCGAGGTGGGCAAGACGAATAGGCTAAGATCCTCTCTATGGTTGCCAGAGATGATGACAGGCACCGGCTTTGTGCGATGGGTAACCCTTTCCAAAGGTGTACGGGAGAGGGTGACGAGATTGAGGGGGACTGGCAATGCTTGACATGGGATGCCCAAGCGGGTTGCCAGGCTCTTGGAAATAAAGTTCTGTTCTGCCCCTGAGTCCACCAGTGCGTGAGTGAAGTGCCCGATGGAGTTGTGACAGAACCTAATGGGCAGTAAGCATTTTGAGAGGGGATTAGGCCGGGCTGCGTCCGCGAGGCCCCCTACAGTGACTCGTGGACCTCCCCTTTTGGCTTAATCGGGCAACGCTCCACGGAGTGCTGGTCGTCCCCGCAATACATGCAGAGACCCAGCTCCCTGTGGCACTGTTTCTCCGCTAGAGCGGAGGCAGATGACTGGCGAAGACGAGTTGTGACAGTTTCCCCGGTGTCTCCCAGCACCTCAGCCGCTATTTTTCCTGGGCTGTTCTGCCTCCCCCTGGTCGTGAGCTCCGCTCTCCTCCAGCACATTTTCCCCTCCTTATTTATAAGTGTCGTGTGGCATGTCATGTTCGTCTTTACTTTAATAAATGTTACAAACTCACAGACGGCATGTGGTGTCTTATGCTGCTTGTGAAATGGGCAATTTCTGACAGGAGGGCACAACCAGTGTGACACCAGCCTCTGTGGGTTTGGGTTTTTTTTTTCCCGTTTTCCCACAATAATGTTTCCCTCTTGTCTGACGCACGCTTTTACCAAGCCACCAACGTTTCGGGGCCCCGCTAATCGAGGTAAATCGGTAGCTGGGGGTCCCACCATTGATGAACTGTGGGCGGCGGACTTTGCCCAGGACTTTTGGATGCAGCGCTCGTTTCACACTCACTGGATTAGATGCATAGGAATGTGGAGGGGGCAGCGGCCATAGTGGAGATGCACCCGGGGTTAGGGAGCTACCCCAGGTACGCGGGCCTGTTGTACGCTATCTCCATCCTCCAGACAGACCCTCACAGCCTGGTAGGAGATCTTCAATCATCAGCACAGAGGGCCAAGTCCATGAGGAAGTGGCCCCGAGCTCTGCCGTCCCGCCTCCCTCACCAGAAGCCCAAGCCTCCGCCTCCTTCCCAGAAGGCATCAGTGGTGTCCAGAGGAACATCATTGGGCCCAGTTTCAGTAGCAGGAACCATCATACCCTGAGAAATAAGGCAAGTGGGTTTTCATTCCTCTTTTCATTTTAAGGAAGTACCTTGCCTTATTCCCAGTGATGAGGCTCAGTGACAGCAGCCAAATTTAGCTGAGACCTCATCACCTCCTGCTGTTGTCTCACTCTCTCCTCCTTCTCCCATCTTCATCTGAGGCTACCATGGGTCTGACGCTTCCGTCCGGGGCTGCTGTGAGTGCTACACCCCAGTCCAGGGCCACCGCGGGTGCTACGCCCCAGTCCGGGGCCTCCGTATGTGCTGTGCCTCAGTCCGGGGTCTCCGTGGGTGTTGCACTTCTACCCGAGGTCACTGAGGGTCCTCCATCCCTGCCCGAGGTCGCTGAGGGTCCTCCGTCTCTGCTGACGTCTGAGGTCGCTATGGGTCTCTCGACTTCGTCAAGGGTCGTCAGGCACCACTGGAAGTTCTGGAGGAGTCTGTGGGGGGGCGCTGGGTCCAGCTGCCGCCCCTGGGGGGAGGTGTTGTGTGCCATGGCTCACTGGTTTAGGGATGCTGGGAGGCCACCCAATGGGCTGCCCCTCCTGCTCGGGTGGTTCTGCAACACGGACAGGCTTCCCGACGTGTTCCAGCACATGTGATGGTGGTCTTGGGTCTCTGGTAGGCCACCCGAACTGCTTCATCCACTGATCAGTCAAGCTTAGAGTCCTGTGCTGACACTGGTTGTACAGTGTTGTGGGTCATGAGTGGGGTTTTCTTTGTTTTGTTTTCTAGTTGGGCTTGATTCCTCCATGCCTAGGTGCTCCTTCCTCCCGCCCGGGGTGGGCTGTGTTTTTTGTTGGGGGGGGGGGGGTTCTTCCTTGTGGGGGAGTTTCTTTTTCTTTTTTGATGCTGCCCTCTGGTGTCTAGGATCCACCCCTTGAGGGGAGGGCATTGTCATGATTCTGGGCACAGGCGGGGGCCGTGTCTAGTCTCCAGTTTTGAGTTCAGTCTTTTCATGTTTGTTTATGTCTGTTCATTATTACCTGCTGTATTTGGTGACTGTCTATTGTTAGTTGTTTGTATTCTTAGTCTTATCTTCATTGTCCTGTCTATGTATTGCGGGTCATTTTATAGTTATGATATTATTTACAGTTGTTGGGGTTGTGTTATCTTATTCTTGTGTTGTTATTTAGTTTCCAGTCTGTGCTTTTATTTTGACAGTGCCGTGCAGCTTCCAGCTGTCAGATTCTGTTCCTGGACTGCACAGCTGTCACTTGTTGTTTTGATTGTTTTCCCACTCATGTACTCACACCTGTCGGGCACCTATTTAAGGGCACAACAACATTCCCCCATTGTTGTGCCCTACTGTGACATCCTCAGATGTTCGCTGTTACTCTGAGCGCTTTGTCGACCGTTGCCGTTGAGGTGATCGTGTGAGCTCCGACCAGGTAACTCGTCCTTTCCCTTAATTCCCTCAGCCGTGAGCCCCGCAGTTTCTCGGGTGTGCTCCAGCTGTCACTGTCTCTGTTTCCCCGGCATCTCACAGCGCTTTAGCCGCTTTTTTTCCCGGGCTGTTCTGCCTCCCCCTGTGTTATGTCCATAACCTGTACTTCAATAACCAGGCTGGAGGTGCAGTAGAACAAAGGTTTATTAAATAACTCACAGTGTACACAGGTACTCTTGTATAGACAGAGGTCTGGTCGTAAAGAGACCATGCCTCTTCTGCATCCGCCTTTTATACCCAGGGTGGCGGCGGAACCGGAAAGGTGGAGCCACCACCCATAGTACACACAATATCAAGTGTATCATATTTGATACATCACTCCACTCCCCATAGAAAAGTCCAAAACACATCAATTAGGCCATCCCAAATTTGTAACCCGACTGACACACTAACAATGAACAAAATACATGTATATATAGGCTTATCCATGCACACAGAACAACTAAAACTAGAGGGGGACCGGTGGACTACTGTCCCACCTCCACACGGCTAGATGAATTATTCTGCTGTCTTTATCAACACAAATATAGTCCATAAAATACAAGCTGCCGTGTTCCTAATGTATAATAAAACAATCCACTGAACTTTCATACAAACAGATAACTTCCCATTTCTCAACCAAACAGCCAATATTTACGTCCCCACAGTGCTATTCACACACCCAACAAAACCACCCCATTACTCGGGCAAACCACACAGTAATATATATATATATATATATATATATATATATATATATATATATATATATATTAAACGTCACTTTTTTTTAACTTGGGCAACTTATATAGCACTCAGAATAAGGAACATATTGACTACGTAGCTCAGGCAATATACAACACTATATACCATTTCACACATTGCCTCTTAGCTACCATACAGTCCCAGTGGAGAAGCCACCCCCCCCCCCCCCCGGGAGGCCCGTCTGGCGGATCCTGCCCAGAGCGTCTTCGTCTCTTCGCCTCTGGAGATGAGCCACGTTGGAGTCTCGATATCTCCTTCCCATCGCTGATGTGCCGCAGCTCATTGGGATGTCTTCATGAGTCATCAGACAATTGTAGATATCCGCCCTCCCAAATGGCCACCACTCGCAGCCGCCCCTGTTCATCATGTTGTTTCCTCTTGTCATGGGCCCCCCTTAGCCAAGCCTCCTCCCTGGGCCGAACCTCATCAGCGACCCGCAGATGAGCTCGACTTAGCTTCAAATGTCCATGACACTGAGACCGGGCTTCCTTTCTGGGCCAAACTGCTCCGCCGACCCCATACGATGCCCGACTCGGCCTCCAGTGTTGCTGTGTGGCACGTCTGTCCACCGTGCCAGCCAGTCCTGCCCCGCTCCCTTTCATTTTGAACGCCGGCGAAGCCGTTGTAGTCCCTTGCTTCTCAGTATTTCCAGGCCGACCTCTGGAAGCAGCGGGAGCTACGTATCTTTTTGGCTCCGTCCGCCGTCACGGGTGTTCCACCGTGCCGCCCAGTTCCCACATCCAGGGCAACTTGGGCTCTGGCACCAGAACCCTCCCGTGCTGGCTCTGGATGGTATTGGTCCTGGTCATCTCCCAGAATACTAGACCAGTCTTTGTCCCATACCGTATTGTCCATCACGCACGGAACCGGTTGACCCCACAAACCACAACCCGACCACTCCTCTCCAACACTGCTGGTGATCGTGAAACCCATGCCGTAGAACATGTAGCAGCCCATCACGTTCTACCCGCTGATGGTCACCACGAATTGGACGTTGGACATCACTGCCGACTTGTATCTCGCCGTCAATCCCAGCAAACCCACGATGGCCAACTTATTACCTCCGTAGCCCGAATATGGCATCGACAGTCTTCTCACACAGTAATACGGGAACAAACTCCTCACAGTAGGCCAGTTCAACACAGAAGCCACTGCTCCCATGTCCACCAACAACAGCACTTCCATGCCGTCCAGCATTACATTGCAATAAATCTGCCCATCTGTGCTCGGGGAGACGGTGAGAATAACCATAGGAGTCATGGCGGGGGAACCCACTTCACGTTGTTGTTCCCTTCGCTCAGAGCTTTTACAGGCCCTGGCGAAATGGTGTAGGAGTCCACACTTGCCACAGCGTTTGCCCCTCGCCAGACAATCTCTCGCTTTATATCGGTGCTTGGTGGACCCACAGCCAGAACACTATGGCAATCCTGGGGCGGACCTAATTTTTATAGCTGTAGCGTATTTCTCTTCTTCATTAATGCTGTCGTCGCTATCCAGGTCCACAGCCTGCACCGCCGATTGTGGTTCCGTATGCCTCAACGTAGTTCTCTCATCGAGGTCCTTGGACAGTTTTTCCGCTGCTTCGAACTGCTGAGTTATCTCGACTGCCGTGGCTAACGTCAGTTCACCGGAGTGCATGAGGAGCCTTGACCGTGCCGTAGAACATAGCATGTGCTCCGCCAACTGATCTCAGACCATTTCTTCCTCCAAAGCTCCAAATTGGCAATCCCCAGCCAGCTGACTCAGGTCTGTGACATATCACTGCACCAATTCTCCAGTCCGCTTGGCACTGCCGAAACTGAATCCTCCAGACTATGATGTTTTCCAGAGCGCGAAAGTAGCGCGCCATTAGCTCGACCATATCATCAAAACTATCACTCTCACCCAATATGCTGAGAATTTGTTGTCCCTCCATGCCGAGATTATGGACCAAAATCGCTCGTGCACGCAGTTTCTCCAATTCCCCGAGGTTCAAACCACCAAATAGTTCTGGAAGGCTGCATACCACCTCACCCAGGGAACCGGCGGTTCACCCAGGAGCATCAAAAATGGCTGAATACTAGAAACTCCCTTATCCATACTTTTATCCTTGTCATGTCCATAACCCGTACTTCAATAACCAGGCTGGAGGTGCAGAAGAACAAAGGTTTATTTAAGAACTCACAGTGTACACAGGCGCTCTCATATAGGCAGAGGTCTGGTCATAAAGAGACCATGCCTCTTCCGCATCCGCCTTTTATACCCAGGGTGGTGGCGGAACCGGAAAGGTGGAGCCATCACTCATAGTACACACAATATCAAATGTATCATATTTGATACATCACACCCTGGTCGTGAGCTCCACCCTCCTCCGGCATGTTTTTCCCTCCTTATTTATAAGCGTTGTGTGGCATGTCATGTTCGTCTTTACTTTAATAAATGTTACAAACTCACAGACAGCATGTGCTGTCTTATGCTGCCTGTGAAACAGGCGATTTTTGACAAAAAGTAGCAAATTTATAAGAAAAAATTAACAAATTTGCGAGAAAAAAGTTGCAAATTTACAAGAAAAAAGTTGTAAATTTACAAGGAAAAAACTGCAAATTTATGAGAAAAAAGTAGCTAGTTCACATGGAAAATGAGCAAATTTACAAGAAAAAGGCTACAAATTAACAAGAAAAAGTTGAAAATTTACAAGAAAAAAGTTGCATATTTATAAGAAAATGCTGCAAGTTGACAAGAAAAAAATGAGCAAATTTACAAGAAAAAAGCTGCAAATTTACAAGAAAAAAGTTATAAATTTACAAGGAAAAAACTGCAAATTTTTGAGAAAAAAGTAGCTTGTTCACATGAAAAATAAACAAATTTACAAGAAAAAATTTGCAAATTTACAAGAAAAAAGTTGTAAACTTACAAGGAAAAAACTGCAAATTTTTGAGAAAAAAGTAACTCATTCACATGAAAAATTAGCAAATTTACAAGAAAAAGGTTACAAATTAAGAAAAAGTTGAAAATTTACAAGAAAAAAGTTGAAAATTTATAAGAAAAAGCTGCAAGTTGACAAGAAAAAAATGAGCAAATTTACAAGAAAAAAGTTGTAAATTTATATATATATAAAAAGCTGCAAGTTGACAAGAAAAATGAACAAATTTACAAGAAAAAGTTACAAATTTACAAGAAAAAAGTTGTAAATTTATATATATATATATATATATATATACTGTATGTATATATATATATATATATATATATATATATATATATATATATATATATATATAAAGCTGCAAGTTGAAAAAAAAATGAGCAAAGTTACAAGAAAAAGTTACAAATTTTCAAGAAAAAAGTTGCAAACTCATGAGACAAAAGTTGAAGGCAATTTTAAATCTTCCCCCCAAAATGTTAAAGGTAAACTTGTAGCTTGGTGGTTGAGGGAAACCATTGCATTTGCGTAGTCTGCATTATTTTGGGTATATTGTGCTCAGTTTTTCTGAATGGATAAAATTCAAATCACTTGACTGTCATTGGCACAAGGACAACAGGGCAGCCCAATGTTTCCATTATTATTTTATTATTGTTGTTGTTGTGGTTTTTTTTATATGGATCTGTGTCTAAAATAAAGTGATTTCATAAAAATAAACACAAAATAGTAATAAATAATAAAAGGCATGCATAAAAAGGTCTTAGATATTGTTAATTCACCCCATTAGCAGCCTGCAACAGTTGGTGATAATCTTGAAAATAAAAAGTCCTAGAACATCTAATTCAGTTTGACAAGAGCTCACTTCAGACTTACTTAGCTCCCTCATCTGGAAGATTCTGTTTACTGAAGAAAACATGGAGCACATCTACTGTAGTTCTTCACTGTTTAAAAATCAAGGCAGAGCCACCATCCATTCCTTTGTAAAATAACTTTATTTCAACAAAGAATGATAATCAGTACTTTAATAACAACAAATTAACTTTAATTTAAACTAACTACCTGTTTCAAGTTCTACGCCAGCATATCTGGAATGTTTAAACGTAATACATAAGATACAACATTGATAAATATTATTCTAATGTGCCCATATTTCATCATATTCATTCATTTTATTTTGTAAACTGAATGCTACTTTTTCCATTTAATCATTTACATAGCTTCAATTATCAATTCCTTCACTGAGGTGCATCTGCTGCAATCCAGTTTTTATTATAATATTTTTGTCACCATACTTAATGACAAAAAATATGTTTATTTTTTGCAGAAACGTTCTGAAGTTTATGCAGATCTCCAAGAATACATGCTTGTGGTGTGAGTGAAATGGCAATATTTAACTTACTTATGACTTTCTGTGTTAAATTAATTCACAAACTCTTAATTTTGTCACAATCCCAGACCATGTGTATTAGAGTACCCTCACTTTGAGCACAGATTGTCTGATATTATGCCCATTTTGCATAATTGTATTGGAGTAATATATAACCTATTTACAATGTTGAATTGTCTCAGTTTATTTTTTGAAGCACCTGGCCTTTCTCCAGACATCTTTCCAGGAAATGTCATCATCTGTTACCTGAAGATCTTTGATCCATTTTATGGCACAGTGATTGACTATATTTTTATTAATGTTATTAACTAATGTGTAAAATAATTTAACAGTTTTCTTAATATGTAATTTATTTTTAAATATTATATTTTCAGATTGGTGTATATCATTTAATTGTTCCATTGTTATATTCTTCTTAATGACATGTTGCAGAGTAATGTAGTTTAATTGTTCACCTTTATGGACGCTGTATTCATCAACTAAACTCTCAAAGGTCTTAAAAGAGTTATTGACTATAATTTGATTCAGAGAAACAATTCCCTTTTCTTTCCATTTAGTCCAGTTATGCTTAAATTCTGCCAAATTAGTTGATTAATTGAGGTATTAGTGTTAATTTTTAGGATATTTACACATGATTTTAATACATAAAAAGTTGATTGGATTGGGGTGTTTAATACTTCCTTTGGTAATGTTTTTATGTAGAAGAGACATTTTGAATCTATATTTAGGCTTTGTAAAATAGTGTTCTCAATAATTTTTCGATCTTTATTTATTGAAGAATCAAATAAATAACTTGCCTGTTGACAGCCAAATGATAAGTAATACAGAAAAAAATTTGGAAGCTGTAGTCCACCATCTTGATGTGGGCTAGACAGCCTAGAGCAGGAGCACCTTAACCTTTCACCATTCCAGATAAAATTAGAAATAATTTTATGTAATTCACTGAAGGAATTTTTATTTATTTTTACAGGTATAATTTTTAATATTAATTAATAATGGGAAGTATTTTCATTTTCACAATATTAACACAACCCCACAGAGAAAAACGTAGGAACATTTGACCACCAATCAATATTGGACTTGATTTTCTTAAACATCAGTGTAAGATTAATATCTCGTCTGATAACAGTTAGTTCTTATTCTTATGTGATTGCTGAGCAAAACATTACCAAACTTCCACCAGTTTGTTGACTGTCCCACCAGAAAAAATAGAACACTGGATCTATGTATGCCAATGCCAGAGATGCATGCAGCCCCACAGGTCTACCCTCACTTGGCAGATCCGATCACAACTTGATTTTGTTAACCTCCAAGTACGTTCCCCTTGTGCAAAGGCAGCCTGCTTACACACGGACTGTGAGGAGGTGGACACAGGAGGCTGCTGATGCACTACAGGACTGCTTTGAGACGATGGACTGGGACGTACTGTCATGTACGCTGCGTAATTGCGCAGTGCACCAATGAATTAATACGAGCCCAAAATGCAGGTGAAGTGAACACATTTATTAACAAAAAGGGGAAACACAAAATACACAAAATGTTCAATGAAAAACAGTCTGACACACAAGGTGATGGATGACCGAGCTCAGTTGGCAGGAGGAGGAGCCCCACACACTCCCAAATGGGATAGGAGCGGAGAGGAAGGGCAGTTAATAATAATAATAATAATAATAAGGAAGACTTACAAAAGGCGTCGGAGCGCAGATGGCTCTGGGAACAACACCTGAGTAGTCCAAAGGGAAGAGAAACCAACAGCTCCAGGACATCAACGTAGACTAGTGTAGCCTCAGACTGGTATGTCTTCTGACTATTGACTATAGACTAATGCCATCATGAGTGCTCACACTGTCACCCAAAAGTACACTGTGAACTTAATGAGTGACAAGTGGATGCAGGTGTGCGACAGCAGTCGGTGCATGAATGTGTGTCAGCGTATGTGAGTAGGAATGAATGTGTGTGTGTGTGTGTGTGTGTGTGTGTGTGTGTGTGTGTGTGTGTGTGTGTGTGCGCGTGTGTGCGTGTGCATGTATGTGTGCGTGCGTGCGTGCGTGCGTGCGTGCGTGTGTGCAGAATGCATGTATGTGTGGAAACACAAAAGGTGATGGCAAGCAGCTTGGTGAATGTCTGGCAGAGAGAAGAGGATGCGTGGCTGTAGACCAGCAGAGGAGCCCAGGCTCAGAGGCTCCAATAACCTGCCAGCTGGAAACAATTAGCAACAATCAGAAAACTACAGCCACAGATCATGGAACGGGGTTGATGTCTCAACCCCGTTGGAACCTCGATGGAACCCCTCAACCCCGTAGGAACCCGAACCCGTTCCCCGTTGGAACCCCATTGGAACCCCATTGGAACCCCATTGGAACCCTTCAATCCTCAATGGAACCCGACTGGGGTCTTGCTGCACCCGCGGTGGACCCCAACCGAGCCATGGTTGCACCCACGGTGGGACCCGGCTGGGCCACGGCTGCACCCAACGCTGCCTTAACTATGGGCCAGCTGGCTTCTTCACTCCGCCAGTGGCCGGAGCGCTTTTTCGAGCAGCCTTGGTGGCCAGCTGCTTCCTGGGGGGCTTTTCCTCCAGTAGATTTACGGGCGGTCTGCTTGGTTCTTGCCATCGCTCTTTATTATTCTGTCTTATATTTCTTGCACGCCGCCCAAACTCCCGCCTGGCACCCGCGTCGTTTTCGCTTCAGTTTCTCCCGGTATGTCGAGTTTCTCCGTTAGCACCGGGTGGCGGTTGAGTGCTAGCTATCTTTTCCCTGCTGTATCATCTCCTGCTGTAAACAGAGGCTCTGTCCGCCGACTCGGGAGACCTTTGGGGCGATCTGTGTGTCCGTGATATATATAGAGTGAAAGGTGTGCCGGATCAGAAAGTTATCACCGGATCAGAAAGAAGAAGGAAGATAAAAAGACTCAGAATTGAGCCGCTGTTGCAAAAGGCAGCCAACTCGTGTGGCGCCGGAACTGGAAACCTCATAAGTGTCCTCCCCTGACTACAAAAGGCCAGAGAAGCAGAAGATCTGTCTTCCACCTCTGACTTGGGTACCACCACACCACAAGCTCTGCTCTCTGCTGCCATTATAGGCTGGGTTAAGTTTGAGGCTGTTTGTATGTTTATGTACACTATAGTGAACCTGGTTATCTACTAGTTGTTCAGACTGCCTGTTAACCTGTGTCTGTTTCTTGTTTTACCAGAGAAAGCTGTAGGGGAGAGCTGCCATTTTTGTTGAACCCTTTCTCTCCTGTTTATGTTGCGGATCAGGGAGTCGCTTATCAGGATTTGTATTTTTTTTGTTCAACTTAAAGCGTACCTATGGTGGTCGTGAAAAAAAAGATATTATATTGAGCCCCTGTCTCACGTTCTAGTTCAAGTTTAAGTTGAAATTCACGTTCAAAGCAATTTGATATAAATCCATTGCTGATGTGCTGGTTCAGCTATGTCAGCAAAACATGGGTACAGCCATACTAGCGGCTACAAGGACTTCCAGGACGCTTCCTGTGACGTAATTTCGTGGCTACCGCGATCTGGATCAGTATTGGCTGAGCCTCGAGTACCCGGATGTGCAGCGGCTTTGGGGATATTCAAATTCAAACGTTTATTTCAAACTCAGGGTTCATATTAAATGCAGAACTGAAACGAGTAGAAAATAAATAAATAAATGCTTAAATTCGGCGGGTCCTCTTGTCTGATCTGAGGTCATTAACAGCCACAACACGGCAGATAATTCGGCTCCTCCCTCGCCGCTATAAAGAGCGGCAGACAGTGCGTTGCGTTGTGTGAGGACCAAAATTCAAACGTTTATTTCAAACTCAGGGTTCATATTAAATGCAGAACTGAAACGAGTAGAAAATAAATAAATAAATGCTTAAATTCAGCTGCTTGTCTCATCTGATCTCGTAACTGCCGCAACACGGAAGATGATTCTACAACTATATACAGAGCAGCAGACACTCGGTGCTCTTGTAAAAACAAAAACATACAATGCGATATGGATATCGCAACATGGCGGAATGTAAAGCCTTTGGATGTCTGAATAATAAGCGAAAAAAACAAAGAAACACTTTTTTTGTGTACCCAAACCCAGCTCACCTTGTCAGAAGATCGGAGCGGAAACAGGGCACAGACGAATAATTTCAGACGAAATTGCGTTGTGTGTGAGGACCACTTCGTCACTTTAACCCTCAGAAGACCTTTCTGGCTCAAACCTGTAGCCATGTTGGACAAATTCTTCCTCAGAGTCCGACAATTCAGCCATAATAGAATAAAAACACTCACAACAGCACCCTAGTCTCTCATACAGGCGGAGCATTGACTGTTGAGTATCAACGAAGTGACGTCACATTCGCATGTGTCATGGCTGCGCCCACAGTTTTCATTGGCTGCCCATGGCCAAGGTCCTATTTGAATATATGTCTGGTGGTATATGGCTGGCAAGAATTATTTACCAAAATAAGAAATACTTTTTCATAATGTTTTCAAGTTAAATGCGTCTTCACGACCACCAGAGGTACGCTTTAAGTTGTAGGTAAGATTCCTTTGTTTCTAGCTTTGGGGGGCATTTTTGTTTTTTGTTTTGGCCTTGGTTCTCCCTGAAGTCAATTTTGCTTTCTTTTGTTCTGGCAATAAAACAATTAAAATTGATCAACTCTCTCATCATTTTGTTACCTGGTTTATGTTACTCCCTTTTGCCCCTAGACAGCCACTGGGGTCATAACACGAACCCACAACCCATACACAAGGGTTTTCCCGAGGCAGACCTTCAGCTGATAGCATTGGTTTCCGCGTTGTCGCCAGTCAAGCTATCCTCGCTGTCTGGGTCCGCTACTAATGCTCCAGCGATAGGCCCCAGCTGCTGTTGTGACTGGCGCCACTTTAGCTCCAATGCTAACATGTCTGCGGTCTCCATTTGGAGACCTAGCGTGACAAGCCCTGGTTAACGTTGGGTCACTCGGCGCCGTGAGTAGCCTTGCTCGTAAAGCATTGCTGGTTGTGTGCTCTGCCAGCTGGTCACGGACCACTTCCTCCTCCAATGGCCCGAAACAACACTTGCTAGCCAGCTGCCGCAGGTCAGCAACAAACTAGCGGACAGGCTCACCCACTCGCTGGTGTCATCGTCAGAACCGAATCCTCCGGACGGTCATGCTGTCCAAGGTGTAGAAATGGTGCGCTGTGGAGATGTGTGGAAGGACGGGGCTGAGTTTATTCCTCAAAACCAGCTTTATTCACAATCACATTCTCCAACATCCAAAAACAGAAAAAGAGGAAGGGATCCCCCATCCTCTGTCTCTTTTATACCCCAGGACATCAAAGCACACAGTCACATTGTCTCTTAATCCCAAATACAATTCCTCCCCCTCCAGGTCTTCTCTTCTCCACCTAAAGTCCTGGTGGTCAGGAAATCTCTCACGGCCATCTCTCTGCATACAAAAGGCCAGACTTCACATCCTCCTGTTACCCCTAGGAGGTTCAGACCTTTTGTTCCTCTGAGACGTGAAGAATACCATAAGCATACAGCAATACACCTGTGAAGCATATGACACCCACATATGTGCACCACATGACCCCCCCCCCCCCAAACGTCTAAGATGGAACAACATAACCACAGATTGCATGTCATAATAAAATCACTACATATCAGTCCACGTGCCGCTTGGGTCTCAGCCTTCTCCCGTATTTACTGTAAGCAGGCTGTACCACCCCCACGGCGTCTTCCTGCTGTGGAGCTGCTGCCTGAGGATGAGAAATGTTAGTCAATCTCTGTGGGTGTTCTGGGGAATGCTCTCTAGGTGGTCTGCCGCACCGAGGAGCCTTAGCCAACTGCACAACTTCGTCAGCTACCACAAAAGCGGGTTTGATCCTGTTAATGCCAATCGTTTCTTTTCTGCCCCCCAAATCTAGCAAAAAATGCTTCTCTCCTGTTTCCAGCACTCTATATCGTCCGTCATAAGGTGGGCGTAAAGGCGGACGATGGGCATCATGTCTGACAAAAACAAACTCCGCATTTTTTAAAGCCTTAGGCACAAAAACACGTGGAAAACTGTGGTGAACGGGGCCAGGTAGCGTGCTCGGATCCATGCTATTCTGTAACCGCTGAGCCGGGGAGCACTCTGGTGTTGGATTATCTGGGAGAAATTCCCCAGGCAGCCGAAGTGGCTGTGCGAAAACTAGCTCAGCTGGGGAGGCTTCTAAATCCTCTTTAGGTGCAGAACGCAACCCCAATAAAACCCATGGTAGCTTGTCCACCCAATTTGCGTCCGTAAGCGACGCTCTGAGAGCCGCCTTCAGTGACCTGTGAAAACGTTCGCATAACCCGTTAGCCTGCGGGTTGTACGCGGTCGTGCGGTGGATCGTTGCCCCCAGGCTGCGGGCCATCGCTGACCAAAGTTTGGAAATAAACTGCGGGCTTCTGTCGGACGTAATGTCCGACGGGACTCCAAAACGCGCTACCCATGCCGTTAAAAACGCGCGCGCTACCTCCTCGGCTGTGGTTGACAACAGCGGAACCACTTCCGGCCAGTTCGTGGTGCGGTCAACCATTGTCAGAAGATGTGTGTACCCTTGTGAGGGCGGGAGGGGGCTTACGAGGTCCACGTGGACATGATCAAACCTTTTAGCTGGGATGTGAAACGGCTCCAGGGGAGCTCTCGGGTGTCTATGAACCTTGGCCCGCTGACAAGCTATGCAGGCTGCCGCCCACTCTCTAACTTGCTTGCACAGGCTCGGCCATACAAATTTCTCTCCCACCATTTTGACCGACGCACGCACCCCTGGGTGCGCCAGAGAATGGATCGAGTCAAAAACGCGGCGGCGCCACGCGGCCGCCCAGTGGAGACATCGCAGATTAGGGGGGGCATACCGTCCTGGAGCACCCTGTTCTCCAGCCTTAACCCTGTTGGTCCAGACTGGAGCACGCACACATCCGCGTCGCTAGCCTGCTCCGCGGCCATGGCTGCATAATCTATCCCCACGCGGACCGGGGTCGCGCACATTTCCACGCCGCTAACCTGCTCCGCGGCCATGGCTGCAGGGTCTACCTCCGCGCGGACTGGAGCCCCCATGGCGCGCGAGAGGCAGTCCGCCACTACATTAAGTTTATCCGCAACATGCTGGATATCGGTAGTAAACTCCGATATCGCGGCCAGCTGTCTCTGCTGCCAGCCCGACCAAGGTTCTGAAATCTTGGCCATCGTGAAAGTCAGCGGCTTGTGGTCAACGAACGCAGTGAAACGGCGTCCTTCCAGCCAGAACTGGAAGTGGCGAATGGCCAAGTGGAGAGCTAACACCTCCCTGTCGAATGCGCTGTATTTTTGTTCGCTGTCGCGCAGGGTCTTACTGAAAAAGGTGAGCGATTGCCAGGCTCCGGCTACATACTGTTCCACGACCGCCCCTATGGCCACATCTGACGCGTCAGTAGTGAGCGCCATGCAGGCCGCTGGGACTGGATGTGCTAACAACGCAGCGTTTGCCAGGGCTGTTTTGACTTCAGAAAATGCGCGCTCTCGCTCGGGAGACCATTCGACTTTATTTGTGGGTTTTTGTTTTTTTAGTGCAGCATACAGTGGTTGCATGAGCTGCGCTGCGCGGGGGAGGAAACGGTTATAAAAATTCACCATTCCCAAAAACTCCTGTAACGCTTTGAACATTTGTGGCTGGGGAAAATTTGTTACTGCGCGCACTTTGTCAGGCAGAGGGACCGCTCCCTCTGGGGAGACGCGATGCCCCAAAAAATCAATCTGTGTCACCCCGAACTGACACTTCGCTGGGTTAATTATTAACACGTGCTCTGCCAACCTCCGGAAAACTGCCGTGAGGTGGTTTTCGTGTTCGTCTTCGGACGCGCTGGCTACCAATATGTCATCCAGGTAGACGCACACGAAAGGGAGATCGTGCAAAACCATGTCCATCATGCGTTGGAACGTCTGCGCCGCGCCTTTAAGCCCAAACGGCATGCGCAAAAACTCGAAAAGCCCGAAAGGAGTTATTACCGCTGTTTTGGGTATGTCCTCAGCGCGCACTGGGACCTGGTGGTAAGCGCGTACCAAGTCTATTTTAGAAAAAACGCGTGCCCCCGCCAAATGAACTGAAAAATCTTGGATGTGCGGGATTGGGTAGCGGTCGTGCGCTGTAGCGTTGTTCAGCCTGCGGAAATCGCCGCAAGGCCGCCACGAGCCATCAGCTTTCGGGACCATGTGAAGCGGTGAAGCCCATGGGCTCTTCGAACGCCCGATGATGCCCAACCTTTCCAGGTTGGCGAACTCCTCGCGTGCTATGGTCAGTTTAGCTGAATCCAAGCGCCGAGCTTTTGCGAAAACGGATGGTCCGGTGGTAGTAATAAAATGTTCCACCCCATGTTTAGCCACGGTCGCCGAAAATGTTGGAACCGTGAGTGCTGGGAACTGAGTGAGGAGTGTGTGGAACTTACCACCTGCAGCTGTGACGTTGGCTTGTGCTGTCGGCGGGGCCACTCGAGCTGTACAGGGAATAGAATGAAAAGAGAGTGCATTAACCAGGCGTCTGTTAGCGAGATCAACCAACAAACCATGTGAGCACAAAAAATCAGCCCCTAACATGTTGAAATTGACTGCCGCTATGACGAAAGTCCACTCGAATGTACGGCCGTGTAAAGACAGAAGCAGAGTCCTCTCACCGAAGGTTTTAATCACCGAGCCATTCGCTGCTGACACCAGGGGACCACTGGAGGGTGCCAGCCGGTCAGCGTAGGAAGGTGTGATGAAACTCAGCTGGGAGCCCGTGTCCACGAGGAAATGCCTCCCCGA
The DNA here is from genome assembly GCA_020510985.1 of Pholidichthys leucotaenia. Lineage (NCBI taxonomy): Eukaryota > Metazoa > Chordata > Actinopteri > Cichliformes > Pholidichthyidae > Pholidichthys > Pholidichthys leucotaenia. Next base: position 225,554,135 of record CM035838.1, on the reverse strand, counting down.
GTGCGCATCCCTCAAGTAGAGCAGCTTGTTCTCCTCTCCGAGGGCCGCAGCTGCTACCGACCCCCGGTCTTGGCGTTTCCCGAGCGCTTGAAATGGCACGGTGGAATGCACTTGCGTGCCCTCTCTGCAAAGCGGCGATGATAGAAGCAAAGGACGTCATCTGCTCCGTGTTTCCTGGCCTCTGCCGCCGCCGTCGCCTGTGAGTCTGGTGCTGCAGCCTCTGGCCCCCTGCCATCTCCGGACGTTGCGCCTAGCTCTGCTGCTGCAGCCGCAGCCGCGCAACGTTTATTGGCGTCGATGAGTCGTTGCGCCTCCTGGCCCAGCTCGTGGTAGTCTCGTCGGGCCAACAGTGGTGAACTGGCCAGGGCCACTCTCACCGCTGACGGTAGGGTCCTGAGGAAAAGGTGGGTGAATATGAAGTTATCATCTTCGGAGTCTCTCAAACTCAACATCTTCCCCATCAGGTCTGCAGGTCTGTCGCTCTCGAACTCAGTCAGCGCCAGGAGCCTCTCTGCTCGCTCCTCCACTGAGGGGGTGAAGTAACGGATGAGTGCAGCCTTCAACGTGCTGTACTTGTCGCTGTCCGGCGGGTGGTTGATCAGGTTCACCACCCGCTGGGCTGTGTGGTTGTCCAGCTTTGCAACCACATGGTAGAACTTTGTGGTGTCCACCGAAATCCTCCGGAGGTGGAACTGTGCCTCGACTGCACTAAACCAGGAGCGCGGATTGCTTGGCCAGAAGACCGGTAGTTGAACTGTGGCTGCATTCGTTTGGCTGGCTCCTGACGAGTCTGGCTCGGGAGATTCGTCTCCGTTCATGATACGTCGTAGGGTCACCAGTGTGGAGATGTGTGGAAGGACGAGGCTGAGTTTATTACTCAAAACCAGCTTTATTCACAATTACATTCTCCAACATCCAAAAACAAAAAAAGAGGAAGGGATCCCCCATCCTCTGTCCCTTTTATACCACTGGACATCAAAGCACACAGTCACATTGTCTCTTAATCCCAAATACAATTCCTCCCCCTCCAGGTCTTCTCTTCTCCACCTAAAGTCCTGGTGGTCAGGAAATCTCTCACGGCCATCTCTCTGCATACAAAAGGCCAGACTTCACATCCTCCTGTTACCCCCTAGGAGGTTCAGACCATTTGTTCCTCTGAGACGTGAAGAATACCATAAGCATACAGCAATACACCTGTGAAGCATATGACACTCACATATGTGCACCACAGCGCTAGCAATTCGACCACATCCTCATGTGAGTCGAAAGCCCCGAGTGTATGCAGGATACGCTGGCCCTTAATCCCCAAATTATGCACCAGAAGTGCACGTGCCCTCAGTTTATTTAGCTTACCCAGGTTGAGCGCCACGATGTAGCCCTGAAAGGCGGCAAACCATCTTGGCCAGGGCACAGGTAGCTCGCCCAGGAGCTCCAGGAAGGGCCAAAGTGGTAAAACACACGCCTCCATGTTAATTCTCATCACCAAAATGTTATGTCGGAATTACCTTCGTAATGACGAGGCCAGGTGCACAGTTGAACTTCACTTTATTAAGGGATTTGATCACACACAATGCAGCCACCAGGAAGGAGCATCGGCAAAGAGGCCGAACAGAGATGCCCGCTGGTATTTATAGGGCGGTGCAGTGGTGGAAGAGGACGTGCCTGCCACTACACTGCACTTCACAATAAGACAACAATATTACTCTATATCACAACGGCCTCTTTGGCACTCTGCCTCTAGCCTGCTACACAGCCTGTATTCCTGCTAAGTTAGCATATAGCAATATTCTGTATGTGCCATGTGCTACTAGTTTGCTGTTAATAAAACCATCATTCAGTTCAGTCACCGCCTCCACTGTGCTAATTTCCAGACACAACACTGGCTATGACAGCCAGCAGCTCCAGCCAGCAGCCTCGGATCATGGCACAGGCAGCTGCCATGAGCGGCACGCTACAGAACCACAGCGAAATCCTCAGGAGACGGGCCAGAGCAACGCTGTGGACCATGGACTGGTGAACCAGGTGGTAACAGGGATGGTCATTAGGGTGACTAAGCTCTGAAGAAAATAACATTATAAGCTGTGCTTGGTTTGAGCTTCCTGGTACTCATGTTAGGTTGGGGGCTAATAGCTCAGGGGCTAATCAATCAATCAAACTTTATTTGTGTAGCACTTTTCAAACATTAGATGCTGCACAAAGTGCTTTACGTAGATAAAAAAAAATAGACACATTTAGTTACATATTCTGCACAACACATCCCCAGCCCTCCCATAAACATACCCACAAACACACAGGCACATACATCACCCCCTACTTCCCTTACACACATATAAAAGAGACATTGCTCGGCACTGAGGTACCACATGAAGGAGCAACCATCCTGTGGAGCCCCCCACGCTGAGAGACCACACAGCCCATAACCACAGAGGGCACCACAAAGGCCGCCCCAACCAGGACAGGCCGGGACCCACACCACAGCTGTAGGCAGTGGCATAAAGCCCCCACCCACCCAAGCTAGAGCAACCCACGAGACCAGCACCCCTGCAGATGGGCCAGGCAGCATCCGGCATGAGGGTCTCCACTGAGGAAACACTGGAGCTAAAACACATAAAATACAAGATAAAACTAAGAACACATAGAACAAAGGGAACTAAAAACCCATACTTATAAACTGAGCTAAGGACACATCAAAATAAGAAAATCTAAAAGCAAATGGAGCAAAGAATGTAAAATAATGGAACATAAATGACTACTTCAATACTAGTTAAATGGTTTGTTAAAAGCCAAAATTTAAAAAGGCACAAAAAAAACCCTAATACAATAAAAACAGGAACTAAAAACCCATACTTAAAAACTGAACTAAACACATCAATAAGAAGATGAGAAAATCTAAAAACAAATGGCGCCAAGAAGAACATAAAACAATGGAACATAAATGACTACTTCAGTAATAGTTAAACAGGTTTATTAAAAGCCAAATTAAAAAGGTGGGTCTTGAGCCTGTTCTTAATTCAATTCAATTAAATTCAACTTTATTTATATAGCGCCATTTCACAACAACAGTCATCTCATAGCACTTTCAAATGTAGGGGAAACCCCCACAATTGCAGAAAGACCACAGCAGTCAAGCGATCCCCTGTGAGTCAGCGCTTGGCGACAGTGGAGAGGAAAAACTCCCTTTTAACAGGAAGAAACCTCTAGCAGATCCAGGCTCAGGGAGGGGCAGTCATCTGCTGCGACTGGCTGGGGGGTGAGGGGATAGAGAAGATGAGAAGAACAGACATGTAGAGAGCAAACATTAAATGGGAGAAGCCCAGTACATTATTGGATGTCCCCCGGCTATCTAAATCTATTAGCAGCATAACTAAGGGAGGGTTTAGAGACACATGATCCCTCCTAATTGTAAGCTATATCAAAAAGGAAGGTTTTTACCCTATTCTTAAAAACAGAGATTGAGTCTGACTCCCGAATCCAGATTGGTAACTGGTTCCACAGAAAAGGAGCTTGATAACTGAAGGCTCTGCCTCCCATTGTATTTTTGGAGATTCTAGGTATTACAAGTAATCCAGCATTTTGGGAGCGTAATGCTCTATTAGGATGATAGAGTAGTATCAGATCTTTTAAATAAAAAGGGGCCTGATGGTTAAGAGCTTTGTAAGTGAGAAGAAGGATTTTAAACTTAATTCTGAACTCTATGGGAAGCCAGTGAAGGGAGGGCAAAACTGCAGAGATATGATCTCTCTTTCTAGTACCTGTTAAAACTCTTGCTGCAGCATTTTGGATCAACTGAAGACTTTTTAAAGATATTTTAAGACAACCTGATAATAAAGAGTTACAATAATCTAATCTAGAGCTAACAAAAGTATGGATCAGTTTCTCAGCATCACTCTGAGACAAGATGCTCCTAATCTTGGCAATATTACACAAATGATAGAAAGCAGCCTTAGAAACAAATTTAATATGCGAATTGAAAAACAGATCTTGATCAAAAATAACTCCAGGGTTCCTCACAGAACTATTATGAATCTTTATTTATTTCGGATAGATTAAAAATACAGGTTAAAAGAAACTGAATAATATAACAAAGGGGGAAAGAAAATCCAACAAGGTCAAATTAGACACTAACTCCTGTGATTATACAGTTCAACATAAGTTATCCGAAATGGGTGATGGCTGAAGCCGCAGCTTATATTGCCCACGAAAAAGAGTAACCACATCCAAACTAAGAGTTTGATTTTGAAAGGTATTTCTAAGGTTTTTTGGACCAACAAAGACTTAAATTCAGATAAGACTTCAGTCTTACCTGAATTTAATAGCAGGAAATTACAAGTCATCCAAGCTTTGATTTCCTAAAGACAGGCTTCTAACTTGGCTAATTGATTACTATCATCTGGCTTCATTGACAGGTATAATTGTGTGTCACCTGCATAACAATGAAAATGTATACAGTGCTTTCTAATGATGTTGCCTAACAGAAGCATATATAAACTAAAAAGAGTAGGGCCTAGCACAGATCCCTGTGGAACAAGGACAAGTTGAAGGTTTGGATGAGGCAACTATTTTGTCTAACTCACAAAGGTCAATTGGAGTAAACTCATCAAGACAGACATCAATTGAAGGAGTTGTAGTAGTTACTGTATTTAAGTTAACGGTGGGAAGAATCTGACTGATTTTATCTCCAATAGATGAAATTTTATGATTGAAAAAGTTCATAAAGTCCTGACTAGTAAGCTCTAAGGGAATGCAAGGATTGACAGAGTCCTGGCTCTTTGTCAGCCTGGCTACAGTGCTGAAAAGAAACCTGGGATTACTCTTGTTCTCTTCTATTAATGCAGAGTAATAACTTGTTCTAGCTTTTCTAAGGGATTTTTTTATAAACTAAAAGATGATTTCTCCAAGCTGAACAGTTTTCATCTAAATTAGTGGAATGCAATTTTCTTTCTAATTGATGAGCCTTCTGTTTTAAACTATGAGTTTCTGTGTTAAACCAAGGGGTTAGAAATCTCTAATTGGACTTTTTCTTTTTAAAAAAGAAAAAGTTTTTTTTCTTAAAAACATCTATTGACTCTGCAGCCCTGAGGCTCTCTGGCAGGCTGTTCCACAGACGAGGACCTTAATAGTGAAAGGAAGCTTCACCAAAGGTCTTGGTCTTGACTTTGGGAACCATTAAAAGGCCAGTACCACAGGACCTCAGGGTCCACGAGGGCTCATAAGGTATAAGCAGCTCAGATAGATAAGAAGACCCAAAACCATCGAGGCATTTAAAAATGACTAAGAGAACCTTAAAATCAATCCTAAAATGCACGAGGAGCCAATGCAGCGATTCTAAAACTGGTGTAATATGCACCTGCCCCCTAGTCCTCGTCAACACTCATGCTGCTGAATTTTGGGGCAGTTGGAGATGTGATATCCTTTTTTGAGGAAGACCAGAGAGCAGGGTGTTACAATAGTCTATACGACTAGTAATAAAAGCATGCATCAAGACCTCCATGCTGGCAAGAGAGAGAAAAGGGCAGACTCTGGCTATATTCCTAAGATGGTAAAATCTGATTTTTGTTACATTTTTAATGTGTGAACTAAAATTAAAGTCAGACTCTAAAAGAACACCCAGGTTCTTGACATGATGTGTAGGTTTTAGACCGAGCAGTTTAGGTAAAAGTTTCTCTCTCATGTCTTCAGGACCGATGATTAAAACTTCTGTTCTGTCCTGGTTGAGCTGTAGGAAGTTCTCTGCCATCCATGACTTTAAGATAAGATAAGATAAGATAAGATAAGATAAGATAAGATAAGCCTTTATTAGTCCCACAACGGGGAAATTCCAGGATTGCAACAGCACAGGGATAGCAACACTCAGAGCAACAATCAGAAGGCAAGAAAAAAAAACAAGCAAGCAAGAGCAGCTAATATACATATGTACATATTACTATAAAATATATATATACACACACACACACACAGACACACAGTGCAGAGCATTGTAGCTGGATGGAATAAATATATGAATATATGAACACACAGTGCAGAGCATTGTAGCTAGATGGAATAAATATGTAAATATATAAACACCCACAGTACGGAGCATTGCAGCTAGGTGGAATAAATATGCAAGTATATAAACACACACAGTGCGGAGCAATGTAGCTAGATGGAATAATATGTAGATATATAAAAACACAGTGCGGAGCATTGTAGCTAGATGGAATAAATATATAGATATATAAATATAAACACACCCAGTGCTGAGCATTGTAGCTAGATGGAATAAATATATAGATATATAAATATAAACACACCCAGTGCAGAGCATTGTAGCTAGATGGAATAAATATGTAAATATATAAACACACACAGTGCAGAGCATTGTTGCTAGGTGGGATGAAACAGCATAACCGTCTATTTAGTTATCCTACATGGTATGATTATGTGCCCATACATATTCTCACCCTCCATAGCGACCGGTATGTTCCTAGTTGTATGCCGGAGAGGACCATTGTGTAAGTCTATTGCATCTTTTGCATTCAAAAAAAAAAAAAAAAAAAAAAAACTATTAGTTTGTTACGTCTTTTTTTTTACGTCTTACGTCTTTATATCTAAAATACAGTTCAAAAGGGCATTAATTGGTTTTGTGTCATCAGGAGATGTGGCAATGTACAGCTGTGTATCATCAGCATAGCTATGAAAATTGATGCTATGTCTCCTGATAACATCCCCAAGTCGTAACATATAAAGATTAAGAAGTATTGGCCCTAAACTTGAACCTTAGGGTACCCCACACTTGATTTCATGGATTGCCAAAGAACATGTATCCATACTTACAAAATAGCGACAATCAGTGAGATAGGAATGAAACATTCAAGAACAGTACCTGAGAAGCCCACCAGGTACTGGTGCGGGGGAACCAGCAGCTGCCAGATGTGATGCTGCCCAGCTAGAGCTTGCCACTGCCGATACACAGTACCCTCGTGACAGTGGAGATTGGCCCACTGGGAATGCAGGGCCTTGGTCTCTGGGTCCAGCGTGGACACGGCCTCCCAGGCAGGCCGCTGACCCGTGTCCAACCACTGCCAAACCCAGGAAATGACCGGATCTCTGTCCTGCTCTCTCTGCAGCTGCTGCGCGCTGAGGGCCTCCGTGATTTCATCGCTGGGGAGAGCTGACTGATTATCCGAGGAGGAGCTGTGCGCCACTGTGTTATTCCTGCTCACAGCGGTCCGGAGAGCAGCAGCCCATGGGACAGCTTGGTCTCGGTCTTCTGCCCGCTGGCAGAGCCGACAGTCCTCCGCAGCACAGGGATGCTGAGACAGCGCGTCAGCATTGGCATGGAGGCGGCCTGCCCAATGCACAATCTGAAAATTATAATCCTGCAGTGCCTCCAGCCATCTCACCAACTGTCCATCTGGCTCTTTAAAGTTCAGTAGCCAGGTCAGGGAAGCATGATCCATCCTGAACTGAAACCTCCCCCCGTACACATACAGGCAAAAATGATGAAGCCCCTGGATGACAGCCAACAGCTCTCTGCGAGTAACACAATAATTCATTTCGGCTCTGCTGAGAGTGCGGCTGAAAAGCAACTGCCTGCTCTCCATGTTCTCACATCCTGGGATAACACCGCCCCGATGCCCTGGTTGCTGGTGTCCGTGTCCATGATGAAAGGGTGGTTCGGTTCGGGATACTGCAGGATGGGGGCTCCAATGAGCGCCAAGCGAAGCCGGCAAAAAGCAGCAGCACAGTTCTCACTCCACTCAAACGTGCAGCCCTTCTGTGTCTGCTGATGCAGCGGGCTAGCAATGGTGGCGAAGTCCTTCACAAATCTCCTATAATAGGAGGCCAGTCCGAGAAAACTCCGTAGCTCACCCACATCCCGTGGCACCGGCCAGTTTTTCACCGCTGCCACTTTCTCTGGATTGGTGGCGACACCCGCTGCGCTGAAGACGTGGCCCAGGAAGGTGGTCTCTCCAAAATAAGTGGCATTTCCGCAGGTGCAGCCGCAGCCCGACCTGTCAGATGGCATCTAATACTTCATGGAGGTTGGACAGGGTGCCATCAAAGTCAGCTGCGTGAACCAGCAGGTCATCCAGGTAAACAATGCAGCAGCTCCGGGGCACGTGAGCCAACACTCGCTCCATCAGATGTTCAAAGGTGGCCAGGGCGTTGCAAAGTCCAACCGGCATCACCTTGAACTGCCACAGTCCCTGCCTGATGGAGAAGGCTGTTTTCTGGCAGGCCTCAGGTGACAGCTCTACCTGCCAATAGCCGCTGTGGTGGTCCAGCAAGCTGAACCAGCTGCAGCCGGTGATGTAATCCAGCGCCTCATCAATGCGGGATAGAGGGTAGGAGTCCTTGCGGGTGACATCATCCAGGCGCCGGTAATCCACACAGAACCGTCACGAACCGTCCTTCTTCTTAACCAGAACCACCGGCGCCGCCCAGGAGCTGCTGGAGGGCTCAATAACATCTGTCTCCAGCATTTCCCGTATTTTTTGTTCTGCCACCGCCCGCCTTGAAAAAGGCAGACGGCGGGGATGGAGCCGGATCGGCCTGGTGTCACCGGTGTCGATCCCGTGCTGCACCAAGCTGGTTCGGGTGCACTCCTCATCCTTGACAGCGAAGACGTCAATGAAGCAGTCCAATAGCTCCCGCAGCTGGCATCTCTGTCCTGATTCTAGTCCACTGCAGCTCTGCTGGAACAATTCCTCGACAGCCTGCTGTGTTTCTGCTGACACCTTGACCCGTTCAGCTGTCGCCCTCCCCCTTGCTGCCTCTATTGGCGATTGCGCTCCCTCTGCTCATGCTGGTGGTGCCGCTGTGTTCAGTTCTGGCGGCCCCTCGATCACCCAGGCCCCTGGATTCCTCCTCTGGGTCCCGCTGCAGAGCGTGATGGTGCGAGCCCCCAGCAGGAAGGACGATCTGGCGATGTCAATTGTTGCGCCTCATGCTGCAAGCAGATTGAGTCCAATAATGCAGGGGTCTTGGATGTCAGCCAGCCAGAACGGGTGGTTTGTGTTCTGGCCGGCCACCCCCACCGCAAGAACTCTATGCCCTCCCAGTCTGGCGCGCTCACTGGTGGCTGTAGTGATGCAGCGCCCAGTGGGTTCCCACCCCTGTGGTTCTGCCTTGTCTGTACCGGGCAGCACTCCGGGTCGGACCAGGAAGATGGTAGAACCGTGTCGATCAGGGCCCGGATCAGTATGTTGTCCAGGCTGCATTGTAGGTACATTCATAGCAAGTGTCCAGTTCGGCCCAAACGTGGTGACAGTTCATCGTGGAAAATGTCTGTGGGAGGCGGCAGGTCCCCATCCATACCACCTTGCTCTAGTTTAAAGTTGGCGAGGGGCCGGTTTGTCATGGGGTGGGTGCCGGGCAGTACCGCATGATGTGTCCTGGCTCCCCGCAGCGGAAGCACCCTTCCTCACGCTGCCATTGCCATCTTCTCCCTGGCCGCGCCGCTGTGGTCCGGTGCAGTTCCCCCTTCCTCCTCACTCTCAGCTGTGGCCTGGAAGGCTCTCTGCCTTAGTGCCGACGCATCAGGTGCATAATCCATTAGCGGTCCCACCCGCTCCACTTCTGCCACAGCCGTCTCCCAGCTGCTCGCGGCGTGAATCCGGATGTGGTTCTGGAGCTGGGCCGGGCAGAGCCCCCAGATGAAGTGCTGGAGGGAAAGCTTCTCCACTGCCTCCGGCTCGAAATCTAGGTAGCCACACTGCGTCAACAGCCGTATGTCCGCCGCGTAGGCTCCCAGGCTTTCTCGGCTGCCTCACTGGTGGTTGGCCAATTGTTCCTGGGCGTGCTCAACATTGGCCGCTCTCCCAAACCACCTCCGGAGCGCTCCTTGTAGCGCTGGCCAACTGCGACGTTCCTTGGGCCAGAGGTCAGACAGCATGCAGAGAGCCCTTCCCTCCAGGGCCAGCGCAACCTGCACGGTGGTCTCTTCGGGTGTCCAGCCGTTCAGTGCAGCAGCTAGCTCAACCTGGACCAGATAGTCGTCCAGCAGGGTTTCACCGTTGAAGCAGGGAAGTTTGGCCCGTTGGTGGATTGGTGGGACAGTTGCCTCTTGGTCGATTGTCGCCCCTGGTCGCAGTGGAATCACCAGCCCGTCATGCTCTGAAAAGGGCGGAAAGCGGGGCCTGTTTGCTCTGCTTAGCCCACTCTGCCTTGAGAAAGGCAGATGGCAGGGTATGCTGGTCCTGTCAGGTCCGCTGCTCCATTCATCCCCGCGAGCAGCTCCGGAGGTCGGTGTATCAGCTCTGTCATCCATCCCCAGTTGAGCGATGAACCGCTCAAGCTGCTGAAACTTTGCTCTGATTCTGCCTTCCATCTGCTCCATGATCCCACTTCTGACACTAGTGTGACGTTGTAAGGGGTTCACACAATAAGGAGAGATGACTGTGACGAAACAGGCTTTTTTATACACACTCTCACAACACAGAACAGAAGGGAGGTCATTTACACAGACCCCCGTCTTACTTATGGTGACACAAACACATGATTGATCACATACAGGGAAACAATGCTAACTGGTCTTATAACACTGCTGTGCTATTATAACACAGTTATAATGGCACAGTAATAACACTTAGAACACACGAATAATAACAGTCTTTGAATCCTCCGCGGCACAAACATGCCGGGAGAATCCCCGCCCCCTTATCACAGCCCTGACATTACATTATCAACAATAAAATCACACGATGTAGATGAAATAACTGGGGGAGTGTTGCGTAAGAGTTTGATAAAATCAGCAGCCACTTCAGGTGTCAGATGTCGCTTTCTCACAGTTCGCACCGAGATCTCTGTTATGTCCGTAAAAGGTGGAACAATGCTGAGGCGAGCGATGAACTACACAGGACTTTATTGTACACTCATAGAATATCGACAGATGCTCCCGCTAGGCTGAGAGGTGGTCGAAGAGACCACCCCTCTACCGCACAGTCCTCTTATACTCTGGGTGATGTTACCACCTGTGTACCACTATAATATGTCCGACAAACAACACTACAGTTTCCCGTTGCATATAACAAGTGATGTTAAAAAACACACAGTAATGGTCAGATACAGCCAAGTCAACAACAGAGGACACACTCGTGGGCAGGCCATGGCTAATGACAAGATTCAGAGTGCGTCCCCTGTTGTGAGTTGGCTGCATGACATGTTGAGTAAAATTCATGGGCATGAGCAGGCCATTAAAATCTTCTGACATGGTTGCCCTGCTTATCAGTGTGTAGATTAAAATCACCAGAAAAGAGAATAAAATTGTATGAGGGGTAGATTATTGATAAAAACTCAGAGAACTCATTAATAAAAACAGGGCAGTATTTGGGTTGCGGCGGCATGCAAAAATAAGCAGCGATGCTGTGGTTTTAAGCAGGTTTTATTAATCATACCGCCGTCACGGGATCCCCGCTCCGGTGCGTAGTGTGAGCAGCCCGGAGCGGGATCCCTCGGCTCTCAGAGAAGAAGAGGAGACACGGTGTGTCTGCCAGTTGCAGGATCAGAGTGAGAGAGAGAGAGAGTGCGTTACAGAGTTGCAGCTTAAATACATGACCATAACAATACATCAAAGGAACATACCCCACAGTTAGTATGATCAAAGGGATAACAGAACAGGCAGGAGATATTTGCATTTGTGAGACATACATCACAATGGGCAGATTAGCTAGACCTCGCTCCAGGTGCAGGACAAAGAGGCTAACAGGCACATCTACATATTGATCTGAGTCTCTAGGTCACAGTAAGGACAGGGCGCATGAACACAATGCATCAAAGGTGACATTATCACAGCAGTGTAGCGGAAAAAACCAGGAGTAGCGAGTTGTCTGTCCTTAGTCTGTTGTGGGGTTAAAACGAACCGCCACACGCTCCCCCCCAGAAGACGCGGCAGGGGGCTGCGACCTCGATAATCCATCTGTGTGAGCGAGCTGTGGGAGAAGCTCGCTGCAGGCGGAGGGGGAGGGAGGGGAGTAAAAGCCGGCCGGAGACAATGAAAACGTCTGGGCCGCGCAAATATTGCTTGCTGCTCCGCGACGTCGAGGGTTGTCCCGTTGCACGTGCGGAGATCACAAGAAGAAAAATTAGTCTCTGACTCCTCTCGTGGCCATGAAGAAAAACAGGAGCGGCTGTAAGAAAAAAAAGTAAACAAAGCAGAGGGACTGTTGGCTTTGGGTGCTGAAGCAACCCCAAAGCCCCGGGAACAGCTGACGGCTGAAATCCCTTTGTGCCATGGCTAAGACCATTAAAAAATCCAGTGGCGAGCTGCGTGCTTGCTTCAGGTGAACGAGCAGCCCTGAAGGTTCTGTGAGCAGCGGCGGAGGATGATGGCGGTCTTTGGCGTGGCTGAGACTGTTAACAAATCCTTCGAGCGTGCTGCATGCGTGCCTCAGGTGAGCGAGCAGCCCTGAAGGGCAGCGGCGAAGGAGGAAGGCAGTCTGTGGAGCCGTTACTTGTCCCGTGCGTGATGCGCCGTCCTTGTAACTCCCCGATGCGTGCGCAGGGGTTCTGTACGTGGGTGGGCCGCTAGAGTGGCGAGTCAGGGTGCAGAAATTTGGTGGAGATCGGCGCAGACGGCGCCGATAAAATCCAGGTTGAGCTGTGCGTCGTTCGGTCGTGGTGCATTGGAGCGGTGTGAGGAAGTAGACGATCACTGTCCCTCGGGCTCGTGGAGACGCGTTGGAGCGGTGCGAGGCAATAGACGATCTTTGTGCCCCGGGCTCGTGCAGCTGCGTTGGAGCGGTGAGAGGGAGGAGACGATCGTTGTCGCTCGTGCGGCCATGGTGCGTTCGGTTCCACGCACTGCGCTCTCCGTCGGCCCTGGAGGTTGCCGTCGTGGAGAGACGACGAGGTGCGTGCGCTCTCTGTGAGAGCGGCCGGTCCAGCGTGGATGTGCAGATCTCAGGCGTGCAGATCTCACCGTGAAGCGTGAAGCAGTCACCAGTGTCGCGGTCCAGACCAGAAGTTGCTTTGCACAAAGTGTGTGCTTTCAAGCGGGGTCACCAGTGCGGCGGCATGAAAAAATAAGCAGCGATGCTGTGGTTTTAAGGAAGTTTTATTAATCATACCGCCGTCACGGGATCCCCGCTCCGGTGCGTAGTGTGAGCAGCCCGGAGCGGGATCCCTCGGCTCTCAGAGAAGGAGAGGAGACACGGTGTGTCTGCCAGTTGCAGGATCAGAGTGAGAGAGAGAGAGAGAGTGCGTTACAGAGTTGCAGCTTAAATACTTGACCATAACAATACATCAAAGGAACATACCCCACAGTTAGAATGATCAAAGGGATAACAGAACAGGCAGGAGATATTTGCATTTGTGAGACATACATCACAATGGGCAGATTAGCTAGACCTCGCTTCAGGTGCAGGACAAAGAGGCTAACAGGCACATCTACATATTGATCTGAGTCTCTAGGTCACAGTAAGGACAGGGCGCATGAACACAATGCATCAAAGGTGACATTATCACAGCAGTGTAGCGGAAAAAACCAGGAGTAGCGAGTTGTCTGTCCTTAGTCTGTTGTGGGGTTAAAACGAACCGCCACAGGGTGGTCTGTAAACTGTGACACATAAAATTGCAGGGTTGCGAAAGACAAAAGTGTGGTGCTCAAATGCAGTATATTGATCAGGTAGAATTTGCTTTATTGCAAGTGAGGAAGAAAAAATAGAAGCAGTACCCCCAACCTTCCTGCCCTTTCTTATGGAAAAAACTGAACTAAAATTTGGTGGGGAGGCCTCAGTGAGGACCGCTGGTGCATCCGTGCCAAGCCACGTCTTCGTTAAAAATAAACAGTCAATTTTATTATCTAAAATCAGGTCATTGATGATAAAAGTCTTGTTGGCAAGAGAACGTATGTTTAAAAGAGGCATATTTAGGGTAGGTGGTGAGTTATTTATGGATGGGTAGTTTGTTTTCTGTGGTTTATTGTTAGGAGACTGATCCACAGAACGTAGGCAGCATGGGCGTGAGTTCTTGTGAACTAAATGTTTTATGGATGGTCTGTCCATGATCAATGTCCTAATGGGGAAGGTGAGTAGTGAATGAATTTTCATACCAGATGGTGGAGGCTGACAAAAACGGGACTGGTGCTGGATAGTCTTACTGGGGATCAGAGGGGGAGGGGTTATGGGATGTAAACAGTCAATTGCATGTGAATGAATGAATGAATGAATGAATGAATGAATGAATGAATTTGAATGAATGAATGAATGAATGCCACAATGTTGTGGTTTGAATGATATGCATCAGGTTTGCTGCTAAAAGCCGGATAACTGATGCATTTAAATGTATGCTGTCAGACTAATATAGAGTGTGACGGCCCCAAAACAAATTAAAATTGTCAATAAAACTAATGTTACTGCAGGCGGACTTCTTCTTCGTCTTCTTCTTCTTCTTCTTCTTCTCTTGGTTACTGGCGGATAGCAAATAACTGAAAGGTGCATACCGCCACCTACTGTACAAGAGTGTGTAACATTATGTCATTTGAGCCCGACCCCTTGCAGGCGGACTTGAGCCAAGTTGAGAGGGCAAGAACACAGCTAAAATGGTCTGATCCACGGCGCAGTATGGGAATGGGGCCAGAAATATAATAGACTACCTTTAACGCTTCTTCCATCTACATGATAGACAGCTAGGTGGGCTAATAATAGAGCAGTGGGTGGGTCTCAAGGATGGCGGTGGATTGGCTTTTTCTAAACATGACGTATACGATTTAGACGGAATAGTTAAAAACATTTCTGGGAGAGAAAAACGAGATAAAAGCTGTTATATAGTTATTTACACGGTTCAAGTTATATGTATGTTTTATGCTCTTATTTGTGAGGCATGGTGTGGTGGCTCGGGGTTCCGGTTCCGCCACCATCCGTGCCTATAAAAAGGCTGCAGCAGGAGGGGTGGCCTCTTCGCCATCTCCTCTGCCTGGCGGCTGTGTGTGGTGCAACTGTGCTAACCATTAATAAACGTGTGCTCTGTTTGACACCTGGCCTCCTCCTTCCAGCTCCAAACTCAGACATAACATTTGGCAACGAGGATTAAAAAGGATTAAGAAGGTATGGAAGTGTGTGGATTTAAAATTCTGCCATTTCTGGAGCTCCCAGGCAGGCCACCTGTTTCCTGGCCGAGACGGTGCACTGCCTTCCAGGCTTACATGGTGACGCTGAACCCGAGAAGAATGGACAAATTGAGGGCGCACACATTGTTGGTGCACATCTTAGGAATGGAGGGACAGCAAATTTTGAGCATGCTCGGCAACTTTAACAGCTTCGACGACGTGATCGAGCTGATGGCACGCCATTTTCGTGCCCTGGACAACGTCATTGTTCGGGGAAGCAAGTTTCAGCAGCACCGTCAACAGGTGGGCGGGCCTATTCACCGGTTTGGAGCCAACTTGAAACTTCTGGATAGTGAGTGTCGGTTCGGACCGTTGGAGGTGGAAATGGTTCGCGACCAGCTGACGGCGCATGTTAACAGTGCTGAAATGAAGATGGAGCTGCTCACTTTACTAGGTGACTTGACGGTAGCCAGAGCCACTGAGTTAGTGTTTCAGCTGGAGACAGCAGACAGGCTAGCTCTGGAGCTGAGTGAGCGGTTGTCACAGCGACTGCTGAAGTGTCCCATGACCACACAAGTAGCAGACCGGGACAGCGATGGGAGTGCGAAAGAGTACACAATTCGGGTCCTAAATTGGGGTAGGTCTGGATTGTGTGTGTGTGTGTGTGTGTGTGTGTGTGTGTGTGTGTGTGTGCCCTTGTGATTACAGGAAGCTGCAAGAATCTTAGCTTTGGTATGCAAGGCCTGAGACTGTGGGGGGTTTAATTAAAGGATTAAAGAAGGGATGCATTGTAGACAGTGGAAGTGATATCATGGAGAGAGGATGCATTGTTACTGTCTTTATAATGCAAGGTGATTCATGTGACATGTGAACTGTAAGAGTCCTGATATTTAAGGACGAGAGTTTCCTGTGTGGCTCTCTTACTGCTTTGAGACGATGGTGATGTGAATAAAGCTGACTTGAGAGAGAACTCTGCCTCGTCATTCTCACATCTCCACAATATAGTTATTTACATGGTCTAAGTTATATGTATGTTTTATGCTCTTATTTGTGAGGCACGGTGTGGTGGCTTGAGGTTCTGGTTCCGCCACCACCCGTGTCTATAAAAGGGCTGCAGGCAGGAGGGATGGCCTCTTGGCCATCTCCTCTGCCTGGCGGCCGTGTGTGGTGCACCTGTGCTAACCATTAATAAACGTGTGTTCTGTTCGACACCTGGCCTCATCTTTCCAGCTCCAAACTCAGACGGTGTGGCAACCTGGGGAGTGCATAATGGTTTACCACCTTAGACAGGAACAAAGGACGTGAAGTTAACCTTTTGTGTTTGAGAAGTTTCTAGATGCCCTAGTAAGATAACAGGGAGGTGCCAAGGATGAATGGACTGACTGCAGCCGGGGGAGATTATCTTTTGTGTGTGATGAATGGACTGACTGCAGTCGGGGGAGATTATCTTTTGTGTGTGAGAAGAGTCTAGAAGGATGTCATGTTACTTAAGGGAAGAGTTCCTACTTGTATGCCATTCTGTCTATGCTCCTTGTGTGAGTCGTGTAATAAACCGCTTGAACCTAATCAGCCTCATTTTTTACACACTCCACACTGGTGACCCAAGACGAATCATGGAATACAATGGAAGATCCCCGGAGCCAACCTCGACTGGAACCCCCAGCTTCGCGTGCGCTGTAGCGATCAAACTACCTGATTTTTGGCAGCACAACCCGCGCTCCTGGTTCCACCTACCCAAGGCGCAGTTCGCCCTCCGAGGGATATCGGCGGATGATACGAAATTGTACAATGTGGTTGCAGCGCTCGATGCCAGCACGGCTCAGCACATCGAGAGCCTGCTTGATCAGCCACCAGCCGACGGCAAATATGACGCGCTGAAGGCTGCCCTCATCCAGCACTACATGCTCTCGGATGGTGAGAGAGCAGAGAGGCTTCTGACGCGGACCGAGTTGGGAGATGGTTCGGCCGTGGACATGATGGAGAAGATGCTGAGGTTAAAGGGCAAGGACGACGACCACTTCATCTTCACCCACATTTTCCTCAGGAACCTTCCGACAGCGGCGAGAGCGGCCCTGGCCAATTCGTCGTTGCTGGCCAAACGGGACTATCGTGCGTTAGCCCGAGAGGCAGACCGGCTCATCGTCGCCACCAAGGCTTTCGTGACCATTGCGGCAGCGACGGAGCCTGGCACGTCAACACAAGGAGGCGAGGAACCGCCAACGACAGCAGCAGAACCACCGACGGCAGCAGCAGCGGGGGCCAAGGAACGTGGAGGTGACACGCTTTGCTTCTACCATCGCCGCTTTGCAGAGAGGGCACGCAAATGTATACCACCGTGCCAGTTCAAGCGCTCGGGAAACGCCAAGACCGGGGGTCGGTAGCAGCCGCGACCCTCGGGGAGGAGAACAAGCTGCTCTATTTGACGGACGCACGCTCGGGGAGGCATTTCCTCGTGGACACCGGCGCACAGAGGAGTTTCATCCGGCTGACCTACGCTGACCGGCTGGCAGGAGCCAGCGGCCCCGAGATGGCAGCAGCAAACGGCTCAGACATTAAGACCCTTGGTGAGAGGACTCTGCTCTTGTCTTTACACGGTCGTACATTTGAATGGACTTTGTTGTAGCAGCATTGGATTACCATATACTGGGGGCTGATTTTCTGTGTGCACATGGGTTGTTGGTAAATATGGCTAACAGGCGCCTGGCTAATGACTTTTGACTCTCTCCCCTGTATAGCTCGAGTGACCCGGCCAACAGCACAAGCCAACGTCACAGCAGCATGCGGTAAGTTCCACACACTGCTCGCTCAGTTCCCAGCACTCACAGTCCCGACGTTTTCAGCAGCTATCGCTAAACATGGGGTGGAGCATTTTATCACCACCACCGGGGCGCCCATTTTTGCAAGACCTCGGCGCTTGGACGCAGCTAAACTGGCCATAGCGCGCGAGGAGTTCGCTAACCTAGAGAGGTTAGGCATCATCAGGCGCTCAAACAGCCCATGGGCTTCCCTGCTACACATGGTCCCTAAAGCTGAAGGTTCGTGGCGACCTTGAGGCGATTTCCGCAGGTTAAACAATGCTACAGCGCATGACCGCTACCCAATTCCCCACATTCAGGATTTTTCCACTCACCTCGCAGGAGCGCGCATTTTTTCTAAGATAGATTTGGTCCGTGGTTACCACCAAGTCCCAGTGCGCGCTGAGGACATACCCAAAACAGCGGTAATAACTCTGTTTGGTTTATTTGAGTTCTTGCGCATGCCATTTGGGCTTAAAGGAGCAGAACAGACGTTCCAACGCATGATGGATGCAGTGCTGTGCGATCTCCCTTTCGTGTTCGTCTACCTGGACGATATCTTGGTAGCCAGCGCGTCCGAAGACGAACACGAAACCCACCTCAGGACGGTTTTCCGTAGGTTGGAAGAGCACGGTTTAATAATCAACCCAGCGAAATGTCAGTTCGGGGTGACGGGGATTGATTTTTTAGGGCACCGCGTCTCTCCCGAAGGAGCGGTTCCGCTGCCTGACAAAGTGCGCGCAGTGACAGATTTTCCCCGACCACAAACGGTCAGGGCGCTACAAGAATTTTTGGGAATGGTGAACTTTTATAACCGTTTCCTTCCCCGCACAGCGCAGCTCATGCAGCCATTGTACGCTGCGCTCAAAAAACAGAAACCCGCGAATAAGGTCGAATGGACCCCGGAACGAGAGCAGGCGTTCTCGGAAGTTAAAGCAGCCCTGGCAAACGCCGCATTGTTGGCACATCCAGACCCAACGGTCCGCATAGCCCTCACCACTGACACCTCAGATGTGGCCATAGGGGCTGTTGTGGAGCAGCGCGTCACCGGGGCTTGGCAGCCGCTTGCCTTTTTCAGCAGAACCTTGCGCGACAATGAACGTAAATACAGCGCGTTCGACAGAGAGTTGCTGGCTCTCCACCTGGCCATTCGCCATTTCCAGTTTTGGCTGGAAGGGCGCAATTTTACTGCGTTCGTTGACCATAAGCCACTAACATTCGCGATGGCCAAAGTTTCAGAACCTTGGTCGGGCCGGCAGCAGAGGCAGCTGGCCGTGATCTCAGAGTTTACTACCGATATTCAGCATGTGTCGGGCAAACTGAATGTAGTGGCAGACTGCCTCTCGCGCGCCGTTGTGGCCCCGGTCTGTGTAGGGTTGGATTACGCAGCCATGGCCGCGGAGCAGGCTAGTGATGCGGACGTGTGCACGCTCCAGTCTGGACCAACAGGGTTAAGGCTGGAGAAGAGGACGCTGCTTAAAGGCATTCCCCCCTTAATCTGCGACGTCTCCACGGGTCGCCCACGGCCTGTGGTTCCGTCCGCGTGGCGCCGCCGCGTGTTTGAGTTGGTTCACTCTTTGACACACCCAGGGGTGCGCGCGTCGGTCAAAATGGTAGGAGAGAAATATGTGTGGCCGGGCCTTCGCAAACAAGTGAAAGAGTGGGCGACAGCCTGCGTGGCGTGCCAACGAGCCAAGGTTCACAGACACACGAAGGCTCCTTTGGAGCTGTTTCGCATCCCGGCTAAGAGGTTTGACCATGTCCACGTGGACCTCATAGGCCCCCTTCCGCTATCACAGGGGTACACACATCTCCTGACAATGGTGGACCGCACCACGCACTGGCCAGAAGCGGTTCCGCTGGCGGCAACCACGGCCGAGGAGGTGGCGCGCGCGTTTTTAACAGCATGGGTGGCGCGTTTTGGAGTTCCGTCGGACATTACGTCTGACAGAGGCTCTCAATTTGTTTCTGAACTCTGGTCAACCATGGCCCGCAGCCTAGGTGTCTCAATTCACCGCACAACCGCGTACAACCCACAGGCTAATGGGTTATGCGAACGTTTTCATAGGTTGTTAAAAGCGGCTCTGAGGGCTTCACTGACGGATGCCAATTGGGTAGACAGGCTACCATGGGTTTTATTGGGGTTACGTTCTGCGCCTAAAGAGGATCTGGAAGCTTCCCCAGCAGAACTCGTTTTTGCACAACCACTCCGGCTGCCTGGGGAGTTTCTGCCAGATAATCCTGCGCCGGGCAGCTCCCCGTCTCAGCTGCTGCAGCGTTGCATAGACTCAAGCACGCTGCCGGGCCCTGCCCACCACAGTTTTCCGTGCGTTTTTGTGCCTAAAGCTTTGAAAAACGCAGAGTTCGTGTTTGTCAGACACGATGCCCACCGCCCCCCACTGCGCCCACCTTATGATGGACTGTTTAGAGTGCTGGAAACAGGGGATAAGCATTTTTTGCTAGATTTGGGGGGTAGGAGGGAAAAAATTGGCATAGACAGACTCAAACCTGCTTTCGTTGTGGCTGACGAGCAAGTGCTGTTGGCGAGGGCCCCTCGGCGTGGAAGACCCCCACGGGGCGCTTCCCAGAGAAAAGATTCTCCAGAGCACCCACACGGACAGTCAAAAAGTTTTCACCCCCAGACATCAGCCCCCCAGCATGGCAGCGCCACGGAGGCGGCGAATCCTGGCTACAGCAGATACTGCAGAAGACTGAAGCCCAAGCAGCATGCGGACTGATGTTGATGGTTCTACAGCATGTGGACTGATGTTAATGGTTCTATCACAGCATGTGGACTGTTACCCTTTTGTCCTATCTAAGTTGCTGGGGGGGGGGGGGGGTGGCAACCTGGGGAGTGCATAATGGTTTACCACCTTAGACAGGAACAAAGGACGTGAAGTTAACCTTTTGTGTTTGAGAAGTTTCTAGATGCCCTAGTAAGATAACAGGGAGGTGCCAAGGATGAATGGACTGACTGCAGCCGGGGGAGATTATCTTTTGTGTGTGAGAAGAGTCTAGAAGGATGTCATGTTATTTAAGGGAAGAGTTCCTACTTGTATGCCATTCTGTCTATGCTCCTTGTGTGAGTCGTGTAATAAACCGCTTGAACCTAATCAGCCTCATTTTTTACATGCTCCACAACATAACAAAAGCTGTGTGGGGTTTTTTTTTTAAGAGATTTGACTGCTTTGAAAAATTTTTGATAAATAGGTGACCAGCAGATTCATTTCAGACAGTTCAAACCTACAAACACATTTTCAGTCAATGACCCCTTTAAATAAAGTTGAAGAAAAAATGATTCACAAACAGATTTTTGAAAGGCACAATTTTCCTAATTTAAATTTTTAGCGTGAAAAACCTTGTATTATGGAAAACTTAAAAGCAAAATCTTATGTGTATCAATTCAAAAAGCGGAGTGATCCCTCTCGAACACTTTCAATCTCTGCTGTTATATAAATAGTTCAGCGGAGTGAACCCTCTTCAAAACATTCAATCTATGTTCCATTCCGCTTTTTTCCTCTCATTTCCGTACACAAACCCCTGATGACGTGTATGCCCCTTAGCTAGCTCGCAAGCTGTTAACCATCTCCTCCGGTTTAAAGGTGTCACCGGAACGTTAACGGAGGAGAATAACGGTTTTCCGTGAAAAAGGGAGGCAAAGCGTTTGAAAATGGAGACGCTTTACCACCAGACAAACAAGTGAGTGTCCATTTTTGTTTCCTATGGAGGATGTTCAACAGTGTGCTAGCTTGTTTGGCTAAGAGTATCTTGCTCAGTGGATCTGGGTTTTAACAGATAACCAGTGCCCGTTAACGCCAAAGTATCTTTAAATAGTGATAATTATAGTAGTGGTCAGGGCTTGTTTTTAGGTTTGAGCTCAACTATGGCTAGTGGTTTTCCAGAATTAAGTCCTTAAACTACTGAAGCGAAAGGCCACCTACTAGTGATTTTAAGGCAGTGTCTAGGGATACGGAAGCAGTATCCCTATACTACGGAAGAGTTGACAGTCCGACAAAGCCTTTTCAGATCAACTCTAAACCTTCTTCTTCTTTTAGATTTGATTGGCGGTTGGCAACCAACTTACAGGCGCATTACGCCACGTACACCTGTCACTGTGGCTTATCAGGTAGATAGTATGGTGAGCCTGGAGGTTGCAGGTTCGCGTCAGTACCTTGTTAAAACCATTTTACTTGATATGAGATGAAATTTAGAATTAAAACTGAGAGGTTAGCCTTAGGATTTGGGAGTGGGTAAGGTTCAAAAGGTAGCAAATGGATATTAATTGAAATGTTGAAACAAATTCCTCAAATTCCCATACTTGTAACCTGCTGCTTCTTCTTCTCTCAGTTACTGGCGGATAGCAAACAACTGAAAGGTGCATACCGCCACCTACTGTACAAGAGTGTGTAACATTATGTCATCTGAGCCCGACCCCTAAATTCTATGACTTAATCCTGTGTTATTTCAAAAAGAGAACAGAGCCCTCCTCATGATTCTTACTGCCTCTCCATCTGTTCCCAGAATCCCAGTTAAATCCCATTCCCTACCGGCCTCTCGAACCTCATTTTAAATTCTGTCTTTCATTTCCATATTTGTGACAGTGTAATAAGATGTGCTCGACATTTTCTTTTACTCCAGATTCTCTACATTTGTCACTTTCACTTTTCCCCATGGTGAATAAAGTGCCATTTAAACCTGTGTGATCCAGTGTGAGTCTTGCCGTAATGTCTTCCCTCCTTTTGGTTGTTATGAAATTCTTTATTGCAATAGATTTTTGTATTTTGTAATACGATGTACCTTTATGATCTTCATCCCATCTTTTTTGCCATAGCTCAGTTCCTTTTTCTTGATTACTGCTTTCCCTTCACCTTTTCCAAGAGACGATGGTATAGTTATTTCTTTTCCAAGAGCACTTTTTGCTAATTTGTCCGCACATTCATTCCCTTTCAACCCTTCATGTGCAGGAACCCAACAAAACTGAACTTCTTCACCACCCCTGTGTACCCTAAATAAACTGTGATATAGTTCAATCACCAAGTCTTCCCTTGTAGATTTTAGTGGCTGTATGGTTTTTAGAGCTGCAAGTGAGTCCGTGCACACCACCACCCGGTCCAGTCTGACCTCCTCTACCCACTGCAAAGCAATAATTATTGCCACCATCTCTGCTGTAAACACGGATGTATTGTTGGAGAGTCTTTTTGCGATGGTCACTTTAAACTCTGGAATGTATACTCCAGCTCCAACAGAGCCCTCTTTATTCTTTGAACCGTCAGTATAGAGCTGTAAGAAGTTATAGTAATTGTTCCTGAGGTAAATGCTTATTTTAACACCAACTTCACTCATATGCCAATCCTTTTTCCTCATTAGTAGACTAGCGTCTACTTCTATTCCCGGAAACAGCCAAGGGGGAACATTACTCACTGGACTGGTGTTAGCTATATCAATAGTGTGTAGCCCATACATTCTGGTCCTTTTTTCAATTGTCCACCCAAACCCATGTCCCTGGAAATTGGAGTATTCCCAGCAGTCTTGTAGTGTTGTTTTTGAAATATTTGCTTCGTCACTTCCTTTCAGCTTGACCCAGTATGATAATTCAAGTTTATCTCTTCTCAACTCCATTGGCATTTCTCCTGCTTCTATTAAAACTGCATTGTTTGGTGTTGTTTTGACGGCTTCAATGCACAGGCAAAGCGCTCTATGCTGCATTCTGTCTATTTTTTCCAGAGTCGTCTTTGCCGCTGCTCCATAAATCATGCATCTGTAGTCTGTTGTCAATCGCATTAGTGCTCTGTAAATGTCAATTAATGCCTGTTTATCTGCACCCCATTCGTGTCCAGCTACAGCTTTTGAGATTGACTTTTTTGCACTTTGTCTCCAGATTTTCAAGATGAACTCTCCATGTGTATCCACTATCAAATCACAATCCTAGATATTTGAACTCACTGACTTTCTCTGTTGGTTGATTATATAATGTTAATGGTTCTGTACCAGTTCTGCGTTTTTTTGTGAAAGTCATATAGCAGGTTTTACTGTTTGAAAATTTAAATCCCCAGTCATATGACAACTATTCCACTTTTTCCATTGCTTTCCTGATGTTTTTGAACACAAATTTCTCATTTCTTCCCCTCGTCCATATGGTTCCATCATCTGCATATAGTGCTGCTTTTAAGATACACATTAATAGGACGTACTGGCCAATCAGATTTGAGCTGTATGAGTCACGCCTCCTCTACTTCCGCATATGTTTAGTTAAGTGTATTGGTTTGTCAGGGACCATGTACAGAAAAAAAAAACATTAAATGCAGATGCAGGGTGAAGATGCTGTGTACCAGATTATAACGTTCTCACTGCAGGAAGATATTAGAAGAAAAACAGCACGTATAGAAAGCAATTCAGGTCAGGTTTCAGAATCTGTTGTCCC
This sequence comes from Pholidichthys leucotaenia, assembly GCA_020510985.1. Classification (NCBI taxonomy): domain Eukaryota; kingdom Metazoa; phylum Chordata; class Actinopteri; order Cichliformes; family Pholidichthyidae; genus Pholidichthys; species Pholidichthys leucotaenia. The sequence continues at coordinate 225,529,888 of CM035838.1, read as the reverse complement.
TGAAACAAGCAGGGAGTAAGTTTAAAAGGTAAAAAGATAAGAGAGCAGCACACATGACACAGAAAGATTTCTTGAATTATATATAGAGTGATGATCACTGGCATAGAGTGAAGTACGTGGCGGTAATGCACCTGTAAGCTGGTTGACAACCGCCAATCAAATCTAAAAGAGCAGCACACATGAAAACAATTTAAGAGTAGTAACAGTGTTTCTCTTGCTATTTTTATGTACAGTATGTATATGGGGAGAGCAAAATTATCTTTTGATCCCAATCAAATTTTGCCACAAGTTACACCCGCGACCCGAAAAGGATTAAGCGGAAGAAGATGAATGAATGAATGATGTTTGTCAATTTAAAAAACTTGTGCATACCTGTGCTTGCCCGTAGAAACCAAGAAACCGGAGCACCCGGAGAAAATCAGCGCTTTGCTTGGCATTTTACACATTTGTAGTGTAGACTGACATCTGTCAAGGTTACACATTTGCCGTCATGTAGGCATGGCGACTCATCCTATGATGCCTGAGTTCATAGGATGCACTATGATGATGAGGCAGAGCTCATAGGCCGTCCTATGATGTCCTTGCTTCAAATCTATGTGTGACGACGTAAAGACAAATCGTCCTATGATCTCTGTGGTCTATGTGACATCATAAAGACACATTTGTCCTATGATGCCTTGAGTTCATAGGACGTCCTATGATGTTCAGGCAGAGCTCATAGGTCGTCCTATGATGTCCTATGAAGTGTGACACAGACACACAGATTTCTTGCTTTTATAGAGTGATATACACGTCATGTAGACATCATAGGAACATGAGAGGCGGTCCTGTGATCTTTTAGCGAGTCCTATGATCATGACACACAGATTTCTGGAATTATATATAGAGTGATAATTTCCCATGTAAATAATGGTGTAGGTTGTTGTCTAGTTGTTAAGGTATAAGGTTATGAAAATATGAATTAATAAAAAAAACTACAAACACGATACATTTGTATTGGCTTTGAGTAGTCTTTGAGACTAGAAAAGTGCTATATAAGTGCAGGTCCTTATCCCTTATCCTTTTTCTCCTCTTTGAATCCTTTTTTCATCAGTCAGGAAACAGGAGGTGAAGTTTTAGTAATCTCCCACCATAATTGTGTTTAGTGATGTGGCATGATGGGAGTTGCTGTCCGCCAGTCATTTAAACTTCTTCTTTTGGCTGCTTTCTTTAGTGGTCTCCACAATGGACCATCTGCCTCCATCTCACCCTTTCCCTTCTATCTTCCTCTGTAATACCAACCCTCTCCATGTCCTCCTTCACTACATCCATGAATCTTCTCTGTGGTCTTCCTCTTTTCCTCCTGCCTGGCAGCTCCATCTTCAACATCTTTTGTCCAGTATCTCCACTGCCCCTCATCTGCACATGTCCAAAGCATCTAAGCCTTTCCTCTCTTACATTGTCTCAAGACCGCTCAAACTGAGCTGTCCCTCTGATATGCTCATTCCTTAATCCTGTCCCTCCTAGTCACTCCCAATGAAAATCTTAGTATCTTCAACTCTGCCAACTTTAACTCCACCTCCTGTCTTTTTGTCAGTGCCACCGTCTCCAAACCATACATCATAGCAGGTCTCACTTCCGTCTTGTAAATCTTTCCTTTCACTCTAGCTGACACTCGTCTCCACCCACTCCACACTCCTTCCATCTTCACCATTACACCTGCCTCCCTCTCATTCACACTCATGTATTCTGCCTTGCTTCTACTGACTTTCATTTTTCTTCTCTCCAGAGCATACCTCCCCATCTCCAGGTTCTCTTCCACCTGCTCCCTAATCTCACTATAGATCACAGTGTCATCTGCAAACATCATGGTCCATGGAGACTCCTGCCTGACCTCATCTGTCAGCCTGTTCACCACCATGGCAAACAAGGATTGGCTCAGAGCCAGTCCCTGATGTAATCCCACCCTCAGCTTGAATCCATCCGTCACTCCTACAGTGCACTTGACTGCCATCTCGCTGTCCTCATACATGTCCTGCACCACCCTCACATACTTCTCTCCTGACTTTCTCATACAGTACCACACTTCCTCTCTTGGCACCCTATCATCTGCTTTCTCTAGATCTACAAAGACACAGGTTCAGGTTCAGGTTACTTTATTTGTACCCGTAGGTAGATTTGTTTTGCAGTCTGGTCACATCCATATTTACAAGCCACTAATTACATTCAACATAGACACAAACACAGGCACATATGAAGCTGACTATAAACATGATAAAAATACTCAAGGCTCCATCAATCAGGGTATAAAAAGACAAAGAGATGAGGGAAAAACCAGAGGTAAGAGAGAAGGGTCATATTAAAAGTTAAAAACTAGTCAAAGAGGTTAAAAAACTCAAAGGTCTAAAACCCAATAAAATATTTAGAACCCAAGTGACATCCTACAAAAATAAGTAAATATAAAATGAAGTTAATAAATAGGTACGTAAATTATGTACAATATATTTTTACAGCTTGTTCAACTCTTTGACAGCAGCAGGGACAAAGCTGTTTTTGTAGCGCTGGGTTCTACTTTTTGGGACAGCAAACCTCCGTCTTGAGGGAAGAAGCTGAAAGTGGCAGTGCAAAGGGTGGGAGTCATCATTTAAAATGGAGGTAGCCATCCTCTGTACTTGTCTGGTGTACAGGGATGTCAGGCTCAGCTGTGACTCACCAAGCAAACGACTGGACCATCTAACTACCTGATCCAAGGATTTCCTCTGTTTCAGTTTTATCTCACCAAACCATGACACTAAAGAAAAGGATAAAACAGATTCAATAAAAGCCCGATAAAACATTGTCATTATGGTTCGGTCAACTTGGAAGTGTGCAAGTTTTCTCAAGCAATGCAAATGTTGCTGACCCTATTTGCACACCCTTTCACAGTTCACTTCAAAGTTTAAATTACTATCAATAATCGTCCCAAGATATTTGTACGATTGTACACATTCGGTGGTCTGGCCTTTTAGTACGGTGACTTTGTGCCTGGGATTTTTCCTCCTAAAGTCAATAATCATATCTTTAGTTTTTGTTGTATTCAGCTGCAGGTAGGAATCCTCACACCAGTGAACAAAATCATCAACTACTACTACACAGTGCAACTTCTTCTGACCTTTTCTATACTTCTCCATCAGCACTCTTAGAGCAAACATTGCATCATCAAAAGACGTAACAAACTAATAGTTTTTAAATGCAAAAGATGCAATAGACTTACACAATGGTCCCCTCCGGCATACAACTAGGAAAATACCGGTCGCTATGGAGGGTGAGAATATGTATGGGCACATAATCATACCATGTAGGATAACTAAGTAGAGGGTTATGCTGTTTCATCCCGTCTAGCAACAATGCTCTGCACTGTGTGTGTTTATATATTTACATATTTATTCCATCTAGCTACAATGCTCAGCACTGGGTGTGTTCATATTTATATATCTATATATTTATTCCATCTAGCTACAATGCTTCGCACTGTGTTTTTATATATCTATATATTTATTCCATCTAGCTACAATGCTCCGCACTGTGTGTGTTTATATACTTACATATTTATTCCACCTAGCTGCAATGCTCCGTACTGTGGGTGTTTATATATTTACATATTTATTCCATCTAGCTACAATGCTCTGCACTGTGTGTTTATATATTCATATATTTATTCCATCCAGCTACAATGCTCTGCACTGTGTGTCTGTGTGTGTGTATATATATATTTTATAGTAATATGTACATATGTATATTAGCTGCTCTTGCTTGCTTGGTTTTTTTTTTCTTGCCTTCTGATTGTTGCTCTGAGTGTTGCTATCCCTGTGCTGTTGCAATCCTGGAATTTCCCCGTTGTGGGACTAATAAAGGCTTATCTTATCTTATCTTATCTTATCTTATCTGTGGTACTCCTTCTTGGCATGAAACTGTACTGCTGCTCACTGATTGTCACCTCTCCTCTTAACCTGGCTTCAACAACTCTTTCCCATATCTTCATAGTGTGGCTGATCAACTTTATGCCTCTGTAGTTACTACAGCTCTGAGCATCACCTTTGTTCTTGAAAATTGGTACCAAAACACTTTTTCTCCACTCCTCAGGAATCCTCTCACTCTCCAAGATTGTGTTAAACAATCTGGTTAAAAAGTCCACTGCCATCTCTCTTAAACATCTCCATACCTCCACAGGTACGTCATCTGGACCAACTGCCTTTCCATTCTTCATCCTCTTCAAAGCTGCCCTCACTTCTGCTTTGCTAATCCTCGGGACTTCCTTGTTCACCATCTTTCCTTCATCCATCCTCCTCCTCTCTCTCATTTTCTTTATTCATCAGCTCTTCAAAGTACTCCTTCAACCTTCTCAACACACTCTTGTCATTTGTTAGTACATTACCATTTCTGTCCTTAATCAACCTAACCTGCTGTAAATCTTTTCCTGCTTGATATCTCTGTCTAGCCAGTCGATAAATCATCTTTTCTCCTTCCTTGGTGTCCAGCCTCTCATACAACTCACTATATGTCTTATCCTTTGCCACCTCTCTCTTTGCCATGTGCCTAGATTCCAAATACACCCGTCTACTTTCTTATCTCCCTTACTATCCCACTTTTTCTTTGCTAACCTCTTCCTTGGGATACTGTCCTGTACCCCCTCATTCCACCACCAAATCTCCTTGTCTTCCTTCCTCTGTCCACTGGATACACCACATATCTTTCTTCCCGTTTCCCTCAATACTTCTGTTGTACTTTCCCAGTCATCTGGTAATTTTTCCCTACCACCCAGAGCCTGTATCAACTCCTTCCTGAACTCTGTGCGACCTTCTTCCTTCTGTAACTTGCCCCACTTAACCTTTGGCTCTGCCTTCACTGTTTTCCTCTTCTTGCTTTGCAAAGTCATCCTACAGACTACCATCCAATGCTGTCTATCTACATTCTCCCCTGCCACCACCTTGCAGTCTCCTATCTCTTTCATATTTCTCCTTCTGCATAAGATGTAGTCCACCTGTGTGCACCTTCCTCCACTCTTGTAAGTCACCCTATATTCCTCTCTCTTCTTAAAGTATGTGTTCACCACAGCCATTTCCATCCTTTTAGCAAAATCCACAACCATCTGTCCTTCCACATTTCTCTCCTTAAGACCATACCTACCCAGGACCTCCTCATCACCTCTGTTCCCTTCACCTACATGTCCATTAAAGTCCGCTCCAATCACCACTCTCTAACCCCCTGGGAACACTCTTTACCACTTCATCCACCTTACTCCAGAATTCCTCTTTCTCCTACCTGACATCCAACTTGTGGGGCATATGCACTGACAACATTTAACATCACACCTTTGACTTCTAGCTTCAAACTCATGATTCTGTCTGACTCCCTCTTTACCTCCTGAACACTCGTCACATACTCTTCCTTCAAGATTAGTCCTACTCCATTTCTCTTTATCTACACCATGGTAGAACAGTTTAAATCCACCTCCAATGCTTCTAGCCTTGCTTCCCTCTCATCTGGTTTCTTGGATACATCGTATATCTACCTGTCTTCTCTCTCCATCATATCAGCCAACTCTCTGCCTTTACCAGTCATAGTCCCTACATTTAACGTCCCTACTCTCACCTCCACACTTCTACGTTGCTTTTTTTCTCTATCCCTTCTAACACGCCTTCCCCCTCTCCTCCCCCTCGATCTTCGATCAACAGTAGCCCAATTTCTACCAGCACCCTGTCGGTTAACAGCACCGGTGGCGGTCGTTGTTTACCCGAGCCTCGACCGATCCAGTATGAAAGTCTCATTCGTCATGATCCGCATGTTTGATTTGGCAAAGATTTTACATTGGATGGCCTTCCTGACACAACCCTCCCCATTTACCCAGGCTTGGGACCAGCAGTAGGAGTACACTGGCTTGTGCACCCTCTGTGGCTGGGTTCTTCTAATTGTTTAAACAAAAACTAAATATTACTGTGTTATTAGCTGACAACTTTAATTATGTGGAAAATTCTCTTTTAAATTGACACACATCATATGTGTAACTCGTGGCAAATTTTGATCGGGATCAAAAGATAATTTCGCCCTTACCATTCATTTCAATGGAGAATTTTTCGATTTAAGGTCCCATATGGAGATAGAATGGGCGTGACTTAGGCTCTCTATTCTGTGGGTACGGTACTGTATCCATAGCCACTGCTGTATTTTAAGTGATATTTGTCAATAAATAAATAAATCCATGGAGTCACAAAACAAATTTGACTGCTTAAATGGAAGTAAAATTGTTTTAAATTTCCATGTGCCTCTACAGTATAAATAAATTTGCATTATAACACCAAACTGACCTGTCAGCATTAGTAATAGTGCTGCAATGATTAGTCAACTAATCGATCGCTAGAAAATTAATTGACAGTTAATCTGATAGTCACCTATGGACTTTTTCCTGGGAAAAAAAAATTAAAAAATTCAGGTTCTAAAACATGAAAAATTGCCACTTTTCTTGTTTAAGCATTATGAGTTAAATATATATTATGGTTTTGTAATATCTGACAACTGTGTTACTCAAGCTTCAGACTCATGTTTGATGGGTCATTATTTTGTTTCGCTGTAGAGACCTTTTATAAAATGTTTGAGACTGGGAACAAGGTGATTTTCTCAGGTGTGCAGACTTGAACAGGTGCGGTAAAACATGACCTGGAGCCCTGAACAGGAGCCGTGCCAACAGGGAGCAGAGCTGGTGGACATGGCAGAAATAATCGTGATTAGTCAACTAATCGAATAAATAGTCGTTGGATTAGTCAACTACCAAAATAGTTGTTAGTTGCAGCTCTAATTGGTAATGAGCAAGTTTTTTTACCTTTAAAATTGCAGCTTTTTTTCGTAAATTAGCAAGATTTTGTTCATAAACTTGCCACTTTTTCTTGCACATATGCAATTAAATTTGTGACTTTTTGCTCATAATTTTGCAACAATTTGTTAGGTATTCTATCGCACAGTTTTTGCAGCTTCTTTTCCCGCCAATTTTTGACACATTTATTGAAAATTTACACATTTCTCTTAATTTTTTTTCCTGTGGTTTAATTCCACCTTGTTTGGGGTAATTTTGTGACCCCCCCCCCAAAAAAAAAATAATAATAATAACAACAACAGGGTGTTTGCATCTTTTCCCTGAGAAACTTTTAGGTTTCCCTTGTAACTCTTGATTTTTTTTCTTCACTGAAATTTTTTTTTCTAGGAAATTTGTCAATTTTACTTTTTCTCCTGTCATTAATTTGTGACTTTTTCCATGTAAAGAAGCTTTTTTTCCTCATAAATTTGTTAGTTGTGTGGGGGTGTTTTATTTGAATAACTTTTTTATCAGACACTGACACTGATCTTGACAAAGTCTAAATGTAATTAATTTGAATTCCTGCAAATAATTGGACTTGTGGTCACACACTTTTCTGTGAATATAAGGTTTTAAATTTGACCAAGTGGCCTGAGAAAGTCTTAATATATATTTTTCCTCACACCTGTATAAATGTCTGATTTTGTTGTAAATTTACTCCATTTTTCTTTCCTTATAAATGGAGTGGCTTTGTTACTTCAGCTGACCTCTGTGGATACCACGACAGAGTATCCCACCTATTGAGTGGCTGTTGAGTGTTTGAGTGAAAATGTTTTGGCCTGTAACGCCATGACGATTGTGGTTTTCTTTCCCAAGGCACATCCAGGAGGTTCAGTCTCTGATGGGGAATCTAGAGAAGACGGACCGTCAGTCTGTCCACTGTGAGTGAGGACACTCCATTTTTCACCTCTTTTGAGCGTAACCCGCGACCTCCATAACTAACCTCCAAACTAAAGAATCGCTGACAAAATTCACAACAAAAAATGCTCCCAATGATCGGGAAAATCTGCAGATTTAAGGGTAAAAGCACAAAATGTATTAAAAAAAAAAGGGCAGTTTTATAAGAGAAAATATATAAATGTTTTTAAGTTGTTTGTATTCTTATAAATTAAAATTTTGTTGTTCATTACTGGCAATCTCAAAGTGTTACAATATAAAAATGTATGCAAAAGTAATAGGAAATATACAAGAATAACCATAAAAATGTAATTAAAATCATAGAGAAAAGTGACGGTGAAAGGTAAATGAACAGACCAGTTTATTTTTCAAACCCTTTATTTTAAGACTCATATAGGGTTTATGGCTCCATCCACATTTTTTGGCTCCTTAATTGCTGTTTTCCACAGTAGAAGTTGACAGACGGGAGGCCGGTTTGGTGCCTGGCCCATCAGCACTGGGGCAGACCGGTGCCGGGGCAGGAAGCAGCAGGGTGGGTGCAGTGACAGAAACTTCCAGATAACGGTGGGAGTGCTGGCAGGGACAATCTCTTCCCTTCTAAGTTTGGGACCATGTCTGTATTTTAGGCTAGTGGAGGATGTGCTGCTTTAAAGCCACTAATTAGAGAGGATAATTCTTCTTGTGTTCAGGAGCGGTCCGGTCCACAAAAGCATAAGCGACAAATTTGTTTGGAGTAAAAGAGCCGAGACTTTTTTCTGTGCACACAAAACACATTTCAAAATAAATGTCATTAATAGAGCCAAAAATTGTGCATTTTTGTAAATTTTTAAGTAATTTTTGAGAGAGTTATGCATGAAAGTGGTGACTCCCAGATAAGCGGTAGAAGATGGGTGGATGTTTGAGCTGGGTATCTTTGTAGAATCTGATGTGGATGCACATTACAGAAGGGTCGGGAATCGATTAGCTAACTTTCCAGGTTTCTTTTAATTGTCTGTTCTGTTTTTCCCGTTTCTCTTCTAAGTACTGGAGAATGAACTGCAGGCTAGAATTGACCAGATCTTCAATCACTTAGAACGTCTGGAGATCCTGGCCAGCAAAGAACCACCAAACCGCCGACAGAACGCCAAACTGTGAGTGTGTATGTTGGGTGGGGTGGGGGGCTCTGTCAGGGTATCTTATGAATAGAGCTGGGCTATTACCAGAACTGACGTTTGGGCTATAGAACCAATGTAATCTTGCACATGTCGGGGTTTTTTGGTTTAATTCCTCTCTCCTTGTTGTGTGTTTGTATGCAAGAGCTTTTCAGGTACTGTCCCTTTAAGACGTGCTCACAGAGTTGCAGGTGCGTTCACATAACTCTGGAAGCGACACAGTCGGAACTGTTCAGACACAGCAGAACACGGTCGGGAACAATTAAAGACGGCTTGTAACGAAAACAAACGCGGTCTCCATCTACATAGTATGTGATGATCGACTCTGTAAGTCCTGGCCGGGTCATACCAAAGAGCATATAAAAATGGTACTTCCCGCCTTCTAGCTTGGTGCTCAGCATAATAGAATGGGGGAGGGAGAAGTTGTTTGTGGTGGCGCCTTGCATGGCAGCGGCCCCTCTGATTCAACATGTGATTAACATTGTCGATGGGAGAAATGTAATTTCATTCTACTGTACATGATTGGCTGTATGGACTGAATGACAGCAGAGATGGCTTCTTCTTCTAACGCTACAGTTTGAAAGTGCTACGAGATGACTGTTGTTGTGAAATGGTGCTATATAAATAAAGTTGAATTGATAATTGAATTAGAAGGAGCAGAAGCTAAGGCACTGTTAGCCTCTGACGGCTATCCGGGTCATCTCAACCATTTCACAGAGGGAATGGACAAGCTAAGGCTGTATTTAGGAACTTGATAAGAGACTCATAATCACTGTGTGGTGGTAACACAATCATGGGTCCGTAAAGGACTCCCCAAATGCAGCTAGCAAGCTAATTAGCCGCTGCTGTGCACGTGACACAACCTACAAACCCTCAAGGTGTGCGTTGTAAACACTGGGCAGTATTTGTGTGTGAAATGTCAATAGGCCGGTTCTTTATTATATTATGCTCATACCACTGCACATTTGTGTAATATTGGTTAATTATGAGAAGAAGGGAGGGAAAAAATAACTGGGGAAAAAAGGAAACTGACATGAAAGGGTGAATTAACTGTGATGCTGATTTAAGTTCAAATTGCCCAGCCTTACTCATAAAGTTACAGGAGGTAGTGTAGGAGATGAGACGGCGTCCTGCCCCGCGGCAACCTTCCTTTATGAAATCATTTCCTCAGACGCCTCATCATCAGCCTGCTGCAGTGGGCAGAGATGAATTCACGAGCTGGGTAAACAGACCCGGGGGTGGGGAGGAGGACTCGGCCGTTTGATCCCAGCAAAGGAGAGCAGGACTCTTCATTCCAGCCATATTAGATCTGCGCGCGCGTGTGTGTGTGTGGGGGGGGTGCTCATTGTCTACAAGAAATATAATAAATGTGTCATAGTTTGGACCCAAAAGTTAAATGTCAAATAAAACAGGAGCTGAGTGAAAAAGTAAAGTGTACTGGACGTCCACAGATCCTTCGAAAATCTTAAAAAGGATTAAATCTGTTTATCCACAATAAACCTTGAAATTATCCTTAAAGAGCAGTTCCAAAGGTTAACCACGCCTGTTAATTAATATGTTGAGAAATGAGTCAATAAACAGACATTACAAAAATGTCTGTCTAAGCCTTAGCCATTCTAGCAGCATTTATTTTGACTCATGTTTCCACTCTGAACAGAAGGAACTGTATAAAAATGTCTGTAAATTAAAAAAACTGAGTGATGACTTTTCTGATGCCGGCACTTCCTCAGACGAGTGGACCAGCTTAAATACGACGTCCAGCACCTGCGGACGGCCCTGCAGAACTTCCAGCACCGCCGCTATGCCCGTGAGGCACAGGAGAGGGAGAGGGAGGAGCTGATGAGCCGCACCTTCACCGCCAACGTACGGAAAATGGATCATACCAAAACGGCTGGAGAAAATGTGCTGTTACTGTAGTTTTACTTGCTGAGGGGTTTATTTACTGCTATAATTTCAACTTTCCAGGATGCAGACACGTCCATCCACATAGATGAGACTCTCCAGTTAAACTCCAGCCTCCATAACGCTCACAGAGGGATGGACGACCTCCTGGGCAGCAGCAGCAGCATCCTAAACGGCCTCAGAGATCAGAGATCTACGCTCAAGGTCTGTGTCTGAAAGTGTGTTCCCACAGCAAAGTATGAAGGGCCAGAAGGGCCAAAATTGAATATATGTATATTGTTCTTTTGCACGTGTGAGTCACTTCAGGGCCGTGGTCATACACTGATGAACATAATTTAAACAAAAATGAAGAGCCACACAAATCAGATCTGAGCAAAAAATCCAAACTGAGCATTAAAGGGGACATAGGAACTGAAATAACAGCTGCAATGCTTCACTGCCGAATACATTGTTCTCAGCTAAAAGTACTGAGGAGGTACAGGAAGCAGTGCAGGGGAAAAAAGATGCTGCATCACAGGAAACTGTTTAAATGAACACCAGGATCCTTATTGACGTGAAGGAATTCAACGCAATTGACCATAAAATATCACTCAGAAACATGGAAAGGTATGGTATCAGAGGGGTGCTGTTAGACCGGGTGAAAGGTCTTGATAATGGACAGTAGCACTGTATGTACAAATTGGTCATCACAAACCAGCACCTTTTTTTTAAATTACCTGTGGTGTCCCACAGGGGTCAGTATTGGGCCCTAAACAGTTTATTCTGTATATCAACCGATATCTGTACTGCAATTTGTTTTTGCAGATAACCCAAATATTTTTTTGTTCAGAGGATGATTTACAGCAGCTCTTGAAGAAAGTTACAAATGTAATGATAAACTAAAATGTAGGTTTGACAAAATAAGTTATTAAATTTATTCAAAACCAAATTCCTGTTGTTTGGAAATAGTGAAATATGGGTGTTGTTGTAGACCACAAGCTCTGCTGGAAACCCCACATTTAATACAGTGGTGTGAAAAAGTGTTCACCCCCTTTGTGATTTCTCATTTTTTTATGTCACAGGTGTTTCAGATCATCAAACAAATTTAAATATTAGACAAAGATAACACAAGTAAACATAAAATGCAGTTTTTAAATTAAGATGTTTATTATTAAGGGTAAAAAAAATCCAAACCTACATGGCCCTTTGTGAAAGTTACCCCCCCCCCCCCCACGTTAAAACAAATTAAAGGTAAAGCCAACTTTGTCATTCAGTCCATACAGCCAATCATGTACAGTAGAACAAAATTATGTTTCTCTTATCTACAATGTTAAACACATCTAGAATCAGAGGGGTCGCTGCCATGCAAGGCGCCGTTCCATTATTGCTGAGCACCAAGCTGGACGGCAGGAAGTTCCGCTTTTTTATATGGTCTTCAGCATGACTCGGCCAGGATTTGAATCCAGGCCTCCTGGGTGTGGGGCGGATGCTCTACCAACTGAGTCACCACTCTGGTGGCTCACATCCTTATCACGTCTTGGAAAAGCTGAGTTCAATTTCTCTAGCCACACCCAGGCCTCATTACTGCCACACCTGTTCTCAATCAAGAAATCAATTAAATAGGACCTGCCTGACAAAGTGAAGAAGACCAAAAGATCCTCAAAAGCTAGACACCATCCAAAGAATTCAGGAACAAATGAGAAACAAAGCAACTGGGATCTATCAGTATGGAAAAAGTTATAAAGTCATTTCTAAAGCTTTGGGAATCCAGCGAACCACAGTGAGAGCCATTAGCCACAAATGGTGAAAACATGGAACAGTGGTGAACCTTCCCAGGAGTGGCTGGCCGACCAGAATTACTCCAAGAGCACAGCGACGACTCATCCAAGAGGTCACAAAAGGCCCCACAACAACATCCAAAGAACTGCAGGCCTCACTTGCCTCAGTTAAGGTCAGTGTTCATGACTCCACCATAAGAAAGAGACTGGGCAAAAATGGCCTGCATGGCAGAGTTCCAAGACGAAAACCACTGCTGAGCAAAAAGAACATAAAGGCTTGTCTCAGTTTTCCCAGAAAACATCTTGATGATCCCCGAGACTTTTGGGAAAATACTCTGTTGTTGAACTTTTTGGAAGTTGTGTGTCCCATTACATCTGGCGTAAAAGTAACACAGCATTTCAGAAAAGGAACATCATACCAACAGTAAAATATGGTGGTGGTAGTGTGATGGTCTGGGGCTGTTTTGCTGCTTCAGGACCTGGAAGACTTGCTGTGGTAAATGGAACCATGAATTCTGCTGTCTACCAAAAAATCCTGAAGGAGAATGTCCGGCCATCTGTTCGTGACCTCAAGCTGAAGCGCACTTGGGTTCTGCAGCAGGACAATGATCCAAAACACATCAGCAAGTCCACCTCTGAATGGCTTAAGAAAAATTAAATGAAGACTTTGGAGTGGCCTAGTCAAAGTCCTGATCTTGAATCTGATTGAGATGCTATGGCATGACCTTAAAAAGGTGGTTCATGTTCGAAAACCCTCCAGTGTGGCTAAATTACAACAATTCTGCAAAGATGACTGGGCCAAAATTCCTCCACAGTGCTGTAAAAGACTCTTTGCCCGTTGTCACAAATGCATGATTGCAGTTGTTGCTGCTAAGGGTGGCCCAGCCAGTTATTAGGTTTAGGGGGCAATCACTTTTTCCACACAGAGCCATGTAGGTTTGGATTTTTTTTTCTTCATAATAAACACCTTCATTTAAAAACTGCATTTTCTGTTTATCTTTGTCCAATATTTAAATTTGTTTGATGATCTGAAACATTTGTGTGACATACAAAAAAAATGAGAAATCAGGAAGGGGGCAAACACTTTTTCCACACCACTGTACTTGTGTACTAAGATGTCAAGAAATGTTGGGATTTTAGGTGAAACAAGGCACATCCCGAATCAGAAAACACTGCATACTTTGTATTGCACAGTTATTGCTATATTTAAGCACCTTACAATTATATGAACCCTTATCATAAATCATGTTTGTCTTACCAGGCCTGGGTGAACAGAGAAGTGAGGCAACGCCGTCCACTTGGCGTACAGTTACAATGTAATTATTGTAGAGGACAAGGGGTCCTGTTGACCTGGTAGTGTGAGAATGTACGTCTATATGTGGGCACGCTCGGTGGTCAGCGCAGTGAAAAAATATGCAACTTTTTCTTGTAAACTTGCAACTTTTTTCGCCCCATAAAATTGACTTTTCTTGGAAGTTTGCAATATTTTTTCCCTCAAAAATTTCTGACTTTTTCACATAAAGTAGGAAGTTTTGTAAGATCACAACTTTTAACCTCCTAATTTGCATTCTCACAAATTTGCAGCTTTTTTCTTGTAAACTTACTTTTTCCATTATAAATTTACAACTTGTAAATTTGCTTTTTCATCTCAAGTTGCAACTTTCTCATAAATTTGCAGTCTTTTCTCAAATTACCATGCTTTGAAAACTTGCAACATTTTCTTGTAAACCCCCCCCCCCCCCCCATGAATGTGACTTTTTTCTTATAAATTCCCTATCTTATTGTAAATTTTCAAGTTTTCTTCTAAATTTCTGAAACTCCACCCCCCAATAAATGTGCGACCACATGTCCTAACTACTTCTTCCCACCTCCAAACAGGAACTACTGTAGATGGTTCCTGGTACTGAAAAAGGTTTCTATTGTAAAGGACAAGGGGTCCCGTTGACCTGATAGTGTGAGAATGTGGATCTGAGCCTAGCTCCTGCCTCCCCGCTTAACAGTGCAGACTGTTTGGGAGTTCTGGCGTCTCCTTGGCCCGCCGTTAAGAACTGAATTAACGTAAAGGTGCATTCCCATGAGATTTTAATATTCTGTGCAGTTGACTTGACCATTCTTCTCAGATCTCTTACTCTTAGCCAGCATCATATAAGGCACCACTTCTTTTACTGGAGTATATACATATACATACTACTGCACCTACGGACATTATGTATATTATTTGTACATTATAGTTCTGGTTAGTTTTCAAGTATGTCTCAGGGAAGTGTGAATGGCTGTGTTGGGGTGGGGGGTGAGGGTATGTGTGAGTGTGTCTTAAATCATGTTCTTTTTACTTATATGGATGCCGAGAGAAACGCAATTTCATCTTGCCTGCACTACAGCTGTATGTACAGCAACATGACAAAGGTTGATTTGATAGTTCCCGTTTTCTCCAGCCTTTGTGGTCATGTATTTTGTTCCTGCATTTGTCCAGGGGACCCATAAGAAGATGCTGGACGTGGCCAACATGCTGGGACTGTCCAACACGGTGATGAGGCTGATCGAGAGGCGGGCGACCCAGGACAAGTTCATCATGTTGGGGGGGATGCTGCTCACCTGTGTCCTCATGTTCCTGGTCATCAGATACCTGGGCTGATTCTGACTCGGCAGTGACGGACACTTCTGCACCACTTCATCCCTCAGCATATGAATTTTTTTTTTTTTTTTTTTTTTACATTAAAGGTGCCATTATGGTTAGATTTTCTTTTCTTTAAACTGACCTATTTAATGGTGAAAAAGACATATTCCAAACAGTGTTTTTACTTCAACCTGCTGCTTTCTCTCATTTATTACTGCCAAACATCCACTGTTAAAAAAACCACTCTGCAGCTGTAAATCACTCCTGATTTTAGTTTAATCCTCTCAGCTAACAGGCTCTTTTAGGGTTAAATCCAGCAGTTTCTGGTTATAAAGCAGAGTATTTGTGTGTGTGTGGGGGGGGGGGGGCAAATTTACAGCTAAAACGGTTTACAAAATTAAAGAGCTGTGAATTTAACAGAAAAACTGAGGTTTCCAAAGGAAAAAAGCCCCATTTGTCTTCACTCATGTATACAGTGTGTCCATGCCATCTTCATTTTCAGTCTTAGTGCTTTGTGCTTTTTTCCCCCTGGGCCAAAACTTGGTCAGAATTTCTCTCTGCAGATACTTCTAACATCATGACCAAATATGCATCTTACATGTATCCTGCCAGAAATCTGAAGTCCACAAAACCAAATCTGACCTCCCCACCTTCAGATTTCTTCAGAACCGACGGTCCACTGATGAACTGGGACTGAGCTCGTATTTTATTCAGAGGGAAAAAAATGTCTTTTTCTAGTTGTTAACATGCTTTCTCCTGGATTTATGCATTGTAGTCTCACTATGTGAGTGATTTAATTCAAATAAAAATAATTTTGCAATTTCCTTTGTTAATATGAAGATTATTTTCCCCACTTGGTGAACAGTTCTGGGTGGGAGGGAAGAATAATCAGAGGACTTGGAAGGTACAGCTGAAGCAGTGCAGGGAAACTGCTGGAAAGGTTCAAACTGGTGCATCGGGGGGGGGGGGGGGCACATTCCAGCCCACAGTGTATTTCAACAGTACTTATATTTGCAACTTTTTCTCTTGTAAATTTAGTTTTGTTTTTTTTTTATATCTTGGCACGTCTCCAGTTTGCAACTTGTAAATTGCTTTTATCATCACAAATTTGCAGTTTTTCCTCAAACTCCCACCTTTTTTGAAAACTTGCAACTTTCCCCCATAATTTTGACTTCTCAGAAATTTACTTTTTCCCCTCACATTTCTGACTTTTTCCATGTAGTTGAATTTTTTTGTAAGTTTGCAACTTTCACTCTCCTAATTTGCATTCTTGCAAATTTGCAGCTTTTTTCTTGTAAACTTACTTTTTCCACATGTATTTGAAACTTTTTTCATAAATTTGCAATTTTCCATCACAAATGTTCAATTTTTTTCCTCATATTTGCAACTTACACATTTGCTGTCTTTCATCATAAAGTTGCAGCCTTTCCTCAAACCTTTTTTTAAATGTAGTTTTCTTGTAAACTTACTTTTCCCATGTATATATGCAACTTTTTTCCTGTGTAAATTTGCACCTTGTAAATTCGCTAATTTTTTTTAATCAAATTTAGTCTTTCCTCAAACTACCACTTTTGAAAACCTGCAACTTCTTGTAAACTTCCCAACTTCTCCCCACATAAATGACTTTTTTCCTTGTAAATTTTCCCGTTTCCTTATCCACTTCTCCAACTGAACTTTCTTCTGACAAATGTGCAGCAGCCACATGGCCTTGTAACTACTTCCTCCCACCTCCAAACAGGAACTACCATAGATGTTCTGATGTTCCTATTTAAGTGTGAATTTTAACAAATCTACACATGATGGAAAAGGACACCTTAAGTCAAAATTTTATTTACTGAAACAGAGTTAGTTTTTTTTTTTTTTTTTTAATACAGAACTGCTACTTTCTTTTTTCATGTGTGGCAGATCTCATGTCGCCACCTCATCGACGAGTTTGAAACGATTTTGATAAAATACACAAAGCCGCGCCAACCCTGCCCACTTCCTGTCCGTTTTCTTCCTGAACCCTGGAAAGTGTCAATCGGTTTAATCTACAGCAGTTTTATTTACAAAATTACACAAAAAAAGTCAAAACGCAGCCCTTCTTTTTGAAGAGCGTTTGTGAAAATAATTTAAAAAAAAAACAAAAAGACAATTATTGCAGTATACTACAATCGTACTGTAGCGTGATGCTAAAGCACCAAAGTGGATATACAGATTTCAGTGCAATTTATCCACACGTCCCCTCGCTGCAGGGAAACATGAGCTTTGCTTCAGTTCCGGGGATGTTTGGACCGACCGACCGATGTGGGATTCTTCACATTACACACTGATGTTTGTATGCATGTACAAGTTACTGCATTACTAATTAGCTTAAATCAAAAATCAAACAGGGTGAGAGCCTTTAGAACAAACAGATTATCAGTAATTATGAAATAGAGTCTAAGCTCCGCCCCTCTACTGCTGCATTGTGGGACTTAGATTTCGAGGGAAAAGGAGTTAATGGGAATAGAAATTATTTTTAGATTCAGATCAAATTACACATGTTTGTTGATTCTAAAGAATTTTCCACATGAAGTTGTAGATTCAACTGTAAGGTTGTAAAATCACAAAAACTACAAACCCAGTCATCTGTTATGTCAACTTTGTACTTGGAAATCTGCAATCTTTTCCTGGCCATTTTGCAACTGTGTTTCTTGTAATTTTGAAACCTCCTCTTGTAAATCCGCAACTTTTTTCCTTGTAAATTTGCAATGTTACTAGTAAGTTTGCAGCTTTTTTCTCATAAATGTACAACTTTTTTTTCTTGTAAATTTGTAACCATTTCACATAAATCAGTGATATTACTGTAAATGTGCCACTTTTCCCCTCATAATTTGCATTTTCTTGCAAACTTGCAGCTTTTGTTCTCAAATTTGCAACTTTTTAATCTGTAAATTTGCAATTTTTTTTCTTGTGAAATTTTCATTTTACTCACTTTTGCAACTTTTTTCTCAAAATTTGCAAGTGTGACTTCTTGCAAATGTGCTTTTTTCCTGCCTTGACGGTACAGTAACACTGCTATATAACTGAGTGTGAATATGAAAGCACATGAGAACTGGGTCACCTTTTGTGATCCCCATGATGGGCATATATTATAACGATAAAATTCTGATGCTGTGTAGTCCTACTCCAAAGGGCCGTCAGCTGGTTCCTCTTTGGCCATCATCAAAAACTGATGAAATGACAATTTATACAGCTGTGGGTTTGTAATCTATTTACATATTTTTCATGACCTTACAGTTTAACTTACAGCTTTATTTATGTGGAAAATTATCTTTAAAATTGACAAACGTGTAATTCATCACAAAAGTTCAATTGAAACAATAAAATAATCTCTCATACAGATTTTTCCACAGTTAGTTCCCATGATGCAGAGGTAAAGGGGTGGGGCTTAAGCTCCCCATCATCCAATCAGAAGTAAATGATCTCTTCCTGGTTTGGTAGCATGATGAAGGCTCACAGCTGCAGCCGTCACATCTCTCTTTGGCTGTCCACAAAAGGAGAAAAAACTGACAAAAACCCTGCAGAAGTCTTTCAGGCTTCAGTTAGAGTAGAAAATGGCGTCAAGGAGAAATCTCAACACCTCTTCCCCCTCCCCCCCCAAAAACGGGGGTCAGTTTTATGCCCAATGGAGGCTGAACCACTCTGTGGCTGTTTGCTCCTCTGTGGCGGCGGTCAACGGTTTGATTCCGCTTCCCGTCACTGCCATTAATCTGTGGCAAAGACTTAATCTAAAACAGAAAACTCTGTCCCAACGGCGCTCAGGAGCCGTGGTTGGGCGGGTGCTGGAGGTCCTGTCCTGAGAAGATCGGGTGTAAGAGTGGGTGGAGCTGGAGGGCTGCAGCGGCGGCAGCCTGGGATGGCCGCGGCGTAAACAGCGTGGGGTAGAGTGCTGTGTGTGGGACGTGGTGCAGGGCCAGTGGGGTGTGATGGAGCGCGGAGGCGGGGATGATGTGTATGGGCTGTCCGGAAAGGAAGGCGGTGGGGTGGGCAGGGATCAGGCCGGCGTGTCCCAGCGAGTGTCCGAGAGAGTGACCCAGGGATGGGCCCAACGGCGACAGGGAAATGGGGGTCAGGTGGTGCTGGGGGATGTGGTGGACCTGGGCCAGCTGGGCGTGGGCGGGGTGCGGGTGGTGCGGGTGCGCGGGGTGGATGCCCATGGCTGCAGCGGTAGCAGCGTGATGCTGCAGGATGGCGTGTTGCACTGTGGTGATGGATGTGCCAGAGGCCACGGAGACGGTGGGCTGCTGGATGTGGATCTGCTGCAGGGCGGGTGGAGGTGGGGCAGGGGCCAGGTTTGCTGCGGCAGCCGCGGCAGCCGCAGCGGCAGCGGCTGAGGGGAAAGTCTTGACCTGCTTGGCTAGGAGCTGCTGCTGGATGTGCTGCTGTGCCGCCTGTTGCAGCTTGCTGTACTTCTCCATCTCCTCTGGGGTGAAGGTGATTGGCTGACTCTCCAGAGGGGCCAGGCCATCCTCCTCTGCCTCCATGCCATCCTCCTCCAGGGTGGGCGGAGGGTAACCGGGGTAGGCGTGCATCGGCTGCTGCTGCTGCTGCATCTCAGGTACCAGGTTCTCCATCATGGGGTTTTGGGAGGGGTCCTGTCCGGGATCTCCTTGGTACTGGGGAACCATCATGGAAGGGTCCTGATCAAACACGGGCCTGCTGTCCTGATGAACCTGCTCCTCTGTGGCGGTGTGCTGCGGTTCCTCCTGTGTTGGTGTGCTCTGTGGAGCCTCCTCCACCTTCTGAACTGGTGGGGCTGGAGGAGGTGGAGGAGGGGGGAACTCCCTGATGGGCTCCACCAGGATCACTTCTCCTTCACCCTCAGAACCCTTTCCGGCCTCCGATTTCTCCCCTTCATCTGGTCTGGTGAGAGGAATCACCGGCTTCTTCCCGGCCTGGAGTTTACCAAACAGCGGCAGCATGGCTTTATTTCCCAGGGTGGGGGGCAGTTTGGGGCCGAAGTAGCCCTGTGGCGGGTCCTTGATCTTGATGCCAGATTTTGTTCCTGTGGTTGAATCTTCAGAGCTTTTTTTGGACTGGATTTTTTCCAGCAGCTGGCGTGCAGTCAGCGTGTTTTTCTGCTCTCCGGCGTCTCTAGACGGCCCCGGCCTCAGCCCCAGCGAGCCAGACGATGAATGAGCGTTACGGTTAAGGCCTCTGGAAGTTGAGGAGCGTGGCGACTGAGAACGGTAGATGCGCGACCGACTGAAATCCCTGCGGTGGGTCTCACTGTCTCCTCGCCCCCTGGTGCCCCGCCTGTGAGGGGAGCCCTTGTTGGAGCTGGAGGAGCGGCTGGCGGAGCTGCGGCTGCGGCTGTAGCTGCGCCTCCATGACCTGGCGCTGGTGCTGCGGCTCCAGCTGCTGGAGCTCCTGGAGCTGCTGCGGTGGTGCCGCCGATGCTTCTTCCTGCGGCTGTAGCTGCGTGAACGTGAGCGGGAGTCTTCTGAGGAGGAGGAGGAATACTGACGCCTCCTCGATCGCCTGCGCCCACGGCTGCCCCGCCGCTCATACTCGGAGTCCGACGAGCGTTTGGAGTGCCTCCGTCTGTGGCCCTCCGTGCTGTAGTCACTGTAGCTGTCCGAGGAGCTGCGGCTCCGGTAGCTGTAGGCGCTGCTGCCCGCTGAGGAGCGCTCAGAGCTGCTCGAGTAGGAGCGACTCCGAGGGGTCTGACCACGGTGGCGTCGCCGATTGCTGCCCCGCCTCTCCCCACGTCTCGATGACCTGCTGCACGACCTTCCTGATTCCTCGCTGTGGTGACGCCGCTGCTCTCGTGGACTAGACCGGTTATGGCGTGAACGTTGGGTACTCGAGCCGCCCTCCTCTTCACTCTCACGGCTGGGTGGTCGACCAGGTCCGGGGCTCTTCTGGGCAGCGGCGGAGCAGGAGGCACTTTGAGATGAACCAGAGTCTGTTTTCTGTCTCTTGGTGGTGCTGTGCTCCTCTGAGGAGTTGGCCTTGTTAGCGCTCTTTCCACCTTCTTCTGCTCCAGACTTGGAAGGCACTTCCTTCGCGGCGCGTTTCCTCTTCCCCGGCTCTGCTCCCGTGTTTGCGGCTCCTCCTCCTCCTCCTCCAGTTGTCTGAACGGAGGAGGCAGCAGCAGATTTTTCTTCTGACTTTGGTTTATGTTTCTCCTTCTCATCGCCTGCTGGCTCATCTTGATCCAGAGCTTTGTTCTTGCTCTTCTTCCGTTTGTGTTTCTTCTTCTTCTTCTTGGGCTTTTCTTGCGTCACCTCAGCCTCACCCTCTGCGACTTCTGCTCCTGATTTTTCTTTTCCTTTGCGCTTTGCGTGCTTCGCAGACTTCTTATGCTTCTTCTTTTTCTTTTTCTTCTTTGAACTGCTGCTGCCACCTGTGGGCTTCTGTTCCTCATTTTCTAATTGGCCCGTCTCCCCCTTCGTCTCTGGCTTGTCTTTGTCAGCACTGGTTCCAGGTTTGGCGGCCATCTCGGTTTCAGCCGATGAAGTGGCTGCACCTTTTCCCTTGTTGTCAGACTCTTCGCCCGCCTTGGGAGACTTTGCCGCTTTGCTGCCGCGTACTCCTTTGTTCCGGGACAGTTTGAAGTCAAAGTAGAGTGGGTTACAGCTGTAGGACAAGGACGGCTCGGCTTTGGTAAACTCCAGGAGCTCGGAGGGCCACTGCAGCGTCGTGCTCTCGTCTTTGCTTAAGACTGGGAAGAAGGGGCCGGTGGGAATTTTCGGACCTGTGCTTGAGTCCGCCGTTGCTGCCGTCTCTTGCGGTGATGCTTTCTGAGTGGGTGAGATGGGAACAGAGGAGGCTGCGTCTGTCTCACATGAAGGAGCATCCTCCATTTTCACTTCAGCTGATGGGGGAGGAGGTGATGGCTCGGGGTCTGCAGCCGAGGTGCCGTTACCTTTTTCCTTGTACTCAGTGACGCTAGACTCTGTCTGCTGCTCGGAGTCTTCGTCAGACTTCCTCTCCTCCTGCACCACCTCCTCCTCCTCCTCGGTCAGATTCTGGTCGGAGGCCTTCATGAAGAGCAGGAACTGGAAGTGAGGTTTCACCCGGCAGTGAGCAGGAGGAATGTAATGGTAGTACTGCGGTTCCTGCCCGCCATGCATTTCCTCCTTTTTCATCATCATCATCTTCAGTCTGTTCAGAGTGGAGGCGAGGGAGCCTCCATCATCGGACTGCTGTGCCTCCTCCGTCGCTGCAGCACCACCACCGCCGCCTCCTTCTCCACCTTCACCTCCTCCAGATACTCCCTTAGGGCTGTCTGAGGTGAAGCCAGACACCTCCTCCTGTCCTCCAGATTTTTCTTTATCTCCCTCCTGGCCCTCCTCTTCCTCCACAGCCTCCTCACCGTGGTCGGCGAACACGGCGGCAGCCGTCTCTAGCTTTACCGGAGCCTTCTTGGCGAAGGAGAAGGACACGCTGACTTTAGAGGCGCTGCTGAGAGTTGGTGACAAGGAGGCGTTCTTTCCCAGAGAGAAGCTGAAGGTGGGGGCGGGCTTTGGGGAGGACTGACCAGTTTTATCTGCCGGCGGCGGTCCCTCCACGACGCCGTCTGACAGAGCGGGGTTCTCCGGCGTCACGCTGTTACTCTCGTCTGCTTTCTCTCCATCCACCACCACTGTGGTGGTTTTGAACATGGGTCCGCTGCCAGGCGTGCTGCAACACAGAGGGATGACATCATCAGATTAGAGCTGGAGAAAAGGTCACTGGCGTGTTTAATGAGCACGGGGTCTGCAGCAAGTAGGACGGCATATTCACAAACTGATCAAATTTAAACGCTCAGTTTCACTAAGAGTCTGATCAAGTGTTACAAACTGCCTTCTCTAATTATTTACTGAAAATTCTGAATCATCAGTCTTAAATTTAAGAGGAAAAAGGTGCGACTGAGGGGGGGAGCTAAGAAAATGTTCATTTTTGAGAAAAAGTACTGCAAATTTTCAAGTGAAAAGGTCACCAATTTACAGGAAAAAGTCAAATTAATGAGTAAAATGTTGCAAATTTTCAAGAAAAGATGTTGCAAATTTAAGAAAAAAGTTGCCGATTAAAAAAAAATACAAATCTGGGGGGAAAAGTATTAAATTTATGAAGGAAAAAAGTTGCAATTTTACAATAAATTCGGGTCAGTTAACGTGATACAAATTTGAGAAAAAAACTGCTGCAGAATTTCAAGTAAAACTGTCACCAACATTTGGGGGGTGGTGATCCATATTTGAGGGGAAAAGGTCAAGTTAAGAAAAATGCAACAGCTGCAAATATTTGAGAAAAAAAATTATGGGGGGGTGGAGGGGAATCACAAATTATAGCAAAATGTCTTCAGATTCATGAGGCCAAAAGCTGCCGTCAGACAGCACTGATCCATTTCCAGCTACAGTGAGAACAAGGTACTGAAATATCAAATCTTAATTTTTGTTTTAGTGCATTTTTACGGCTCGAGTGACACCAGGCCTGTTAATAAACATTTGTCTATCAGCCAGCAGAGGGCGCTGGAACCTCTTACATGTCCTGTTGTTTCCTCAGCTCGGCGAGCTCATGCAGCCGCCGCAGCATCTTCTCCTGCTTCTTCCCATCTTTGCGGGATCGGGACGAAACGTTGCGGGCGAACTCTCTCTGCTTCAGCTCTTTAAGCCTCTGCAGGGACAGAAATCACATTTTCTGTTTAATCCTTTATCACATGATTTGGAATTACAGAGCGCCAAAGTTGTGCAAACATACCAAAGTACAGGAACTTTTTCAGGAGAACTATCAGCAGAGAAACAACATGGTTGGAAAGTGTTTTTGTCTACTCAGATGAGGGGCTGCATCAGGCACTTATTTTCTAGTAAATCTGTGACTTTCCTCAAATTTGTTAAATTTGCAACATTTGAGTCAAACTGGTCTTTTTTTCTCTTAAATTTCAAATATTTTCTCATAAACCTGCAGCTTTTTACTTATAAATTCAGAATTTGTCCTACAAATTAGCAGCATTTCAATGGGAAACTTTTTTCTCATAATCTGAAACTTTTTATTTTGTAAATTTGCGATTTGACTCATAAAACTGAGTATTTTTTTGTGATGTGTGTGGAGAAACGAAAAGCATGTCACTCTGGAGCCACAGGTTGCAGACCACTGACCTATACCTAAATTACATGAAGGTCGAGTATTTCCTGAGTCAGTGATGTGGGGTAGGAACTAAAAAAAAGATTCCTAAAAAGCTCTTTTCAGAAACTAAAATGGTCCCCAGTACTCAGTGGGAAAATACTAAAAATGAGCAAGAGCAGCTGAAAGTCCCCGATACTGAAACGGTTCTCTTTGGTGAGAACACGGCTTCGAACTCTTGGCTAAGCAGTACCTGCTTGTGTGCGTGGTCGTAGGAGTTGATGTGGTTGTCGAACTCCTGGTGTTTGGTGTACTGTTTGTCACACAGCTCACAGTAGAAGTTCGCTCTCAGGTCTTCCAGAGCTTTGGCGATGGCTTTCTCCTTTTCCACCTGGTCCTGGATTTTTGGGGGAAAGAAGCAGAAATGATTTAATGATTGTCCAGCAGAAGGAAAACCGCTACTGTAATCATCTTTCATGTTCACCGTTTAGCTCAGCAGTCCTAAGTGAGTGAACTATTCCAGTGTTATTTTTTGTTTTAGATTCCTTTACTAGTCCCACAATGGGGAAATTACAGGGCATCCACGAGTTATGCTCCGTTTCCTCACGTTGACACAGCTCCCAGAAGTGTTAATACAATGTCTGTGACATGAGTTGGTCAGAACACCGCAGGGTTTAATTACTGCAGTACCATTTTACACACGGGGAAGTAGCTCTTCTCAACACGGGCTCATTTTGATTTTGCTCGTGCGCACCAGTTGACAATTTATCATGAGAGTCTGTTGTATAAATTGTATATCAAGGATTCAGTGTACCCCGCCCGGTATGGGGTTACCGGGGCCCCACCCTGGAGCCAGGCCTGGGGGAGGGGCTCGAAGGCTAGCGTCTGGTGGCCGGGTTTCCACCCATGGGACCCGGCCGGGCTCAGCCCGAAGGAGTTACATGGGTCCGCCCTCCAGTAGGTTCACCACCTGCAGGAGGGATCATGGAAGTCCGGTGCTATGTGGATTAGGTGGCAGTCAAAGGCGGAGACCTTGGCGGACTGATCCCAAGCTTTCTAAACTGGCTTTTGGTACGTGGAATGTCACCTCTCTGGTGGGGAAGGAGCCTGAGCTGGTGTACGAGATTGAGCGATACCGGCTAGATATAGTCGGCCTCACCTCAACACACAGCTCCGGTTCCGGAACCAGTCTCCTGGAGAGGGGCTGGAGCTTGGCCTTTTCTGGAGTTGCCCCGGGCGAGAGGCGACGAGCAGGGGTAGGTATTCTTGTATCGCCCCACCTTGCTGCCTCTATATTGGAGTTTTCCCCGGTGGACGAAAGGGTTGCTTCCCTGCGCCTTCGGGTTGGGAAACGGGTCCTGACCATCATTTGTGCCTATGCACCAAATGATGTTTCAGAGTACCCACCCTTTTTGGAGTCTGTGACTGGGGTGCTGGAGGGTGCTCCTCCTGGAGACTCCATTGTCCTACTGGGGGACTTCAATGCGCACGTGGGCAACGACAGTGAAACCTGGAGGGGGGTGATTGGGAGGAACGGCCTGCCCGATCTGAACCCGAGTGGTGTTCAGTTATTGGACTTCTGTGCTAACCACAGTCTGTCTATAACGAACACCATGTTCAAGCATAAGGGTGTCCATATGTGCACCTGGCACCAGGACACCCTAGGCCGCAGGTCGATGATCGATTTTGTTATCGTATCATCAGACCTGCGACCGTATGTCTTGGACACCCGAGTAAAGAGAGGTGCAGAGCTGTCAACTGATCACCACCTGGTGGTGAGTTGGATCCGATGGCAGGGGAGGAAGCCATTCAGACCTGGTAGACCCAAACGTATAGTGAGGGTGTGCTGGGAGCGTCTGGCTGAGGCCCCTGTCCGGGAGGTCTTCAACTCCCACCTCCGGAAGAACTTCAACCACATTCCGAGGGAGTCTGGAGACATGGAGTCTGAATGGGCCATGTTCTCCACCTCTGTTGTTGAAGCGGCAGCCCAGAGCTGCGGCCGCAAGGTGGTCGGTGCATCTCGTGGTGGCAACCCCCGAACCAAGTGGTGGACACCAGTGGTGAGGGGGGCCATTAAGCTGAAGAAGGAGTCCTATCAAGCTTGGTTGGCTTGTGGGACTCCCGAAGCAGCTGAGGTGTACCGGCAGGCCAAGCGGAGTGCAGCTCGGGTGGTTGCTGAAGCAAAAACCCGGGTATGGGAGGAGTTCGGTGAGGCCATGGAACAAGACTTTCGGTCGGCTTCAAAGAGATTCTGGCAAACTGTTCGGCGGCTCAGGAGGGGAAAGCAGCTCCCCGTCCACACTGTGTATGGTGCGGATGGGACACTGTTGACTTCAACTGGGGATATCGTCGGGCGGTGGAAGGAATACTTCGAGGATCTCCTCAATCCCACTGATACGCCTTCCACAGAGGAAGCAGGGTTTGGGGACGAGGGGGATGACTCGCCTATCACAGGGGCTGAGGTCGCCAAGGTGGTTAAAAATCTCCTTGGTGGCCGGGCCCCGGGGGTGGACGAGATTCGCCCCGAGTACCTCAAGGCCCTGGATGTTGTTGGGTTGTCATGGTTGACACGCCTCTGCAACATTGCGTGGAGGTCGGGGGCAGTGCCTTTGGCATGGCAAACCGGGGTGGTGGTTCCTCTCTTCAAAAAAGGGGACCGGAGGGTGTGCTCCAACTTTAGAGGGATCACACTCCTCAGCCTCCCTGGGAAGGTCTATGCCAAGGTACTGGAGAGGAGAGTCCGGCCGTTGGTCGAACCTCGGATTCAGGAGGAGCAATGTGGTTTTCGTCCTGGCCGTGGCACATCGGACCAGCTCTTTACCCTCTCGAGAATTCTTGAGGGTTCGTGGGAGTTTGCCCAACCAGTTTACATGTGTTTTGTGGACTTGGAGAAGGCATTTGACCGCGTCCCTCGTGGATTTTTGTGGGGGGTGCTTCGGGAGTATGGGGTATCGGGCTTGTTGTTACGAGCTATTCGGTCTCTGTACGACCGTTGTGAGAGTTTAGTTCGCATTGCCAACACTCGGTCGGAGTCATTCCCAGTGAGAGTTGGACTCCGCCAGGGCTGCCCTTTGTCACCGGTCCTGTTCATAATTTTTATGGACAGGATTTCTAGGCGCAGCCAGGGAATGGAGGGTGTCATGCTTGGTGACCACAGGATCTCATCTCTGTTGTTTGCAGATGATGTTGTCCTGTTGGCTTCATCCAGCAATGACCTACAGCTCTTGCTGGGACGGTTTGCCGCTGAGTGTGAAGCGGCTGGGATGAGAATCAGCACCTCCAAGTCCGAGTCCATGGTCCTCAGCCGGAAAAAGGTGGATTGTCCTCTCCGGGTTGGGGACAGGCTCCTGCCCCAAGTGGAGGAGTTTAAGTATCTTGGGGTCTTGTTCACGAGTGAGGGGAAAATGGAGCGAGAGATCGACAGACGGATTGGAGCAGCATCTGCAGTGATGCGGACGTTGTACCGGTCTGTTGTGGTGAAGAGGGAGCTTAGTTCTAAGGCAAAGCTGTCGATTTACCAGTCAATCTACGTTCCTACTCTCACCTATGGTCACGAGCTTTGGGTAATGACCGAAAGAACGAGATCGCGGATACAAGCGGCTGAAATGAGCTTTCTCCGTAGGATTGCTGGACTCACCCTCAGAGATAGGGTGAGGAGCTCAGTCATCCGGGAGAGGCTCAGAGTAGAACCGCTGCTCCTCCACATTGAAAGGAGTCAGTTGAGGTGGTATGGGCATCTGATTAGGATGCCTCCTGGACGCCTCCCACTTGAGGTGTTTCAGGCACGTCCCACTGGGAGGAGACCCCGGGGCAGACCCAGGACTCGGTGGAGAGACTATGTCTCCCAGCTAGTCTGGGAACGCCTTGGTATCCCCTCTGAAGAGCTGGAGCAGGTGGCTGGGGAGAGGGAAGTCTGGGCTTCTCTGCTTGAACTGCTGCCTCCGCGACCCGGACCTCCGGAAAAGCGGTAGAAGATGGATGGATGGATGGATGGCACCAGTTGACGCCGCCTGAAGCACACTGTAACCCCACCCTCCCTCTTTCATTACTGCTGTTCTCTGTGAATGACAATGTCATTATGCAGCTAATGTTAGCAGGTTAGCTCATAGCAACATCACAAGAGCTGATCAATATCAACACAGAAAAAAAAAATGCTTCTAAGAAGAAAAAAAAAAAACCATACTTTTGCTAAAAATACATGCATGAACTCTCAGACGGACAGCCAATCACAACGTACTACGTCATCATAATGTACATGCAATCTATACTGTGTAACAATGTGAACGGGAACAGGGCCCCCAAGCCAATTTGACCACCTGAGCACATTTGGTGCAGACACCTTCTTGTACATGGGGGAAAGATAGATGCTGTCAACAGTGAATTAATGAATGAACTGGGCGTACAGATATCTAGTGGGGTGACCATAATTTACAGAGAAGACTCATGGATGCAGTGAAGGAGGACATGGAGAGAGGTTGGTGTTACAGGGATTGGGTGAGATGGAGGCAGATGAGCCGCTGTTTCGACCCCAAAAGGGAACAGCAGGAAGTAGAACAAGAGCTCTAAAAACCTGGAAAAACTGGAAAAAACAACGTGTGCACAAGGGTCCACAAACAGCTGACAGGCCAGTTTGCACAGATTTTATTTTTAACTTTTTTGTTTGCCAATTTGGGGCAAAAACGTTGTGTGCATGGGATCCAAGTAATGACCTCACAGAAGAGACCAGTCAATCCAAACAAGGCGTTTCAGACAGCTCTGTAGCCCTACATTCTCTGGAAGAGGAGAACTCCTGTGCAGGAGGACTTTGGCTTGTTTTGCATATAATATAAAATACTACATGAGGCACTAAACAAAAGAGAATCTAACAATTACTGTAGAATATGTACAACTCATTTTTTGAACCTTTGTGCACTTTTAAGATGATAATTCATCTTAGATAAATCAGAAATCATGGAAAAACAGGTCATGGGGCCTTCAATACAAAGTGAATAGATTGACAAAAAAAAAAAGCTTTGAAGGACATTACTTTATATTTTTGTCGTAGCTCTTCTGAATCCTCTTTCTCCACTTCCAGCACTCTCCTCTTCTCTGTGGCGTCCTCTGCATATTCCAGCTGAGAGGACAAACACGGCGGTTAGAACAGGAAACACAAATCAATGAAAGCACTACAACTTCATCCCACACAAGTGCTAACACAACAAGCAAGCTGTTAAACTGAGGGAGTGTCAGGACTGCTGGACTGAGGCGTTGTTTAATCCCTGACTACTTGTTAAATTTTGCATAAATCCTTCTTTGTATGAGGGAATTAAATCCAGTGGTAAAAGGTCAAATGTAACTAGGGGCAGAAAGGGAATTTATAGCAAAATGCCAGTGATGCACCTAAAATTTTAAACACTAGTGCATGCCCGTAGAAAGCAAGTATTCCTGTCTGAAACGTGTATCCCAATCAGGCTTTACAGGCGCAGATGTAGGCTGTGTTTGAAAGTGGAACACAGAGGTGTAGCCTATATGTAGGCAATCACACATGTTAGACTTTGACAGATATGAAAGGGACTGAACTGAGATTGAAAGTGAATGGGACATCCAATATTAGCCACTGTTTAAGAACCGCTTGTTGATTTTTTTTGTCAGATCACTTATTTGTTTGATATTTTATGAGTTATATTCATAAATGTATTTTGCACTTTGGGGAATGGGAATTGTTCAGTCACCATTATAATTTAGTTTATATGTGTAGTTTATAGTCTATTGTCAATAAAGTCATGCAGTACTATAACAGGACACATTTACAAATATTTGAGACCCACTGTAGTGCATCCTCTTATATTTTAGCAATATTATAAGTACAAAACGCCGAACATTATTTTTTTTTGTATTTGTATCTTGTATACTTTATTGATCACCAGAGGGAAATTCAGGGCATTCACAGTACAACGCCGATCCCTTCACCAGTGTCACACACACGCACACACACACACACACACACACACACACACACACACACACACACACACACACAGCAGAATGACCCATTTGGCTGCAAGTTTTGCATCACTATTGCCCGTTTGTCTGTAAATATTTAAATAAAAATTATTTATTTTGTTACCTGGACATTTGGACATTTTTGTGTCTTGTTGTCGTCTAGCCAAAGTGTGCATATGTGTCCGCATGTAATATGCAGTTGATCTGGTCATTCCACTCCACAATGAAGCAGCAGTCGGGACTTTCGTCTACCACTGACCCGACAGGCTGAGCGTGCCTCCCCCCCGGACGTTTGTGGAGCGCACGGTGGGACGCCAGTTAACGGGAGTCTCGGCTGCTGCCTTACCCGTGTGCCAGTGATGTCACACCACGGGTTCCCGGCAGCGCCCCCCCCCCCATCCCCCTGCACCTCGTGGTCTCTATGGTGAATATATCCATTAGACCTACGCAACTTTATGGTATATAGCGGCTCCATACTCATGGATGCGCGGGTCCCCGGCAGCCCCCACCCACCCACCCAATCCCCACGTGTTCTGTGTTCTCTATGGCAAACAGGCAACTTTATGGTATACATTTTGACTGAGCGGCTCCATACTCATGGATGCACACCCTCATAACCTCAGCAGCAAGCGTTGTAGTGACTGACAGGTCGTGATGCTGTTATCCAGTCAGCAAGGCTGTGATGTGGCGTATTCTCCAATGAGCATGAGTCAATCCAAAACCCCACCCACACTTCTTGAAGCCAGGGGATGAAGACAGAGCGGTCACACAGCGGTGGCTAAACTTTTATTGATAAAAATTACATATTTTGACCGAGCGACTCCATATTTGGGGATGCACACCTTCGTAGCTTCAGCAAAGCACGTTTAAAATCTTAGGTCAGTGTGACGAACGGTTTGAGATATCTCTGAGGAACACACACACACACACACTGCTTAAGCCAGTACATGTCCAGGCCCGTCTGAAGTTTGCTAGAGAGCATTTGGATGATCCAGAAGAGGATTGGGAGAATGTCATATGGTCAGATGAAACCAAAATAGAACTTTTTGGTAAAAACTCAACTTGTCGTGTTTGGAGGAGAAAGAACACCATACCTACTGTGAAGCATGGGTGTGGAAACATCATACTTTGGGGCTGTTTTTCTGCAAAGGGACCAGGACGACTGATCCGTGTAAAGGAAAGAACGAATGGGGCCATGTATCGTGAGATTTTGAGTGAAAACCTCCTTCCATCAGCAAGGGCACTGAAGATGAAACATGGCTGGGTCTTTCAGCATGACAATGATCCCAAACACACTGCCCGGGCAACAAAGGAGTGGCTTCGTAAGAAGCATTTCAAGGTCCTGGAGTGCCTAGCCAGTCTCCAGATCTCAATCCCATATAAAATCTTTGGAGGGAGTTGAAAGTCCGTGTTGCCCAGCGACAGCCCCAAAACATCGCTGCTCTAGAGGAGATCTGCATGGAGGAATGGGCCAAAATACCAGCAACAGTGTGTGAAAACCTTGTGAAGACTTACAGAAAACGTTTGACCTCTGTCATTGGCAACAAAGGGTATATAACAAAGTATTGAGATGAACTTTTGTTATTGACCAAATACTTTTTACCGAGGAATTTACCAATTAATTCATTAAAAATCCTTCAATGTAATTTTCTGGATTTTTTTTTTCTCATTTTGTGTCTCATAGTTGAGGTATACCTATGATGAAAATTGGAGACCTCTCTCATCTTTTAAGTGGGAGAACTTGCACAATTGGTAGCTGACTAAATACTTTTTTTCCCCACTGTATAACAGGACACGTTTACAAATATTTGAGACCCATTGTAGTGCATCATTTTATACTTTAGCAATATTTTGTTATTACAAGGTTTTTTTTAAAACTGTAATCAACCAAATTAACTACAAAACACCCAACATTATTATACACAGCAGAAGGACCCGTTTGACTGCAACCATTGCATCAGTGTTGCCCATTTAGTCAGTAAATATTTAATTAAAAATAATTTATTTCATTATTTGGGTGTTTTTGTGTCCTCCATTTAGGCCCTGTCACACCTAGACGATTTAGGCAGCGTTTGCAAAACGTATGAAAAATTTGGAGAATACGCTGGTGTACATGGACTCAGTTATGGCTAAGAGCATGCTGAAGAATGCTGAAGCACTCTGAAATACGCTTGTATACAGCATAGTTCACCGAGCTCCTCGGTAGTATCCAGTGTATGGTTGATACGTCCTGCATTCAAGGCACAAAGGTTGTAGGGAAGTTATGCGTTCACTTACACACGTTACTTGTCAGCGACTCATAGTTACTCAAAAATCGAAATGTCGAAATTAATGTCTCGCGTACCCAAAAAATATTTCTAACATATGAGTAACGCTCTTTGAACCTATATGTAGCTTAGTGAACGGGTTTCTAACGTGGAGCTACCCAATAATGGCGTATTTGCAGCATTGGTTCACAGGAAAATCCCGTCCAGAGCTCAACTGCTGCCTGCAGCACACACACACATAGTACTTGTTCATGTAACGGGACCTGTCGGGGATGTGTCTAAGCACTTTCAAGTTACAGGATAAAGATCCAAATCAGTGTTTAGCTCTCCCCCATGTTTTTTTTTTTTTTAAGCTTTGACTGTAGTCTGTACCATCAGCTGTCCAGTGTTGTTCTGATAGATATGTCAAAATGTCAGAACACTGGAGAAGGTGGATCCAATTAGCTGATTGCTCAAAGCACAAAGCTCAACTGTTTTCCACGATAAATCACACTTTGCACTGGAAACATTGCAGCATGTGGAGGGCAAGAAGGATTCCATCAAGTATCAGGAAATCCTGTGAGAAAATGTCATGCTGTCTGTGAGGAAGCTGAAGCTTGAGCATCATTGGACCTTCCAACAGGACAATGATCCCAAGCATACCTCAAAGTCCACCAAGGCTTGGTTTCAGAAGTAGTCCTGGAAGATACTAGAGTGGTCATCACAGTCGCTTGACTTGAACCCCACTGAAAATCTCTGGTGGGATTTGAAAAAGGCCATTGCAGCACACAAACCCAAGAATATTAGTGAACTGGAGGCCTTTGCCCATGAGAAATAGGATAAAATTCTTCAGGAATGCTGCCACAAGCTAGTGTCTGGCTATCCATCACATCTGCAGCAGGCCATAACAGCAGAGTGCTCTACAAAGTACTAAAGATGCTTGTCATAAAGAGGTTGAATAATTTTGAGACTGCAGTAGTCATTAAAAGTGACATTTTGTGTTGAATCTGGAGAAACCACTTGTGATATTAGTTGTGTTGAGCTATTTAAATTGTTCTCATTTGTTTTGTTTATTGAAAGCAGCTGCTAGTTTGTACATTTTGCCAATAAACCTGATTTGCAGTGGGGATTGAATAATTTTGATTGCAACTGTCGCCATCTAAACTGCACCATTCCTACAGTAAAGCATGGAGGTGGTAATATCCTGTTGTGGGATGTTTTATTGAGTCTTTTACTTACTTATTCCTAGTCTTACGGTATGCTTCATCTATATTTATATATACTGATTTTACCTATATTGATATTTTGATAATTTGAATGTGTTTCAATGTGTTTTTTGAATGGTTAAATAGTGCAGTCCTTTTACAAAACTGGCAAATTTAGTTGTATATTGCACACAATGACAAAGAAATTCAGTATTCAGTATTTCTAGTCTTCATTTCAGGCTACAGAGCAACAAAAGATGTTTCTTTTCTATACCCACTGCATACGTCTGGAATTTTTTTTTTTTTTTTTTTTTTTGGTTACTTATTTGTACCCGTAGGTAGACTTGGTTTGCAGTCTGGTGACAAGCCACCGGCTGCTGGTCGCTGCGTGCGCGAGCGCCCTAAACCTACATGTTTTTGGTGTGCGGGAGGAAACCGGAGAAATCCCGGAGTAAACCCGCGCAACACGGGGAGAACATGCAAACTCCACACAGCTCACTGTTGGTCGGGGGCTGGGATTGAACCCACGATCTCATGATCCCCGCGATCCCCCGGCCGAGGGTAAAACTGTGCTGCCACAGTGCTAAACCACTGCGCCACCGTGCAGCCAATTTAAAGGCTGACCGGGATTTTGATGCGTCAGAAAAGCGTACTCCGTCACACGAACTAGCAGGATGAGGCTAATCAGCGTGTGCTCCAGAAAAACTGGGTTTATGCTACACCTCCGTGCTGTGCGTCTGCTCGAGCATGAGGCTTGTGTGATGTAAATTTTGTCAACTTCAGTCATGGGGCCCCTCTGCAGCTGAGTGCACGCAGTCCAAATTTTGTGATCACGCTGCCCTTGCGTGCTTACTACGCATGTGCAAGATTAAACCTCCCGTGCAAACGGTGGCGCCACTGAAACGACATTACAAAGACGAAAGGGAGAAGTAAAAACGGTGCTGTTCAACCTAGTGTAAAAAGTAGAGCAATACAGCCCTTAACTATCGCTGCAGTTTTGTCAGGGCTGCACTCAATTGGCCGACCAAAGCTCCTCCACCGTGCTGCCACGACTTTTCTTCTCTTGTGTATAGCCGCAGAACAAACTGCCGCATCTGCTCATTAGCGCTACCTATCGAGCGGCGGTGAAACTGCAGATGATGGTTATGAGCATGTGCCAAACACTTGGCCTGGCAGACACGCTAATCTTTGCTAAAAATGCATGGACCCTTGAGGGTAACAGATTGCGGGCCGCTTGTCTGATTCAATACAATAATTAACCTAATTGTCAAGAATTCACACAATATTCATGCTTAGTTGACACTGAACAATAGAGACCGGTCAGTCTTTTTACAATGCTGGTGACGTGAATCACAAACATGTTTATTAAGTGCTTTTGGGGCCACTTTACCTCCATCTCCATGCGTCCCATCCCCATGACATCATATTTAAGGATGATGGGCACAGGGTCAGTGCGTCCTGGGGGAAAAGAGACAGAGAGAGGACCAGGTGAGTTTCTGAAACTTGGAGGATGAAGGAAAAAAAAATTAAAAAATTAAACACCTACTCGGAGACAGCCTGCTTTTAGAGCATAGGGTGCTGGGGTTAGAGAATTTTTGCCTTCAAGTGCAAAGAGACCAGAAAGCTACAGTGAACCAAACACCAGCCATTCTCACAGCTTACTGCAGCCACCAAAGTTTTAACATTCCTGTCACATTTCACCTGGCTGCTGGCCTGTAAATTTAGTGAGTCAAATTAGCCGTGTTAGATTAAGTCAAGACAAGCGGATCGGGACTGTTGAGCACTCATTAAGATAATGTTTAGCCTAGTTTATTTCCAGCTTTTTCAGTGTAGTTGTGCCACCCACCAACTCCTCCCCCATCTGTTCACTGCTGCAGTCCTGTTAAACCAGAATGTTGAGATTTTTAACGACGCCACACTGCTGCCACTGTGACATCCTCCATGAGCCGAATAGAGATGACTGATATCACCTACGGCATCAGATCATCCTAAACGCTTCCTTTCAGGGGCATTTCTAGTTTTTTGGTGACCCTGTTAAAAAAATTATGTGTGTGTTCAGGTGGGGGGGGGGGCATATTGTGTAATGGGGAAGCGTTCAAACCCTTTAAAAAGAGGGGGGCAAACTCTCCCCTCACAACAAAAACATTAAAAATATAAACTTGGGTCATTGTCTAGACCAGGGGTGGGCAATCATGTGCCATGGAGGGCCATTTTACTGCAGGTTTTCTGCTCCATCTAGTCTCTTCAGCAGGTGTTTTCAATGATTAGCAATCCTTGAAGCTGATCAGATCACACACCTGCTGAAGAGACTGGGTGGAACAAAAAACCTGCAGTGGAATGGCCCTCACTGCCCACCCCTGGTCTAGACGAAGAGATTTCACAAATTAATGAGGAAAATTTTTTTGAAAATTTACACGAAAAAGTCACATTTACAACAAAATCATAGCAAATTTATGACAAAAAGTTGCAAGTGTAGGAGAAAAGATGAGCCAATTTACAATAAAAAGTAGCAATTTTATGAGAAAAAAGTAGCAAATTTTTAACGAAAAACCCCTCACAAATTTACAAGAAAAAAGCCACATTAATGAGAAAACATGCCACAAATTTGGGGGAAAAAAGTCACAACATTGAGGAAAAATGGTGAAATGTTACAAGAAAAAAGGCACACATTAACAAGAAAAATATCACAAATTTGAGAAAGTTGTAAAGTCACAAGAAAAATGTCAAATTTGAGTAAATTTTTGAAAATTTAGGAGAAAAAGCTGCAAATTTACAAGAAATAAGTTTTAAATTTATGAGAAAAAGGCTGCAAATTTATGAGGAAAAAGTCACAAATTTGAGAATTTTTTTTTTTTAATTTAAAAGAAAGTCACATTCACAAAAAAATCCCTGCAAATTTATGAGAAAGAAGTTACAAATTTATCAGAAAAAAAGGTTAAAAATTTATGACAAAAACATGTCAAGTCCAGGAGAAAAGATTAATTTACAATAAAAAGTAGCAGTTTTGAGGGAAAAAAGCAGCACATTTTTAAAGCAACAAACCCCCAAAAAATTCACAAGAAAAAAGCCACATATTAATTTTAAAAAATACAAATTTAAGGAAAAAAGTCACAAAATTATGAGTAAAAAATGGGAAACAGTACTAGTAAAAAGTCACACATTTACAAGAAAAACACTGCAAATTTATGAGAATTTTTTTGAAAATTTAAGAGAAAAAGTTGCAAATTTACAAGAAATGTTTTAAATTTACGAGAAAAAAATGAAAATTTATAAGAAAAAGACAAAAGCACTGTACCTGTATTAGAAGAAAAAAAACAGGACGAATGTCACAAATTATGAGAAAATGTTGACAACTTACAAGAATAAAAGTTGCAAATCTACAGGAAATAAAACGCACATTTAGGAGAAAAAAATAATTTGCAAGCGAAAAGCAGCTAATTTATGAGGAAAAAAAGCCTACAAATTAACAAGGAAAACAACTGCCCCTAAACAAAGAAGCACATTTAAGACAAAAAAGTTGTAAATTTATAAGAAATATAAAAGCTCAAATTACCTTCAGCTTTTATATTCTCCCCCAAAAATGTTGACAAGTGAACTTGTAACTTGGGGGCCCTCTAGTGGCTGAAGAGGCCTGATGCATTTGTGTACTTTTTTTTTTTTAACCATTTTCTACTAGGTTACGTAAGCTGTGAAAAGAGCTAGCTCAGAAGGAAATTAACTGTAGAAAAATAAACAAACCAAGGACAAACAAACAAAAAAAAAAAAAACCAGAATGAAACATTAAAGATATAAAATGTATAAAAATTAAAACTACATTGGAGATCAACACAGAATTGCTTAATCCACTCATAATCAGCCAAACAAAGCAGAGAAAAACAGTAAAAATAAAAAAAAATAAAATAAAAAGGACACAAGCACTGAACTACAGCGGAGTGACGTCACAGGCCAGGTATCGCCATGGTGACAAGTGCAAGGGATGGAGATACTTACCTGGTGAGACATGGGTATGAGAGGGAGGGGGAGGGGGTGGACAGACAGGTAGGTATGGATGGATGGGGGAGGGGTTAAAACAAAAGGCATAAAAGAATTTGGACCAGTCTGCTGCTCCTGATGCCAGCCGCATTATTTAATCAGAATTACTGATATTGATCATCAGTCAGTTTGGTTTCAGTTTTTTTTTTCCTCCCACATATTTAAAGATTTTTTTTCCCACCAAAAAACAAAACAAAACTGTGTATACCATTGGGCTTATGGAAAACAAAGGGCAGAGTTTAAGCTTATGGTTGCCCAAATAGAGGTAATTGAATATTAAAATCAATTTAACCATTTTCTTGGGTAAAGAAAGAAAAAATCTCATACTGCAAAATATAGAGATGCACCAATCAATTTTTTCAGTTCAACGTGCCAATTTTCCTTAAAGGTGTTACAGACAACATTCTGACCTCCTGGCCAGTTGGTGTGGCACTTTTTTTTTTTTTTTTTTTTTGCAACAACTGGTTGGTAAAGACACATGACATCAACCCAGTCATGCTATTGGTGGCGATATCTTTACCGGCCACAGATATACATAAATATTAGAACATGGCTAGTCATGGTTCATATAATAACTACAACAAACAACTGTTATGTGTATCCTGTTATCACAATGTTGAAGGTGCTGTCAACCATTATAATTACCTACAGAATATGGCACCTCCATTTGCCATGAAAATGTTAACCATGTCTTAACTAGGGTATCATATTGTGGAAGATTTCCTTATTTTATCACTTAATATTATGCTGTGTTCCTGTCATTATGTTCCTAGACACAGTATAGTATGTTTCTTCCTTAGACATTGAGACTCTAGCCTTATAAAAGGCCAGTCCTGGGAGACAGCTAGGCTCCGTACTCCCACAGAACACTCTATATATACACTACTCACAAAAACTTAGGGATATTTGGCTTTCGGGTGAAATTTATGGAAAATGTATAAGGTTCCCGCTACAGTGATATTATATCATGAAAGTAGGACATTTAAGTAGAAGCGTGCAATGGTGATTTCCTCATCTCCACCAATTTATCAAAACAAAAGCCAACAGAAGTGGTGGGTATACCGCAACAAAAAAATGTCAGTGTCTCAATAACTTGTCATGTGCCCTTGAGCATCAATTACAGCTCGACAATGATGTCTCATGCTGTTCACAAGTCGACTTATTGTCTGCTGAGGCATGGCATGCCACTCTTCTTGAAGGGCGGCCCTCAGGTCATTGAGGTTGAGGGGTGCAGGGTTACGAGCCTCTACACGGCAACTCAACTGATCCCATAGGTTTTCTATGGTATTCAGGTTTGGAGAAAGTGCAGGCCACTCCATTTGAGGTACCCCAGCCTCCAGAAGCCATTCCCTAGTGACGCAACCTCGATGAGCTGGAGCATTATCGTCCATAAAGATCAAATTACGCCTGTGTTGTTCATGCAGGGGCACAATGACTGGATTAATGATGTTATTCAGGTAGTATTGGCTTGTCACTGTACCATTCACAAGGTACTAGGCAGTTCTGTATAGACTTGACACACCTGCCCCAATTGTAACACCACCACCACCAAAGGCTTGTTTGATGACAACAGTGGCTGATGCATAGCGCTCTCCTTGGCGTCTCCAACATCGTTAGCAGCTGTCATTTCTGATCAGCATGAATCAACTTTCATCAGAGAGAACAGCACTGAGGCCCACTGGTCCCTTGTTCAGCGTAAATGCTCCCTAGCCCATGCAAGACAATGACACCTGTGCCTGGTGGTGTGGTCAGGTGCCCTTGCAGGTCGTCTAGCATGCAGACCACGCTGATGTAAATGATTTCAAATGGTCTGATGTGACACTTGGGCGCCTCTCATCTCCCTTAAATGTGCCTGGAGTTGAGTGGCATTCATCATCCGGTTCTGCAGGGCACTGTTCACAATGAAGTGGTCATCAGCGTGGGATGTGGCCAAAGGACGTCAACTTCTATGCCTGCGACTCTTCCAGTCTCTGTATCTCTGTTGCAACCTGCTGATGACACTCTAAAGCTGGATTCATGCTGCACCTCCGCTGTCTGCGTACGTGCAATCGGAAACCTCGTGTAATGAAATTTACGTCATTGTCTCCATTACGCTAGTGTACGCAAGGGCTATGCTGCGGACGACTGCGTGCAGCCCAAATTTTGTGACTGCACAGCCTGTCCACAATCTGAACACGTTGACAGAGCATGCTCAAGATTGAACATCCCATTCACAAGATGGCGCTACCAACACAGCACACAAACAAAGTAGACGAGGAAGACAATGGGGAGGCGGAAGACGAGAATAAACATACATGAATCCTTTTGCAGCAGCAGCAGCTTGAGTGGAGAAGATCACTAGTTAGTTAATTCCCTTCACACCATGTTGGTGTATGGGGCGGCGCCTATCTCCGTTTCTCTGACCCTAGGCCACACAGCTACTGTAAGTAGTGAAAGCTACAATGGGGGGGAAGTCAGTCCTCTGGTAGCTCTGTGCGTAACTTTCCTTTCCCCATTCCATTATGCTGAGCACCACACTAGAAGGCAGAAGTACCATTTTTATATGGCCTTTGGTATGACCCGGCCGGGATTTGAACCCCTGCCTCCCGGATGTGGGGCGGATGCTCTACCAACTGAGCCACCACTCCGGTGGAGAAGATCACTGGAAAACCGTAATTTCTCCTTTTCCTTGAAATGACGCCATTGATGTTGCTACAAAAAAAATGTGTCACTCTTGTGTTTTATAGCCGGTGAACAAACTGGCGTGTTAGCACATCTGCGCTCCCCATAGGGCTGGGGCGAAACTACAACTAACAGTTGTGCGCATTCGTCAACTGCTTGGCCTGGTAGACAAAAAAAGTGAGCATGTACAATGTTACATGTGTGCCGGGCTCGTCCAAAGCGCATGCGGACCAAAGCGGACCAGAGGGGAAATGCAGCATGAATAAGGCTTAAGCTCAGTGGCCACTTCCCTCTGAGAACATCCTGTCTACTTTCAGCTCAGACGTCCTTTGGGTCAAATTTTATTTTCCATAAAAAAAAGCTATATATTCATAATAATGTGATGTTATAAATCAAGTGCATTGCAAGGCAGTAGGCTATTTTACATTTATCATTACATTCAGATGCAATGGCTTTTGCTATCAAGATTTTTTCCTGTAAATTTGTACCTTTTTCATAAATTTGCAGCTTGTGTAAATTTGAGAACCTTTTTTCTTGTAATTTTGCTATTCTCAGCTCCCCGAGAGCCAGCAGAGCCATTGAGAGCCACTTCATGACGGGGCATCCCCCGGCTGACTGTGGGAGAGGAGCAGAGTACTGCAACATTGCCCAAGCTGGAAGGAGCCGGCTAGAAGCTACTCAGCTAATGGGTAACTGACGTAAGAGGAAGGGTGGAGTTGAACAGCTGAAGTCTGTTTTTTAAAGTGACAGGCTTTGAATCAGAGCGTTTGAAGAAAGCAAAGGAAAATTTAAAAAAAAACAAAAAAAACAAAAAAAACCCAAATATGCTTCAATAATTAAAAAATGAACAAAATATGTTACAAGCCCTTCATTAAGACATGAGTGAGCTGTTAAAATGTGTAAAAAGTGCAGTCAATGACCCTTTCAGTTCACCTGTAAAGGTTATAGTGCATTTCAGGTGCATCCTGAAATCTGACCCGAAAGCCGAATATCCCTAATTTTTTGAGAGTAGTGTATTCCATTCATATACATTATTTTCCCTCATTTCAATATACATGATTATTATTATAGCCATGGTCTGGTTCCATTACCAGTTAGCCATTTGCCTCCTGTATCCTTTAAATTTCCAGAGCGATGTCAGTCTGCAACAGTTCACACACTCAGATACATAAACATGGGTGACTGCTGAAATTAATCGGTGGATCTCTAATCAAACATTTAAAAATACTTCGAAATGTACATATTGTATAAAACACTAGTGGTTGAATTGGTTTTGCTAAAAACCTGAATTTATTAAGCTGTTTCCTGGCATGTAAGTGCCTTGTTGAAAGCTAGTGTTCATTTCCTGTGCTCTCCTGGACTAATTTAGTCCTCACAGCCCAATGACATGTCCACTTTAAAAATCACAGATGCATGGGCATTAGGTAACATACTGTATAATGGCCCGCCTGCACTCTCAATCCCACTGCAGTGTCTGTTAGCTCGGCAGGCTTTCAACAGAAAAACGTCACTCTGCTTTCTTTGTTTTAGTGATTCGGTGAGAGGAAAGGACTGATTCTGAGACGGCATGATAACTGAGACATGTAGATTCATGCCCTTTGTCAGACAGTGGCAGACAAGCAAAACCAACAAAAAGAAAAAGAAAAAAGGGGGGGGAATTGGTCTGTTAGCCAGCCACTGCAGTGGTCTGCCTGAATAGAGGTACAAGCCAGGCCTAGAATTAAAGATTAATGAACGATTACAGTCATCCCAAGCTATCACCAATCTTTAAACACAGTGACAATACTTCCACATTATCCATTCCAGTGGAAAAGAAAGGGACCAGACAAAAAACAATGTGCATCTAAATCACAGGGTGTGAGAATCACAAGGTTTAAAAAAAACTGAAAACAAACAAAATGACAGTGTTCTAAGAGTAATACATATGCACGAGAATATACAAGCAGCAGAATGAGGACTAATACAGAGAGAATTGGAAGCCTATGTAGCATTGGTGCTCTGATGAAAGGAAAAAAATGGGAGAAATAAATAAAAACAAAACAATTCAACTGGGGGATAAAATAACATTTACCACTAAGTTTACCATCAGCACAACATGGGCAGGATCAAATCGCTGTAAAAAAGAAACACCAATTGGTTAAGCAGGAAGATTGAGGCACATACAGAAGGGAGGGTGGGGTGGGAGTGTGGCTGTGGGGTTTAGGGGGCGGGGCTTATCAGTGTGAGTGGGAGGGGCTTCTGCATGTCACACCCCACCCCCTTCACCCCCTTTATTTAGGGCTAGGTGCTTACAGGGATTTCCTCTCACCGCTCCCTCCCGGCCCACTTGTCCCAGTCCCCCGGCCCCTAGCCTGACGCCATCTGGGTTCGTTGGCCCAAATATGGAGCCACACTATCACCCCTGAGGAGGCTGTCACCACGACAGGAACTCAACAACCACTGAGAGTCATGACAGTTGAATTTCAGGAGACAATGACAAATCATGCCTGTGATTCATTCCTGTATATTTCTGCTTGCCTGTTTATTTGCTTTTATTATTGTTAATTTTTAGTATTTCATTTGTTTTTTAGCCTGTTAATTATGGATGTCGCAAAACAAGTCCTCCATTAATTTCCGTGAATATTTTTACTACACATTTAAACATTACACAAAGGCAGTGCAATATCATCAATATAACGTTACAACGATTCAGTAATAGGCCCAACATGCAGTGGTGCCACAGTCATGATACCTCACATTTTTGACTGTAAAATTCACTCACTTTTTCTTGACATCTTCAAATGAAATAAAGAGTCAATCATCACATACTCTGGACAGAGAACTCATTTGTTTTGTTACAAGCAGTTTTACTTTTTCTGCAGTGTTCTGCTGCTTCCAAACAACACTGCTTCCAGGGTGCAGAGTTACATACCCACACACGCAACTTTGTGGGCACGTCTTGAAGGGGCCGTACATGAAAAGCTCTATGCACATGCACACAACAGAGAAGAGAAAAAACCAACATGAGCAAGATTACGTCGGTTTTACACCCGAACGTTGGTTTCGGTTTTAGTTCGGTTAACTGCCCAGCCCTAGTATCTTCAACTAAAATAGTCAAAAACAAATATTACATTGTTAGGCCTCAGTATAAACTGTACACTATAATGTTATAATCTAAAGTTTGGGGTAATTAGTTTCAAAAGTAAAATAATACAGCGAACGGTGCTAACTATTAGCATGACTCATTGGGCTTTAAAGGCTACTTCTTTTCAAACAGCGCCTCACTCTGGAAAATGAGTTACATGACAAATTACAATTCTTACATAAGAAGTGATCAACAGTTAGCGTAACAATTATTAGAACACTGGAAGATTTTATTGCTCACAGGTAACTACTACAATCTACCTACTGCAACCTTGTGCAAGAACATATGCTAATATTCAAATTGAAAGCACACAACAAAAATATGCACAGAAATCACTTTTGTTTCATTTTATAAATATTACTTTGTGTCAATATGCTTCAGACCAATGATTACTACTTCTTCTTCTGGCTGCTCCCTTTACGGGTCGCCACAGCAGATCATCTGCCTTCATCTCACCCTATCCCCTTGAATCTTCCTCTGCAACACCAACCCTCTCCATGTCCTCCTTTACTACATCCATGAATCTTCAACATCCTTTGCCCAATATATCCACTATCCCTCCTCTGCAAACATCATGGTCCACGGAAACTCCTGGCTGACCTCATCTGTCCATCGCCATGGCAAACAAGGGGCTAAGAGCTGATCCCTGATGTACCCCACCCCCACCTTGAATCCATCCGTCACTCCTACAGCACACCTCACCACAATCTCACTGTCCTCACACATCCTGCACCACCCTCATACTTCTCTGCCACTCCTAACTTTCTCATACAGTACCACACTCCCTCTCTTGGCACCCTATCATCTGCCTTCTCTAGATCCACAAAGACAGTGCAACTTCTTCTGACCTCTATACTCCTCCATCAACACTCTTAAAGCAAACATTGCATCTGTAGTACTCTTTCTTGACAGGAAACTGTACTGCTGCTCACTGACTGTTACCTCTCCCCTGCTCAACAACTCTTTCCCATATCTTCATAGTGCGACTGATCAATTTTATCCCTCTGTAGTTACTACAGCTCTGAGCATCACCTTTGTTCTTGAAAATTGGTACCAAAACACATCTTCTCCACTCCTCAGGCATCCTCTCACTCTCCAAGATTGTGTTAAACAATATGATTAAAAAGTCCACTGCCATCTCTCCTAAACATCTACATACCTCCACAGGTATGTCATCTGGACCAACCGCCTTTCCATTCTTCATCCTCTTCAAAGCTGCCCTCACTTCTGCCTTGCTAATCCTCGGGACTTCCTTGTTCACATCTTTCCTTCATCTATCTTCCTCTCCCTCTCATTTTCTTTATT
This sequence comes from Pholidichthys leucotaenia, assembly GCA_020510985.1. Taxonomy (NCBI): domain Eukaryota; kingdom Metazoa; phylum Chordata; class Actinopteri; order Cichliformes; family Pholidichthyidae; genus Pholidichthys; species Pholidichthys leucotaenia. The sequence continues at coordinate 225,485,072 of CM035838.1, read as the reverse complement.
CATCAGCTCTTCAAAGTACTCATTCCACCTTCAACACACTCTAGTCACTTGTTAGTAGATTACCATTTCTGTCCTTAATCAACCTAACCTGCTGTACATTCTTTCCAGCTCGATCTGTCTAGCCAATCGATACAAATCCTTTTCTCCTTCCTTAGTGTCCAGCCTCTCATACAACTTAGTATACACTTTTTCTTTCATTTTTGCCACCTTTCTCTTTGCCATGCCCCAAGACTCCAAATACTCCTGTCTACTTTCTTCATTTCCCTGACTATCCCACTTTTTCTTTGCTAACCTCTCTGAATACTTTCCTGTACCTCCTCATTCCACCACCAAGTCTCATTGTCTTTCTTTCTCTGTCCAGAGGATACACACATACCTTTCTACCAGTTTCCCTCAAGACTTTTGCTGTACTTTGCCAGCCATCTGGTAATTCTTCCCTACCACCCAGAGCCTGTATCAACTCCTTCCTGAACTCTATGCGACCTTCTTCTTTTTGTAACTTCCCCCACTTAATCTTTGGTGCTGCCTTCACACTCTTCCTCTTCTTGTTCTCCAAAGTCATCCTACAGGCTACCATCCGATGCTGTCTAGCTACATTCTCACCTCCCACCACCTTGCAGTCTCCTATCTCTTTCAGATTTCTCCTTCTGCAAAAGATGTAGTCCACCTGTGCGCATCTTCTTCCACTCTGTAAGTCACCTGATGTTCCTCACTCATCTTGAAATGTGTTCACCACAGCCATTTCCATCCTTTTAGCAAAATCCACAACCATCTGTCCTTCCACATTTCTCTCCTGAAGACCATACTTATTCAGCACCTCCTCATCACTTGTTCCCTTCACCTACATGCCCATTAAAGTCTGCTCCAATCACCACTCTCTCCTCCCTGAGAACACACACACACTCCAGAATTCCCCTCTCTTCTACCTGACATCCAACTTGTGGGGCACCACACCTTTGACTTCTAACTTCAAACTCATGACTCTGTTTGACTCCCTCTTCATCTACTGGACACTCTTCCTTCAAGATTACTCCTACTTCATTTCTTTTTCTATCTTTCACCATGGTAGAACAGGTAAATTCTACCTTCAATGCTCCTAGCCTTGCTTCCGTCCCATCTGGTTTCTTGAACACTGTATCTACCTTTCTTCTCTCCATCGTATCAGCCAACTCTGACTTTACCAGTCAGTCCCTACATTTAACATCCCTACTCTCACCTCCACCTTGCCTTTTTCTTCCTAACATACCTTCCCCTCTCCTTGATCTTCAACCAACAGTAGCCCAATTTCCACCAGCATCCTGTCGGTTAACAGTTAACAGGTGGCTGCAGTTAACCTGGGCCTCGACCGAGCCGGTATGAAAGTCTCATTTGTCATTACCCGCATGTTTGATTTCGCAAAGGTTTTACGCCACATGCCCTTCCGGACACAACCCTCCCAATTTACTCAGGCTTGGGACCGGCACTAGGAGTACACTGGCTTGTGCACCCCATGCGGCTGGGTTCAGAAGATCCTTTATTTAGCAAAGAGAATAATGTACAAGTTGGAACTGATGCTTTTTAACACAAAAATCTATAAACTCTCAGTAGTGAAAGTATGCTTCCAGTTCATATAACACCAGTTTAAGTGCTCTGTTACAAAATCATAATGTTCAAATTATGGGAACCTTAAGAGTACTGGTTGAGTTCCTGTAGTGGAAAACCAGCCCAATTATTTAAAAAAAGAAAAGTGTACTGCCCGATCAATACCTGCAACTTTAACGGCTTAATAGTTAATTCATATTTTTTAAAAACCCAAGTTACTTTGCAGGCGTTTCCATGAATAAGAGCTTGTTGTCCCTGAAAGGATTACTGCCCACCCACGTCCTAAACTTTATCAGAAACACAGCTCCTGCTAGGGTTTGACCACCATTTTCCCGCCCCCCGAGCTTTTTTTTTTTTTTTTTTTTTTTTTTGCCTCGCAGACGCTTGACAGCCCAGTTATAGCACATCTTCCCGAGATTCCTCCATTTCCTCGCTAGCCAACAGCCAGCAAGCTTGTTTTGGGATTGGTTAGACCTCCCGGAACAGGTGAACACATGATACACATAAAAATGTACCTGAGGGGAAGAGCCAGCAAGGCTTTGAGCAGTGCTTAGAGTCAACTCTACATTGTTATTTAAATCAGTTGTAGATGTGAGCAGAAGGGCTGCACAATATATCCGTTATTGCAGTATGGCTACGGTCACACTGCAGGTTTTAATGCTCAATTCTGATTTTTTTTTGCACACGTGACCCATATCTGATATTTTTAATGACAGTCTGAACAGTACACATCCGATTTTTTTCACACCAGGCCCAGGCCACTTTCATATGTGGTCCTAATTTGGAAATGTATCTGATATTTTCCAAAGAGACCTCAGTCTTAGCGGTCATGTCACATTTCATCCGACTTTTTCCTCACTGAAGTGAGACAGACACAAAAATTCTGCAGTGAAGGATGCAGCAAGCGTGGCAGACACAGCTGATTTGTGCTCTCTATTTTTAATCAACCTTCTTCCCTTTATCACTGGATTGTGATTTTGTCGGCTCCGACTGTACAACAACTTCAAAATTTCGGGGGGTGGGGGGGGCGTCAGAAGTGAAACCGTCAGACATTACAGGTGCACAGTAATGGCACATTTACTTAATGCTGTAAATTCCTTTTTCTCTGTAAACAGCACACCATGAGTCCTGGCCGCCGTAATATCTAAAATGTGAAAATACCGACATGACTGTAGAGTGGAATGGCCAGATACAGGGATACGAGGACACGTACAGTCCAGGAGAGAGAGTCTCCGGCGGCTTCTCCTTCCTGTGCGGGACTGGTGTTACGCTGCTAGTACTAGCCACGCTGTTTGTTTATTATTAACCTTATTCATACAGGTAATCCCACTGAGACACGGGGTCTCATTTTCAAGACAGCTGTTAAATCGATCAGTTCTGTTAAAGCAGAGCTGATCATAGCGATCATCTGGCGTGTAGAGGAATGAAGCTGCTCTCATATTCATTTTGTGTATAATTTCTGAATGATTTTAACATTTTATTTTGCTGTGCTTCATCAAATTGAAGAAGTTCTGTCTCCCTCAATCGTTCGGAGCCCATATTTACTTCCGTAAACAACGCTGTGTCTGACATTACGCTTTCTTCTGCACATGTGGGTCACTTCATAGCTGTAGACTGTTCACACTGGAGTCTGATGGGGTCGCATTTAAACTATAATGTGAACGTCTACACACACACCCAAAAAAAAAAATCAGATCTTGGCAAAAAAAAATCGGAATTGAGCATTAAGACCTGCAGTGTGACACTAGCCTATGTGTATCGCAAAACATTGCTTTAACAGTGATAACACTACATTTTTTATGCATCTATGCATTGACTCTTTGCTATTTTATAGCAGTACTTGCAGAACTTCTGCAAGTAGGTGGCGCTAATGCATCTTACTGTAGAAGGAGCCAACCTCAAAAGAAGAAGAAGAAACAAGTTCTAACACATGGAGTGTGGTGAGCATCAAGGCGGAGAAGAACTTGCTGCTAAAGCAGGGGCAATTACACTACTCACAAAAAGTTAGGGATATTCGGCTTTCGGGTGAAATTTCAGGATGTTCTCTAACAAGGTGCTTAATGGCAAAATTCACAACAGGTGTCTGATCCATGAACCAACCAATAAATTTTCTGCTTCAATTAGAATTGGTATTTAAACAGTCCTCCTCTTCATGCTGTTCACATTTTGACATCATGAGACCAAGACGACACCTAACAATTGATCAACGGTACCTCGCCATTGCGAGGCTTCAAACGGGATGTTCTCAGAGGGAAGTGGCCACTGAGCTTAGACGCAGGGGTCTCCAACCTGGGGCTCCTGAACGTTCAGGTTTCTGTGGGAAATCTTCTAATTTCACTTCTTAATTGGTCCAAAGATTTGCAAATAATTGCCCATTGTTGTGCATGTGCTCTGTAGGCACCCTTGCACAACAGCAGCAAATTATTTGCAAGTCTTTGGACCAATTAAGAAGTGAAATTAGAAAATTTCCCACAGAAACCTGAATGTTCCAGGAGCCCCAGGTTGAAGACCCCTGGCTTAAGGTGTCACAGAGTGTCATCAGCAGGTTGCAACAGAGATACAGAGAGACTGGAAGAGGCACAGAAAGGCATAAAAGTGGACGTCCTTTGGCCACATCCCATATTGATGGCCACTTCATTGTGAACAGTGCCCTGCAGAACCGGATGATGAATTCCACTCAACTCCAGGCACATTTAAGGGAGGTGAGAGACACCCAAGTGTCACGTCAGACCATTCAAAAACATTTACATCAGTGTGGTCTGCGTGCTAGACGACCTGCAAGGGTACCTGACCACACCACCAGGCACAGGCATCATCGTCTTGCATGGGCCAGGGAGCATTTACACTGGAAAAGGGACCAGTGGGCCTCAGTGCTGTTCTCTGATGAAAGTCGATTTATGCTGAGCAGAAATGATGGCCGCCAACGATGTTGGAGAAGTCAAGGAGAGCACTATGTATCAGCCACTGTTGTCATCAGACGAGCCTTTGGTGGTGGTGGTGTTACAGTCTGGGTAGGTGTGTCTAGTCAATACAGAACTGCTCAACACCTTGTGAATGGTACAGTGACAAGCCAATACTACCTGAATAACATCATTAATCCAGTTATTGTGCCCCTGCATGAACAACACAGGCGTAATTTCATCTTCATGGACGATAATGCTCCAGCTCATCGAGGTCGCATCATTAGGGAACGGCTGCTGGAGGCTGGGGTACCTCAAATGGAGTGGCCTGCCCTTTCTCCAAACCTGAATCCCATAGAAAACCTATGGGCTCAGCTGGCTTGCCATGTAGAGGCTCGTAACCCTGCACCCCACAACCTCAATGACCTGAGGGCCGCCCTTCAAGAGGAGTGGAATGCCATGCCTCAGCAGACAAGTCGACTTGTGAACAGCATGAGATGTCGTTGGAAAGCTGTAACTGATGCTCAAGGGCACATGGCAAGTTATTGAGACACTGACATTTTTTGTTATGGTATACCCACCACTGTTGTTGGCTTTTGTTTCAATAAGTTTTTTGAGACAAGGAAATCACCATTGCACGCTTCTACTTAAATGCCCTACTTTCATGATATTACATCACTGTAACGGGAACTTTATACATTTTCCATAAATTTCACCCGAAAACAAAATATCCCTAACTTTTTGTGAGGAGTGTATATGATATACTTTAGTATACCGTCAAATATCACAAGTTTACATGAAAAAGGGCAGAAATTTACAAGAAAAAAAATTGGCTAATTTAATGTGGGACAAATCACACCTTTATGAGAAAAAGTAGCAAATTTCATGTAAAAAGTTAAACATTTATGTGGGGGAAAAAATCCTAAATTGATTCAAAGTATGTTTTGATATCTGAAGTCATACTGTTACTGCAACCACAGCAGTTTCCGCCTATAAAGCAGAGTATGCAAATGCAATGGTCTCCCCTTAGCCCCTAGGGAGCCCTCAAGCTACAACTTCATACTTTTTTTTTGTGGGAGAGTGAAAATTACCTTCACTCTTTTTTCTCCTCATAAATCGTAGACTTTCTTCCTTGCACAAATCTATACCTTTTGTCTATAAAGTTTCAACTTTCTTGTAAAACTGCTTTTATTCCATGCACATTTTCAACAACTTTTTTCTCTTAAATCTGAAACTTTTTTCCTCATAAACTTGCAACTTATTTTCAGCTAGGCTTTGAACTCCTCCCCATCTTGCAAAGCTAGAAATGACCCTGATCGCAACAGAATCCATGTACTCTTCGTTCTTTTAATATTTTGTTTATGAAACGAAAACAGAACCGAAAATAGCTGTTATATTGTTCCGACCTTGTCAAAATAAAACCGAAATCGAGCAAAAATGACATAACGGATCTGATTCCGTTTGGTGTCGTTTTCCTTTTATTTTGTCGGTCACAGCCGGAAGTGGTGATGGCAACAGCAGAGCGTCGCCATTTTCAAACAAGCCTGAAGACTAGCTGCTAAATCTCACTTTAAAGTCGGGAAAATGCACACAGTTGCAGCAGACTCATGTAGACATCACCATCTGATGAAAGATGAGAAGAACTGCCAGAAATATACGTTTAGAGTTCCCATCAGCCAGCAAAGAGGACAAAAGGAGGACTTTGTGGACATTTTTTTTAAATTCAAAGTGCTTTATTAACAAATGTTGTGGACAAATGGATACCGAAGGCCTGGGAGAAATAAAAGGTTGACGTGACCGGCCTCTGTTTTACCCACTTTACAACAGGTAAGGTCTACTTGTTATGCTTCTGTTACTTTTTTTTTTTTTTTTTTTCTCTTTTCGGATTAGTTTGGGGTCCACATGTCGGCTCAGTATGTGATTACTGAGATGATGCAGGTTTCCAGCAGTTTTAATATGACTGGAGTCTCTTTGATTTTTTGTGACATTTAGTGTTGATATTTGCATTCTGGGTGATTCTAAGGCATTTGTACTTGATTGTCTTTTGTATTTTAGTATGTCTCACTTTAGAAAGTGATGTTTTTGTCTCTTCCTCGAAGTGTTGCAGCTTTAAGTTTTTTCTTCCATAAAACTAATTTAACCTCTTGCACTCCAGGATACCGCGGGCGGTCACGTCTCAGCGTACTAGTGCGCCCTCGTGCGCACTGTGCGTCCTAGCGGGCACTGAAAAAAAAAAAAAAAAAAAAAAGCTGCATTTCCGTTCTGCCACTACAGACACAGCCGTGAACAGAAAGCCAAAGGAGTGCTTTGATTGGTTTAGATTTGATTGACTTCTCATTCGACTAATAAGAGCCTTGAATTGGGTTTCTGAAACCTTGAAGAACCAATGACTGAAAACCTAGCAAGAAGGACCCGCCTACCAACGGCTGCGAATACAGCGAGCCAATTGAAGCAGAGAAGTTCGACGATTGAAAGTGTGCGTCCCGTGCGTAAAATCTGTTTTGTGTAAGCCACTGTGTGTGACGGTAGCATTCACCAGTGTTTTTTTCTTACTACTGTTCTTATTCGTTTTGAAAAATCGTTTGCCAAAACCGCAATCATGGAAGTGCAAAACCGCAATAATGGAATCATGGTTTGACCGGGTCGCGTGACCAGAACCACGAGTCGCAACAAGCGGACCAGCTTCATGTTCGTCTGACAATGAGGAACAGATGTTCGCCAGCGACACTGCTGTTGTGGACAGGTAAGTGTTATATGCTAAATTATTCTTTATCCCTGAAAATTGTAATCAAAATGACTTTTGACCGATCGGTAAATTACAACTGTGCGTCATCGCCACATGACGGACGGGACGAGAACGGTCGAGAATGGACGGGACGAGAACGGTCCCCACCCCACCCCCACTACTCCTCTGTAGCGGATTGCAGATATTTTAGTACAACCGTGCGTAGTAGACCGCGCCGCGGTCTGTCATGTAGCGATGGACGATGTCCGTCCTCTGTAGCGGCGGGGGTGGAGTCGTTATCCTCTACATTACAGATATTTTAGTATAATTTTTATTGCACTGTAGGTTATTTTTTCTTGTAAAAAAAAAAAAAAAAAAAAAAGCCACACATTTTTTACGTGGCATGCTTCTGTGTGTGGGGGCTTGTTTGTTGGTTCATTCATTCATTCATGAATAAACAACCCTCCCCCCCACACACACACACACAAACAGCCTTGAGTGTCACCTTTCAAATCAAGCTTCTATATTGAATCATTCAAAACTTAGACGTTTTTCCAAACTGTGCCATTTGGCACAATTTGGCACAGTTCAAAAACGCCTGGGAACAACCTGACAAAAAAGCTGTGTAATATATTCATTTTTTGTGGTATTGTTACAAAATTTTGACCTCAGCTGGATAACACTTGGTTCTACATTTCTGTTGCATTTTCCAGCCTGGATCTGACAGCTGTGTTATTTGCAAGCATTTGTATCCAAAAAAAAAAACACCCAGGCGAACTTTATTTTCTTCAAGTTCAGTATGTTTAGATGACTGTTACTCAATGGCAGGAGCACTTAGAGAGATTATGACTGTTTAGCCAAAAAATTCAAAGTGTTTTCTTTTAAATGAGACCAACCCCATGAAGATGCTGCAAAGGGTTGAAGAACAGCTTTTGATTTACTTTGGGTACGTTATTTTTAGGCGTTTTTAGGGAAACTGACCAGAGTGCAAGGGGTTAATATACAAGTAATCATTTTTATATGACTTCCTTATATCTGTCTCCACAGTACACTGCTTTATTTATTATAGTCTCTTCACAAACTTTAACATAAAAAGTAATAAACTCAGAAAAATAGACTTCATAGTGTACTGTGGTCTAATGTTCCATTTCTCTGCGTGTCTGATAAAAGATCTTCATAATGTGGAAACTGAAGACGGTGTGGACCTCTTGTCCCAGACTGATGAGAACCAGTTCATGACGCCAACCATCACAGGTGAAATTCACTGTCTTAAATGGCGGCAGTGGCTCAGAAGGTAGAGCAGGTCGTCCAATAACCGGGTGGTTGGTGGTTCGAATCCCGCTCTCCTCAGATATCCTGTCGTATCCCTGGGCAAGACACTTTACCCACCTTGCCTCCAGTGTCCACAACACTGGGTATGAATGTGTATAAATGTTTAAGAGTGGCCGGAGAGGCCGCTGGCGCAGATTGGCAGACACGTTTCCGTCAGCCTGCTCCAGGACAGCTGTGGCTACAGTAGTCACTTGCCACTACCATTGTCTGTCTGGAGTGAATGAATAATGTATCTATTTGTAAAGCATCTTTGAGTGTCCATGATAAAGTGCTATATAAATCTGATGCATTATTATTATTATTATTAAATGTTGCAGTACAAGAAAGAGTCCATGCTGTAACCTAAAATCACTTGTGTTTCCAGAGGACAGCAGAGAAGATCCCTGGTCCTTCACTTCATCCTGTTCAGGATGTTTCACAGCAACCAGGACTCACACTGTCATCACCACCACCGTGCACTCTTCTCCCCGTTTTAAATGTTATAACATTTAACAGGACAGCAAAATACATTTTCTTATTTATTTTTTTTAATTTTTGTACCTACATCTTTGTTTAAAACCAGAGATGGGTAGAGAAGCCAGAAATTGTTCAAGTAATATTACTGTTACTGGAATTGTTCAAGTATCAGAGTTGTCGCCAGAAAAGGTCAGGATGAAAGTATTCAATAAAGAAAGAACCTGGAGTAGTAGTGATGGGTCTAAATTTGCAAACTTTTTTGTCCTAAATTTCTGAGTCTTTTCATATAATTTGTCTTTTTTTGAATATACAACTTTGATCCTATAAATCAGAGTTTTCCACATAAATTAGATTTTTGTAACATACATTTTCGACTTCTTACTTAAAAAATTTGCAGTTCTACATTTCAGACATTTTTCTTTTAAATGTATCACTTTGTCAAATTTGTGATGGTTTTGTTTGTTTTGGGGTTTTTTTAAACATGAATTTGTAACATTTTACATATAAACTTTTCATATAAATTTGTAACTTTTTAATCTAAATTGTTTAAATTACTTGTTCTTTGTAGCTGGAATAGAAGAGCAATAATATCAACACCCATCTCAGCTAAATAAGATTATAAATTTACTAAAATGACCAAAGATGCAGTCATTTCTAGTGAGACTAGTTATTTTAAACAGGCACATTTCCAGTTTTCAAATCAGTGAAATTAAAATTTAGTGACTGTAAGGTACTTGAGTACAAGTAGTTTTATCCTCACATGTACTTTAGTAGAAAGTATCCTGCAATAAAGTTACTCATCTAAGTACTTTTGTTAAAGGATCTACAAGTACAAGAACCTTTTCTTGCAACATGTTTCTGCATCACTGCCAATGTCTGACTGTTCTGAACAAATATAACTTGTATTCTACCTAAACCTGCAGTGTATATAAATGATTATAAATAAGTGAATACAGTAAAGTACTTGAGATAAACCTTTTATTTAATAATTTAAAAAAATATTTTTTTTTGAAATACCAGATTATGTCTTGTCATAAATCAATACGTAAAAGAATGCATGAACTGAGGTGCAGCTCACAGTTGTGTAAACATGTGAATGACTGGTTATTTAAAAAGGTTAACACAGTTAAATTAGGCTTTATGGACTGAAATTGTAAACATGTAAAACATCAATGTAGGTCTTAAGAAAGGAGAAGGCGCGTCAATCTCAGAACCAGTGGATGTGGGCACCATTCACACCAGACTGGTCCCCTGGTCTCTGCAGCTCTCAGCTCCACATCAGATGTAGTCGTCACAGATCACACAGACGTTTACTGGATTAAAAAAAATTCACAGTGATTAACGTACATTACCTCCTCTATTCAGTTGAATGTTTACAATAGAAAATAACCTTTACTGACTTGTGTGGCTGTTGGACAGTGAAGGACTTCATAAGATAGTTTCTGGTATCCTGGTGTGATATGATTTCTGAAAGAGAATTGATACAAAGATGTTTGATAATTGCCATATACAGAGGTGGGTACAGTAATCAGAAACTGTTCAAGTAATTTATAACTACTCAAGTTTGAGAAGTCACCAAAAACATTAGTAAGAAAGTATCTACTAAAAACATTACTTTAGTAATAAGTTTACTGACTTGTTTGAGTTTTTTTCCCCCTAAATTTCTGAATTTATATTTTTTTTTCTTATACATTTGTGATTTTTTTTCTCTTAAATTTTCCAGCTGTTTGCTGATAGATTTGGGGCTCCCCCTTCAAATTTGTGATTTTCTCTCCATTTTGTGAGTTTGTTTTTTTTCTTCCATAAAGCTGGTATTTAGTTTGTAAATTTGTAACCTTTTAAAAGAAATTTCTTTGAAATTTTTCATTTATTGGTTTATTTTTTGATATATTTTGTAAACCAATTGCTCATCAATAGCAGTAACACAATTCAGTAAATTAGTGACCGTTTTATACCAATAATAGAAAGCACAATTTGGGTGACTAGTCAATATTCTGAAGGCTCATTGGTCCTAAAGGCTAACTGTTAAAAATGGTTCTATGCAGTTCAAACCAGCCTCAATTGAATAAGTTTACTACAACTCACCCATCCAACATGACATCCTCCCTTCCCATCCACCACACCACATATGTACACGCTTTGCATTTAGTGTATTCATGTATAAATACTTAATAATATGGTCAATAAAAGTTAAATTGGAGTCTTGTTATGTCTGCCATAAATAGCCTGTTTAATTAATTAATGTATCCCTATGATGGGTGAGACATAAATGCAACCTTAATTTAAAAAAAAAATGGTCCATTAATTTAGGGCTAATTAATTTGGTCCTAATTTTCAGACCAATGGACCTTAATAATCTGTCTTCCACAACTACAAGTAGACCTACCAGAGGTCGGTCACGTCAACCTTTCATCACTCCTCAGGCCTTTGGTATCCATTTGCCCACAACATCCTCCTTTCATCCTCACAAAACATCACTTTCTAAAGTGGGACATACTAAAATACAAAAGATAATCAAATACAAATACCTTAGAATCACCCAGAATGCAAATATCAACACTAAATATCACATAAAATCAAAGAGACTCCAGTCATATTAAAACTGCTGGAAAGCTGCATCATCTCAGAAATCACTGAGCCGACATGTGGACCCCAAACTAATCTGAAAAGAGAAAAAAGTAACAGAAGCATAATAAGTAGACCTTACCTGTTGTAAAGTGGGTAAAACAGAGGCTGGTCATGTCAACCTTTTATTTCTCCCAGGCCTTTGGTATCCATTTGTCCACAACATCCTCCTTTCGTCCTCTTTGCTGGCTGATGGGAACTCTAAACATATTTCTGGCAGTCCTTCTCATCTTTCATCAGATGGTGATGTCTGCATGAGTCTATGCTGCAACTGTGGGCATTTTCCCCGAGTTTAAAATGAGATTTAGCAGCTAGTCTTTTCAGGCTTGTTTGAAAATGGCAACGTTCTGCTGCTGCCATCACCACGTCCGGCTGTGACCAACAAAATAAATGGAAAACACCAAACAGAATCAGATCCGTTATGTCGTTTTTGCTCCATTTTGATTTTATTTTGACAAGGCGAGAACGACAGAACTGCTATTTTCCGTTGTTCCGTTTTCGTTTCATAAACAAAATAAAAGAACAAAGAGTACACGGATTCAACAGCATCACATATCATGCGTTTTCCTAATATTGTGCAGCCCTAAACATGTGTAGTGCTCCAGTCCCATCTCTTCCTGTCTAAAATAAAGGCATCTCCATGTTCTACCTCCAACACTGCTTAAAGCCCCACGTGAGTGGCAGTTTGAGGCAGGCAAGGGTGCACCTCTGGAACAACCATGCTGTGCAGGAGGGGGCAAAAACAGAAACGGGGGGGGGGGGGAGAGATGGGAGCCTAAAAACCATGGGGACAGAAACATTCGGGGGGAGGGGGTGGAGATGGGTGAGGAGGTTCTCCCTGTAAGTCGACTCTACGGCCCGTGTGGTCAATAAGCAGACACTCACACTCACAGATATCATCTCAGTCCCACATAATAACAACCACCACCACACATTTATACAAGAGTTTCACAGGTTTTTTTTTGGAGGTTTGAAACAGGCAAAACAAGCAGAAGGAAGAAAACTTGTCTAACTCTGCAAGCCATTCAAAGTCTGAGCCGTGGTTACAGCCAATCAGATTACCCGACAGCAGCCACGGAAACTCAAAGGGGGGGGGGGGGGGTTAACATACACGGACATGATGATTTTAAAGGGTTGTGATGGAATCATGGCTTCCGAAATCTACCTTTGATTTCAAATTTTGTTCAAATTGAAGCACTTGGATTGGAATAAAGGTTTAGTGATTATGAAGCAGAGAGAAGGAAAAGCTGACAGAGGCATTTAAAGCCTATGATACACTGTAAAAAAAAAATTTCCCGGGGGGGGGGGGGTGTTACACTGAGGTCAACTGCAGAGTGGGAGAAAGAAAAAAAAAACAAAAAACACCCAAACACGCACACAACACGCATACTGACATACAGAGGGGTGGGGGGTCCAACAAACCTCACCTAAAAAAGGGCAAAGGGGACAAAAGAAGAATAAGAACAAAGTCAATACAGTGGAAAAACTTAAAAAAAGGGGACACAAATGCTTTAAACTTCACAATTTCAACAACCGTGGTCACTTCTGGCAGTGAGGACAGGAAAAGGAGAGAAGATTAGAGGGGTGATCCAGCAGCACACAGCAGCCACAAACACAGGGCCGTTTCTGCCTATACAGCCAAGTACGCAGCGACAACACGCCCCAAAGACACAAGGGGGCACCCAAGCTACACGTCCACCCTCAACCTTTGTAAAGAGGACAATGAAAATTACCTTCCTCTTTTCTTGTAAATTATTTTGTGAATTTACTTCTACTACTAATTTAACTTCTTGTAGATTTGAAAAACATTTTTCCTCATCAACTTACTACTTTTTGTCATCAATTGGCTGCTTTTTTCCCCTATAAATTAGGGCTGCAACGATTAGTTGACCTTATCGGCAAAGTTGATCGCAGAAATTTGTCGACGCAGATTTTTATTGCAGACGAATCCTTTGCGTTTATATGCATACCGTGGAAATGTTCAGTTTAACTGTTCCAGCAAAGAAGAAGAGGAGCGCATTATGGCGACACAGAAGAGTGAAAATCACGAAGAGGCCAAAACTTCCCAAAGTATGGGAGAATTTTACCGAAAATAAACAAACAAGTTAGATACAAACTCTGGTTAGCAGAGTTGGTCCATCACAGCAGCACTACAGCGACATCCATCCGCCTCTCCCTCCTCCCTCCGTTGTCCAGCGGCTCGACCACCTGTCAGCAGGCTTCTGCTGCGCTCTGCCCCGGTGATGAATCATTGAAGTTGGGCTGCTGATAAACACTGCACTGGTAGGGTTAGCAAGTAAATTGAGCGCTTCTTATTTTCAATGAGCAACTGTCTCAGCTTTAGAAAACTGATTAAACTCTTAGCATGTGCTGTTTGTTATTTTACCTGTCAGACAATAATCTCCCTTTGATGATGGCTGCTGACCGCTGAACTGTTTCAGTTCTACTGGCCAACGTGATAAGTGCACTAAATTAGTGAATTGCAGGAATGGCTTACTCTTATCTTCTCTCGTTTTGTCATGGCAATGTCAGCCTTCATTCTGAATATTAGTGCATCTCAGTAAATTACAATACCATGATTTGTAATTTAATTTATAAAAACTGTAACCATAATCATCAAAAATAAATTAAAACAGTTTAAATATTTCACTGTATGTGTAGTGAAGGCTGACATTCCTGCACTGCAACTTAAAGCATTTGCAAACTGTTATTTTGGACTGAAAGAAGTATTTTATTTTATTTTCATCTGAAGCCTAATTGAACTTTTAAACTTTCAGACCAGAAAGGTTTTACTAAGATGGACTAGTTTGTTTTCTTTTTTTTAACTTTTGTGGATTCGAGTGTTACTCGAGTTTGTTTTGAACATGCAGAGTTTCAGTGGTGTGAAGAAGTGTTTGCCCCCTTCCTGATTTCTTATTCTCAACCCCATCTGCAAACCCAGTAGGAATGTTTCTATAGGTGGCATGATAATCACTAATCAAACTTCACACTCAAACCAATGTGGTGGAGGCACTTGTACAGTGTGCTGGAGGAGTCTGGTTCATACTTTCTCATGGACGTCTGGTTCTTTTGGAGAACTGCAGTACCATGGTGTGAAAAAGTGTTTGCCCCCTTCCTGATTTCTCTTTTTTTTTTGTATGTTTGTCATGCTTAAATGTTTCAGATCAAACAAATTTAAATATTAGACACAGATAACACAAGTAAACACAAAATGCAGTTTTTAAATGAAGGTGTTTATTATTAAGGGGAAAAAAATCCAAACCTACATGGCCCCGTGTGAAAAAGTGATTGCCCCCTAAACCTAATAACTGGTTGGGCCACCCTTAGCAGCAACAACTGCAATCAAGTGTTTATGATAACTGGCAATGAGTCTTTTACAGCGCTGTGGAGGAATTTTGGCCCACTCATCTTTGCAGAATTGTTGTAATTTAGCCACATTGGAGGGTTTTCGAGCATGAACCGCCTTTTTCATGCCACAGCATCTCAATCGGATTCAGGTCAGGACTTTGACTACACCACTCCAAAGTCTTTATTTTGTTTTTCTTAAGCCATTCAGAGGTGGACTTGCTGGTGTGTTTTCGATCATAGTCCTGCTGCAGAACCCAAGTGTGCGTCAGTCTGAGGTCACGAACACATGGCCAGACATTCTCTTTCAGCATTTTTGTAGACAGCAGAATTCATGGTTCCATTTACCACAGCAAGTCTTCCAGGTCCTGAAGCAGCAAAACTGCCCCAGACCATCACACTACCACCACCATATTTTACTGTTGGTATGATGCTCCTTTTCTGAAATGCTGCATTACTTTTACACCAGATGTAATGGGACACACACCTTCCAAAAAGTTCACCTTTTGTCTCGTCGGTCCACAGAGTATTTTCCCAAAAGTCTTGGGGATCATCAAGATGTTTTCTGGCAAAACTGAGACGAGCCTTTTTGTTCTTTTTGTTCAGCAGTGGTTTTCGTCTTGGAACTCTGCCATGCAGGCCATTTTTGCCCAGTCTCTTATGGTGGAGTCATGAGCACTGACCTTAACTGAGGCAAGTGAGGCCTGCAGTTCTTTGGATGTTGTGGGGTCTTTTGTGACCTCTTGGATGAGTCGTCGCAGCACTCTTGGGGTAATTTTGGTCAGCCGGCCACTCCTGAGAAGGTTCGCCACTGTTCCATGTTTTCACCATTTGTGGATACGGAATTCTAAATTGTCCTTGGGTATGAATGTGAGAGTGAATGGTTGTCTCTCTGTGTTGGCCTTGCGACGGACTGGCGATCTGTCCAGGGTGTACCGTGCCTCTCGCCCAAAGATGCTGGGATAGGCTCCAGCCCCCCTGCGACCCGAAAAGGATTAAGCAGAAGAAGATGGATGGATGGATGGATGGATGGATGGCTCTCACTGTGGTTCGCTGGAGTCCCAAAGCTTTAGAAATGGCTTTATAACCTTTTCCAGATTGATAGATCTCAGTTACCGGTACTTTGTTTCTCATTTGTTCCTGAATTTCTTTGGATCGCAGCATGATGTCTAGCTTTTGAGGATCTTTTGGTCTACTTCACTTTGTCAGCCAGGTCCTATTTAAGTGGTTTCTTGATTGAGAACAGGTGTGGTGGTAATCAGGCCTGGGTGTAGTGAGAGAAATTGAACTCAGCTTTCCAAAGATGTGATAAACCACAGTTAATTTAAGTTTTAACGGGGGGGGGTTAAATCACTTTTTCACACAGAGCCATATAGGTTTGGGGTTTTTTTTATCCTTAATAATAAATGCCTTCATTTAAAAATTGCATTTTATGTTTACTTGTGTTATCTTTGTCTAATATTTAAATATGTATGATGATCTGAAACATTTATTGTGTGACAAACATACAAAAAAATGAGAAATCAGGAAGGGGCAAACATTGTCACACCATTGTACAACAGTTTTCCATGCTGCAGCAGAAGCTGCTATTTGAGTTTTTGTGTTTTATTTTTGGGTTCAAAGACTGCATTTTAACTTCTGTTATCTAAATGTGTTGCTACTAACACTTTTTATCAAGCTGTCAAGTTCAAGTTTCCAACTTGTTTCATGGGTCGTTATTCTATTTAGCTATGGGAACTTTTTAGAATAGGCTACGTTATATTAAGACAGAGACTGTCAAAGTCATTTTCACTGGTGTGCAGGCGTAAACAGGTGAGGTTAAATGTGTACTGGAGCCCGAACAGGAGCTGTGCCAACAGGAAGCAGAGATGGTGGACACGACAGAAATAATCATGATTAGTTGACTAATCGAAAAAATAGATTAGTCGACTACAAAAATAATCGTTAGTTGCAGCCCTACTATAAATCAGCAACTTCTTTCGGCTGCTCCCACAGCGGATCATCTGCCTCCATCTCACCCTAATCTGCTACTTTTTTCCATTGTAAATTTGCAATTCTCTTCATTGTAAATATGCTACTTTTTTCTTGCAAATATGCAGCTCTTTCTTGCAAAACTGCTTTTTTCATTGTAAATTCAAAACGTAAATTTGCACCTTTTTTCTTGCAAATTTGTAGCTCTTTCTTGCCAATGTGCTACTTTTTTTCTAAAAACAAAAACTAGCTGCTTTTCCCCCTCAAATTTTCACCTTTTCTCACCAATTTGTGACTTTTGTTTTAAATTTGTGACTTCTCATAATTTTACTTTTTCATTGTTCATTTGTAACTTTGTTCTCTTGAAGTTTCATCTTTTTTCAGAAATTTGTGACTGGTTTATTTTAATATCTACAACATCCATACAGATGCTGGATAAATTTTGAGGATTCTATGTAATGGTTCAGTTTTTACCTCTTTATCTTAACCTGTTGTAAAGGGTTTAAACTCCTCCCCATCACAAAAAAACAAACAAAAAACAGGCCCGCCCACACAAACTTGCGTGGGGCCCCCAAAAAGCTAGAAACTATGTCCAACCAAACCATAAAAACACAGATAGCAGCCTTCAGCGCGGGGCCGTTAATTCCAGCACATACAACTGGACACAATTTGCTGCAGTCTCATCTGCCCACAGAGCAGGATGCTTACGTAACCATATGACTGGTGCCAGCGGCAAAAACAAGAGCACAGTCAGCCTCTGCAATGCTCCTCCACACAAAAGAACACATCCTTATCACATCAGACGCTATTCAGCCACTCAGGATGAGGAGAGAGGTAAACAACACGGGATGCAGAATGCCAAGGCTGGATTATTTTGTTTTCAGCTGCCAGAATGCAATGGAGTATCTCCGGTTCTGCTCAGAATTCCTATGAGAGGCCACATGGAGAACCGAGGCCATATATGTGAGAGAGAGCGAGAGAGAGAGAGAGAGACACGTGATACAGCTTAATAACAACCGGCCGTCGGATCTGAGCGACTCTGGGAGATAACAGAACCACTCAGATGTTTTAATGTGTACAGTTTGGATGAAAATAAACCCGAAAGGCAGCGTGTGTAGAGAATTGTACAAACTGGTTCAAACTCATGATCCAATATGGTGTACCTATGTTTTTCAGTTTTGCCTAAAAACTGAAAAGACTAGTTTGATCGCACCTTTACACCTGTAAAAGAGAATTTCAATGACTCAACACGTTGCATACATGGTACCTGCCACTAAATTTAAGACTCTTGATATCATTTTAAGGTCCATCCATCCATCCATCCATCCATCTTCTACCGCTTTTCCGGAGGTCCGGGTCGCGGAGGCAGCAGTTCAAGCAGAGAAGCCCAGACTTCCCTCTCCCCAGCCACCTGCTCCAGCTCTTCAGAGGGGATACCAAGGCGTTCCCAGACTAGCTGGGAGACATAGTCTCTCCACCGAGTCCTGGGTCTGCCCCGGGGTCTCCTCCCAGTGGGACGTGCCTGAAACACCTCAAGTGGGAGGCGTCCAGGAGGCATCCTAATCAGATGCCCATACCACCTCAACTGACTCCTTTCAATGTGGAGGAGCAGCGGTTCTACTCTGAGCCTCTCCCGGATGACTGAGCTCCTCACCCTATCTCTGAGGGTGAGTCCAGCAATCCTACGGAGAAAGCTCATTTCAGCCGCTTGTATCCGCGATCTCGTTCTTTCGGTCATTACCCAAAGCTCGTGACCATAGGTGAGAGTAGGAACGTAGATTGACTGGTAAATCGACAGCTTTGCCTTAGAACTAAGCTCCCTCTTCACCACAACAGACCGGTACAACGTCCGCATCACTGCAGATGCTGCTCCAATCCGTCTGTCGATCTCTCGCTCCATTTTCCCCTCACTCGTGAACAAGACCCCAAGATACTTAAACTCCTCCACTTGGGGCAGGAGCCTGTCCCCAACCCGGAGAGGACAATCCACCTTTTTCCGGCTGAGGACCATGGACTCGGACTTGGAGGTGCTGATTCTCATCCCAGCCGCTTCACACTCAGCGGCAAACCGTCCCAGCAAGAGCTGTAGGTCATTGCTGGATGAAGCCAACAGGACAACATCATCTGCAAACAACAGAGATGAGATCCTGTGGTCACCAAGCATGACACCCTCCATTCCCTGGCTGCGCCTAGAAATCCTGTCCATAAAAATTATGAACAGGACCGGTGACAAAGGGCAGCCCTGGCGGAGTCCAACTCTCACTGGGAATGACTCCGACCGAGTGTTGGCAATGCGAACTAAACTCTCACAACGGTCGTACAGAGACCGAATAGCTCGTAACAACAAGCCCGATACCCCATACTCCCGAAGCACCCCCCACAAAAATCCACGAGGGACGCGGTCAAATGCCTTCTCCAAGTCCACAAAACACATGTAAACTGGTTGGGCAAACTCCCACGAACCCTCAAGAATTCTCGAGAGGGTAAAGAGCTGGTCCGATGTGCCACGGCCAGGACGAAAACCACATTGCTCCTCCTGAATCCGAGGTTCGACCAACGGCCGGACTCTCCTCTCCAGTACCTTGGCATAGACCTTCCCAGGGAGGCTGAGGAGTGTGATCCCTCTAAAGTTGGAGCACACCCTCCGGTCCCCTTTTTTGAAGAGAGGAACCACCACCCCGGTTTGCCATGCCAAAGGCACTGCCCCCGACCTCCACGCAATGTTGCAGAGGCGTGTCAACCATGACAACCCAACAACATCCAGGGCCTTGAGGTACTCGGGGCGAATCTCGTCCACCCCCGGGGCCCGGCCACCAAGGAGATTTTTAACCACCTTGGCGACCTCAGCCCCTGTGATAGGCGAGTCATCCCCCTCGTCCCCAAACCCTGCTTCCTCTGTGGAAGGCGTATCAGTGGGATTGAGGAGATCCTCGAAGTATTCCTTCCACCGCCCGACGATATCCCCAGTTGAAGTCAACAGTGTCCCATCCGCACCATACACAGTGTGGACGGGGAGCTGCTTTCCCCTCCTGAGCCGCCGAACAGTTTGCCAGAATCTCTTTGAAGCCGACCGAAAGTCTTGTTCCATGGCCTCACCGAACTCCTCCCATACCCGGGTTTTTGCTTCAGCAACCACCCGAGCTGCACTCCGCTTGGCCTGCCGGTACACCTCAGCTGCTTCGGGAGTCCCACAAGCCAACCAAGCTTGATAGGACTCCTTCTTCAGCTTAATGGCCCCCCTCACCACTGGTGTCCACCACTTGGTTCGGGGGTTGCCACCACGAGATGCACCGACCACCTTGCGGCCGCAGCTCTGGGCTGCCGCTTCAACAACAGAGGTGGAGAACATGGCCCATTCAGACTCCATGTCTCCAGACTCCCTCGGAATGTGGTTGAAGTTCTTCCGGAGGTGGGAGTTGAAGACCTCCCGGACAGGGGCCTCAGCCAGACGCTCCCAGCACACCCTCACTATACGTTTGGGTCTACCAGGTCTGAATGGCTTCCTCCCCTGCCATCGGATCCAACTCACCACCAGGTGGTGATCAGTTGACAGCTCTGCACCTCTCTTTACTCGGGTGTCCAAGACATACGGTCGCAGGTCTGATGATACGATAACAAAATCGATCATCGACCTGCGGCCTAGGGTGTCCTGGTGCCAGGTGCACATATGGACACCCTTATGCTTGAACATGGTGTTCGTTATAGACAGACTGTGGTTAGCACAGAAGTCCAATAACTGAACACCACTCGGGTTCAGATCGGGCAGGCCGTTCCTCCCAATCACCCCCCTCCAGGTTTCACTGTCGTGATCCCCCTCATGGATCGTCACCTTATCGTGGTGGGGGGGTTTGCGTGCCCCAGTGATCCCAGGAGCTATGTTGTCCGGGGCAATTTGCCTCTGATAGGGTCTCCCAAGACAAACTGGTCCTGGGTGAAGGGCCAGACGAAGAACGATCCAACAGACTCTCATGATAAATTGTATATCAAGGATTCAGTGTACCCCGCCCGGTATGGGGTTACCGGGGCCCCACCCTGGAGCCAGGCCTGGGGGAGGGGCTCATTTTAAGGTCACTCGACCAAATCTAAAATTTGAAAGAAGTCTGAAAACATTACAATTAGCCAGTTATTTTCTGCCAATTATGGGTCATCAATTGCAACTATTTTTTTGAGAAAAAAAAATGCAATTTTACAACAAATTCCAGGCATTTAACTTAACATTGTTAAATGGAAAGATGTGTGTGAGAGAGAGAAATAAATTACAAATTCATATGATTGTATGTGTGGATTCAGGACATTTTTGAGCCCCTTGATCAAAGTTAAGACCTCAAATTCATTAAACATCTGTAAAAACATCTAATTAGACTTATCCAATTATTTACCACTAAATTTTTTTGCCTTCGCAAATTTAAGAATTTTTTTTTTTGTAAATTTATGGAAGAAAAAGTTTCAAGTTTTTATGAAAATAAGTGTAAAGTTTTGAGAAAAATAGCTTTAATTTGACAAAAAAGGTTGCAAATTTTCAAGAATAGTCACAAATTTGATATAGAAAAGTTGTGATTTTTTTTAAATAAAACATTACAAATTTTCTAAACAAAATAGTATTCAAGAAAAAAAGTCAAATTTAAAAGAAAATTGCAGATTTGAAGGAAAAAGTTGAATGTTTTTAAGAACAAAGTCAGAAATTTTAAAGAGCAAAATCCAAATTTTTGAAGGGGAAAAATAAGGGGGGATTTGCAAATATGAAGAGGGAAAAAAAAGTCAGCGAATTTTCAAGAAAACCACACCTGTAGTCAATTTAAAATAAAAAGTCAAATTTATGAAAAAACTGCAATTGTGACCAATTCTGGTTGTTTAACCTATTCACATTATTTTAAAATTTCACCAAAAATCAGATGAACAATTGGCATTTCAAAGAATAACTAAAGCTCTAATTTTCACCAAATTAATTTCAGACTTTTTAAGGAGCCACAAACAGGAAGTATACATACAGGTTTATAGCAGGAGTTCCACTGTTTGACACTGCATGTTAGAGACCATTTTGCTGAATGAGGGGCGTTCCTCAGTAAAATGCTGACATTGAGAACAGATGTTACTGCCGAGTTTATAAGGAAAGCAATGCATTTGCTAAAAAGCAAGAAAGCAGCAGCAATGACTAAAAAATGGATAAAAAGGGAAAGAAAATGATGAGGACAGGGCTGAATAACATGAATGATGAAAAAGCAAGGACTTATTTGGCTGTCGATCAAGACATCAGTGAACAGTGTTTTCTTAGTGGAGTTTAGACTTAAGAAAATGAAGATATTGTTGAAAACCAGTCAATGGACAGGAAGGGGGGGTATATGCCAGGGCTCTGCACCACTGCCTCTGAGCCAATGAGCACAGCAGGACCGAGCTAACGAGGTGCCAGCGTCAGCCAAGATCAGCCCACACACTCAGCCTCTTCTACAGGAATCAATCCAAGTAAGGCCATTCAATTAGAGAGGGAACACTCAGAAAGCAAACCTCGTTAATGCAGCTTTAGTTCAAAGCCTTCTGTTTCCTATTGAATTTATGTCAGTGCCAAGGTTGCAGAGCATTTCAAAACAGAGTGAGAAGAAGGTTTAAGAAGTGGAAATTTGGTTTTATATGTAGGCTTTCACAAGCGTGGATGTCATACACTGGCTTGCAAAAGCATTCACCCCTTGACCTCCTGGTTTTGTTTTGGTTTTTTTTTGTGCTGCAAGGGGTAATTTAAATGGGTATTGGGGGGGGGGGGGATGTTATGTAATGGACCGACACAAAATAGTCCAAATTAACGAAGTGAAATGGAAAAAATGAATATAACGTATAAAATCATTAAATCCATCATCACAAAATGGAAAGAATATGGCACAACAACAAACCTGCCTAGAGACTAGGGCTGCATGATTATGGCCAAAATGACAATCACGATTATTTTTGCTCAATGTTGAAATTGTGATTATTCAATGGCTTTCGGAAAAACACATTACATAAAATTCAGTTACGTGTACTTTTTTGGTTTTTTTATATGTCCTACTCACCAATTGCTAGATGAAGCCTGTGGCTAAAGCACTGGAGCCTCATCCATTTATTTGGAGAAGCTGCCTTGACGATGTTAGAGCCACCGTCTGTTGTTACGCAGACTAGTCCCTCCTCCTACAGGCTCCCAGATGATTGTGCTTCCCTCAGTCCGTGGGCTACAGCTTCTCCTGTGTGGTCTTGAGGGAAAAACGACGTCTGCAAGCATTGACTCTTCATTTTAAAATTGCCATCATTGTCGTGAATTATCAGCGACGGGTATGGCTCCGTTATTCTGCTTGACCATAGGTCAGTCGTAGTTGCAAAGCACTCGACCTTTGTGATAGCCATCTGTATTTTTCATACAGCACAGGTAATGCAACTTGGGAGAAATAATTGTAGGAGGGGATCACGTATTTCTTGTCCGGTGTTATGACCATGTTTCTGAAGCCTTCCTTGCTCATACAGTATTTAGTAAACACATGTCTTTGGCCAAATAAAACACTATTGCATCAGTTATTTCAGTGTCTTTGGGAGGCGGATGGATATGGTGAAGCTCTGTGTAGGGTCAATGCTATAGTCGCCTGGGTCGGTGCCGGACACAGACTGTGATTTAGTGAAGTGACATTAGCTTTAACCTTCATGCATTTATCGTACTTGTGTTTGTGGTGTTTTTTTTCAGGTGATTGAATAAGTTAGTTGTGTTGCCCTGCGACACAGAAACAGCTCTATGGCACTCTTTGCATATAATTTCTTTAAGTCAGCATCACTTGCCCTGAATCCAAAACACGTCCAGATAATGGATGATGATCCTTTCAAGGCATGAGCTCCTCGCCTCCACGTGTTGCTGTACTGTCACCTTCTGCTCCCGACATCTGGTTTGTGTTTCACCATCACACCAGTCCACTATTGATAACTTAAGGCTGCCACTACAGGTTGTGCTCGCCTGTCAGTTCTGCAGCTTAATGCTGCCCCAACGTTCGTTCACCCCCTGGTGGTCGGTTGACTGTTGGTTGAGAAAAGCTTGATTTGATATGCAGCAGAGCCCACATGTCAAAATTGCCGACAATCATGTTCTTTTAATTGTGACAGCCAAAATCATGATCACGATTAAAATTTGGTTAACTGTGCAGCCCTACTAGAGAGGGCTGTCCACCAAAACTCAGAACAGGCAAGGAGGGCATTAATCAAAGAGCAAGAAAGACACCAAAGTTTGCCAAAAGGCATGTGGGAGCCTCCCCAAACATATGGAAGAAGGTCCTCTGGTCAGATGAGACCAAAATTGAACTTTTTGTCCATCAAGGAAAATGTTATGTCTGGCACAAACCCAACACCTCTCATCACCCCAAGAACACCCTTCCCACAGTGAAGCATGGTGGTATCCATATCATAGTGTGGGGATGTTTTCCCATCGGCAGAGACTGGGAAACTGGTCAGAATTGAGGGAATTATGGATGGTGCTAAATGCATGGAAAATCTTGAAGAACAGACCGTCAATAACAGAGCAGCTCATTCCAGCCTGACGAAATCAACCTGGGAATTCTCACATCTCCTGACTGCTGACCTTAAGCACAGCCTAGATGCAGGCCCATTTAGGATGTGTTTAAAGTCCAGGTTAAATGGCCAAGGAGAAGCATCGTTTTTCCTGAAATCACAAATGCCAAGATCTTCTGACCAGTGGCCCCACCTAATAAAAACAGCTGATAAATGGCACTTCACAGCAATCAGCTGACACTTCTGAGGAAGACTGCAGTCACCAGTTGAAACATGTAAAGGTAAAAAAAAACAAAAAAAAAAAACATCTTTTTATTCTCGTCTGAAATAAGAAAAAAAAAAACCTTTGACAATGACCTTGACTTTAACATGGATGCAGACCTACCTGAGGGTCATTGTGAGTTTTGTGAGAATGGAGGTAACTGCCTAGAACAGGGTTGGCAACCCGTGGCTCTGGAGCCACATGTGGTCCTTCAGCCCCCATGTTGCCGCTCCCTGCAGTTACAGCATCTCACAAAAGTGAGTACACCCCTCACATTTTTGTAGATATTTTATTATATCTTTTCATGGGACAACACTGAAGATATGACACTTTGATACAATGTAAAGTAGTCAGTGTACAGCTTATAATAGTGTAAATTTGCTGTCCCCTCAAAATAACTCACACAGCCATTAATGTCTAAACCACTGGCAACAAAAGTGAGTACACCCCTAGTGAAAATGTCCAAATTGTGCCCAATTAGCCATTTTCCCTCCCCAGTGTCATGTGACTCCTTAGTGTTACAAGATCTCAGGTGTGTTAAATTTGGTGTTATCACTCTCACACTCTCTCATACTGGTCACTGGAAGTTCAACATGGCCAAGAACTCTCTGAGGATCTGAAAAAAAAAAAAAAAAAAATTGTTGCTCTACATAAAGATGGCCTAGGCTATAAGAAGATTGCCAACACCCTGAAACTGAGCTGCAGCACAGTGGCCAAGACCATACAGCGGTTTAACAGGACAGGTTCCACTCAGAACAGGCCTCACCATGGTCAACCAAAGAAGTTGAGTGCACATGCTCAGTGTCATATCCAGAGGTTGTCTTTTCAAAATAGACATACGAGTGCTGCCAGCATTGCTGTAGAGGTTGAAGGGATGGGGGGTTCAGCCTGTCAGCACTCAGACCATACACCGCACACTGCATCAAATTGTTCTGCATGGCTGTCGTCCCAGAAGGAAGTCCCTTTTAAAGATGTTGCACAAGAAAGCCCGCAAACAGTTTGCTGAAGACAAGCAGACTAAGGACATGGATTACTAGAACCATGTCCTGTGGTCTGATGAGACCAAGATAAACTTATTTGATTCAGATGGTGTCAAGCGTGTGTGGCGGCAACCAGATGAGGAGAACAAAAACAAGTGTGTCTTGCCTACAGTCAACCATGGTGGTGGGAGTGTCATGGTTTGGGGCTGCATAAGTGCTGCTGGCACTGGAGAGCTACAGTTCATTGAGGGAACCATGAATGCCAACATGTACTGTGACATGCTGAAGCAGAGCATGAGCCCCTCCCTTCGGAAACTGGGCCACAGGGCAGTATTCCAACATGATAACGACCCCAAACACACCTCCAAGATGACCAATGCCTTGCTAAAGAAACTGAGGGTAAAGGTGATGGACTGGCCAAGCATGTCTCCAGACCTAAACCCTATTGAGCATCTGTGGGGGCATCCTCAAACGGAAGGTGGAGGAGCGCAAGGTCTCCAACACCATGATGTCGTCATGGAGGAGTGGAAGAGGACTCCAGTGGCAACCTGTGAAGCTCTAGTGAACTTCATGCCCAAGAGAGTTAAAGCAGTACTGGAAAATAACAGTGGCCACACAGAATATTGACACTTTGGGCACAATTTGGACATTTTCACTAGGGATGTACTAACTTTTGTTGCCAGCGGTTTATACATTAATGGCTGTGTGCCGAGTTTTTGAGAGGACAGCAAATTTACACTGTTATACAAGCTGTACACTGACTACTTTACATTGCATCAAAGTGTCATATCTTCAGTGTTGTCCCATGAAAAGATATAAAATATTTATTACAAAAATGTGAGGTGTACTCACTTTTGTGAGATACTGTATATCTCAAAACACATGGAAATTAATGAAGTTCATTTTAATCATTTTATTTTTCAAATTACTGTTTATTGGATACATTTCTCACCAGAAACACACTTTCAAACTCATTTTTTCTACTGTGGGTGACTATCTTCTATTCATTCCCTATGCAGTCCACCATTTACAGCGTTGAGCGCCCTCGGCGCTGAAACACTTTGAGCGGTGGCTGCTTTTTGTCGCAGTGCTCAGGGCTAAAAAAAAAAAATTAAAAAAAAAATTCAACTTATCAAGACTACTGTATCGCTGCGCTCATCAATGTCAGGGACCGGGTGGGAGCGAAGGGATGCAGAAGCTCAGAGAGGTAAGGTGGAGCAAGACCATTCAAGGATTTAAAAACAAATAAAAGAATTTTAAAATGAACTCTAAAATACATGGGCAGCCAGTGGAGTGAAGCTAAGATGGGTGTGATGTGATCTCTTCCACGTGTACCTATTAAAAGACGAGCAGCGGCGTTTTGAACCAGCTGCAGACGGGAGATGACTGGCTGACACCGGCGTAAAGTGCGTTACAGTAATCCAGCCGAGATGAAATAAAAGCATGGATTACTGTTTCCAAGTGTGGTCTAGAGAGAATGGGTTTTATTTTTGCTAAACGCCTTAGATGAAAGAAGCTGGATTTTACCACAGAACGAATCTGTGTGTCTAATTTAAAATCACTGTCCATGATAAAACCAAAGTTCCTAGCTGTGGATTTAACATGAGGAGTAAGGGGGCCCAAGTATACAGGAAGGGACTCACAGAGGCGACTAGGTCCAAACACCATCACTTCGGTCTTCTTATCATTAAAATTTAGGAAGTTTAGGGCCATCCAAGACTTTATGTCTTCAATGCACCCCAGGAGTGAGTTTACTGATGAGGCAGCTTTTTGTTTTAGAAGGACATATCTAACAGTCATCAGCATACAGGTGGAAAGAGATACCATGCTTTTTAAAAATGAAACCCAGTGGAAGTACGTACAGAGAAAAAAGCATGGGCCCTAGAATTGACCCCTGTGGGACCCCATAAGGCAGAGGAGCAGAAAAGGATTCAAACCCAGACATGCTAACTTTAAAAGTCCTGACAGATAGGATCTAAACCAGTTGAGAGCAGTGCCACAAATGCCCACTAGGTGCTGCAAACAGGAAATTAAAACAGGATGGTCCATTGTGTCAAAGGCAGCAGTTAAATCAAGCAGCACAAGAACAGCATATTCACCTGTATCACATGCCAAGAGAATATCGTTAAAAACTCTTTACAAGGCTGTCTCTGTGCTATGAAGAGCTTTGAAACCAGATTGAAAAATCTCCAAAATACCATGTTCATCCAGAAAACATTTCAGCTGCATATAGACAATTTTTGCTAAAAATTTTTGAGAGAAATGGCAGCTTGGAAATAGGCCTAAAATTTGCCAACACGATATGATTGAGACCAGGTTTCTTAATCAGGGGCTGTACTACTGCATGTTTAAAATTTGCAGGAACCACACCAGATGACAGGCTGCTGTTCAAGATGGTGAGAACTGACTGGCCTATACTGGGAAGCACCTCTTTAAAAAGTCTAGGAGGGACAGCATCACAGGGAGACCCCGAGGGCTTAATGTGGGTACCCACATCCTCTAAAAATGACAGAGTCACAGGTTCAAACTGATCAAAAACAGCAGAGCAAGGGACAAAGACAGAGGGATCAGAGGCATCTTGTTATTATTATGTAGTCATATAGTTTTTGCTGTCCTTTCTGTTAATAATAATAGTTAGTTTTTTCTTATTTCAGACAAGAACAAAAAGGAAATGTTTTTTACCTTTACATGTTTCGACTGGCAACTGTCAGTCAGCAGTGATGAGACCGATTGAAGAATGGGCAAAAACTACAAAGTACTGACTTTGGGTGGTGAATAGTTATGTATAATTTTTGGGGGGCATTATTTCTCGTTTGTGTCGCAATTTAAAAAAAAATGTTTTACATCTTCAATGTTGTTGGCATGTTGTGCAAGAGAAAACAGCCCCCCCCCCCCCGCAATATCCATTTTATAATTCCATGTTGTCCGGAAACAACGGAGAAAAAATGCTGGGGAAGGGGTATTTTTGCAAGCCACTGTACATCATTTGGGGTGGAGTTAGTTATTTAAATGCCCCATATTGTGCATTTGCCAGCAAGTCATTTAAAATTTTCACATCCATTAATTCAAGATCAATTTTTGTGTCGTTTTACAGCTCTTCAGAGAAGCCGTCTGGAAACTTGAGTCTGAAACAGTGTGTTTTCAGCCTGCTCATTAATATTAATGAGGCCCTAATCTGATTGGGTAAAGGTCTGTTGAGGGGCCAATCAAGTTACAAGGCAATCATGGAGCATTTCATTTCCTAACATATAGAATTGAAGGTGGGGCTTGTTGGTTTGTGATGTAAAAAAAAAAAAAAAAAAAAATCAGGAAGTGCAATCTGCTTCTTTATCTGAGAGTTTAAATATAAGCACTGGTGCATTTGTAAAGTGAGGGTTTTATTTAATATTTTAAGGGGATACATAGACATAACTTATAAAGTTAAAACCCACAGAAAATGCTGCACAATAAAGGACCTTAAGTTCACTTTTTTTTGGCCACCGATTTGATACCAATATACTGACTCCAATATCAGCCTATACCGATCCAGAACTGATCTGATACCAGTGTAAGGTTAAAAGGTAAAATTGCTCCTCATTGTGAGGAAGAGACAGAGGTTTCTCCAAGCAGCATTTGGCCTAAATTAAACAGTAATTTTTAACTTTGTGAAGTAAAATAAATACATGTAGATTAACAGGAAATTTACTGCACATGGAGTTCAATTCTCCATGCCTTTATTTTTTTCTGTTTTTATAGCCATGTTTATTATACGGGGGGGGGAGTCATTAAACACTGCATGACAATTTCCATCAGCACTGGCTAAATGTTAGTAACATTAGCAGCACCAAGCAGAACTGAATTTGCATGAATTTGCTCAGTGGCTCCATTTCCAACAGTCATTTGAGTTATATTGGAACCAATATCCAATACAAACATTGGAACAGTGCATCCTTTTAAAACAATTAAACATGCTGACGAAAATTCAGATCCAATGGCAGTCAACAGCTGCAAAAATGCTACACAACTGTTTTTTCACATAACTGTTTGAATAATTAAAACAGCAGAAACCTGTTGGTAATTGCCAAACAATGTCCTGCCAGATATAGGATTGGCTCAAATCAAAGTACAGCTGGCCAGAATAAATCATCCACTTGTACCCATTTACTTAAAACCTTAAGCTCAATCCAAGTAGTCAGGAAAGAACAGCAACAAACTGCCAAAAGTTAAGCTTCTGTAACCATGACGTTAACCCAAACATGAAAGATGGTCCAAGTATGGTCAAAATAAAAGATTCAGGACCAAACAACAGCATACTCTCCAAAGGCAGCAAACACACAAACTATGTACCTCACCACTTCTTCCTTAGTTTGGTGGCTGAAATATGGGAACGGGAATGCTGATCTGATCACCGTAAAAGCTAACCGCATCATGAGGAGGCAAATATACACGTCAAGGACATTTTCGAGAACAGCAGCACAAGTGTAACACCTTAAAAAAAAAATATCACGGTAAGCAATCATTTTTACCAGAATCAAACAATGGAAGAGGTCAGAGAAAAGGGGATACCAAAGGAAAACCAAAATCCGCTAGCACAAAATTAAAAACAACAAAATAAAAGAAAGAACATGACAAGGGGGAAAGACTATGACCGAGGTGGTGGAGCAGCACCACCAGCAGCAGACGCTGATCATGGATGTTAACAGAAGCGTGTAAACTTACCCTGCATGGTTTTGCCAAGGCCTTGCCCCAACTTCCAGCCATGCTTCTGAAGCAGTCGGTGCCCGATGTTATCCTGGCAGAGAGAACAGAGGAGAAAAAAACCAAAAATATTCCAATAATAAGAGGAGCTTTACCCCATGGGCACAGGTGGACAAAAACAAACAAACAAAGAAAATGTGATACAAAAACACACAGATCACGGCATTATCATCATCGTCATCATCATCAGCACAACCACCACCACCACCGTCATTATCGTCATCACCTATAGCGTGTAACAGTCAGTGTCTTCCAGCACAAGGCGTGGTAAAGGAGGGGGGGTTTGGGGGTGAGGGGGATGAAGGGAGGAAGGAAGGGAGGCATTTCCACTACGACGAAAACATCAAACTAATAAAAACTACATCCTCCTACATTTGGAGTGCAATTTAAAATTCTTTTTTCCAGGCAGAAAAATTTGACTGCTTTGTTTTGATGGCAAAGATTAAACATCAAATCACATCCACTAGCTGAGAAGTTCAGAAGAGGAGGAGGAAGGAGGAGGAGAGGGCGACATACGTAATCACACACATACATACTGTATATGAACCACTAATAAAGCGACATCTTAGTACGACAAAGAAAAAAGTGACAGAACAAGTATGGAAATAATCTAGCATTAATGAGACGAAGGCCAGAAAACTCCAAGCTTGCTGTGATTCTGTAACCACGACGAAGAGGAGCACCACGAAACATATGCAGCTGTCACAAATATAAAGTATAAATACAGCAGGAGGGAGAGACAGAAGTGGAGCAGAGCAGGCCTTGGATTACCATTACAAGGCCCAGGGTGGACAGAATATGCACTTGTGAGGGGACATGTGCAGGTGCAGAGAAGGACACGTTGTGGTGCACGCAGGCCCGTCAGATATACCAAAAATAGCTGCCGTGCATGTTTTTGGACAACTCCAGCATCTCTGGTTCACCATCAGGTCCCAACCACCTTCACACTTTCAATTATACAACAAGAATTTATGCCTGTAGCATAAATCTAATTTGACTTTGTCCTAGATATCACCAGCATTCAGAAACTATAGCTTCCAACATATTTAGATAAGATAAAAATGCTTTGATTTAATTATAAAATACAGCAAGTTTGGTCTCCCTCCATGTACTTTGAGACAAATAACTGACAATGTAGTGAGCCTCAGATGAGTTTCACACTTTCTTTGCGGGTTCAACACAAAACACACGTGAACCAATCTACTAACAGGACTGGGCAGCGGCGACCATCAGCTTCAGCAGATAAAAGACCACCGTCACCAACCACAGTCCAAGGTGATGGGAGTTGAAATCAGGGTCTGTTTACCTGACAGCAATTTCACAACAAAAAAAAAAAAAACAAAAAAAAAAATGGAAAAAAGAATCCATCCAGGCCATTTAGCCAGGTCTTTTGCAGAGTAGGGAGGGTGAACCTTTTGAAAGTAGAGGTCACATTGTGGCATTCCTAATGTCAGAATGCTCCACCATTGGCTCAGACAGACCATCAAACATGGTCAAAGTTAGATAAACACACATGTAAAACAAACATGACTCCAGTGCTTTATTTCTTTCTCACAATTTTTGAAGAGACGTTCTTCAGATTGGCTCTGTATGCGTTAGCTTTCTGCAGCCACCAGCACTAGCTAGCTTTTCTGAGGGCATCCCGCTTGGTTTCAAGGTTGCTTTTTTGAGAACTCTGACAAGAGGCCTCCAGCTGGTGATGGAGTATAGAAAGAATACAAAAAACTTAAGCTGATGAGTCTGAATAAATAATGGCTAGCTTGGCTGACTGCAGCTAACCACCACTGGCACAGGAGCTATCCTGACCAGAGTATAATAACAGCAAAAATAAGAAAATAATGCCTGGGGCAAGATACACACATGGTCAAGTTTTGGTGATAACTGGGCAGGAATCACGGATGCTGATGGAGTGGGTGAGTTATGCAATTTCTGCAATTTCCCAGTTTGGGATCAATAAAGTACATCCATCTATCTATGTATCCTAGGCTTACTCAGCTAGCTTGTCTGCTCGTGTGATTATAGCGCTATCTTGACCAAAATGTAACAAAATAAACCAGAATAATACCGGAAGGAAAATGTACAATCTAGACTTGATTAATGAACCAACAGGTAACAAGACTGTCTAGTGAGGTGAGTAGAATATTGAGACAATAGCCATAAAATCTGTGGTCACTCCACTATCGTAACGAGTCTGGCTATGCTGTCAATGGGGGTGACAGTGGCTCAGGAGATAGAGCGGGGCATCCAATAACCAGAGAGTTGGTGTTTCGAATCCCACTCTGCCCAGTCATCCTGCCGTTGTGTCCATGACATTTTACCCAGTCTATGACACTGATGTATGAATGTGAATAAATGTTTGGTGGTGGTCGGAGAGGCTGTCTGAGCGGACTGGCAGTCACGTTTCCATCAGTCTACCTCAGGGCAGCTGTGGTTACAGAAGCAGCTTACCACTACCAGCATCTGTCTGTGGAGTGACTGAATAACAGACTCACTGTAAAGCACTTTGGGTGTCATGAAAAGGGGTTATACAAATGCAATCCATGATTATCATTATGCGTTTTTCAGCTGAAACTGTATAAGATGTGCCCAAACTGGAGCTTTGAGATCACTTACCCCGCTTCCATTTGCTCCAGTTTATACAGCGTCAGTGCAGGTGTTGGGTTAGAAAAATTTCACTCTGTATCCCAAGTTTCAAATGTTAACAGTTGCACACCACCAAAACCCCATTGTGTAAAAGAACAGCGTAACTGCAACAACAGTTTGGTTTGGGCTGGACCTGGGGTCATGGAAATGGGGCATCAGTCCAACCATTTGGCGAGATTCTCCCAGGAGTCGAAGATGAATAAATTTTAGGACCACCACAACAGAGAAATAGTGGGTGAGTCATCAGCCAGTACAAAAAAAATTTTTAAAAAAAGCACAAGACGGCTAGGATCAGGGTTAGCTGACCAAACTAATTATAAAATGAGAGCAAAGTAAAACATTTTTAGATTGTTGTACTTACAGTCATGCATGAGAAATGGAAAAAGACCATTACAAATGATTTTTGGGACACAAACATCTGAATGTGAGACAGTCTACTTTTAAGTTTTCTACTTTTTTAACCATTATTACAAGATCAGGACACCTGATAATGAACCAAGTAAGCTGGAGGAGTCCAAGAACATACACAGCAGAAATTCCCAGCACACCGTGGGGCCAAATGTGCGTGTCAGAGACCATTCGATCACTCGTATGAGTCAGCAAGAAAACAAAAACACTGAGTAAAAATGCAAGACCGTCCCACCACTACACACTACAGTACATCCTCAAGCACAAATAAACAGGAAACAATAATTTCTTAATAAGCAGTGTTTGTCTGTTGTGATTATAACTATTCCAAGCTCGTCTAACATTCACCAGAGTGCTGCATTCTACCAAAAGATAAAAAACATACAAACCAAACAAAAAAAAGGATATTTATAATCACAAAGAGATTGACATCAACTTTCACAAACAGAAAGTGAAGGGTTTGAAACAAAAACAGAAAAAAACCAGCATGCAGCTTTTTGTTAAAGAGTTTTAACAAAAAGGGTCGTCGGTATTAGTAGCGAACTGTGATGGTACACATACAGAAGGGTGGTGGTGGTGGGGAGGGGTTAACGAAACTCCAACTGTGCTCGTTAGTGTCGAGTGGATCAGGCACAGAGAGGAAGGTGATGGCTCAATGGGGCTCAGTTAGTTCTCTTTGGCAAAAGAGGAGGAGGACAAAAGAAGAGCAGACCAGAGCAGGCTGAGCCATGATGGGGGCAAGAGTCTAGGGTGGAGGTGAGCTGCACATGGATGGGTTAGTGCATGTGAAGGGGGGGTAGTCTCGCACACAGTATATGCACTGCATCTCCGCATAGCAACACAACAGGAATATTTGTCTGGTTTTTTTTTTTTTGGGGGGGGGGGGTTAAATCACAGTTGGGATTTCAGAGCAAACTGTTGCCTTCCTCTGCCCCATTTAACAAAAGAAAAAATACAGAGAATGCATGATGACAGAAGTGTTTTAACAGAAACTGACAGCTGCAGAAGTGGTACTAACTAGTAGAGCTGGGTATCGTCAATGATTTTCAGAATTGATTCAATTCCAATTTTATTCAATATCAATTCAGTCAGGGATATAGCCATTATAATAACTACTTGCATATAATAGAATTTCTCAGAGACCTAATGCTGTAAATTGAACGAGGAAACTTCTAACTTGGTGAATGTATGAATACATGAACACAAAAAGCTAGAAATAGCCCTGGTAACTATCAAAGATAACACTAATTTTACTTAAGTACACCTGTACACAGAGCTCCGTTACAGGACTCGGACACCTTCACAGTAGGGAGGGATTCAACCAAACAGGTATTGTCCTACATGTACCTGAGAATATATTTACAGTTGTGTGAAAAAGTGTTTGCCCCCTTCCTGATTTCTCGTTTTTTTGCATTTGTCACACTTAAATGTTTCAGATCAAACAAATTTAAATATTGGACAATGATAACACAAGTAAATACAAAATGCAGTTTTTAAAATGAAGGTGTTTACTATTAAGGGGAAAAAAATCCAAACCTACATGGCCCTGTGTGAAAAAGTGATTGCCCCTTAAACCTAATAACTGGCTGGGCCACCCTTAGCAGCAACAACTGCAATCAAGCATTTGCGGTAACTGGCAATGAGTCTTTTACAGCGCTGTGGAGGAATTTTGGCCCATTCATCTTTGCAGAATTGTAATTCTGTCACATTGGAGGGTTTTTGAGCATGAACCGCCTTTTTAAGGTCATGCCACAGCATCTCAATCGGATTCAGGTCAGGACTTTTACTAGGCCACTCCAAAGTCTTTATTTTGTTTGTCTCAGGCCATTCAGAGGTGGACTTGCTGGTGTGTTTTCGATCATTGTCCTGCTGCAGAACCCAAGTGCGCTTCAGCTTGACGTCACCAACGGATGGCTGGACATTCTCCTTCAGCATTTTTTGGTAGACAGCAGAATTCATGGTTCCATTTACCACAGCAAGTCTTCCAGGTCCTGAAGCAGCAAAACTGCCCCAGACCATCACACTACCACCACCATATTTTACTGTTGGTATGATGTTCCTTTTCTGAAATGCTGTGTTACATTTACATCGGATGTAATGGGACACACACACCTTCCAACAAGTTCAACTTGTGTCAACAGTCCACAGAGTATTTTCCCAAAAGTCTAAGGGATCATCAAGATGTTTTCTGGCAAAACTGAGACGAGCCTTTATGTGCTTTTTGCTCAACAGTGGTTTTCGTCTTGAAACTCTGCCATGCAGGCCAATTTTGCCCAGTCTCTTTCTTATGGTGGAGTCATGAACACTGACCTTAACTGAGGCAAGTGAGGCCTGCAGTTCTTTGGATGTTGTTGTGGGCTCTTTTGTGACCTCTTGGATGAGTCGTCGCTGTGCTCTTGGGGTAATTTTGGTCGGCCGGCCTCTCCTGGGAAGGTTCGTCACTGTTCCATGTTTTTGCCATTTGTGGATAATGGCTCTCACTGTGGTTCGCTAGAGTTCCAAAGCTTTAGAAATGGCTTTATAACCTTTTCCAGAGTGATAGATCTCAATTACTTTGTTTCTAATTTGTTCCTGAATTTCTTTGGATCGCAGCACGATGTCTATCTTTTGAGGATCTTTTGGTCTACTTCACTTTGTCAGCCAGGTCCTATTCAAATGATTTCTTAACTGAGAACAGGTGTGGCAGTAATCAGTCCTGGGTGTGGCTAGAGAAATTGAACTCTGCTTTCCAAAGATGTGATAAACCACAGTTAATTTATGTTTTAACGGGGGAGGGGGGATCACTTTTCCCCCCCACACAGGACCATGTAGGTTTGGGTTTTGTTTTTTTACCCTCAATAGTAAACACCTTCATTTAAAAATTGCATTTTGTGTTTACTTGTGTTATCTTTGTCTAATATTTAAATTTGTTTGATGATCTGAAACATTTAAGTGTGACAAACAAAAAAAAAAAAGGGAAATCACAAAGGGGGCACTTTCACACCACTATACATTTAAAGCACATATTGAAAAAGTGATGATAAAACTTGGGTTCGACTGGGTTTTTATTATTAATTTTCATGTTAAGAAAATTCTGGTACAGACTAAGTGTTTTGGATTACAGGGACATTTTGTACAAGCATGCGGCTGGCTCTATTTTGTGATGCTTGTGATACTCTGTATCATAGTTGTTTACACCATTGTGTTCTTTATAATCTGGTCTCCTGGCCTTTTCTCAACATAAGGAGAAAATAGCACTGGCCTATTTTTATCCACACAGCCATACTGGGCAAACTGCCATCATCTCTTTGTAATCTTTTATCTCCTATAAACAACTGTTATAACTCTCGTTCCTCTAAGCATTTGCTGTGTAGCACGGATGTCAAACTCATTCCATGGAGGGCCAAGACCCTACATGTTTTACTTCTACCCAGTGTCTTCAACAGTTGATTTCACTGAACGTCTTCCCACCGATTGCTGATCAGTAGCCACGGTTACATGGGCAAAATTTCTTCAATCTGATTACAATTCAGATCAGAACTTTACCGTTTACATGGATCCTGAAAAAGCTGATCCGATTAGGACGTGCGTTTCCACGTGTCACACGTTTGAATGGACTAAATCATTTTGACATGCACACGTCGACATTTCGATATTCCGAAAATAGAAGAAGCAACTTCCGGTGCGAACAAACCCCACTTCGTGTCCGTTTTTGAAATGGACCTGTATTGTGTTATTCAGACTTTACTTTTGCTTCTGCTGGTCTCTATAATGAAGCTACAAGTACATACTTCTGCATATGACGAACAGAGGGAGACAGCAAGACCATACAGACCAGTTTTGTTTTACTCCCGCCATGTCTTCCACTAGCTGTTGTGAAGGCGGAAATACGTCACAGAGACGTGTGGCTGACGTACAGACATGCACAGTAAACATATTTTCGGCTCAAGCTTAGTGTTTATATGCGCACCAATCGGCATAACCCACCCATCTCAATCGGAATTAAATTTTGATACAAATGAATGTGATTGGATCAGAATATTCAGATTGGCGTGTTTACATGAAGCATTTTTATTCCGATCAGGGTTTTAATCCAGTTACTTGTGTCCATGTAAACATGGCTAGTGAAAACACCTGCTGAAGACACTGGGTGGAAGTAAAACATGCAGGGTCTTGGCCCTCCATGGAATTTGTTTGACACCCCTCCTTGAGTGTTCTGTGAACTTGGCAAACAGTGGTTTCTTATTTTGCTCCTTAGTCTTGGAATTATCTTCAGAAAACATTACAGTTGCACAAATTGGTTGAACTTAAATACAAACCCTTGATAAGGAGATGTATTACAGAGGAATGTATGAATGCTTTTCCCGAGCTGATTTTTATTGGGTCCCATTTTTAAAAAAAAAAAAAAAAGTAGTTTATATTATTTTATTTTTTTTTTATTGTTTTAGATGTGCTGACTTTTGTTGTCCTATAATTCTATGTACCGATATGCCATCTTGGCCAGGTCTCCACTGAAAAAGACATGGCAATCCCAAGGGACTTCCTGGTTAAATAAAGGTTAAATAAATAAAGTAAGTACAATTTCTGGCTACTCTATCCAGTTATGTGCGTCCGATAGAGTCCAAAGTTCTTCACTTCCCATTTCTGTTAGGATTTCCCCCCCCCACACACACACACTTTTTTTTAACACTTCCTGCCATGGCTGTCAGATTCTCTCTGCTCAGAGATGCGATAAGACAGGAATGTGTGCTGGGACTGTCATGGCAGGAGGACAAAGGCAAACAGTCTGACTGAGTCAACCTGCAAATTACCCATCTGTGTATGAGGACGAGTCATAAGATGAATGGTGCTGGAGGCTGTGCAGCTAGTATAGAGCATTTGTTCTCTCCTAAAAAAACAAACAGAAAAAAACCAACATGTCCCCTGACTTCACTCTGTAGGTGAGTTGCTGCATAATCTGCTGCAGTAGCACCGACACTGGGTTTGCTTCTGTCCCTTCACTGCAGTATTATTGTGTAACAATGCAGGAACATTTATTGATTTGGAAGAATTGTCCTTCTGCAGGGTAGGAGAAAAGAAGAAAATAAAATGCCCTAAACTAGCCAAGAAATACTGCTGCAGAGGTAGGTGTTACAGTCCATCTGCAGCTGTGAAGAAGTCCTTTAAAGGTCATTTGCAAAAGGGCAAAACTTATGCAATCATGTTACAGTTACAAAGCAAGACAACATGCCATCATGTTTATCTTATCTGTAGTATTTCCAAGTCCTTTGAAATGCATATTTAATCAATTTGGGTAAACAAATTTAAGAATTTTTAAGGATCCAAACACCCCGTGTTAAATATTTTTCTTCATTATTAAGTTTAGATGCTGCAAACAACACAAGCCCCAACTTATTTAAACACAAATCTTCCCATTACTTCTTTTTTAAACAAACTTAAAAACAGGAAGGGCAGGTCGGATGAGGCAACAGATGCCTACTGATGACACCGATCGGGTGGAGGTGGTATGTGTGTGTGTGTGTGGGGGGGGCATTGGAGAGCTGCGGAGATGAGGTGCAAACTGGGTGTTGGACAACAGATGGGTGCACCAAAAAGAATAAGACAGACAGACAGAGACGGATGAAAGCAACGACGGCGAGTCCAACAGCAGTGCAA
The DNA here is from genome assembly GCA_020510985.1 of Pholidichthys leucotaenia. Classification (NCBI taxonomy): domain Eukaryota; kingdom Metazoa; phylum Chordata; class Actinopteri; order Cichliformes; family Pholidichthyidae; genus Pholidichthys; species Pholidichthys leucotaenia. The sequence continues at coordinate 225,445,961 of CM035838.1, read as the reverse complement.
GTGGAGTGAAGGCATTTCCATACGAACCTGGCTTTAAAATACTGGGCTGTCAAAGAAACAGTCACACGTGACACAACGTAAGAAACCGGCCAAACGCTGTCAACTGCAATTCTGATAGCTTCTCTACTTCTTTTAAAAAAAAAAAAAAAAAAAAAAAAAAAAAAATTACAAATCTCTCTCTGCTCTTAAACAAATATGATACTGTTAAACAGAAAAAAGGTAGGCATTTCAATAAATCCACCAACTGACTGTTAATACAAGAGAAAAGAAAAATAAAAAATTAGAAAATGTTATCCAAACAAAAGATCTGAAGAAGGGGGTGCAGTGTGCTTTAAATGGCACAGTGCATGACGTCAGGTATGGGTGGAGGAGGTGATATGCAGGGGACCCCGTCTAGAGACCTCAGAGTGGTTAGATTTGTTGCTTTTAGTCTGGGCAGCCATTTTTATTCAGGCAAAAATGTGTAGGGTTAAGGTTAAAACATGTGATAACAGGGTTTCTATGACTATAAGAGTCAAATTTAAAACCTTTCAAAGATCACTTTATCAAATTTAGGACCTCACATTTGCAAAAGGGTTAAACATATGTGATCACACTGCAGTTAGTCTTGTCCAGTTATTTACTGGAACTGAATCCGAGGCAAATTTTGGGTTATTAATCCAGCTCACATTAAATTTCAACTTCCACCTGATCGCTGTTGCCACTAGATCATTAATGTATTCTCATAAAATACCTGAAATTAGACCGTAGCCCCACAACCAAAACTGGCAACTTACCAGGAAAGAGTTGCACATTTCTGGAGGGGAAAAAAAATGGTGCAATTTTTGGAGAAAAAAAATGTTACAATTTTACAAGAAAAAAAAGGGGCAAATTTATGACAAAAAGGGGAAAATTAACATGTTGCAAATTTACAAGAAAAAAAAAAAAGTTCCAAATTTATGAGGAAAAAGGTTGCAATTTTGAAGAAAAATGTTCCAAATTCACAAGAAAAAAAGCTGCAATTTTTTGAGAATTTTTTTTGTTTTTAATGGGGAAAGGTTTTGCAAATTAATGAGGGAAAAAAAGGGGCAAGTTTTTAATGAATGGATGCTGGTTGTTCCATTTATTTTACCATCCATCCATCCATCTTCTTCCGCTTAATCCTTTTCGGGTCATGGGGGGGCTGGAGCCTATCCCAGCATCTTTGGGCGACAGGCAGGGTCCACCCTGGACAGATCGCCAGTCCATCACAGGGCCAACACAGAGAGACAGACAACCATTCACTCTCACAGTCATACCTAAGGACAATTTAGAATCCCCAGTTTGATGCCAATTAACCTAACTTGCATGTTTTTGGCATGTGGGAGGAAACCGGAGAAATCCCGGAGTAAACCCACGCAGACACGGGGAGAACATGCAAACTCCACACAGATCACTGTTGGTCAGGGGCTGGGATCGAACCCAGGATCCCCCAGCCAAGGGTGAGTTGCTGTGCTGCCACAGTGCTAACCACTCCCCCACCGTGCCGCCCATTTATTTTACTTCATGTTAAAAAGCAAAAACTATCTACATAGTCATGAAATTCACCAAATCAAGGTTTTAAGTTTGTATAAAATAACTCGAGTTTTTAAAGACCTGAGGATTCCTTGGATAAGTGCAAGTATTTACAATAAAATTATTAATATACCACATATGTTTTATCATTTATCTTGGATAAAACAGTTTTTTGTGTTTTTTTTTAGTAATTAAGGTTTAAGGCCTGGTGTTGCCATCTGAGAGATGAAAATTGGCCATTAAGCAGAGTATTAAACCATTGACCACATTTCATAATTCAAATCAAAATCTTAAAAATTAACAGCGAACAAAAGTTTATAACTGGTCAACCAAAAACGCATTTACAGATGACCTGAATAAGTCTACGTTTGGAGCAGCAGCAAACAGATGCTGAAAGAGAGTTCCAATATTCTGCAACACTAAGCTTTAATCGCCAATGTTTGGGGCTTTTTACAGTCCAGCAAGCAAATAAAACACCAAGTGGCAAACAAATTAAACAAATCATAATTTTCTTAATAATTCAAATCATGTATGAAGATGCAGGGATTTTAAACAAGATGGGAAAAATTATCAAGAGCAGTGTCTTTTTTTTAATAAAACACAAACTTACCTCAAAATTCTGTAGTATAAAATCAAGGATTTCAAATTTAGCAATGGGCAGACAAACAAACTAAAGGTAAACAAACATTAAAAATTTAAAATGGTCTCCAACTTTGTGAGCACTTACTGTAGCTATTTTTGGGAAGTCTTGACTATGATGTTGGACCAAAAATTCATTGTAGAGCTTGTCAGGTTGTTTAAAATAATATGTTTGTTAAAAAGGTTTGAAAAAGGCCACGCTTGACTTTTTTCTTTTCTGATAGTGGTCAATCGTTCCATTTCTGTGTGTTTATGTTGCGTGTGTTTCTGTCGTTTTGGTCATCTGCCATGCTGCTGTTACACTGTAATTTCCCAGTTCGGTATCAATAAAGTACATCTATCCATCTGTACACATACAGGTGCATCTCAAAAAATTAGAATATCATTAAAAAGTTATTTATATCAGTAATTCAATTCAAAAAGTTAAACTCATTATATAGATTCATTACATACACGGTGATGTATTTCAAGCGTTTTGTTTCATGTAATTTTGATGATTATGGCTACAGCTCATGAAAACCCAAAATTCAGTATCAGAAAATTAGAACATTACGTAAGACCTGTAAGAAAAAAAAAAAAAAAAAGATTTTTAATAGAAACATTGGCTGACTGAAAAGTATGTCCATGTACACGCTCAGTACTTGGTCAGGGCTCCTTTTGCATGAATTACTGCTTCAGTGTGGCGTGGAAGTAATCAGCCTGTGGTACTGCTGAGGTGTTACAGAAGCTCAGGTTGCTTTGATAGCAGTCTTCAGCTCTTTTGCATTGTTGAGTGTGGTGTCTCTCTTCCTCTTGACAATACTCCATAGATTCTCTGTGGGGTTTAGGTCACGAGAGTTTGCTGGCCAATCAAGCGCAGTGATACCATGGCCATTAAATCAGGTTTTGGTACTTTTGACAGTGTGGGCAGGTGCCAAATCCTGCTGGAAAATGAAATCAGCATCGTCATAAAGCTTGTCAGCAGAGGGAAGGCATGAAGTGCTCTAAAATACCCTGGCAGACAGCTGCGCTGACTTTGGCCTTGATAAAACACAATGGACCAACACCAGCAGATGACATGGCTCCCCAAATCAGGTGCCAAGTCCTGTCATGTGGAAATCAAGGTCTCAGAGTCTGGAGGCAGAGTGGAGAGGCACAGAATCCAACTTGCTTGAGGTCCAGTGTGAAGTTTCCAGTCAGTGATGATTTGAGGAGCCATGTCATCTGCTGGACGTTGGTCCACTGTGTTTTATCAAGTCCAAAGTCAGCGTAGCCGTCTACCTGGGAATTTTAGAGCACTCCACACTTTCCTCTGTTGACAAGCTTTATGGAGATGCTGATTTCATTTTACAGTAGGACTTGACACCTGCCCACACTGCCAAAAGTACCAATATCTAGTTTAATGACCACCGTATCGCTGTGCTTGACCGGCCAGCAAACCTTCCTGACCTAAACCCCATAGGGAATCTATGAAGTATTGTCAAGAGGAAGAGACACTAGATCCAACAATGCAGACGAGCTGAAGGCTGCTATCAAAGCAACCTGGGCTTCCGTAACACCTCAGCAGTGCCACAGGCTGATCACCTCCATGCTACACTACACTACACTGATGCAGTAATTCCTGCAAGAGGGGCCCCCGTCAAGTATTGAGTGTGTGAATGGACATCTTTCAGTAGGCCAACATTTCTATTAAAATTCTATTTTTTTTTTTTTAATTGGTCTCATGTAATATTCTAATTTTTTCTGAAACAAATATGGGGGTTTCATTAGCTGTAAGCCATAATCATCCAAATTAAAAGAAATAACAAATATATCACAGTGTAATCAATCTATATGAGTAACGTTTTTACTTGAATTACTGAAATAAATTAACTTTTCAATGATAATCTAATCTTTTGAGATGAACCTGCATAACTGGTAGATATTCATCTTTTTAAAATTTAATAAAGTTAGACTACAAGTGCCAAAAAAACCCCCAAAAATCTGCAAATTTTTTAGGGAAAAGAAAAAAAAGTTTATCAAAAAAATTCCAAACTGATAATAAAAACCTCACAAATTTAAGTGAATAAATTCACGTATATACAAAACAGTAAAACTATGAAGGAAAAAAAAAAGTCTCTTAAATTTACAAGATGCAAATTTATTTGTATTTTTTTGTATTTTGTATACTTTATTGATCCCCAGAGGGAAATCAGGGCATCCACGGCACAGCGACAATCCCTTCACCAGTCACACACACATTCACACCTAGGGCCACTTTAGAGTCTCCAACTAGCCTAACTTGCATGTTTTTGGCCTGTGGGAGGAAACCAGAGTACCTGGAGAAAACCCACGCAGACACGGGGAGAACATGCAAACTCCACACAGAAGGGTCACTGATGGTCAGGGGTGGAATCGATCCCCTGACCTTCTTACTGTGCTACCACTGTGCTAACCACTGCCCCACCAAGCTGCCCTTTTAAAATAATTTGGAGTATTTTTTTGTATTTTGTATACTTTATTGATCCCCAGAGGGGGAAAAAAAAATTAAAAGAAAAAAGGAATAAAAGCTTAAAGATGTTTGAAATTTATTTTTTTTTTTTAAAAAGTCACATTTTTTCAGTTTACTGAGGGAAAGAGACTACAAAATATTCAAATATTCATTTCTAAATATCTGTAGCCCCAAAACTGGTATTCAGGACAGTTCTACTGGACAGGTCAGTAAACCGACTACACTTTTAGGAGTTAAAATAGTTCATAAAAACTACAAGAGTAGATGTATAATAGTATTTAACTGTGGCCTTATTGTGTGTATTAGATTCCCAGGTCTAACTCTGGTTTCTGTGGCTCTGAGGCCGCCCGCTGCATATCGCTCTACAGGGTGGGATTTGGGGGGGGGGGGGGGGGGGGAGGAATGAGTCTGGGGGAAAAGGTTGTTGTAACAAAAAAAAAAAAAAAAAAAAAAAGTGTTGAAATAGTACTGAATGCTACCAAGTTAACACATGCAATACAAAAAAATAAAGTGTTAGACAGAAACAGCAAAGACCAAAAAGGGGAAAGACAGGAAGAGAAAAAGATCCCAATAAAGTACCACAGACCTCTAACTGCCTATAGTTCACACACAATAAGTGGCTGGGGAGGGGCTCTGAGGAGCTGGGCTGAAGCATTTGCCAACGGTTGCTTTGGAAACGTGACGCTCAAGGTCAACTGCCACAAATGCTTCCACCTCAGGACTGCTTCTGCTGATTTTTAGTGGTGCTTTTTGTTCTTTAGGTCACATATGTACAGACAGAAAGAAGTATCACCTAATTTAACATAATGACTCATATGGTTGAGAACACACCTGGAAGTTCACTATAAGTAGGAGCAGATGTGAATATTTTCATTCTTTTCTTAATACAATATTACTTCCATTGTAACTCTTTGAAGAGCCCCTATTACGCCCTTTGCCCACATGTTGACACAGCTTCCAAAGGTATTAATGAAATGTTTGTGACATGATTTGGTCAGAACAGCTCAGGGTTTAATTACTGCAATACCATTTTACACACGGTGAAGGACCTCTCAAAACTGGCAGTTTTTATAGCATATTGCTTTAAATGCTAATGAGTTCCAGTTCACCCCACCCTGCCTTTTTCATCATTTCTGAAATTTACATTTTGATAGTGACACTATGTTCGGCTCATGTTAGCTGTTAGTCTCAGCTGTCAGTCTATATAATGTACAAACACTGGCTGAATGTTACAATTTAAAAGCCCAAATAAAGCATTACCAGAGATAGAAGTGTGTCATTTGAGTGGTTGATTGTATATGACCAGTCCCTGAAATGTAATTCAGCACTGAAATAACCCTGAATAAGTGAAAGGCTAACTCTGCGAAAGGTAGCTAACCCTTATTGACTAAGGATGTGTCAAGTTTAAAGTATAATAAACTATAATAAAATAAGTTAAAATGTCTACGAATGAAATGTATGGTCAAGTGTTGGTAGATGATCCGGCTGAGAAAAACAGCGTCTTAATGGGGATGGATAGAACATATAGAAAAACACATCCAAAGGCTATGCTAGCGGACTCTTGTCTGTCTGTACCTCACAGGTCAATCTTGAAGTTGGTCAGAAATCCTAGCTGTGGCAACTCAAACTAGCTAACGTTAGCAGCCCAACATAACCTGCTATCACAGCCAAACTATAAAAAAAATTAGCCAGAATGGCACAAGATATATAACCGATCATGGATTAATGAGTGAACTGGCCTAGTATGGTGACTATGATTTAAAAAGAGAGCTAGAAAGCCCCTGATCATGCTGATTTGTGTTGCAAAGGTAGCAATGCTTATGGCGCTGGTACACATGTAAAAAAAATAATAAAATAGACCAGAATGATTGTGAGCTATATCACCGACTGTGGATTAATGAAAGAGCTGGGACAACATGTCTAGTGGGGCGACTAGAATTTACGGACAATGTCTCCAAAAACCATGGTTGGGCCATTAGCTAAACTGCTAGCTAAGCTAACTATACTGTAGCTATCCAAGCTCCGAAGCTCTTGTGAGAAACTTCCTCTTCACCAAGGGGAGGGTGTACCAGACGATCCAGGAGGCAGGTCTGTATCAGCTCTGTTAAGTAATGGGGCGATGACCTCACAGAAGAGAACAACCAATCCAAATGAAGCATTTCAGACAGTCTGAAGTCCTAGATTCTGTGGGAGAGGAAAACTCCTGTGGAGGAAGACTTTGACCTGTTTGACTTTGCAGACCAGACAAAGTCACAGAAATCCTACAGAACACACTAGAATAAAGGGGAAATCCAAAAAGCAGAATAGGGGCTCTTTACCTTAAGTAACCAGTGTTCACAACAATGATTTTAACTGGAAGGGATATTTTCATGTTTATTTTCTTATGGATAAAAACCATCACTTTCATTTTGAGCAGGAGATTTTTTACTTTTATCATTAGTTGGTGGCAGCTGACAGCACCATTGCTAATACATGAAGAACGTGTGTGAAGCTGCAGTGATGCTGCAGCATGGCCCCTCAGCACCCCTCCACAAATAATAGCGCAGGAGCAAAAGAGCCATTCAAGCCCGGTGAACAGGCTACCTCTCTACCACCCACACACATCAGAGTTTGCCGAGATCACCTCCGAGTAAAGCACAACATGTTCACTTCAAACCCGATAGAAAATTTGGTGCTTCTTCCCTTCACTGGAATCATCCTCTTCAAGCAGAAAAATCTACTTTTTCAAATGCTAAAGCCTGAAAAATACAAAAGGAACACCTAATTATAGCCCCATGGCATCTACAGCTGTAAGGAAGTTGAGTTTTTAGGGCCACTTGATCAAATTTAAGACCTAACATTTGTAAAATGTTTGCAACTACATCAGTTAGGCCTGTCCAATTATTTGTGTCATTAAAGCAGCTTATTAAATTTACACTTCCCTAAGATCAATTTTTGCCTCTAGATAATTAAAGTTATTGAAGTAAAATACTTGAAACTTGCCCTGAACCCTGTGACCAAACATTGCAGCTTAATGGAAACCAGACCATCAATGACAGGACTAGCTGCCTGATGAAATCACCTGGGAGTGCTCAGATCTTCTGACCATAAGCACAACCTACAGGTACATCTCAAAAAATTAGAATATCATGAAAAAGTTCAATATTTTTCCACTCATTTCAGAAAGCGAAAACCCATATATTATAAATATTCATTACAGAGTGAAATATTTCAAGCCTTTATTTCTTGAAATTTTGAAGAGTATGGCTTACAGATAATGAAAACCCAAAATTCAGTGTCTCAGATAATTAAAATATCACATAGGATCAATTTTTTAAAAAAGGATATTTTAAACAGAAATGTCAGGCTTCTGAAAAGTATGTTCATTTCTATGCACTCAATACTTGGTTGGGCCTCCTTTTGCATGAATTACTGTATCAACGCGGCATGGTATGGAGGTGATCAGCCTGTGGCACTGCTCAAGTGTAATGGAAGCCCAAGTTGCTTTGATAGCGGCCTTCAGGTCATCTGCATTGTTAGATCTGGTCTCTCTCTCTCATCTTCCTCTTGACAATACCCCATAGATTCTTTATGGGGTTCAGGTCAGGCAAGTTTGCTAGCCAATCAAGCACAGTAACACCATGGTCACTGAACCAGTTTTTGGTACCTTTGGCAGTGTGGGCAGGTGCCAAGTCCTGCTGGAAAATGAACTCAGCATCTCCATAAAGCTTGTCAGCAGAAGGAAGCATGAAGTGCTCTAAAATTTCCTGGTAGATGGCTACATTGACTGTGGACTTCAGAAAACACAGTGGACCAACACCGGCAAATGACATGGCAGCCCAAATCATCACTGACTGTGGAAACTTCACACTGGACTTCAAGCAACGTAGATTCTGTGCCTCTCCACTCTTCCTCCAGTCTCTGGGACCTTGTTTTCCAAATGACATGCAAAATTTACCTTCATCTGAAAAGAGGACTTTGGACCACTGAGCAACGGTCCAGTTCTTTTTCTCCACAGCCCAGGTAAGACGCTTCTGACGTCGTCTCTGGTTCAGGAGTGGCTTGACACGAGGAATGCGACATTTGTAGCCCATGTCTAGGATTTGTCTGTGCGTAGTGGCTTTTGATGCACTGACTCTAGCCTCAGTCCACTCCTTGTGAAGCTCCTCCAAATTCTTGAGTGGATTTTGCTTGACAATCCTCTCAAGGTTGCGGTTATCCCTTTTGCTGGTGCACCTTTTTCTTCCACTCAACTTTCTACGAATATGCTTGGATACAGCACTCTGAACAACCAGCTTCTTTAGCAATGACCTTTTTATAGCTTACCCTCCTTGTGGAGGGTGTCAATGACTGTCTTCTGGACATCTGTGAAGTCAGCAGTCTTCCCCATGATTGTGTAGCCTACTGACCCAGACTGAGAGACCACTGAGAGGCTCAGGAAACATTTGCAGGTGTTTTGAGTTAATTAGCTGATTAGGGTGTGACACCATGACTTTCCAATACTGAACTTTTTTACAATATTCTAAATTTTCTGAGACACTGAATTTTGGGTTTTCATTATCTGTAAGCCATAATCATCAAAATTTCAATAAATAAAGGCTTGAAACATTTCACTCTGTGTAATGAATCTATATAATATATGGGTTTCACTTTCTGAAATGAGTAACAAAAACATTGAACTTTTTCATGATATTCTAATTTTTTTGAGATGTACCTGTAGATCCAGACTCACCTAGGAGGTGCTTCAAGTCAAGGTCAGTGGCCTGGGAAGAGTAGTGTTTTCGTAAAATCATAAATGCCCAGATCTCCTGACCTTTGCAGTTTTTATTGTAAATTACTATTTTTAAGGACAATGCAAGTTGATGAACATTGATATCAATCAATGTAAACTTGCCAGATTGCAGCCAGTGGCTAATTTCCATCTGTTTGACAATGATCTTGATTTCAACCTGGATGCAGACCTGCCTGAGGGTCGCTGTGAGTGAGTTTCGTAAGAATCAAGGTAACTGCCTAGGACAAGGGCCACCAACTACAACTGCAAGAGGTCCGATGAGTCGGTCCTCCTCCCCAGCTGAGGATCAGATTAGGTGTGGGAATGTTTAGGCATCTCATGATTCGATTAGGGCTGCAACGATTACTCGAGTAATTCGATTACAAAAAATTCTTAATTCAAATTTTATGCTCTGACGTGTCATTTAATGTAGCACTTCCGGTCTATATGACCTTCTTCTGATGTGACCTTCTTCCGGTCACGCTACCTAAACAAAACGTAGATTTGTTTAACGGCACCATGTCAGAGCGGCATAGCGACGGTCCGGCAAAGAGGAAGAAAATTAAAAAAAAAAAAAAAAAAACGATATAATTATCTCAAATCTGGGATCATTTCAAGCTCAAACTGACTGAAAACATTGTGCACTGTGTACATGGTAAAGCCCAGCAGCGAGCTAGCATCCTACAACGTCGGATGTTGCAGGGTCTCGGCAGAAAGCATCCCACATGATGCACAGCCAGTGCACTCAAGACAAGGTATGTGATTGAGATTTTAAATTTAAGATGAATAGAATGTAGTCACCTACGCTAATTATGCTTATATGACCAAAAAACATATAGCCACCACCATTAGCATCTAATGGCTAATGAACAGAACTTTATGGTGGAACATGACGTTTAAAGTTATGTTTTATGCAATAAGTTAAAGTTTCCAGCATGGATGGAGCTATAAGTCCATGATTACATGGAGAGGGGAGGTGGAACTTTTCATGTTCAGTAACACACGGAGCTTTTGCGGAGTTTTTACATGATATCAGAGGCTACGAAAAGGACCTCCATAACCAGCATGGGCCCAAAGGGATCGCAGTCCCCAGGGAAGCTCTCGGCATAATTGGAGGCAGAATCACCACGGTAGATACATTAAATTTCACAATAGCACTTCATTTCGTGGATACAGGCTGGGAACGAAACATCTCTGTCTGGGAGGATACCCTGGCCTGTGTGCGGCATCCAGAGCAAACCATGGTTTTGATGTGGGTCCGACAGTCAGACCCACAGAGTCTCTGCAAGGAGTGAGTGTCGGTGGGACAGCGGAGAGTGGAGAGCACCCAAGGTCTCACTCCATAAACTGTTCGGGCAGCCGTCAATACAACCTTTCATTTCGCATTTTTCTTTTGCCAAAACAAAGCAGTCTCCCTTTACGCTAAATTGTATCAAAAGACTTTGTAGGGTCCGGAGGGAGAACTCTCGGGGTCCATATCCAGACCGGAGTGCGCCAGTTGGTGACCCCTGGCCTAGGAGGATTAATGATTTTTCTAAAATTATGCAAGTGCCCAGATTTCCTGACTTTGAGCACAACCTGTATACAGACCCACCAGAGGATCACTGTAAATGAGCATTGAGGCAAACGCCTAGAAGGAGTAGTGTGAAATGTGGCTGGACAGATGGCACACCATTGCATTAGCATCTTTCAGCTTCGCCGGAATGAGTTAAAAATGCCAAATTTATAAGAGGGAAGCAAGGTAAATATGGAAAAAATTGGCAAGGTTACAAGAGAAAAAAAAAAGGCTACAAATTTCTGAGAAAAAAGTTGCAATTTTATGAGAGAAAAAGGGTTTTTGGGTTGTTTTTTTTTGAGGGGGGGGGGTGAAGCTAACAGAAAAAAGCTCCAAAACTACAGGAAAAAAAATTGAGAATTAATCAAAAAAAGTGAAAACATACAAAAATGTAAAAATTTAAGAGAAATAACTGCGGTTTATTCCTCTTATTTCAGTTTCAGTTATGGTAAAATAATAAATTAAAAAAAAAAAAGATTTGTACCAAGCATCATAATCTGTGGTATTTAAGACTTTAGACAGGCATTAAGGATCGAGTTTGGACAAGAGAACTTAAGAGTTTTTTGAATTTTTAAGGAACACCTAGAACCCATTAGACATGTCAAAATAATATACAGCGGTGTGAAAAAATGTTTGCCCCCTTTCTGATTCCTCTTTTTTTTAATGTTTGTCACACTTAAATGTTTCAGATCAAACAAATTTAAAATATTAGATTACAAGTAAACTTAAAATGCAGTTTTTAAATGAAGGTGTTTATTATTAAGGAGCAACAAATCCAAACCTATATGGCCCTGTGTGAAAGAGTGATTGCCCCCTAAACCTAATAACTGGTTAGGCCACCTTTAGCAGCAACAACTGCAATCAAGCGTTTGCGATAACTGGCAGTGAGTCTTTAATAGCGCTGTGGAGGAATTTCGGCAGACTCATCTTTGCAGAATTGTTGTAATTTAGCCACAATGAAGGGTTTTCGAGCATGAACTGCCTTTTTAAGGTCACGCCACAGCATTTCAATCATATTCAGGTCAGGACTTTGACTAGGCCACTCCAAAGTCTTCATTTTGTTTTTCTTAAGCCATTCAGAGGTGGACTTGCTGGTGTGTTTTCGATCATTGTCCTGCTGCAGAACCCAAGTGCGCTTCAGCTTGACGTCACGAACATATGGCCAGACATTCTCCTTCAGGATTTTTTGGTAGACAGCAGAATTCATGGTTCCATTTACCACAGCAAGTCTTCCAGGTCCTGAAGCAGCAAAACAGCCCCAGACCAACACACTACCACCACCATATTTTACTGTTGGTATGATGTTCCTTTTCTGAAATGCTGTGTTACTTTTATGCCGGATGTAATGGGACACATACCTTCCAACAAGTTCACCTTTTGTCTCATCAGTCCACAGGGTATTTTCCCAAAAGTCTTGGGGATCATCAAGATGTTTTCTGGCAAAACTGAGACGAGCCTTTATGTTCTTTTTGCTCAGCAGTGGTTTTCGTCTTGGAACTCTGCCATGCAGACCATTTTTGCCCAGTCTCTTTCTTATGGTGGAGTCATGAACACTGACCTTAACTGAGGCAAGTGTGGCCTGCAGTTCTTTGGATGTTGTTGTGGGGTCTTTTGTGACCTCTTGGATGAGTCGTCACTGCGCTCTTGGGGTAATTTTGGTCGGCCGGCCACTCCTGGGAAGGTTCACCACTGTTCCATGTTTTTGCCATTTGTGGATAATGGCTCTCACTGTGGTTCGCTAGAGTCTCAAAGCTTTAGAAATGGCTAGTAAATTGAACTCAGCTTTCCAAAGATGTGATAAACCACAGTTAATTTAGGTTTTAACAGGGGGGCAATCACTTTTTCACACAGGGCCATGTAGGTTTAGATTTTTTTACCCTTAATAATAAACACCTTCATTTAAAAACTGCATTTTGTGTTTACTTGTGCTTTCTTTGTCTAATATTTAAATTTGTTCAATGAGCTGAAACATGCAAGTGTGACAAACATACAAAAAAATGAGAAATCAGGAAGGGGGCAAATACTTTTTCACACCACTGTACATTAGTAGCTGCTTTTCTACCCAAGAACACAGATTACATCTTTAATGTTTTAAAATTTCAAATCCTTTATGCTATTTACGGTTTTATTTATGATCATTACAGTTTGTCTATGCTGCTTTTTTTAGTGAGTCATTTACAATGATGGCTGACAAGTGATTTGGGATTTGCTACATGACTGCTTTCAGATCACGGCTGTTTCACGTCTCTGCACCTGGTGTCTGATCCTATGTGACTGCACACTGGTGCTGTGGAGGAGGTGACCTCACACTGTGGAGGTCAGAGGAGTTCAGGCCTGCTCACCGCTGTGCTTCAAGAGACAGGAGGAGGGGAGAGGATGAAGGAAAGAGAGAAGACAGCTGCCTGCGCTATTATCTATGTGCCTTTTCAGCAAAAAATGCAGTCCCAGTTGCACAAGCACCATGCCAGCACAGAATGACAGAGGGTACTGTACACCGAATCACTGTGTAGTAAGGGAGGGAGCGAGAGAGGTAGAAGGGGAGAGAGAGAGAGAGAGAGGATAGACATAAAGTGTGACAGCAGTGAAACAGAGAGAAAAGAGCAAGAGAGATAGTCAGAGAAGCGTTACAAGGACCCTAAAGATAGGAATAAGAAAAGCAGAGCGTGCAAATACAAACCGGGTCATTGCTGCTTAGCTAATAGGGGCCAATTCGCTGCAGGAGAGAAATGTCGAACACCCCAAGTTGTGTACAATAAGATAACTGTCCTATAGACACAAACACTGTACACTAAAACACAGATTCTACAGAGCTACACAGACACAAACAGTCAAACTCAAATGTGACCACTCACACCAGCTAATGCTACACTCTGCTGTCTGTTATCGGTGGGGTGGAATAAGCACTGCGTACCCTTCATTTAATACAAACATGGGAGAATATTTACAATACACTACTGTAAGCCTATTGTCTGCTTTAAATTAATATAAAGTATGTAAATATCGGGTTGGGGGGGGGGGGCTCTATGACCACATTAATACAAGTACTTTGAATTTAGTAGGGCTGTACACAACTATTCAAACCATCACAATGTAATTATAGTCACATGAAACGCTACAATTTCCAATAAATCAATATAAATGCTATTTTGTTTAAATAGTACTGTACAAAACTAGTGTTTTTGTATTTTTATACAATATCTGACTTGAGAAAAAGATTTCACAATGATAACTTTTTTTTTTTTTTTAACTGAGCATGTTCTTTGACAAACCAACAAGAGTCATATTTGGGGTCATAATGGCAATCGTATATTTTTTCCTCAAATTGTGCAGCCCTAATATTCAGTTTTCAAATTTGGTTAGTAGGCCATTTAGTTTTTACCCCTTAATTTCTGATTCTAATAAAGATAAACTACAATTATTTTTTAAATGCAAATTTAGGAGGGAAAAAAATGAAAAGAGGCATTTTTTAAATCATAAATTTGCTCACAAATAGGCTAAACAATTCTCTAAATTAGGTGCAAACAATTTAATATAATAAGTCTTGGACTTAGAAGCTGCTAATTTGAGGGGGGAAAACAATATATGTGTCAGAAAAAAATGGTAAGAGTAGAAGTCACAAATATTTATTTAAATAAAGAAAAAAAGACCCAAATTTAGAAGAAAAGCTGGTCTTTTTTGTACATATACAACAAAAAAAATGTAAAAATACATGTGGGGAAAAAAATGACAAATTTCACAATAAAAAGGTTCTTTAAAAATTAAACTTAAAATTCATCAGGAAAAGGTCAAGAAATTTGACAAGTCACATTTTCATGTTGGTATTTTTGAAAATAATAAAATTACAAGAAAATGCAAAAAAGCAGAATCTTTATTTTAAAAGGTCCAAATTTTATGATTAAAATACTTTGTCTCATAAATGTGCGATTGCTTTATTGAGACTTGTGGGTTTTTTCCCCTCAGACGTCTGATCCACTTGAATTTCCCTGATAAGTTTGAGACTTTTTCCCCATGTACGTTTGTGATGATCTTCTAAAAATTGCAATTTTTTTGTTAGGAACTTTGGGATTTTTTTTCTTGTAAACTTCTGACCTTTTCCTGATGATTTTTTTCCCCCTCAAATTGGAACATTTTTTTCTCAAATTTGCATTTTCTTAAATAAGAAATTTGTGCCCCCCTCCCCCCTTCGGTTCGCGACTCTTTTCTTGCAAATGTGTGACCTTTTTGCTTGTAAATTTGCAACACTTTGCCAAAAATCTATAATTTTTCCCCCCTTTTGAATATTTTTCATCATAAGCTGGAAATGGGTGGAAAGGGCTGCACAGGCAATTAAATTACCAGACTAGATGTCAAATAATTTTCTGTCAATCAACTAATCTTTGCACTATTACTGATGACCAAGTTAAATAAATAATTTAATTGAGCTCCAGCATCTAGTCATTCACGCCAGTGCTTCATCCACTCCACGTTTTCGGAGTCTTCTCACAATGCTAGGATGACTAACGATGACTAATGGGAGGCTGGTACAAGAATCTAAACTTTACATCAAAACTAATCATTTTACTGTCACACAGGAAATGGAGAAGGCAGAAGATATGGGCGGGGGGGCGGGACTTATCAGGGGTATTAATGGACATGAGACAGGTGATTCTAACAGTTAGGTAGAAACTCTGTTCAAGGAAACACTGGATGCATCTATACGGACAGCATGGATGGAATCAAAAGGTGTTTTTCTTATTATTCCTCCCTGGACCAATCATATCCACTCTCACAGCTGGTCCAATGGTGCGGGATGATGGATGCAGCCTTACCGATTCGATGGGCTTGTCCAGGGACGCCTGCTCCAGCTCCAGCTGGCCCTCTTCATACTGATCAAAGTGATTCCCACCCTGACACACACAGTAAAAATTCATGTTAGAATGAACAACTGAATCTGTGTCATCAACTTATCTGATAATTCAAGGGTCAAGGTATGAGCAGCTACAACAAAGTCACATTAAAGACTAAAATCATTTGTCACATTTCAAGAGCATCTATTATGCACTTTTTCCACACAACTCGCCAGATGTGTGAATGAAACGTCTGTAACTTGGATAGGTGAAAATGCCTCCAGGTTTAAACACTGCATTTTATAGACAGGGAAGGAGCTCTCCTCAAAACAAGAGTGATATTTGACGCCAACGTTACCTTTTGGTTTCAGTTGTGGGACTAAGTAAACTAACAAATATTGGATGAATGTTAGCATTTAAAAAGCTCAAATGACACATTATCAAAGACAGGTATATGTAGTTTGAATGGTCAGTAGCATTTCTTTTTCTCTTTATATAGTGCACACCACTGAAGAGAGAGAGAGAAACACCATTTCAGTTCTTCTGTATGTCCTGTATGTATAGTAGTATTGACAAATAAAATCTTTGAATCTTCAATATGACCAGTCCCTGGGGTGTAATAAGCACAGAAACAACCTTGAATGAGCAAAGGGCTAACTCAGCTAACCGTTACTGATTGAGGTAGTGTCCAGTCAAGAGTCCAATAAACTATATAAAATAAGTTAAAATAATGTCTATGAATGAAATGTACAGTGGGGCAAAAAAGTATTTAGTCAGCCACCAATTGTGCACGTTCTCCCACTTAAAAGATGAGGTCTCCAATTTTCTTCATAGGTATACCTCAACTATGAGAGACAAAATAAAAAAATCCAGAAAATCACATTGTCTGATTTTTAAAGAATTTATTTGCAAATTATGGTGGAAAATAAGTATTTGGTTACCTACAAACAAGCAAGATTTCTGGCTCTCACAGACCTGTAACTTCTTCTTTAAGAGGCTCCTCTGTCCTCCACTCGTTACCTGCTTTAATGGCACCTGTTTGAACTCATCAGTATAAAAGACGCCTGTCCACAACCTCAAACAGTCAGACTCCAAACTCCACTATGGCCAAGACCAAAGAGCTGTCAAAGGACACCAGAAACAAAATTGTAGACCTGCACCAGGCTGAGAAGACTGAATCTGCAATAGGTAAGCAGCCTGGTGTGAAGAAATCAACTGTGGGAGCAATTATTAGAAAATGGAAGACATACAAGACCACTGATAATCTCCCTCGATCTGGGGCTCCACGCAAGATCTCCCCCCGTGGGGTCAAAATGATCACGAGCAACGGTGAGCAACGGTGGCTGCACGGTGGCGCAGTGGTTAGCACTGCGGCAGCACAGTTTACCCTTGGCCGGGGGATCGTGGGGTCGATCCCAGCCCCCGACCAACAGTGATCTGTGTGGAGTTTGCATGTTCTCCCCGTGTATGCGTGGGTTTACCCCGGGATTTCTCCGGTTTCCTCCCACATGCCAAAAACATGCAGGTTAGGTTAATTGGAGACTCTAAAGTGGCCCTAGGTGTGAATGTGTGTGTGAATGGTTAAGGGACAGTGCCGTATCGTGGCTGCTTCATCCATCCAGGTGGTGGATGACCCTCAATTCCCCCTCTGGGGATCAATAAAACTATACTAAATCTAAAAAATCCCAGAACCACATGGGGGGACCTAGTGAATGACCTGCAGAGAGCTGGGACCAAAGTAACAAAGGCTGGAACAAAATTGGGAACAAAGTAACGCCGCCAAGGACTCAAATCCTGCAGTGCCAGACGTGTCCCCCTGCTTAAGCCAGTACATGTCCAGGCCCGTCTGAAGTTTGCTAGAGAGCATTTGGATGATCCAGAAGAGGACTGGGAGAATGTCATATGGTCAGATGAAACCAAAATAGAACTTTTTGGTAAAAACTCAACTCGTCGTGTTTGGAGGAGAAAGAATGCTGAGTTGCATCCAAAGAACACCATACCTACTGTGAAGCATGGGGGTGGAAACATCATGCTTTGGGGCTGTTTTTCTGCAAAGGGACCAGGACGACTGATTGTTGTAAAGGAAAGAATGAATGGGTACATGTATCGTGAGATTTTGAGTGAAAACCTCCTTCCATCAGCAAGGGCATTGAAGATGAAACGTGGCTGGGTCTTTCAGCATGACAATGATCCCAAACACACCGCCCGGGCAACGAAGGAGTGGCTTCGTAAGAAGCATTTCAAGGTCCTGGAGTGGCCTAGCCAGTCTCCAGATCTCAACCCCATAGAAAATCTTTGGAGGGAGTTGAAAGTCTGTGTTGCCCAGCAACAGCCCCAAAACATCACTGCTCTAGAGGAGATCTCCATGGAGGAAAGGGCCAAAATACCAGCAACAGTGTGTGAAAACCTTGTGAAGACTTACAGAAAACGTTTGACCTCTGTCATTGCCAACAAAGGGTATATAACAAAGTAATGAGATGAACTTTTCTTATTGACCAAATACTTATTTTCCACCATAAATTGCAAATAAATTCTTTAAAAATCAGACAATGTGATTTTCTGGATTTTTTTTTCTCATTTTGTCTCTCATAGTTGAGGTATACCTATGATAAAAATTGAAGACCTCTCTCATCTTTTAAGTAGGAGAACTTGCACAATTGGTGGCTGACTAAATACTTTTTTGCCCCACTGTATGGTCATGGGTTGGTAGATTATCCCGCTAGGTACACAGGTGGTGATGGAAATAATATATTGAAATATATGGGGGCGGCTGTGGCGCAGGTGTAGTGTGGCCGACAACTGATCGGAGGGTCAAGGGTTCGATTCCCTCTCTGTCTGCAGTCTGCATGTTGAAGTGTCCTTGAGCAAGACACTGAACCCCCAGTTGCTCCTGGTGGGTCAGGCCAGCGCCAGAGTATGGCAGCTACACCCCCATCAGTGTGTGAATGTGTGCGTGAGAATGGGTGGATAGCAGGATCTGTAAAGCGCTTTGGTCATCTAGAGATGAGAAAAAAAAAAAAGCGCTACATAAGTGAATGCCATTTACCATTACCATTTATATTCTGAACTAGAAAAGCACTCGGAGAGCGCAGACCTCCGCCAAGCGCCACAGTTCCCTCCATACAGTGTTTGTGTGTACGTTTTCAGATTCCTTGACCATGAAAACATATGACTAGCAATTGGATTCACAATGATTATTACCTCCGCCAGGCCGAAAAGGCCAGGAGGAGGTTATGTTTTTGCCAGGGTTTTTTTTTTTTTTTTTTTTGTTACTTATTTGTACCCTTAGGTAGACTTGGTTTGCAGTCTGGTGACAAGCCACCGGCTGCTGGTCGCTGCGTGCGCGAGCGCCCTAAACCTACATGTTTTTGGTATGCGGGAGGAAACCGGAGAAATCCCGGAGTAAACCCGCGCAACACGGGGAGAACATGCAAACTCCACACAGCTCACTGTTGGTCGGGGGCTGGGATCGAACCCACGATCTCATGATCCCCGCGATCCCCCGGCCGAGGGTAAAACTGTGCTGCCACAGTGCTAAACCACTGCGCCACCGTGCAGCAGGGTTTGTGTGTTTGTCTGTCTGTCTGTTTGTCTGTCTGTCTGTTTGTCTGTTGGTTAGCAAGATAACTCAAAAAGTCTTGGACGGATTTGCATGAAACTTTCAGGCGTTGTTGGAAATGGTACAAGGAAGAACTGATTAAATTTTGGGGGTGATCCGGTTCACCGTCTGGATACAGGAATTTTTTTAAAGCATTTTTCAACACTGTGACATAGGGCCATTTTCAACATGTGCGCAGGCGCAATGGAGGCCGCTGGGCGTCGTGTCTGACCAACACAAACTCCGCCTTCTTCAACGTTTTAGCCACAAAAGCATGCGGAAAACACTGCTGGCCTCGGACCCCCAGCGTGCCTGTGCCAGCCATAGGCGCTGCGCACATTGCGCTGGTCGTCGTGTCTGACCAACACAAACTCCGCGTTCAACGTTTTAGGCACAAAAGCACGCGGAAAACACTGCTGCCCTGGGCCCGCCAGCGTGCCTGCTTTTGCGCCACGCTGCAAAACCTGACACGGCCACCTGTCCGCCGCCCCATTATTTGCCACAAATTCCCCACCCAGCTATAGGCGCTGCGTAAAAACGACCTCTCTGCCGGGGAAGATTCTAAATTCTGTTTTGCCGCGGAGCGCAACCCCAATATAATATAAAACCCACAGCAACCTGTCTAACCAATCTGCATCCGTCAGTGGAGGAGATGGACACACCAACACTTCAGTTTATTACCTCCGCCAAGGAGGCAATGCTTCTACAACCGTAAAACGGGGCTATAAGGGACGGCGGGGTAATATGGGACACTTTTCTAAATGTAATTCTGCTTTTTTAATTTTGCTTCCGCCAAGATTTGATGAAGGATTCATGGATATTTGACAATAACAACACAACTCAGCGTCCTGCTCGAAATAGAAAAAAGCAGAATTACATTTAAAACATTTCCCACAAAAGTGTCCCTTATTAACCCGCCGTCCCTTATAGCCCCATTTTACACTACTGAACCACTAATCCTATCACTATCACATTGATTGTCATTCATTAATTGTCTGTTTATTGCACCGTCCATGTCAAATAAACAAATAATCATTGTGAATCCAATTGCTACTCATATCTTTTCATGCTCAGGGAATCTGAAAACGTACACACAAACACTCTATGGGGGGAACTGTGCCGCTTGGCGGAGGTCTGCGCTCTCCGAGTGCTTTTCTAGTTTGTTTATTTGACAGGGACAGTGCAATAAACATAGACAATTAATCAATGACAATCAATGTGATGGTGATAGGATTAGTGGTTCAATAGTAAAAGCATTGCCTCCTTGGCGGAGGTAATAAACTGAAGTGTTGGTGTTGTGTCCATCTCTTCCACTGACAGATGCAGATTGGGTAGACAGGTTGCCGTGGGTTTTATATTATATTATTGGGGTTGCGCTCCGCAGCAAAACAGAATTTAGAAGCTTCCCCGGCTGAGAGCTCGTTTTTGCGCAGCGCCTATGGTTGGCCGGGGAATTTCTGCCAAATGCGCAGCGCCTACGGCTGGCCGGGGAATTTCTGCCAAATAATCCGGCGGCGGACAGCTGGCCGTGTCAGGTTTTGCAGCTGCGCGCAAACACAGGCACGCTGGCGGGCCCAGGCCACCAGTGTTTTCCGAGTGCTTTTGTGCGTAAAACGTTGAAGAACGCGGAGTTTGTGTTGGTCAGACCAACACTAGGCGACCAGCGCCCTCCATTGCGCCTGCGCACATGTTGAAAATGGCCGTATGTCACAGTGTTAAAAAATGCTTTAAAAAATTCCTGTATCCAGACGGTGATGCGGATCATCCCCAAAATTTAATCAGTTCTTCCTTGTACCATTTCCAACAACGCCTGAAAGTTTCATGGAAATCCGTCCAAAAGTTTTTGAGTTATCTTGCTAACCAACAGACAAACAGACAGACAGACAGACAGACAGACAAACACACAGACAAACCCCGGCAAAAACATTACCTCCTCCTGGCCTTTTCGGCCTGGCGGAGGTAAATATATGCTGAATATACTGAAAATAGACATAAGCAGCTAAGCTAGTGGATTCCTTTTTCAATTTGTACCCGACAGGTCAATCTCGAAGTCTGTCAAAAACCCCAGAATCAGAATCAGCTTTATTGCCAAGTATATTTACAAGTAAACACACAAGGAATTTGACTTGACATTGGGCGCGCACGTTAGGCGCATCCAATGACGCGGCAGCCATGAAGGCGCCTGTCATGCAGTGAGGGTAAAGAGGGGGAGGGGGGGGGGACACAATAGGCAGAGAGAATAAAGAGGGGGGGGGGGAGCTGTGGCCCCTCAGATCAGTTAAAGTTAGCAGTCAAATCTACCCAGCCAGCGTGACGAAAGATTTATTACTGATTATTTATTATGGGTTAATGGCAAGCTGGGACCATTGACGCCTAGGTGCTCCGCTAGATGCCCCAATGCTCCGCACTGTGTGTGTTTGTTTGTATATTTATATATTTATTCCATCTTGCGACAATGCTCCACACTGTGTGTTTATATATTTACATAATTATTCCATCTAGCTACGGTGCTCTGCACTGTGTGTGTTTATGTGTTTGCATATTTGTTCCATCTAGCTATAATGCTCCGCACTG
Organism: Pholidichthys leucotaenia; assembly: GCA_020510985.1. Taxonomy (NCBI): domain Eukaryota; kingdom Metazoa; phylum Chordata; class Actinopteri; order Cichliformes; family Pholidichthyidae; genus Pholidichthys; species Pholidichthys leucotaenia. Next base: position 225,424,016 of record CM035838.1, on the reverse strand, counting down.
TGTGTGTTTATATATTTGCATGTTTGTTCCATCTAGCTGCAATGCTCCGCATCGTGTGTCTATATATTTATGTTTATATTTACATATGTATACTCGCTGCTCTTGTTTGTTTTTGTTTCTTGCCTTCTGATTGTTGCTCTGAGTGTTGCTATCCCTGTGCTGTTGCAATCTTGGAATTTCCCCGTTGTGGGACTAATAAAGGCTTATCTTATCTTAGGTGGGGTGACTAGAATTTACAGAGAAGAGTTCTTAACACCACAGTCAAACTGCTAGCCAAGCTAGCTGCACTGTAGCTATGTGAGCTCCGAGGCGCAGTGGGGAACTTCCTCTTCTCCTCCGAGGAGAGGGTGTACCAGACAATCCAGGAGGCAGGTCTGTTAAATAACCCTGGTCAACACCAAATTTATTTAAGTTTTTTTAGCCGCTTTAGGACAATTTTGATGTGCTGAATCCAAAAATCATATTGGTTTTGCTCAATCAGGTAAACATTTTGAATTATGGCCACGTTTTATACGTTTGTTTACATGTACGGGTATTTTCACTTTATATGATGCAAAACTCTTTTTTGTGTCTTGAAATTCTCTGAATTTTGAATGATGAATTTTGATGATGTTGTAACTGTCATCTCTGCTGGAGTCCAAGTCCCACCCTATGCAGGACATACCGAACGCACTGAGGAGCTCATTTAGCAGTAGACTACATCATCCTAGGTGCGCGACCGAGAGGTTTCGCAGGTCCTTCCTACCTACGGCTGTCAGACTTTATAACCTAAGCAGGGCTGCTCGCAGAGATAGCAAAAAAACGTGACAACCTAATAGTATTGAATGCAAAAGACGCAACAGACTTACACAAATGGTCCCCTCCAGTATACAACTAGGACAATATCAGTCGCTATGGAGGGTGACAATATGTATGGGTACATATTCATACTATGTAGGACAGGGGTCACCAACCTTTTTGAAACCAAGAGCTACTTCATGGGTATCGAGTCATGTGAAGGGCACCAGCTTGACACACTCCTCTAAAATAACAAATTGTGTGTGTGTGTGTGTGTGTGTGTGTGTACACATAAATAAATAATTATCAATAACTTAAGAGTGGGTAACAGACAAGATCAATATTCAACACTTTATTTTTATTAATCTCAGCAATTGTTCAGATGATCACTTCTATATTTCACTAAAAAAATGTCCAGTTTTCACCAGTCCCTTTTAACCATAAAAAACTAAACCCTTTTAATTCATGAACTATGTTGAACCATGTTTGAAAAAGTTATGCAACATTTAAGAAAAATCAACTTTCATATTAAATAAATCTTATCACATTTTTAACTGAACAAATCTGCTGCAATTCTGCTCAAAATCTGTTACATTTAATAAACACACTTTTGTGTGTTCTTCTTCACTGGAATTCTATCCATACAGTTCTTGCCAAGAATCATGCTTGAGTAATAACCAGCACTGTCCTTTCATGAGAAGAAGCTAAACAAGCACTGAGAGTGCTTGTATGGGCGCAGTGGTTAGCACCGCGGCAGCAGTTTACCCTCGGCTGGGGGATCGTGGGGATCGTGGGTTCGATCCCTGCCCCCGGCCAACAGTGATCTGTGTGGAGTTTGCATGTTCTCCCCGTGTTTGCGTGGGTTTCCTCCCACATGCCAAAAACATGCAGGTTAGGGAGTTAAGGGGCGCTTGCGCACGCAGCGACCGGCAGCTGGTGGCTTGTAACCGGACTGCAGAACAAATCTACCTACGGGTACAAAATAAAAACAAAAAAAAAAAAAAAAAAAAAAAAGAGTGGGTAGTGAAGTGTCGCACCACATAGTGGCGCTTCGCCGTCGCCCCGCAAATGAAACACACGCAGCTTCCTTTCACGGTAGTAAAAAAGAACTCTTCCTCCCGCTCATTTCTCACGTCTTTTTTTTGCCATGTTTTTGGGCTAGGAAACAGCACTGCATTCACCATCTTCACTGGCCGCTAGCTTACGCTCCACAAGCGCGAAGGTTTTGTCATGCGCACAATACTGACCTTTGAACTAGGTCAGATTCACCTTAACTTTACGTATAATAAACATTTTCATTTTTTTATTTTTAAGACATTGTCATTTTAAAATCTATATAAATGCAAGTGTGATTTTAAAAAATAGCGGCCGAAAAAATTACATCTTAGACCACAGGTGTCAAACTCATTCCATGGAGGGCCAAGACCCTGCAGGTTTTACCTCCACCCAGTGTCTTCAACAGGTGATTTCTCTGAATTTCTTCCTGCTGATTGCTGATCAGTGAAAACACCTGCTGAAGAGACTGGGTGGAAGTAAAACCTGCAGGGTCTTGGCCCTCCATGGAATGAGTTTGACACCCCTGTCTTAGACGCAGCTCACTTGCGAGTTGTGCTATTTTTAGAACAGGCCTGCGGGCGACTCATGTGGTCCTTGCGGGCGACATGGTGCCCGCGGGCACCGCGTTGGTGATCCCTGATGTAAGATAACTAAGTAGATGGTTATGCTGTTTATTGCATCTAGCTACAATGCTGCGCACTGTGCATATATATTTATACATTTTATGTGTACATATGTATACTCACTGCTCTTATTTTCTTATCTTCTAAATTATTGCTCTGAGTGTTGCTGTCCCTGTGCTGTTGCAATCCTGGAATTTCCCCATTGTGGGACTAATAAAGGCTTATCTTATCATTCAATTTACATGTACTTACCTTTATATAAAGGTAAGTACATGCACAGTACTAAGTAAGTACAGGTTTTTACTTAGCATCTGATTGAGAGAAACGGATGTCATTTTCAGAGTCAGCGGTGCAAAATTGTCTTAAATCAGTTGAAAAAACAGAACTTACAAAAAAATTATTTTTGTAACCCTGTGTAATGACGTCATAACCTCACAGAAGAAAACAGCCAATCCAAACAAGGCATTTCAGACAGCTCTGTAGTTCTCGATTCTGTGGGAGAGGAGAACTCCTGTGCAGAAGGACTTTGGACAAGGGCTGTTGCAATAACTGCAATTATGTAGTACCGTGCTATGGACAAGCCTACCGCAGAGGAAAACGAGTAACTGCAACAACCCCGATGTTCACTTTTTTGTGTGTGTGACTGTATCTCGTTCACTTATGTGCCCCTATTGATTAATAAATAAACTGTTAAATGTTAAGTGTATTTTTAATGCCAACAGCATGTTTGCACCTGGTACTGTGGAAGCTTCAACGGGTGCTGATGGTGGCAGCACCGTGTGGGGCACACTCTCTCCAGACGGACTCCAGCAGGCAGTTAGTGGCTGGTGCATTTGGATGAACTACTAAATTCAGCCGTGACAGTGAGCACTGAAAGGGCACAAAGTGTGTCATTTCCTTCTGAGCAGAGTGTGTATGATCCTGACAATTGTGCTCCGAGAGTGAAACAACTACTGCATAGTGCATTGCTTGTTTGAACGTGATTTTTCAGACAGTGGCAAAAATCACAGTGGCAAAAACCCAAAAATCCCAGACACAAGAGCCACGCAGGGTCCTGTACGGAGGCTGTCCTGTTTCAATAAGCTGAATGTCGCTGCAGTCTCCAGTCCACACACCCCATAGTTACTTCCACTGCTTTATGAAAATGATCTCTTTTTTTTGTCCCCCCAAAAGAATTAACAGTTCATGCCTGGAGAAAGACGGGAGCGCCACACAATTGTCACACATGCACAAAGTTGAGAGCGGAGCTGCAACGAGTTTCTCACAGCTTCCATCTTTTGCCACATAAGTTATGAACCTTGTTTAAATTACGAGACCACAGGATCCTAAAAACCTTTGCAATAATACTGCATATCGCGGTGTTGAGCTATCCACCGTCACCGCAGGGGAAATTCCTCTACCATGACAGCCCTACTTTGGACTGTTAGGCTCTGTAGACTATATAATGTCACAGAAATCTTATATAAAATGGTAAATGGCATTCACTTATATAGCACTTTTATTCTCATCTCTTGATGACCAAAGCGCTTTACAGATCCTGCCATCCACCCAGTCACACACTGATGGGGGCATGCTACCTAACATGGTGCTTCCAGACCCACCAGGAGCAACTGGGGGTGAAGTGTCTTGCCCAGGGACACAATGGCAGGATATCCGGGGAGAGCAGGATTCGAACCGCCAACCATGTGGTTATTGGACAACCTGCTCCTGAGCCACTGCCGCCCCATATAATGCAATAAAATAAAGGGGAAACCTCAAAAAAATAATGTGCGCTCTTAAAGACCACTCATGTGAAAAATTTATATATTTTGAATGGTGGGCTATATTGTCTTGTCTGTGTACTCAAAGATCCAGAATTGCACGATGATGAATATCTAACCTGCCTTAAGCATTTGATAACAGTAAAACATACAAAAGCCCCTTTTCCGCTAGTACCGGCTTAGCCCTACTCACTTTGACTCGGCACGCTTTGTAGGTTTTTCCATTAGTACCTGGTCACAACAAAACAAAAGACACGTTGCACGGGTCACGTGTCTTGTTTACTGCACCATTTTGGATGGCAAAGAACAGTCAAATCACCAACAGCAAGTGTGAGTGAGTGTAATCAACGAGGTAAATGGCTACACACAAATCAACACTGTGGTCCACCAACGAGGTGCAGACTTTTCTGTGCTTGGTACCTGACTAAAGAAACCCAGAGGGAGCTGGACGGACCGATCTGAAACGAATTCACGGCCACGGTGGAGGCAGAGTGGCGTGGACCCAACCATGGCATCATCATCAACCCTGAGATAAAAACGCTTCTGAGAGAGAAGAAGAGGATCTTCAGGTCGGGGAACAGGGAGATGCTGAAGTCCGTACAGAGGGAGCTGAGGAGAAAGATCAGAGAAGGCAAGGACAGCTTCAGGAAGAAGATGGAGGACAAGCTGCAACAGAGCGACATCAGCAGGGTCTGGAGAAACCTTAAAACCATCTCTGGGCTCCAGAATACCTCCCCCCAGGCCACGGGGGGCAGGGAGTGGGCGAACAATCTGAATCTGTTTTTCAATAGGTTTGACCAACCGCCCTCCCCCCTGACTGCACAACAACCACTGCTGCCTCTAAAGACATCAAGTCCTGCTGCCCACTCCCCACTCCACCAACACCCCCCCACTCACAACACACAGCCCCCCAACCTGACCCTGACCAAGACCCAGGTGAGGACGGAGCTGAGGAAGATCAAGGCGAGGAAGGCGTCGGGACCGGACGGCATCAGCGCAAAGCTCCTCAAGTCCTGTGCAGACCAGCTGTGTGGGATTGTGGCGTACATCTTCAACCTGAGCCTGAAGCTGGGGAGGGTACCACAGCTGTGGAAAACATCTTGTGTGGTACCTGTACCAAAAACTTCCCACCCCAAAGACCTGAACAGCTACAGACCGGTGGCCTTGATGTCCCACTTGATGAAGACCCTGGAGAGACTGCTCCTTGCTCACCTCCGCCCCCTGGTGGGACCAGCGATGGAGCCACTCCAGTTCGCCTACCAGCATGGCATTGGAGTGGAGGATGCGGTGATCTTCCTCCTTCACCATTCTCTGTCCCACCTGGAGAAGCCCGGGAATGTGGTGAGGATCATGTTCTTTGGCTTCTCCAGTGCTTTCAACACCATCCAACCGATGATCCTGAAGGACAAGCTGCTCTGCGCAGGGGTGGACCAGCATCTGTCATCATGGATCCTGGACTACCTCACGAACCAGCCTCAGTTTGTGAGAACCCGGGACTGTGTGTCCGACACGATCATTGGTAGCACGGGGCCCCCCCAGGGAACGGTGTTGGCTCCCTTCCTGTTCACCCTTTATACTGCGGACTTCTCACACAACACAACACACTGCCATCTACAGAAGTTCTCTGATGACTCTGCGATCTTTGGCCTCATCTCCAATGGAGATGAAGCTGAGTACAGAGGGCTTATCCAGGACTTCGTGGACTGGTGCCATCGGAACTGCCTCCAGAACAACGCGAGGAAAACTAAGGAGCTGGTGGTAGACTGCCGCAAGTAAGGACAACCCCTCACAGCACCAGTAAATATACAGGGAACAGACATCGAGATGGTGACATCCTACAAGTACCTGGGTGTTCATCTGAACAATAAACTAGACTGGTCACACAATACTGACGCACTCTACAAGAAGGGACAGCGCAGGCTGTTCCTACTGAGGAGACTCAGGTCTTTTGGTGTACAAGGAGCGCTGCTGAAGACATTCTATGACACGGTGGTGGCATCAGCCATCACTTTTGGAGTGGTCTGCTGGGGCAGTGGCATTACTGCAGCCGATAGGAAGAGACTGAACAAACTGATCAAGAAAGCTAGCTCTGTCCTGGGACAGCGCCTTGATCCAGTGGAGGAGATAGGAGAGAGAAGGACGGTGGCTAAACTGTCATCTCTGCTGGAGTCCGAGTTCCACCCTATGCAGGACATACTGAATGCACTGAGGAGCTCATTTAGCAGCAGACTACATCATCCCAGGTGCACAACCGAGAGGTTTCGCAGGTCCTTCCTACCAACGGCTGTCAGACTGTACAACCTAAGCAGGACTGCTCGCAGAGATAGCAAAAAGACGCAACAACCTAATAGTTTTGAATGCAAAAGATGCAATAGACTTACACAGTGGTCCCCTCCGGCGTACAACTAGGAAAATACCGGTCGCTATGGTGGGTGAGAACATGTATGGGTACATAATCATACCATGTAGGATAACTAAGTAGACGGTTGTGCTGTTTCATCCCATCTAGCAACAATGCTCCGCACTGTGTTTATATATCTACATATTTATTCCACCTAGCTGCAATGCTCCGTACTGTGTGTGTTTATATATCTACATATTTATTCCCTCTAGCTACAATGCTCCGCACTGTGTGTGTTTATATATTTACATATTTATTCCACCTAGCTGCAATGCTCCGTACTGTGTGTGTTTATATATCTACATATTTATTCCATCTAGCTACAATGCTCCACACTGTGTGTTTATATACTTATATATTTATTCCATCCAGCTACAATGCTCTGCACTGTGTGTCTGTGTATATATATTTATAGTAATATGTACATATGTATATTAGCTGCTCTTGTTTTTTGTTTTTTTCTTGCCTTCTGATTGTTGCTCTGAGTGTTGCTATCCCTGTGCTGTTGCAATCCTGGAATTTCCCCATTGTGGGACTAATAAAGGCTTATCTTATCATTGTTGAAAACAGTGATAGAGGATGGTGAGTGATGTGATATTATGCATCTTTGCCGTTATTTATTCCAGTGGTGGAAAGCTCACTTTGAACAAACAACACCGTTGTCTCCTGTATGCAGACAATGAGCTAACTAACACACAGCATACATAGTTTAGTACCTAACAGCGATAACTTGCCGTGATTATAATGTAGTACGAGGGACTTATTAATGCTAACTAATATTAGCAATCATTAGCTTACCTTCATATGTGATCTAGATTGTATCCTCACGTCTTCCACTGCTCCATGGCTTCCTAAACTCTCCAGTACTTTTCCATTGTTTCGTCTCACCACCTGTAGCCTTTTCTGGCTCTCCTTTTTTGCCTTTAACAAAAAGCCAGCAAGCAGCAGGCTCGCCTCAATATCCATCTTGTGTTTTTCTTGTCACATACAAACGATGTCATGGGAGTGTCGGGCTGCCTTGCTGTAAAGATCTCACTCACTTAAGGTGGTATTCAGTCATAATGGAAAACGAACAACACCGTGGCGAGTCGGACTGAGTACGTGCTAGTGGAATTATTATTCTCAACACAGGGTCCAAGCTATTTGCCGTCCAAAATGGCAGAAAAACAATGTGGCACGTGACCACTGACGTCACGTACAACCCCTCTATTGAGGATGGTGAGTTTTGTGATATGATGTGATATTCAGTGTTGGGAGTAACGCATTACAAAGTAACACATTACTGTAACGCCACAACTTTTGCAGTAACCTGCTGTGTAACGAAATTACTGTTTAAATATTCAGTAATGCATTACAGTTACTGAAATTTGATCAGATGTGTTACTCGCGTTACTCATTTTATTAATATGGATAGATATTTTAGCGCAAATACACGATCATACAACTTGTAGTTGCTGGACACCCTCCTCATCAGCTGCTAACTGGGGATGAATACAGTTTCGGTGGCTATGGGCGGGACTGCCATCCCCAGCGCCACCACCAGCCTCAAGCCACTGGAGGGTGTCATTCCAAAGGCAAGCAAATAAATAAATATAAACCGACCCTACTGTAACTGACGCAGCCGTCACACAGTCTCCTCCGCAGGTCCGGTTCCTGTCCTGTCCCAGTTCACATCACAACCCGGTGAAGAAATGCAGTGGCAGCTTCTCATATCGAGCCCTGATCACCTGTTGTCCAAGTGGTGAGTAGCCCCTACTACCTCCCACCTCTGTGGTTAAACAGAAGTATTTTTTGAGCAAGAAGCTTGCATTTAATGTCCGCATTAAATGCATTTAAAGTTTTGTTACGCACAGGGAAAAAGTGACTGATTTGTTGCAGTAAAGAACAGCTTCTTCTAAGCGGTGAACTTTCATTTATCTGTCCTTTCCATTTTTTCCCCTCATTCATTTACATGCTGTTGTGATATGCAACCATTTCATGGAAGTAAATCCTCTAAATATGCATTGGGCTGGTCCAGGGGTGTCAAACATATGGCTCGTGGGCCAAAAATGCCCCACCAGGGGGTCCAAAATTTTCTGTGAATTTACAGCTTTATTTCTAGTAAATGTCTGACTTTCTGATTACAATAGTTTGTGTAAATCTGAGACATTTTTTCTCTGTAAGACTTTTCTCATCAGTTTTCTTTTTCTTCTTTTTTTCTGATGAGAACAAGGGGCCCTTGATCTTGCTGTGTATACAAGATGATTAAAGCATGCATTTAAAAGTAACGTGAAAGTTACTTTTCCAAGTAACTAATTACTTTAATCATGTAGTAACTCAAAAGTAACTCAGTTACTTTTGAAAATAAGTAACCAGTAACTAACTAGTTATTTTTTTTTAGTAACTTGCACAACACTGGTGATATTATGCATCTCTTACATTTTTTATCCCAGCGGTGGAAAGGTCACTTTGAACAATGTCTCCTGTATGCAGACAATGCGCTCGCTAGTTAGCCATCAATGCTAACGCCGTGCTCTGCTTGTATTTTGCGTTTGTGTCGACATCTGACGAAATAAGCTAGTGTTAATCCTGGTTAAAAAGGTGTTTTTTTTACATATACTTTCGTGCTGTGCATGTACTTAAAGTAGAACTGAACTGAACGGCATTGAACGGCACTGGGTGATAGTACATACAATTATAAAGATAATTTATCATTGGCACCCCCTCCACAAATCCCGGAATCTTGGAGAAAATCGCGATTTTGAATTTCCCGCCCTGAAAAATCAGACAAATCCGCTGATTAACCGGAAGTGCAGCCGGAGTTCTGCGTGACATCACGAGTGTGACACAGTCCTCCATGTTTACCATTGCGAGCACGTCGACACTGGTTGTTTTTGGTGCATTTTGTCGTGATAGTCGACTACAAAACACTTCCAACACCTGGGAAGATCTGTTCAGTGGCCAAGGAAAGCTGTCATGGCGACGAAAGAAAAGAAAGGGGGAGGAAAAGCGACCGGGAAGCGATGCGTTTCTAGATATAGATATTACAGTGATCCCTCGCTACTTCGCGTTTCACCTTTCGCGCCCTCAGTGCATCGCGGATTTTTCAAAAATATTCATCAAAAATTCAAAATTGAGAAAAAAATGGCACGAAAGTTGCCCGGGCGCTAGCAGAAGGCAGGGAGACTACATTAGAACATCAGGTATCAACACGGAGAGCCCGCACAACTCAAAATCCACCTCTCTGACCACCGCTCCACTCCTCTCCGCCCACCTCTTCACCGCTTGGGAATCTCGCAAGCTGATTGGCCGAGACGTTTTACCCAGCAAGCTGATTGGCCGAGACGTTTTACCCAGCTTCTCTCCCTGCAGAGCGCACATACCCAGCGAAGGAAGACCGCATTCATTGTTCTTTATCGCTCGTGTTGCTTAGTGGCACTTTTCGCTGTTCTCTTGTGCCTTTTTGTGCAAAATATTGCTTGTGACGCCCTTGGGGGGGGGGGGGTGACGCTACTTCGCTGTTTTTCACTTTTCTCGGTCGGTTCTGGTCCCCATTAAACGCGAAGTAGCGAGGGATCACTGTATTTATAAATAGCACAGTCAAATGCAGAAGCCAGTTCTGTTCATGTGTATTGCCACTATAGTCTGTAGAAGTATTGTAATACATAGCCCAATTTTCTGAATGAATGAATGAATTTATTTATTTCGGACAGTACAGTACAGGTTGAAAGAAACTGAATGATATAACAACAAGGTCAAATTGAACAATGACTCATCTGATTATACAATTCAACGTAAGTTATCCGAAATGGGTGATGGCTGAAGCCGCAGCTTATATTGCCCACCCACATTCCATCCAAGAATTCAAAAGAGAAAACAGGCAAGAGCGATTACAATTCAAAACAAAACTAAGACAAAATGTGACAGAGAAAAAAGAAAACTAAGCTACAACACAACACAGGCTGGATATGTTGCAACTCGCCGCTCATTAGCGGCACCAGCTGCGCGCACACTTGCGCCTTGTCAGCAGCGTGGGATATAAGCCACTCTGCCCTGGGCTTCGGCATGAAGCCGTCTGATTCCTTCAGCCCTCTTGCTGCAGAGGAACCCCCTCAATCTCCCAGCAAGATCTACAGCGTAAGCATACCTACCTTTGCCTTTCCAGTCTCTCCCCTGTGCACAGGTGTATTCCCCGGCGGCGGACCTCGCCTCTGCATCGCCGTCTGCCAGCTGCTGTCACAGGTGCATCAGGTCTGTCTCCCGGGCTTGCCCTTGTGCACGCCTGCCACCTGCCACACTCCTGCATCCTCCTCTGTCTCGTCACCGATCCTGAATGCCTCTTCACTCTGAAAACTCTGGTGTTCTTGACTGCTGGAACTGCTATCATCTGCCATTGTTGTTTTGTTTAGGGATCACACTCGTGACGTCACGCAGCGTCGTCTGCACTACTTCTGGTTTGTTTGGCACTGCCAGCCAGAGGCAAAAGTTTATCGGCTTATAGCTTGGCCATCGCACGGCCTAAAAATTTCTTTTGTGTTGAAAAATACAATAGGTAATAAGGAATTAATCTGCTATTCTACTTTTTGCGCCAAAAGGTGGGTTCAGTTCTACTTTAAGTTGTGTGTATTTTCATTCTAGAGTCCAACCGGCATCTGCTTTGACGCTGTCAACGATTAGCAGGACGTGTGATGACCGGTAAGAAACAAGTTGCACACAGCGTTGTTTTTAGCAATGGTGGAGAAAGTACTCAAAACCCTTTGCTTTTTAAGTTCAAGAATAGATAAAGTGCCAAAACTAAAGTAACACAATTTTCACTTCATATGAAAGGGACTGAACTGAGATTTATTTGATTGTGTGAATATTAATTACAGAATAATTGAAAATGAATGGGACATCTCATATTAGCCACTGTTTAAGAACCGCTTGTTTATTTTTTGTCAGATCGCTTGTGTGATCTTTTATGAGTTATATTCATAATAGTGCATCTTGCACTTTGGGGAATGGGAGCTGTTCAGTCACCATTATAACTTTATAGTCTATGGTCAAACTCATACAGTACTATAACAGGGCACATTAAAATATTTGAGACCCATTGTAGTGCATCTTTTTATATTTTAGCAATACAAGTGCAAAACACCACCCACACTTGAAGCCAGGGCAAGAAGAGATACAGCGGTGGCTAAACTTTTGATAAAAATTACATATTTTGACTGAGCGGCTCCATTCTCAGGGATGCACACCCTCAGTTAAAGTACTAGATTCCATTCAACTGAATGTATTAACTCATTCTGATTGCTGAGGCCACAGTAAAAAATGAATTTAAATGTAACCCAGCCCTTGTAAAATCTACTTTACTGAAGCACAGCTACATGAAAACTGTGCTTAAATACAACAACAAAGTACTTTTTTGTCACATTCCACCACTGGCTTTTAGCAACAAGTGTATTTCCCAAATATATGTTTTTAAACTTGTTTTTATTATCCACCACCCATTTCTGTCTCATCTCGGCAAAAGGAAAACGATCCACCCCAAACCGGACTTTGGGTCACTATTTACAGAGATGCAAGCTGAAGATCTGGTGAACTGGGACCAGCGTGAGCGGCACATCCAGTTGCTTCTCAGTGAGGCAGCATGGCCGGTGTGTGTGAGACGCATTCCAAGTTTTTGGGGTTTTTTTACAGTTTAGAGTTTTAATTTTGCATATTCTAAATAATCTGAATTTTGCTGCTGATTGTAATAAACAATTTAGTGGCTTATGTGTTTGCATCATGATTTTCTATTTTGTCTGTTCAGACACTGGTGGGAAAAGAGTCATCAGTACAAACTATTTATCAGTGATGTTGAAAATAATGGCTCCTTTTTAAGAAAAAGTAACCAAAAACAATTATTTACTGAAGACTGTATTGTTGGATGTGCCAGTGCAGAGGACACTGCACACTTTAGTGATAGTACCAGTATATGGAGGAATTCTGGCGCATATTAGCATCTGGATTTCCTAATAATGGGTTAGGGCAGGGGTGTCCAATCATGTGCCATGGAGGGCCAAGACCCTGCAAGCTTTACCTCCAACCAGTGTCTTCAACAGCAGATTCCACTGAATTTCTTCCACTGATTGCTGATCAGCGAAAACACCTGCTGAAGAGAGTGGGTAGAAGAGAGAACCTGCAGGGTCTTGGCCCTCCATGGCACATGACTGGACACCCCTGGGTTAGGGTTTAATGGGATTTAACATTTTAACAAAAAGTGCTTTATGGTTCATAATTCTGTTGACAGACTTACACCAAACCAAAAGTGATTTCTCAAACCACTGGATTGTTCTTAGACAGCTTTTCCAATCTTTTAGTATTTAATTTATGTCACTTGGTGGTAACCTTCACACACAAAACAAAAGCGGAGACAGAGCTACAAAAAGTACAAAGGTTTATTGTCAAAATTCCCAGTGCAATACTAAATGAATACAAGTATAGTACATTGTTGATGCAGATAATACATATTTATACAGCATCTACATATCTATATCCAGTAAATCCAAGTATTTTCCATGTAACCTTGTGACTATTATTTTAATTGCTTTTAATCCTAGATCAAGTTTGTTTTGGCTTAAAAATGCATCATAATTGTTAAATAAATCTTATTATACCTAACTCAGTACTGTTTACCTGTTGAAATATACTGTATATTTTACGGCTAATATAACCCCATAACTACAATATGGCACCTGGCGATCAAGTTTTGGCAGCTGATCACTTTTTGCCACAACACCACCATAGACTTGGTGCTGCTGGAGCAGGTACATCCCATGATGTCTCAACCGTCTCTCTGTGATTTTCACACAGGTCAGAGGAATGTGTTGCACAGGAAGCTAAACGTTTCTACATACATTCAAATTCTGTAACCGCTGAGCATTTGTGAAGCTGGGGTGACATCAGTGGGAGGCTCTGTTGAATGCCAAGACCCACAGTTTGAAGCAGTAATTTTGCCACAAGAGAGCCATCTGAAACACTCACACACACAGCATACATATTTTAGTACCCAATAGTGATAAGTTGCCGACATAATGTAGTACAGTGGACTTAAAGCTAACTAAAATCAGCAATCATTAGCTTACCTTCATATGTGATCTAGTTCGTATCCTCACGTCTCAGCTTTATGGCTCTATGGCTTCCTAAACACTCCAGTACTTTTCCAGAGTTTATCGTCTCACCACCTGTAGCCTTCTCTGCCTCTCCTTTTTTGCCTTTACTCAGACAAAAAGCCAGAGACCGAGCAGTCGCCTCGTAATCCGCCATCTTGTGTTTTGCTTGTGTTGCGTGTTTTACGTCACGGGAGTGTTGTGCTATCTTGCTGTATTAAAAAAAAAAAAAAATCCCACCCACCTCAGGCAGTACTCAGTTGTAATGGAAACAAAAGCAAACCGAGTTGAGTAAAGCTGTGTCGAAGTGGGTAGGGCTATATAGGTACTCGTGGAAAAGGGGCTAAACTGAACATGTGTATGTGAATTGATGCCATTCATTATTCAGTGAAAGAGACTGACTTGCAATACTCCGATAAGTATCTGCCTACTTTACAGAGATTTAATATTTTGCACCTCAATATATCAGTAAACTACACATGCAATCAAATGCTGGAAATCCACTTAGAATAAACTTTCTATTGAAAAAAATAAACAAAACTTGTAAATGCTAATATATGACTAAATGTACTAAAAAAAAATTATACATGAGGCATATGCTGTACGATGCAAAAACAGTTACTATTCTCATCGTTACCCGTCCTCCCATCAAAAACCATCACATCCTGGTCATTTAAATGAATACTCCATGTTCTTTGTTTTAGAACTATTACTCATAGCAGTAAATCCCTTTCAGCACAGCCTCGAATTGAAATTCATGTGCCATGTTCCAGTTCTGTCTCTTTATTTTACTGTAAATGCATTCTAGTTGTGACGTTAAAAATACTCATGTCACAATACTTGGAATCTGAAGTAGAGGTTTGCATATGCAAACCGAGTATTTATTACACATAGTATTCTGTGCCCTGGGTCAGAGAGAGTGAGTAATGGTTTTACTGCCCAAACAGGGATGAGTTTACAGAGGAGTTTCTTCTCTCAGACAGATGGTTTCCTCTCTTCTGCAGCAGAGGACAGATGAAGGTTGTGTTTGTGGGTCTGTTTCCTAAACAGCATTAACAAACGCCACATGACAGACTCCGATCCGATTCGCAGTTATCATAGGTAGGTCAGACTTTAAATATTAAAACATCCCGTTTCTCTTGAAAGGTGTAGAAAGTTAAATTTTCCACTTTAGTAAAAATAAATTAACAACTGAAATATTCAGCGGTGGCCAAATGCTGTGAGGAACTGCAGTGAGCTGACCCTTCACATAAAAATCTTGTTTTAGATTAACCAGCCATAACCAGCTCATCTTTGTCAACTCCTGTCAGTCCCCAACTGGTGGGTTATTATTTTCAGTAATCAACTAAACTATTTGAATGACTTATAAAACCTAAAACTTGACAGAAGTTCACCATTTGCTTATAGTCTGCTTGTGTCACATGCCCCATGCTCTACAGAAAAAATAAAAATAGATAATACAACAAAACAACCATGCTAACATGCCATTGTCATGTATGGCCCCTTTTCCACTAGCACCTACTCTACTCGGCTCGACACGGTGTGGTTGGTTTTCCATTACAACTGAGTACCACCTCAAGTGGGTGGGCTCGTTACAGGAAGGCAACCCGTTATGTTGTTGACATGCTGACATTTTCACTGATAAATAATGTAAAAGATGCTTAAAATCACAAAACACTCACCATCTCCCCCATGAACAGCCATCAGCTCGGAAACCTCCTGGTATACTTTTTCATTTTGGGTCGCTCCGCCGCAGCAGGGCCGACAGGGCTAAAAAGTTCATAGTTGTTGTCAAATTTGACCAAATGTTTATTTTTCAAGTGCAGGGATCCAAGCGCTGCAACACTGATGGAAGAATTGTGCGCGCTAACGGGGGGACTGTTGAAAAATAACCACATCTGGTCAAATTTGACCACTATGAACTTTTTAGCCCCGGCATCGGTGGGGCATTCTGAAGTTAAATACCAGGAGGTCTCAGAGGTGATGGTTGTTCACAGGGAAGATGGTGAGCGTTTTGTGACAATGTTGATTTGTGTGTAGCCATTTATTCCGTTGATAATCACAAAAATAATAAAAACTCACGGACGAATTTACAAATGGCGGTTTTGAATCTTGTGAAGACGTCGCTCTCATCCACCGACGTTACGCCCTGGCCAACCAGTAGCCTGCAATCTGTTGACATCACATTTTCAGCTCTACTCAGCACGGGTGGAACCTCACTGAAGTAGGTCCCAAAAAAGTACCTGGTACCAGGCACTAATGGAAAACCCTACAAACAGAGTAGAGTCGAGGCGAGGCGAGTAGGGCTGAGTAGGTAACTAGTGGAAAAGGGCCATAATAGGTTTACCCGACAGATCCCTTGGGACTTCTGGTTTTGCAGTAATAAGCAACTGTTCAAATCAGACCACCATAATGACGCTATTTACTAAATAACACACTGTCCGTCATTGATTCAAATGAAAGACGGCCCCACATCAGCATGAGTGAAGCTCTGGATTATGACTGTGGTCTGGTAAAAGATTCATTTGTGGAGGAAACAATGGCTTCCTGCTGTTCCTCCTCATCTCCTCTTTTTGTTCAAACCATTAATGTGCCATCAGCACTGCCCCTGCTCTCCGCAATGACTTCTAATTTTCTCCCGCTTGCTTCAACAATGATCCTGGCTCCATGCTCTGATGCGCATTACAACAGTAAACTGCAATAGCTACTGCCATTTCTGTAAGTGCTCATGAACTGCCTTGTACTTTTCTTCAGTTGCATGTTTAAGCTCCAACATTAATGTGTGTCACTGGAGCAGGCAGAGCAGTAGTAGATATTGGGTAGACCATCTGTGGGTGTTTCTTTTTGCAGCGTTACTTGGCAGTAGGCTTATTTCTATGAAGTTGAGACAGAAACTTTGTGAACACTGAGCATATGAACTGCCTTCACAGCAGATCTCACACGACACAGAGCTCCACTGTGCTGCTGAGCCAGAGCTGCTACGGACTCAGACCATGCAGACATTCACTCCTCACTGAAAAAAAAAAAAAAAAAAAAAAAAGTAGGACGGCTCCATAATGGGGGCGGGGGGGGGGGGGGGCAATTTCAACAAAAACTTGCTTTAGGATTTAATAGGATTTCCATTTCTGCTAAATGTCTCATTTTGTCAAAACCTCACTTCAGCAAATACTTGATTACTTCTTAAAGCAGCACTGCAGAGGTGGGTAATTGTTTTTATAGATGCATGGCATTGTTATATTTTGGGAAGATTCTGAATCAATGCACTAGTGTCAAAAGCAGCAACCCATATCTCATTATGCCAGAAATGAGGAAATATCTATACTAGATATATGCAAGTTTATCATTTTTCAACCAGCGGGCCCTGGAATGGTCAGGTTTCGGTGGGAAATTCTCATTTCACTTTTTGTCATGGGTCATTATAAATACCTGCCTTTACAGTGGGGCAAAAAAGTATTTAGTCAGTCACCAATTGTGCAAGTTCTCCCACTTAAAAGATGAGAGGTCTCCAATTTTCATCATAGGTATACCTCAACTATGAGAGACAAAATGAGGAAAAAAAAAATCCAGAAAATCACATTGAAGGATTTTTAATGAATTAATTGGTAAATTCCTTGGTAAAATAAGTATTTGGTCAATAACTAAAGTTCATCTCAATACTTTGTTATATACTATTTGTTGGCAATGACAGAGGTCAAAAGTTTACTGTAAGTCTTCATAAGGTTTTCACACACTGTTGCTGGTATTTTGGCCCATTCCTCCATGCAGATCTCCTCTAGAGCAGTGATGTTTTGGGGTTGTCGCTGGGCAACACGGACTTTCAACTCCCTCCAAAGATTTTCTATGGGGTTGAGATCTGGAGACTGGCTAGGCCACTCCAGGACCTTGAAATGCTTCTTACGAAGCCACTCCTTCGTTGCCTGTGCGGTGTGTTTGGGATCACTGTCATGCTGAAAGACCCAGCCACGTTTCATCTTCAATGCCCTTGCTGATGGAAGGAGGTTTTCACTCAAAATCTCACGATACATGGCCCCATTCATTCTTTCCTTTACATGGATCAGCCGTCCTGGTCCCTTTGCAGAAAAACAGCCCCAAAGCATGATGTTTCCACCCCCATGCTTCACAGTAGGTATGGTGTTCTTTCTCCTCCAAACACGACAAGTTGAGTTTTTACAATAAAGTTCTATTTTGGTTTCATCTGACCACATGACATTCTCCCAATCCACTTCTGGATCATCCAAATTCTCTCTAGCAAACTTCAGACAGGCCTGGACATGTACTGGCTTAAGCAGGGGGACACGTCTGGCACTGCAGGATTTGAGTCCCTGGTGGCGTAGTGTGTTACTGATGGTAGCCTTTGTTACTTTGGTCCCAGCTCTCTGCAGGTCATTCACTAAGTCCCCCTGTGTGGTTCTGGGATTTTTGCTCACCGTTCTCGTGATCATTTTGACCCCATGGGGTAAGATCTTGCATGGAGCCCCAGATCGAGGGAGATTATCAGTGGTCTTGTATGTCTTCCATTTTCTAATAATTGCTCCCACAGTTGATTTCTTCACACCAAGCTGCTTACCTATTGCAGATTCAGTCTTCCCAGCCTGGTACAGGTCTACAATTTTGTTTCTGGTGTCCTTTGACAGTTCTTTGGTCTTGGCCATAGTGGAGTTTGGAGTCTGACTGTTTGAGGTTGTGGACAGGTGTCTTTTATGCTGATAACGAGTTCAAACAGGTGCCATTAATACAGGTAACGAGTGGAGGACAGAAGAGCCTCTTAAAGAAGAAGTTACAGGTCTGTGAGAGCCAGAAATCTTGCTTGTTTGTAGGTGACTAAATACTTATTTTACTGAGGAATTTACCAATTAATTCATTAAAAATCCTTCAATGTGATTTTCTGGATTTTTTCCCCTCATTTTGTCTCTGATAGTTGAGGTTTACCTATGATGAAAATTGGAGACCTCTCTCATCTGTTAAGTGGGAAAACTTGCACAATTGGTGGCTGACTAAATACTTTTTTGCCCCACCGTAAAAGTACTAAGTAGTCACACAGTGGGGGGGGGGGAACCTTTAATAATAAAAAAAAAAAAAAAGATGAATTGATCATCATTTTATCATTACATTGCAACCATCTGAATCATAATCGAATCAAAAGGTGGCGAGAGATTCCCATGCCCAACGGCGATATGGCTCAAAACAACATCTTCAAGCCTCACAAAAGAATCCATACTTTCTGACACCAAATGTCTCAAACTGACTAACTGAAAATTACACTGTACAACCTGTCTTCCCTCCAGCTACACATAATACAACATCCTTCATTATGGAAGACTTGAATTTAACATACACTGGTAAGAAAACGCTTGGAATCACCGGAGTGGTGGCTCAGTTGGTACAGCATCCGCCCCACAACCGGGAGGCAGGGGTTCAAATCCCGGCTGGGTCATGCCGAAGACCATATAAAAGTGGAACTTCCTGCCGTCCAGCTTGGTGCTCGGCAATAATGGAATGGAGGAGGGAAATCTGTGGCGGCGCCTTGCATGGCAGCGGCCCTCTGATTCTGCACTGGGGTGTGTGTGATTGACACTGTAGATAGGTAAAAACAATCTCGTTCTACTGTACATGATTGGTTGTATGGTTGAATGACAATAAGGGTGATTTAATTAACTGTTTCTTGCAGAGAACATCCTTCTTGTCTCATACAATTATAGATGAGTTTCTATTGAACGCTGTTTAAGTTTGGCCATTTTTAATTAAGCTTAACACTGGAAAGTTCAGATGACTTACTTTAAAGCAAAGGAGAAGAAAATTCAAAAGCTAAGTTTCAGAAGTTGAACTATTTCTAGGAATTAGTAGTTTAAACAACAATGGTGGCAAACATGATCACTTCATGGTTAACACACTCGTATACCCTTGCAACTAAACACATTAAAGTCTGTAAGTGCAACATGGATGAAAATGCACAGGATATTTGGTGGGAAACGGATTACGGTTGAAGCTTTTGACCAACAAGTTGGCCTAGTTGGTAGAGCATCCGCCCCACAACCGGGAGGTCGTGGGTTCAAATCCCAGCTGGGTCATACCAAAGACCATATAAAAACTGTACTTTCGGCCTTCTAGCTGAGTGCTCAGCATAATAGAATGGGGAAAGGAAAGATAACGCACAGAGCTACCAGAAGGTCCAACCCCCCACCCCCCACCCACACACACTGTAGCTTTCACTACTGACAGTAGCTGTGTGGCCTAGGGTCAGCGAAACTGAGACAGGCACAGCCCCACACACCCCATGTTGTGGAAACAGATTAACTTTTGATCAGTAAATTGCTGAAAAATCTGTTATAGATCAATGCATTAACACTTGATGAGTTTTGGTAATAATTGTGCTGTTTGAGCACATGTTATATATTCCGTTTTACTTAAATACAAAAATATGTTTGTTTCCAAATGCAAAATGATGGTGGACAAATTATGCAAGTTGAAATATACAGTGGTGTGAAAAAGTGTTTGCCCCCTTCCTGATTTCTCGTTTTTTTTGCATTTGTCACACAAATGTTTCAGATCAAACAAATTTAAATATTAGACAACGATAACACAAGTAAATATAAAATGCAGTTTTTAAATGAAGGACTCGACTCGTTTATTATTTAGGGGAAAAAAATCCAAACCTACATGGCCCTGTGTGAAAAAGTGATTGCCCCTTAAACCTAATAACTGGCTGGGCCACCCTTAGCAGCAACAACTGCAATCAAGCATTTGCGGTAACTGGCAATGAGTCTTTTACAGCGCTGTGGAGGAATTTTGGCCCACTCATCTTTGCAGAATTGTACTCTGCCACATTGGAGGGTTTTTGAGCATGAACCGCCTTTTTAAGGTCATGCCACAGCATCTCAATCGGATTCAGGTCAGGACTTTTACTAGGCCACTCCAAAGTCTTTATTTTGTTTCTCTCAGGCCATTCAGAGGTGGACTTGCTGGTGTGTTTTCGATCATTGTCCTGCTGCAGAACCCAAGTGAGCTTCAGCTTGAGGTCACCAACAGATGGCCGGACATTCTCCTTCAGCATTTTTTGGTAGACAGCAGAATTCATGGTTCCATTTACCACAGCAAGTCTTCCAGGTCCTGAAGCAGCAAAACTGCCCCAGACCATCACACTACCACCACATTTTACTGATGGTATGATGTTCCTTTTCTGAAATGCTCCGTTACTTTTACACCGGATGTAATGGGACACACACCTTCCAAAAAGTTCAACTTTTGTCTCGTCAGTCCACAAAATATTTTCCCAAAAGTCTAAGGGATCATCAAGATGTTTTCTGGCAAAATTGAGACGAGCCTTTATGTTCTTTTTGCTCAACAGTGGTTTTCGTCTTAGAACTCTGCCATGCAGGCCATTTTTGCCCAGTCTCTTTCTTATGGTGGAGTCATGAACATTGACCTTAACTGAGGCAAGTGAGGCCTGCAGTTCTTTGGATGATGTTGTGGGGTCTTTCGTGACCTCTTGGATGAGTCGTCGCTGCACTCTTGGGGTAATTTTGGTCGACCGATAACTCCTGGGAAGGTTCACCACTGTTCCATGTTTTTGCCATCTGTGGTTAATGGCTCTCACTGTGGTTCGCTGGAGTCCCAAAGCTTTAGAAATGGCTTTATAACCTTTTCCAGACTGATAGATCTCATTTACTTTGCTTCTCATTTCTTCATGAATTTCTTTGGATTGCAGCATGTCTATCTTTTGAGGATCTTTTGGTCTACTTCGTTTTGTCAGGTAGGTCCTATTTAAGTGATTTCTTGATTGAGAACAGGTGTGGCAGTAATGAGGCCTGGGTGTGGCGAGACAAATTGAACTCAGCTTTCCAAAGATGTGATTAACCACAGTTAATTTACGTTTTAACGTGGGGGCGGGGTCACTTTTTTCTCACAGGGAAAAAAAAATCCTAACCTACATGGGTAGGTTGGGATTATTATTTTTTTTACCCTCAATAATAAACATCTTCATTAAAAACTGCATTTTCTGTTTACTTGTGTTATCTTTGTCCAATATTTAAATTTGTTTGATGATCTGAAACATTTAAATGTGACAAACATACAAAAAAAATGATAAATCAGGAAGGGGGCAAACACTTTTTCCACACCACTGTATTTCACTCAAGCTACATGGCTGCATGACGTGACTTGTTATGGCTGTAGTGTTGCTACTGATAGCAGAAATAAAGAATTGTGGTATAACTGCTCTCCTCATGGGAAGAGAGACTCCCACTGGGTGTTCATGCGTTGCAAAATGATCCTGTGGTGCAAAATAATTTCCTATTCAGTCTAAACATATGAGGGCACTTATGTACAGAAAACTGCAAGTGTAAGTACGGAAATATAACTACAAATCTAATCCCAAAGCGCTCGCAAAACATGCCGCTTTGATTGGGAATTAAATATTTTTTTAAGATGGATTTTTTAACAGACGGACACCAGATTGCACATAAACTAAATACCGCTTAAAGAATTGCTGTGATGACCCACTTGCACAGTACCAGTTGGTAGCTTCGGACATCCAAAAAGTCTCTAAAAAACAGTTTAGTAGCTTGAAAAGTATTGCTATGCAAGTCTTGTTTGGGGGAAGAAAAAATACCACCCAACAAACTGGGCAGTCTAATAAACAATGTTCTGTTTGTCTTATATACTGGGTGCGGTCCTAGATGTCAGATAGGCAAGGAAAAAAAAAAAAAAAAAAAAAAAAAAAAAAAAAACAGCTCAGGGCCGTTGTGAAATTCTGCAACTCATCTCCAGCCCTAAAAGCAAATACACTAAAGAGAACAAGCCAAAAAAAAAAAAAAAAGGACCTAAAATGTTAATTGATAGAAAACAGGAGCAAACCTACTGACAGAATATTTGACTGCATTGTTATCGTCACATCAGAGTTTTAATGCACTTAATTTTACAATGAATGTGGTTATTTGCATTGAAAACGTCTGTTTTGTTCGGGGGAAAAAATAGTCTTACAAGGAGAATAAAGCATAACTGCACATAACCATGCGTTAGAATGTAATATAAGCGCTTTGGGCAACAAATATTAGAGGCTACGTGATCGCCATTATTTTGCAGGATGAGATAAACGCTTTAACTACCTTATGCGATAGTTTACATGTCAACACGATAAACCCAAATCTGCCTGTTTCTGCTCCAACTGTCCAAATGTGCGCAGAAGCTTAGCCATCTGCTAGCATCCATTATTAGCATCTGGAGATAAATAACCAGCAGAGCCAAGGTCACTAACCAGATACTCAACTATCTTGTTTACTGTAGCCTGTTTTAAATGGTTAAAGTGGTAGTAAATGATTCAGAGTGGCGCTTATAACTAATGTCAGTGGACAGATAAAGTGATAAGACAAAAGGGAAGTCAATATCCAAAGAGCCGCAGTAACACTAGCGTTAGCTCGGTTAGCTTGCAGTGCTAGCGAGCGACATCCAGACCGAAACAAACTGGGGTGTTTTAAATTTACATCGTTCGTTTCTGGCGTCTAAATCCCGGTCCATGCACGGAACCATTTGCACAGATTAGAATACATGCCGATGGTTAATAAAATAAACTCCCATTACCTGGAAATCACGCTCTTCGTTGAACCTAGAAAATCTGTCGGCCATTTTCTGATCGCTGACAACAGCCGCGGTGGTTGTTATGTTCAGCTCCGCCCGCAGAGGCGCTTTGTAGGCGGGGAGAAGAGACTCCGTAGGCACCCATCACCACCGATCAAAATCCCAAGCATACACTGGAGGTTAGTTACAGTTCACGCTGTGAGAGTCCAGAGATAATTCGCCGACACAAAAGTAGAAATAATGTACGTGCTCAGGGCCGTGTCTAGCTTTTTTGGGGGGAGGCCTGTGCAAGTTTGTGCTTGGGAGCCCCTCATTTTTGTAATGGAGAACACTTCAAATTAGATTCAAACATTAAATTTTTTTGCCGTATTTCAAAAGTGCCAATGAAGATACCCATCCATCCATCCATCTTCTACCGCTTTTTCGGAGGTCCAGGTCGCAGACGCAGCAGCTCAAGCAGAGAAGCCCAAACTTCCCTCTCCCCAGCCACCTGCTCCAGCTCTTCAGAGAGGATACCAAGATGTTACCAGGCTAGCTGGGAGACGTAGTTGTTATATTGTAGCCACACATGTGTCTTACTTAATGCCTTACAGTGTACTCCACATCTTAGATTGAACGGCGTGCAGAGTTCCCTTGGAGATAACAGGGAGCTGTGAAAACGTAATTCTTTGTGTGCTGAGAGACTGCTTGGAAGAGCCTTTGTGGGCCAAAGTCTGTGAGGGGGGATGCTAAAGGATTTAAGAGGAAATGCATTGTTGCTTGTGATGTAAATGAATGTGACTTGTGAAGTGTGGGGGCCTGGGGTATATATGGAGCGAGTTTTTCTGAGTTGCTCTCTTTCTACTTTGAGATGTTGGTGAATGTGTAATAAAGCTGCCTTGAGACAAACCTGCCTCATCAATTGCACATTCCCACACTGGTGACCCAAGACGTAGCATGCAGCAAGAGGAGAATTCCCCGGGGCCAACCTCGTCAGGAGCCCCCAGCCAAGCGAATGCCACTACAGTCCAGCTACCGGACTTTTGGCAGAACAATCCTCGCTCCTGGTTCCACTCGGTTGAGGCACAGTTCAACCTCCGGGGGATATCGGTAGATGACACAAAATTCTACCATGTGGTCGCAAAACTTGATAACCACACGGCTCAACATGTGGAGAGCCTTCTGGAGCAGCCGCCAGCCAGCGACAAATACGGCGCGTTGAAGGCTGCACTCATCCAGCACTTTACTCTCTGGGTTGAGGAGAGGGCAGAGAGACTCCTGGCGCTGACCGAGTTGGGAGATGGCACACCCGTTGACCTGATGGAGAAGATGTTGAGGTTGAAAGGCTCAGACGATGACCACTTCATCTTTACCCACCTCTTCCTCAGGACCCTACCGTCAGCAATGAGAGCAACCCTGGCCAGTTCGCCGTTGTTGGCCCAGCGGGACTACCGCGCGCTGGCCCGGGAGGCGCATCGAATTGTCAATGCCAGCAGACAGCGCGTGGCCACGGCTGCAGCAGCGGAACTCGGCGCGACGGCCGGAGATGGCAGGGGGCCAGAGGCAGCGGTAGCAGAACCACCGACGACGGCGGCGGCGGGGGCCAGGGAACGCGGAGGAGACACCCTTTGTTTCTACCACCGCCGCTTCGCAGAGAGGGCACGCAAATGTGTACCACCGTGCCAGTTCAAGCGTTCAGGAAACGCCAAGACCGGGGGTCGGTAGCAGCCGCGACCCTCGGGGAGGAGAACAAGCTGCTCTACTTGTTGGACGCACGCTCGGGGAGGCAATTCCTCGTGGACACCGGCTCCCAGTTGAGTTTCATCACACCTTCCTACGCGGACAGGCTGGCAGGTTCCAGAGGTCCTGGGGTGGCAGCAGCGAACGGCTCGGAGATTAAGACCTTTGGTGAGAGGACTCTACTTCTGTCTCTACACGGCCGTACATTTGAGTGGACTTTTGTTATAGCAGCAGTGAATTTCAATATGTTGGGGGCTGATTTTTTTGTGCTCACATGGTTTGTTGGTTGATCTCGCTAACAGGCGCCTGGTTAATGCACTTTCTTTTGATTCTATTCCCTGTACAGCGCGAGTGGCCCCTCCAACAGCACAAGCCAACATCACAGCGGCAAGCGGT
Source organism: Pholidichthys leucotaenia (assembly GCA_020510985.1). Classification (NCBI taxonomy): domain Eukaryota; kingdom Metazoa; phylum Chordata; class Actinopteri; order Cichliformes; family Pholidichthyidae; genus Pholidichthys; species Pholidichthys leucotaenia. The sequence continues at coordinate 225,398,599 of CM035838.1, read as the reverse complement.
AAGTTCCACACACTGCTCACTCAGTTCCCAGCACTCACGGTCCCTACATTTTCGGCAACCGTCGCTAAACACGGGGTGGAACATTTTATTACCACTACCGGACCGCCCGTTTTTGCAAAAGCTTGGCGCTTGGACGCAGCTAAACTGGCCATAGCGTGCGAGGAGTTCGCCAACCTGGAGAGGTTGGGCATCATCAGGCGTTCGAACAGCCCATGGGCTTCCCCGCTACACATGGTCCCAAAGGCTGACGGCTCGTGGCAACCTTGCGGGGATTTCCGCAGGTTAAACAACGCCACAGCGCATGACCGCTACCCAGTCCCGCATATCCAAGATTTTTCCATCCATTTGGCAGGGGCACGTGTTTTTTCTAAGATAGATTTGGTCCGCGGTTACCACCAAGTCCCAGTGCACGCTGAGGACATACCCAAAACAGCGGTAATAACTCCATTTGGCCTATTTGAGTTTTTGCGCATGCCATTCGGGCTTAAAGGGGCTGCACAGACGTTCCAACGCATGATGGACGCGGTGCTGCGCGATCTCCCTTTCGTGTTCGTCTACTTGGACGATATTTTGGTAGCCCGCGCGTCCGAAGACGAACACGAAAACCACCTAGCGACAGTTTTCTGGAGGTTGGGAGATCACGGGTTAATAATCAACCCAGCGAAGTGTCAGTTCGGGGTGGCGCAGATCGATTTTTTAGGACACCGCGTCTCCCCCGAAGGAGCGGTTCCGCTTCCTGACAAAGTGCGTGCGGTAGCAAATTTCCCCCGGCCGCAGACGGTCAGGGCGTTACAGGAGTTTTTGGGAATGGTGAATTTTTATAACCGTTTCCTCCCCCGTGCAGCACAACTAATGCAACCGCTTTATGCCGCGCTCAAAAAACAGAAACCCGCAAATAAGGTCAAGTGTTCCCTTGAGCGGGAGCGAGCGTTCGCGGAGGTGAAAGCAGCTTTAGCAAATGCTGCGTTGTTGGCACACCCAGACCCAACGGCCCGCATAGCGCTCACTACTGACGCATCAGATGTGGCCATAGGGGCGGTCGTGGAGCAGCATGTAGCCGGTGTTTGGCAGCCCCTCGCCTTTTTCAGCAGGACCATGCGCGATAGTGAACGTAAATACGGCGCGTTCGACAGGTAGCTGCTGGCTCTCCATTTGGCCATCCGCCACTTTCAGTTCTGGCTGGAAGGACGCTGTTTCACCGCGTTTGTTGACCACAAGCCGCTAACATTCGCGATGGCCAAGGTCTCCGAACCGTGGTCAGGCCGGCAGCAGAGACAGCTGGCCACGATCTCAGAGTTTACCACTGATATTCAGCATGTGGCGGGCAAACTGAATGTAGTGGCAGATTGCCTCTCGCGCGCCGTGGCGGCCCCAGTCAGCATAGGAATAGATTACGCAGCCATGGCCGCGGAGCAGGTTAGTGACGCGGATGTGCACGCGCTCCAGTCTGGACCAACAGGATTAAGGCTGGAGAACAGGGTGCTGCAAGACGGTATGCCCCCCCAATCTGCGATGTCTCCACTGGACGACCGCGCCCAGTAGTACCAGCCGCGTGGCGCCGCCGCGTTTTTGACTCGATTCATTCTTTGGCGCACCCGGGAGTGCGCGCGTCAGTCAAAATGGTAGGAGAGAAATTTGTGTGGCCGAACCTTCGCAAACAAGTTAAAGAGTGGGCAGCAGCCTGCACGGCGTGTCAACAAGCCAAAGTACACAGGCACTCAAGAGCTCCCTTGGAGCCGTTTCACATCCCGGCCAAGAGGTTCGATCACGTTCATGTGGACCTCGTGGGCCCCCTTCCGCCGTCACAGGGGTGCACACACCTTCTGACAATGGTGGACCGCACCACGCTCTGGCCTGAAGTGGTTCCGCTGGCGTCAACCACGGCCGAGGAGGTGGCGCGTGCATTTTTAACAGCATGGGTGGTGCGTTTCGGAGTTCCGTCGGACATTACGTCCGACAGAGGCCCTCAATTTGTGTCCGAACTTTGGTCGACAATGGCCCGCAACCTGGGTGTCACAATTCACCGCACAACCGCGTACAATCCGCAGGCTAATGGGTTATGCGAACGTTTTCATAGGTCATTGAAAGCGGCTCTCAGAGCGTCACTGACGGATGCAAATTGGGTATACAAGCTACCGTGGATTTTATTGGGGTTGCGTTCTGCGCCTAAAGAGGACTTAGAAGCCTCCCCAGCTGAGCTCGTTTTTGCACAACCACTTCGGCTGCCCGGGGAGTTTCTCCCAGATAACCCTGCGCCGGACAGCTCCCCATCTAGGGGAGCTGTCCGGCGTCTACATATAACTAAGTAGACGGTTATGCTGTTTCATTCCATCTAGCAACAATGCTCTGCACTGTGTGTGTTTATATATTTGCATATTTATTCCATCTAGCTACAATGCTCAGCACTGGGTGTGTTTATATATTTATATATCTACATATTATTCCATCTAGCTACATTGCTCCGCACTGTGTGTGTTTATATACTTGCATATTTATTCCACCTAGCTGCAATGCTCCGTACTGTGGGTGTTTATATATTTACATATTTATTCCATCTAGCTACAATGCTCTGCACTGTGTGTTCATATATTCATATATTTATTCCATCCAGCTACAATGCTCTGCACTGTGTGTCTGTGTGTGTGTGTGTATATATATATATTTTATAGTAATACGTACATATGTTTATTAGCTGCTCTTGCTTGCTTGTTTTTTTTCTTGCCTTCTGATTGTTGCTCTGAGTGTTGCTATCCCTGTGCTGTTGCAATCCTGGAATTTCCCCGTTGTGGGACTAATAAAGGCTTATCTTATCTTATCTTATCTTATCTTATCTCAGCTGTTGCAGAGTAGCATAGAATCAAGCACGCTGCCCGGCCCCGTTCACCACAGTTTTCCGCGCGTTTTTGTGCCTAAAACTTTGAAAAATGCAGAGTTTGTTTTTGTCAGACACGATGCACATCGACCCCCGCTGCGACCACCTTATGATGAACCATTCAGAGTATTGGAAACAGGGGACAAGCATTTTTTGCTAGATTTGGGGGGTAGGGAAGAAAAAGTTGGCATAAACAGACTCAAACCCGCTTTTGTGGTGGCGGATGAGCAAGTGCTGTTGGCAAGGGCCCCGCGGCAAGGAAGACCCCCACGGGGAGCTTCACAGAGTAATGTTTCCCCAGAACACCCGCAGGGACTGACAAAGGGTTTTCATCCCCAGACGGCAGCTCCCCAGCATGACAGCGCCGCGGAGACGTTGAATCCTAGTTACAGCAGATACGGCAGGAGACTGAAGCCTAAACAGCATGTGGACTGATGTGTATTGATTCTATCATGGCATGCATACTGTTATTCTCTTGTTCATTCTAAAATGTTTGGGGGGGGGGGGTTGTGTAGCCACACATGTGTCTTACTTAATGCCTTACAGTGTACTCCACATCTTAGATTGAACAGAGTGCAGAGTTCCCTTGGAGATAACAGGAAGCTGTGAAAACGTAATTCTTTGTGTGCTGAGAGACTGCTTGGAAGAGCCTTTGTGGGCCAAAGTCTGTGAGGGGGGATGCTAAAGGATTTAAGAGGAAATGCATTGTTGCTTGTGATGTAAATGAATGTGACTTGTGAACTGTGGGGGCCTGGGGTATATATGGAGCGAGTTTTTCTGAGTTGCTCTCTTTCTACTTTGAGATGTTGGTGAATGTGTAATAAAGCTGCCTTGAGAAAAACCTGCCTCATCAATTGCACATTCCCACAATATATGATATTCGGCACTTTATTGTGAAGTGCAGTGTGGTGACGTGCACTCCCTGTCACGTCACCACACTGCCCTATGTAAGGCAGGGGGCATCCATGTTGTGGTGTTGGGATTTAGCACCTTAGTGTGAAGTGCGGTGTAGTGGCGGGCACTTCCTGTTCCGCCACTGCACCGTCCTATAAATAGCAGAGGGCATCCATATTGTGGCCTCTTTGACCAGTGCCCTTTACCTGGTGTCTACCGTGTGTCTGCTGTTATACCAATGTTCAATAAAGCTGTGTTCGTCCAGCCATCTGGCCTCATCCTTTATAAAGGTATTTTACCATACATAACATCTGGCGATCAAGGATTAATTCATGGGTGCGTGTATTACACCACTTACCCCCTTCCTCAAGCCACCGGTGCTGTGGCCGAGATGGGTTGAAGCTTTCCAGACCTACATCACCGCGCTTGACCTGGGTAAGCTCAACAAGTTAAGAGCACGTGCGCTACTTGTTCACAACCTGGAGACTGAGGGCCAGCATGTCCTGCACACACTCAGAGCTTTGGACTCTTGAAAACGTTGAGCTGGTAGCAAGCCACTTTCATACACCGGATAGCGTGACTGTCCGGAGGATTTGCTTTCAGCAGCGACATGCATGTGTGGGTGAGCCTTTCCATCAGTTTGTTGCCGACTTAAAGCACTTAGCTAGCGAGTGTCACTTTGGGCCACTGGAAGAAGAATTGGTACGTGACAAGCTTGCAGAGCACACAAGTAGCAGCGCTTTACAGGCTAGGCTACTCATGGCACCGAATGACAATGTTAGTCAGGGCTGTCGAGCTAGCTCTCCAGTTGGAGGCCGCAGACAAACTAGCTTCAGAGCTAAACTGGCACCAGTCACAATGGCCGCCGGAGCCTCCCACCGCGGCAAATGTAGCGGACTCAGATAGCGAGGATAGCTTGGATGACAACACTACAGAAACCAATGCTGCCAACCAAAGGTCTGCTCCAGGAAAACCCCTTTGCAAGGGTTGTGGGTCCATGATGCACTGAAATAAGGCTAAGGACTACCCGGCTAGAGGGAAGCGTTGTAGCAGATGTGGACATTTGAACCATTATGCTAGAATATGTCATGTATCTGAGCCGGAGAGCCCACGGAAGAAATCACTCCGCCCACCCACAACAGCCATCCATACGGTGTCCCCCAGTACCAACGGGTACATGTTCTTCACAGTGGAACTGGACGGCGTGGAGGGTACTGCTGCTGCTCGACACGGGGGCAGAGGGGTCGTTGCTGAATTGGGCCACAGTGAGGAAGTTTTTCCCCCACTACATAGTAAAAGGTAACCCAGCGCCGCTTTATGGTTATGGAGGTAGCAGGCTATGCACAGTTGGGACTTTGGAGTTAACATTTCGGTATAAGTCTGCAACTATGGTTGACTTCACATTCCACGTGACGGCCTGAGGTGACAATATCATGGGCTGTGACTTGTTCTACTGACTGGGTTTCACCATTAAAGACGACGCTGGGGAAGAATGGTCAGGTTGTGACCAGTGGAACTCTCTGGTTCTGGTGGTCAATGATGATGTTGTGTGGGATGAATAGCTAACGGACACCACGGCAGTCAAGTAGGACCAGTCTCACTCAGGTTTGGTGCAGGAGGGTCTCAGTGCCCGTGCTCGGGAAATGGTAGAGGGGGTACCGAGCGTGACAGTGAGGCACCTGCACCGGCGAGTGACACGATGTGCTAGCCCCACATTCCTCCGGAGTTTGGCCGCAGAATGATGGAGGGTCTGCAGCTACAATGGTGACCGCTACAACAGCTTCAGAAGAGGTCGGGGCCAGACCATTGAGCATGAGAAAACTGCATGCTCAGCAGCACCATGTCAGGCCGAGCCGAGCCCCTCTGAGGGTTATGGACTTGGTTTGGATTCAAAAAGAGGAACGTCCACAGCAAAGATGGGCCAGATGACAGCCAGTGATACACCAGGAGTGTCTGTGATAGTGGCTAAGCTAGGCACAGCGTACTTCAAACTGTCTGATGGCTCGATGAGGTACGCCAGTCAGCTTCGGCGTGTCCGGGAAGAGGCTTCTGGTGGCAGGGCTGGACGAGAGCGGGAGTCGGTGGTGAGGAAGAAAGGTGCTTTCGTGTGGAAGACCATCCATCTGAGTCTTCAGCTGTAGACAAGGAAGCCCCAGCCGGGTTGCCAGGTTCTCAGAAATAAAGCTCTGCTCAGCCCCGGAGTCGATGAGTGCGTGGGTGGAAATTTCGTGATTATGTATGAAACGGATGGTGAGCAGACACTTAGTAAGGGAATTTTCCCGGAGTGAGTCTGTGAGTCCCCCTACAGTGACCCATGGACCCCCCCCCCACCCTTTTGGCCGAACAGGACAGGAGGCCACCTCATGCTCCTTACTAGCACAGTATAGGCACAGCCCAAGCTCTCAACAGCGCTGTTGCTCAGCCAGGGGCAGCTTAGATTGGCCCATCACCATAGATTCCTCAGTGTCTAAGGGGTTGGGGGGGGGCTGCGGGGAGCGGCGAAACTGTGAGCCTGGACGACCGGAAGGTTGACGCTCGCTGGCTCGCTCCCGCAGCCAGTTATCAATGCTGATGGCTAGGGAAATTAGCTCGTTTAGTTTATTGGGCTTATCTACGTGGGCTAACTCGTCCCGCAGGCTAGGGCTAAGGCTGCGAGTGAATATGCTACAGAGGGAGGCATCCTCCCACCCTACCTCCACTGCCACCACCTGGAAGTCTACTGAAAAGTCGGCCAAAGACTTATTCCCCTGCTTAAGATTGAGTAACCGGGTGGTGAGCACACTATCTCAGTCAGAGTGGTCGACCACCTCATTAAACTCACTGATGAACTGGTCGTAGGTCAAGCTAGCATAGTCTGGCCAAGCCATCACCGCGTAAGCCCAAGCTAAGGCCCACCCCTCCAGAAGATTGACGACATAACCAATGCAGCTGTGACTAGTGGGGAAATCCCCTGGCACAAGCTGGAACACTATCCCACCCTGCAACACAAAACCCTGTGCCTCTCCTAGCTTACCGCTGAATCGTGTGGGGGTGGGAACTGGAGTCAGCCGAGACTGCGGGGAGGGGAGAGGGGTGGAACTGGCTGGCCCAGCCACTCCTCCGGGAGCAGGTGGAAAGGGCTGAGAGGGTGTGAGTTGATCAAGGCGAGTGTTGATCTGCATCAGCTGTGTGAGTATGACCTGTTGCTAGTGGGATAATTGGTCTACCCTAGCCTCGATGATGTTAAGTTTTTGTGTGAGAGCACCGTCTGCTGGGTCATTCTGATGGTGACGTACTGACATGTTTAATTGACACAGAAGCAGACTCGAACTCAAAGTAAACACAATTATCTTTTATTGTACAGTGTACCGTATTTTTGGGACTATAAGGCGCACCGGATTATAAGGCGCAATATCAATGAACAGTCTATTTGATGGTCTGTTTTCATACATAAGGCGCACCGGATTATAAGGCACATTAAAGCGAGGTAGTCAGAGCCGGGAAAAAAAAAATTTTGCGTGCATGGAAAGAAAATCCTATCTATAGTCATTATAGACACATATAGCGCGATTGTCTGCGAGTGTGAATGACCTGTTCCACGAGCAGGCGGAACGTTTTTAGTCCGTGGCTGTTTACATCGCCATATTGGCCAGGGTACTCGCTCGATACTTGCTCGGTACTCGATACGGCTCGCTCTCTGGCGGCGGCCCTGATAAGTAAACATATGCCGGGACGCTTGAATTCTTTCGTCCCAAAAATATCATTTTTGAATATTTAATTACAGCTAAACGGGAGCAGTTTCGATGCCGAAATTTCACATACAAATCCTAATATACGTGTTCTATACACCATCGGCTTTTGGGTATCGACTACCTCGCAAGGTAGTCGGATCTGGGAATTTTTTTTTTTTTTGCGTGCATGGAAAGAAAATCCTATCTATAGTCATTACAGACACATATAGCGCGATTGTCTGCGAGTGTGAATGACCTGTTCCATGAGCAAATGTACGTTTTTTGGTCCGTGGCTGTTTACATCGCCATATTGGCCAGGATACTCGCTCGGTACTCGATACGGCTCGCTTTCCGGCGGCAGCCCCGAGAAGTAAACAATGCAAACAAATGCCGGGACGCTTGAATTTTTTTGTCCCGAAAATATCATTTTTGAATATTAATTACAGCTAAACAGGAGCAGTTTCGATCCACGATCCATTGGCAGATAGTGGCGTAACTCGCTAGCAATTTAACTTTGAACGACCTGTTGACACCAATATAGCAGTTGGTGTTCTTTGGTTAATCCACCTGGAATGATGGCAAGCTCCGAATTAGTTTGCTTCACTTGGGTTTTGACAGTATCGGTGAGATGGGCGCACATGGAGTGGCAGATCAATAGGGATGGAAATTTGTGGAAAAAGCCATCCGGCCATTATGTTGAAGCACATATTACTCCGCGAGGCTCCTGACTACCGCAATGCTCTGACAATCCATCAAGCGGTTCGGCTTCGTAGCTTACCAAAGTTGTACTAAAACATTTTTGACAGATTTTTGAGCGCCGTGTACCACATAAAATTGGTTCGAGGTCAGTAAGCACAACCAGAATTAATACATAAGGCGCACCGGATTATAAAGCGCACTGCCGATTTTTGAGAAAATTAAAGGATTTTAAGTGTGCCTTATAGTCCAAAAAATATGGTATGTGTGTGTGTGTGTGTGTGTGTGTGTGAAGGAGTGAACAGCTGGGCAAGCAGAGCACAGTTCAGACTGGCAACCCTGGGAGAGAGAACAGACAGGTGGATGAGTACACTGAGGTTTGGAGGATTTAACTGGTGAACATTCAGGCTTATTGGTTGGATGAAGGGCTGGAGCGCTGAAGAGCATTCCAAGGTCCCAAGCCAGCTGCTCCGTGTTCAGGCTGCTGCCAGTGACGAGGTAAGGAGATGCAGGTGAGTAACTGAGCGAGTGCAGAGTGCGGGTTAGAGCCCAGGTCCGCCGCCATGAGGAGGAGGTCCGCCGCCAGGAGGCTTCCACCTGTGCACAGAGGAGAAAAAGGAGTAGCGAAGATGGGAAGGAATCCCGAAGGCTTACTTGTCTGTGAGGAGCTCAGACTCCCAGGAAACTCGATGAGCTGGATGAAGCTGGGGAGGCGAAACTCCAGAGCAGGAAGAGGAGAAAGGACGAGGAGGTCTTGCCAGACTGTTGAAGCGTAGATGTCTCCGTGCAGACCGGAGGGCAAGCGGCTTAAGATGGCTGCCTAATGAGAGGAACAGGTGTGTGCGCAGCTGTGGAGGCAATTAGGGCAGCAGGCACACAGAGCGGATCACTACAGGAGGAGGCCGCCTTGAGGCCGCCTCAAAGCTCCTCTGACTGAACTGTTTTCCCCCATGCCGGTTCTACCTCTTCCACCTAAGAGACTGTGCTGTGAAAAAGAATAGTTGTTTATAGTTCTGATATTTTGCATACATGTTATGATATGGGGTTATTTTATGTGTTTATTTTTTTTTTAGGTTAGGAGCACGGCGAGTGATTTTAGTTGAATAAAGGACTTTTCTTTAGGTATGGGTGGCAGAATAATCTACCCTGCCATGCAGGCTGAGCAGTAGTCCACCCGCCAGCCTTATTATAGGTTGTTTTGAGTGAATGTGTTAGGCCAGTTTAGTACATTATGTCTCGTTATTTTAGTGTGTGATTCGGGTCCCAATTGGGGAGGGGGGTCAATTGTGTGTGTGGTTTTGGACTTTTCTAAAGGGGAGAGAAGTGTTATATATGATATTCAGCACTTCATTGTGAAGTGCAGTGTGGTGACGTGCACTCCCTGTCATGTCATCACACTGCCCTATATAAGGCAGGGGGCATCCATGTTACGGCCTCTTATGCCAGATGCCCACACTAGGTGCCATGCTGTGTCTCATGGTGTACATAGTTCAATAAAACTATGTTCACCAACTTCATCTGGCCTCATCCATCACCAGCGAGCGGGTGAGAGCAGTGCGAGTGGACCTCTACAGACGTCGACAGCAGCGAGCATGGACCCCCACGGATGGCACTGCAACCTCCCTCTCAGCCATAGACAGCAACAGTGGGGTATAACCCAATGAGGCCTCGAAAGGGGTGAGCCCCGTAGCTGAGGAAACGGCAGAGTTCAGGGCGTACTCCACCCAGGTCAGGTGCATGCTCCAAGATGAGGGATTCTCGGCTGCCATGCACCGGAAGGTTGCCACCAAGGACTGGTTGGCGCGCTCCGCCTGCCCATTGCTTTGAGGATGATTGCTGGAAGTGAGATTGACGGAAGTCCCGAGCATGTGGCAGAAGGCCTTCCAGACTTGCGATGTGAACTGGGGACCCCAGTCAGACTCAATGCCAACAGGGATACCTCACTCACACCTTCACGGGCTACCTCAGCTTCTGTGTGGACAAATCCTTTCCCACCAAGACCATACGGTGTTGCTCAAACAACAAACCCTGGATCAACCCTGAGATAAAAACACTTCTGAGAGAGAAGAAGAGGATCTTCAGGTCGGGGAATAGGGAGATGCTGAAGTCCATACAGAGGGAGCTGAGGAGAAAGATCAGAGAAGGCAAGGACAGCTTCAGGAAGAAGATGGAGGACAAGCTGCAACAGAGCGACATCAGCGGGGTCTGGAGAAACCTTAAAACCATCTCTGGGCTCCAGAATACCTCCCCCCAGGCCACGGGGGGCAGGGAGTGGGCGAACAATCTGAATCTGTTTTTCAATAGGTTTGACCAACCGCCCTCCCCCCTGACTGCACAACAACCACTGCTGCCTCTAAAGACATCAAGTCCTGCTGCCCACTCCCCACTCCACCAACACCCCCCCACTCACAACACACAGCCCCCCATCCTGACCCTGACCAGGACCCAGGTGAGGACGGAGCTGAGGAAGATCAAGGCGAGGAAGGTGACGGGACCAGACGGCATCAGCGCAAAGCTCCTCAAGTCCTGTGCAGACCAGCTGTGTGGGATTGTGGCGTACATCTTCAACCTAAGCCTGAAGCTGGGGAGGGTACCACAGCTGTGGAAAACATCTTGTGTGGTACCTGTACCAAAAACTTCCCACCCCAAAGACCTGAACAGCTACAGACCGGTGGCCTTGACATCCCACTTGATGAAGACCCTGGAGAGACTGCTCCTTGCTCACCTCCGCCCCCTGGTGGAACCAGCGATGGATCCACTCCAGTTCGCCTACCAGCATGGCATTGGGGTGGAGGATGCGGTGATCTCCCTCCTTCACCGCTCTCTGTCCCACCTGGAGAAGCCCGGGAATGTGGTGAGGATCATGTTCTTTGACTTCTCCAGTGCTTTCAACACCATCCAACCGATGATCCTGAAGGACAAGCTACTGCGGACTTCTCACACAACACAACACACTGCCATCTACAGAAGTTCTCTGATGACTCTGCGATCGTTGGCCTCATCTCCAATGGAGATGAAGCTGAGTACAGAGGGCTTATCCAGGACTTCGTGGACTGGTGCCATCGGAACTGCCTCCAGATCAATGCGAGGAAAACTAAGGAACTGGTGGTGGACTGCCGCAGGCATGGACAACCCCTCACAGCACCAGTAAATATACAGGGAACAGACATTGAGATGGTGACATCCTACAAGTACCTGGGTGTTCATCTGAACAATAAACTAGACTGGTCACACAATACTGACGCACTCTACAAGAAGGGACAGCGCAGGCTGTTCCTACTGAGGAGACTCAGGTCTTTTGGTGTACAAGGGGCGCTGCTGAAGACATTCTATGACACGGTGGTGGCATCAGCCATCACTTTTGGAGTGGTCTGCTGGGGCAGTGGCATTACTGCAGCCGATAGGAAGAGACTGAACAAACTGATCAAGAAAGCTAGCTCTGTCCTGGGGCAGCGCCTTGACCCGGTGGAGGAGATAGGAGAGAGAAGGACGGTGGCTAAACTGTCATCTCTGCTGGAGTCCGAGTTCCACCCTATGCAGGACATACTGAATGCACTGAGGAGCTCATTTAGCAGCAGACTACATCATCCCAGGTGCACAACCGAGAGGTTTCGCAGGTCCTTCCTACCAACGGCTGTCAGACTGTACAACCTAAGCAGGGCTGCTCGCAGAGATAGCAAAAAAGACGTGACAACCTAATAGTTTTTGAATGCAAAAGATGCAATAGACTTACACAATGGTCCCCTCCGGCATACAACTAGGAAAATACCGGTTGCTATGGAGGGTGAGAATATGTATGGGCACATAATCATACCATGTAGGATAACTAAGTAGACGGTTGTGCTGTTTCATCCCATCTAGCAACAATGCTCTGCACTGTGTGTGTTTATATATTTACATATTTATTCCATCTAGCTACAATGCTCCGCACTGGGTGTGTTTATATTTATATATCTATATATTTATTCCATCTAGCTACAATGCTCCGCACTGTGTGTGTTTATATATCTACATATTATTCCATCTAGCTACATTGCTCCGCACTGTGTGTGTTTATATATTTTCATATTTATTCCACCTAGCTGCAATGCTCCGTACTGTGGGTGTTTATATATCTACATATTTATTCCATCTAGCTACAATGCTCCGCACTGTGTGTTTATATACTCATATATTTATTCCATCCAGCTACAATGCTCTGCACTGTGTGTCTGTGTATATATATATATATATTTATAGTAATATGTACATATGTATATTAGCTGCTCTTGCTTTTTTTTCTTGCCTTCTGATTGTTGCTCTGAGTGTTGCTATCCCTGTGCTGTTGCAATCCTGGAATTTCCCCGTTGTGGAACTAATAAAGGCTTATCTTATCTTATCTTATCTTATCTTATCTTAATACCATGCAGCTGGATAACGTGGGAGGTGAGGAGGTCGACAGTTTCAGTGGCAGAAGGGAGCTTGGGGAGGGCAACCAGGTGGACAACCTTCGAGAAGCGGTCAACAATCGTGAGGATGACCGACTTCCCGTGAGAGGGGGGAAGTCCAGTAATGATGTCCAGGGTGATGTGAGACCAAGGGCAATCAGGGATGGGCAAAGGATACAAGAGGCCAGCGGGGGGAAGAATCAGATTTGCCCCAGACACAGGTTTAGCACGCATGAACGTATTCTCGCACATCCTGCCGCAGTGTGGGCCACCAGAACACCCGCCGGATTAAGTAGGTGATGCGGGCAATCCCGGGATGGCAGGTGAAACAGCTGGTGTGGCCCCAGTGGATGACATCACTATGGAGGGCGGCAGGGACGTACAGGCAGTTCGAGAGACACCCTGCTGGTTCAGGTTCCTGACACTGGGCCTGACGGTCTCTCCGCTCAATATCCCAGGTAAGGGCTCCGATGACGGGGGAAGAAGGGAGAATAGGCTGGGGATGGGATGGGGGGGCTACCCCCTCAGAATCAAACTGGTGGATAGCGCATCCAGTTTGGTGTTCCGAGAGCCAGGCCGATAAGTGATAGTAAAATTGAATCTCTGGAAGAACAGGGTCCAGCGGGCCTGCTTGGCATTGAGTTGGCAGGCCGACCATAGGTATTCTAAGTTTTTATGGTCGGTCCACACGACGATGAGGTGAACAGCCCCCTCTAACCAATGTTTCCATTCCTCCAAGGCAAATTTAATGGCAAGGAGCTCTCTGTCCCTCATGTTGTAATTCCTCTCGGCTGGTGTGAGCCGCCGAGAGAAAAACGCGCACGGGTGGAGCTTCTGATCGGAAGATGAGCGCTGCGAAAGGACGGTGCCACCCCTGACTCGGAAGCATCCACCTCGAGGATAAACTGGAGCTGAGTGTTAACCTGTGCCAAGATGGGTGTTTCTGCGAACAGGCTCTTTAATTTGATAAAAGCCTGCTCAGCTGCCTTGGTCCAGCAGAATGGGACCTTAAAGTGCTGATGACACGTTTTTGACTTCATCTAATTTTTCAACACATAATACAATATGACAAAATAGGTTGGTCTGTGCAGTTCTCAGTCAAACAGGCTTTTTTTCATGCCAATATCCAACGTTTTCATGAGCGCCACGTCACCAATTACGTCAGTGGCTGGAAAACCCCGCGGCCATGTAGTCACGTCATCGAGAGAACACAGCGCTTGGCTGCCCATTGTATACACAGGATGGAAGCGGTTGAAAACATCCACGATGGTTCCAGCACATGTAGTCTGGAATTGGTTTGTGTTGTCCAATCTTCAGACGATTATAGTTCTGAAGAATGGGATGATAATGAAGAATCTGGGGGCATCAGACCGTATAGGTTTGAGCCGTGCCAAGCGGGCATTGTGCCAAGCCAGTCACACTCAGAGAGTGACGGGTGGAGAGGCCCACATGCCCGCCGCAGCAGCAGTGACAAACACATGGCAGGGGCACATGGCAGGGGAACGCCAGTGTTATTCTAACCCGATTTTTCAATAAAATCATAGCAGTGTATTCTCTGTGGTTCAGGCATCGGGTTTATTATGGATTATATTTTGAGCTCTTGTTGTTTTTGGTTTGTACGTGTGTTTTGAGCCACTTTCAGGTGGGCACTGTCCAAGATTCGCCAGTCCGAACACACGCGCCCTCTCTCTTTGACAGTCAGCTGTTCATGGTTTGTGTGCACCATCTGCCGTGTTGTCAGCCAGTCAGTGTTGCCAGCGCTATCACGATGTGTTGGCTGCTCCACACAGCCGTGGTTCTGTTGTACCCCTTGAAGGCCCTGGGGCGCAACCGTGGTTAACACGTCTCCTCTCCATGTTCGCTGGGCAATGTCGGCCCCGAAAGCCAACTGTAAGTGTTTCTGTTTATTTTTATGGGTCTTCACCTTTTTGGGAACTGTTGTCATTACTCTTATGTTCAATACATATGCTGTGGTGAATTCTGCGACTAAATCCATTCATCATGACCCTCTGTGCACTCTTACGTAGGGCAGGAAGAGGGAGGATGAAATAACGAGGATTTGCAGGCAGGGTTCATCACAGCACATTTAATACAGAAAGACAGACAGTTCCCTGAAAGGTGAAGACGTACAAGAAACAAGACACACTTACTGATGGCGTTCGGGGGCAGGCATCGCCCAGCGAATGAATGAGAAGAGATGTGTTTTCCCCAGGTGCACCCCAGAGGACATCGCTTCAAGGACGCACGAGAGCCAAGGCGAACATGGAGTGACTAGTGTGTCGTGAGAATGCTGAAAATACTGGCAGACAAACAGCACAGATGACAATACTATGGACCATTAGTGCATGACTGGCAAACGGCCGCGAAGTACATGCACTGCTGGTGATGGTGTGATTAGAAGCACCTGGGCGTGGACCAGGAAACATGATCAGCAGGAGTTTGAATCAGCTGGTGATAATGATAGAGAAGACATGCCTGGACCAGCGAGATGTCAGCATGAAATCACAGAAAGTAGGTCAAAGCTGCACGCAAATCCATTAATCCTTCCCCTCCTCATGCGCTCCTCCTGCATAAAAGCGCACGAGAAGACTTAATAACAGTTGGAGCTGAAGCGTGTGATGTGGTCTTTCACGGTTTGATATTTATCTAAGCCTGCGACACAACGCGAAGGCACGGCCATAAAATTAAAACAAGAAACCAGAGAAACTGTGAGCTACAAAGCTGCTGTCATTCCAGTCAACAACACTTCGTTCGTTCTCCCGCTTACGTCATGGGGGTGCCTCCCTTAATTCAGTGGGCGGCACCACAGTCCAATCAGCGGCTGTTGTTTTTTGATGATAACTAGTTTATGCAGGCATGCTTGTAAATGTTATATTGATCATCAACAATGACTTTTGGGTTTACACAACATCCTAAAAAATGGCAAAATCCTGTCATCAGCCCTTTAAAGGAGGTCCACTACGTAAGAGGCAGTGCTACCCCACTATAGTTCCGAATGAACCTGTGATAGAAATTCGCAAACCGGAGGAAGCGCTGAATAGTGGAGCAGATAACTAAAAAAATCCTTCAAATGGTGACACAAGCATGAAATTTTGCACAGATACCCTCCTGGATATACTCTTTCAGATTAGGGTCCTGGCCACGTGAAAATTCAAGATGGCGACCTTTTTTCAAGATGGCCGCCATCAGTATCTGGCAATCTCACACCGAGACCATATATCTGTTGAAATAAACATGCTTTTTTCATTTAAATGAACTTTAAATCATGGGATTGTGATCATGAACTGTTTCTCACAAGAGAGAGAGACTATCAGGAGAATAACTGACAGTCTTCTTTCAATAGCCTTTGCTTTGACTGTACAGGACTAGCCGATTCTTGTTGGAAGAAGTCGGTCACATTCTTCTTGATGGGTTCATACATGGAGGCAGGGCGGCTTGCCAGAGCATCTGAGAACTCCTGGAACTTGGCATGGCCTCTGTTCATGTGTGTCTTGAGAAGCTCTGCTGTGTTGGGGTGGGCAATATCCTTGGTGTCAATGGAATACAAGTCAGAACTTTCTTCCTGAAAAGGACTGCCTAGGTTTTGCAAGGCTGCAGAAAGCTTGTTGACCTTGTCCAGAAAAGTCTTCTGTGCCTGTGGGTTTTGCTCATGGTGTGTTGCTTGCTCGGGAATTTCTTTGCGTTGGGCCTCTGTGTCATAAACAGATAACAAGCGACTGACCTCTGGGCCAGCTAACATCCATCGCCTGAGTGCAGATGGATCTTCTGTCAACCCAATGGCTCCACCATCAGCCTTGATGATGGCATTGGTCTGCTCATGGGCTTGATCTAGAGCCATTGCTGAGAAAGGACGACGGGTCTTGTGCACCACAAAGTTGCCAGCTTTAAACTCTTTGTCTAACTCTGGGTGTGAAATCTCTAGCATAAGCATGTCCCTGAGGTGGATGGGCAGCCAACGAGCATAGTTTGTATTGTTGTTGGCAAAGAAACAGGGTATCAGTTCATGTAGTGCCTGGCAGTAGAGAGCAAAATTTCCCTCGCGGAAAGATCTAATCAGCAGAAAGACAACAAGCTCCATGGATAGTACCATGTGCCAGAAGTGAAACTGTGGACTATCCTGTTTTCGGGAGTCACACCACTTCTCAAAGTCCAGTGCCTCTTCATCTTGATTTTCCTGCTCAGTACAGTACTCATCATATGCAGCTTTCAAGAGTTTGTACAAGCTGGAGGCTGTCACTTGGTGCATCTGTCGCGTCCTGGTAACACTTGCAGCTGACAGGAAGGACTCTGCAGTGCCAGATGAAGCCACACCAGCTTCAACTAGAGCTCCTGTCCATCCACTGGCTTGGAGGATAGTACCCAGCGACTTCAGTGCTGCCATCTCAATGTGCAGACCACCAAACATGACCAGGCACTTGTCCTCACCATACTGACCTGGCCACTGCCACTGCACCTGCTTTGCTATGGCGTAGATTGGCTGGTCAGCTGTGATGACAGGTACCTGGCCAGGGTTGAGGAAATCAACAACATCTTTTACTTTGTTCATTACATGTTTGACTGTAGCAACTGAATGAGCTGGATCCCGCAGGAGAGGAAGCAAAGAAGTAATGGTAACTTCAAATTCAGGGCTTCTCTTCATTGAAGCATGATGTGCTGACCATGTTAGGTTCAATGCATCATCAACTTCTTGTGTCACTGAGACCTTGTCCAGCCACTGGTACTCTAGTGCTAGTTGTGGCCCCAGAATATCTGTGGGTGGTTTTGGCATTGCAGTACCTGGTGGAACAGGATTTGTTGTCCGGAAGGAAGCTGGAGAGATATTTGTGAATGTATCAGGAAGTTCAGGAACTGACTTTACTTTCTCAGGCCCAAACCTGAGTTGCCCTCGTTCCTGTCCACTATTATCCTTTGTGGGATGTTGGAACAGAGAGATGCTTGTGCCATGAAAGGAGGTAGTTGCAGTTGTTGCAGAGGGATTGTGATCAATGTTATCCATCACTGCAGTAGTGAACAACCCTTTCCGCAGCACTGGAGGACAAACCACACCCTCCTCAACATACTTGCTGACTGTTGCATCTCCAAGTTGAGCAGAGATCTCCAGCACTCTGTCATAAGAGATACTGAGACCATGATCGAACAACATCTCAACCAGATTCCTCTTTCTGGTTTTGGCATAAACAGAGAGCCCCATGTACACGGGAAATGGGGTCTCTCTGTCTTTAGAATGCCTGTGAGTTGCTGCTCCTTCCTTGTAGCGGGTGTAGCAGTTGAATTGCATGAGCTGAGCAATTGCCTGGTCTGACTTTGATGCCCCGAATCTCAGCTGTGATTTTATGTCAGCACCATGCTCAACCATCCCCACAAATTGAAGCAGAAGGGGAGGTATAGCATTTTGCACACAACCCTGAGAAAATGTACCTTCAAATCTAGACTTGTGGTCAAGTATACATCTTCTGAGGATCTTTGCTGCTTTAGCAATGATAAGTGCATCTGAAAGATCTGTGGATTGAGCAAGCGCTTTGCCTACATCTTCCTGAAATGTAAGTATCACTTCTCTATGATCTGCGCCAGATCTGTGAGCCTCAAGTCCTGGAATTTCAGCCAATAGCTTTTCTTTCAGTCTAGTGGAATTCACATTTGGTGAGTCCACCCCCAGCTGTTCCAGACGCTTTTGGTACATGTGGCAGATATCTGGCATGCGAAATGTAACTGGTCCTTCTGAACATAGGTTGCTTTCAACAAGGTATGCAACCAATTCTGAGATCACCATTGGATACACATCTGGTTGTGACTTAGTGTCACGTTTCTCAAGGTTCCTCAGGTGCGCTCTTTCCCTGTTGTAGAGAGCCCGAAGGCAAACATTATGGTACTTGAACTCCTGTGCAATGACATCACCACCAGTCAATCTTGCAAGAAGCTTACCATCACCAAGCATCTCTGCAATGTCGCGCAGCCTCTTGTCTAGGCCCGTTGTACTGGCCTCTCTGAGGTCTGATGCAGGTGCCACTTTTTCACAGAAAATGCATGTCTGACTGTCATGACTTTTTCGCCGCAGTTTTGACTGACAAGCTCCAGTCTCAGTTTCACTGGTTTGACTACTGGAATGGCGCTTTTGTGCCCGTTGCAATTTAGTGTTGTTGAACAACAAGCGACAGCTCACATGGTATTTTGCCATATTTTTCCTGAGTGTGGCTTCTATGCCATCACCTTCATCCAGCCTCGTTGGATCTATTCTCAATGGCATGTCATTGATTTCGCTGAACATGGGAATGTTCCTTGCCAGCATTTTGTATCCATCATGTTCTGGGGAATGATGACTTGGAGTGGATGTCAGGCCCTCACCTATTTTGTCCTTCTGGCAAAGGCAACACAAGCTCCAATTTGTTTTCCGATTGGCAGATATCACATTCGCTTCTGCCATGATGTGTCTTGATTAAGGCCGAGGGGCTATCCTTTTACCACCCTAATCAAATTGTGCACACATTACTGTATGGGATTCAACTAGGTTCGGTTGCCCTACACCTAGCCCGATCATTCATCCAGTGCCATTTAAGTCCCGTGTGATCTGTACACCATCCGGGTAAGTACATGAACATTTGGCGAGACATGCATAACCCCCTTACCCTTGGCTCGGCTCTCCCGCGCTGGCACATCCTGTCAATTCAGGTGCGACTCTCTAACTAGTATCTAATAACTAAAAAACTACAGTTTAGTAGCTACATGATATGGGGCTGTTAGAAAGCATTTGGGACACTAAACTATGCATATACTACTACAACTAGTCTAATACTGCAGTGTTAGTAAAGCTAGATCAGTTGACACTGAACCCCATGCCGAGTTACACAGCAGTGATTGACACTAGTGTGCCCTGGTTGTGTGCTGACAATCACTCTTGTTTTTTTTTAATTGCAATCACAGTCACAACTGTAGTTTATAAAAACGGTTGAATGGGATCTGCACCACACCAACCAAGATCCACATCCAGAAACGATTACATGTGTGTGTTAAATATGCTCAATTTACGATGGATAAATCATAATTTTCAAGGAGTAGCAGCCATTTTGGGCACCACATTGAAGGCTAACCTTCTTAAATTTATATCAGAGACAACAAAATCTGTAAAATTAGTATATAAGAGCATAAACATGGTTCACTTGGAAAATTAAATTAAGAAAAGAGGAAAAATAACAAAAAATTGTCACATTCTGGCAGCCATCTTGGAAAATGGCGGCCATCTTGAATTTTTGGCGTGGCCAGGACCCTTTTCTGAAAGAGAGGACATTAAAGCATATTTGTGGAGAATTTCATGCTTGTGTCACCATTTGAAGGATTCTTATGAAATATGCAATTAACTGCTGCACTAGAAGCTCCCTATGGGAGTGGGGCATAGGCTAATCGAGCACTGCCTTCGCCATGGCCGGGTCAGCAATCAGCTCTCATTCAGCCACTATGAAGCCCAAGAGGGAGGTGGAACTGGTGGAGAACTCACACTTCTCGGACTTAATGTAGAGCTGGTTCTCCAACAGCTGCTGTAACACGGCTGGGATGTGGACCTCATGCTCCTCTGGCGAGCGGGAGAAAATCAGAATATCATCCAAATAGACGAACACGAACCGATTAACCATATCGCGAAGGACATCATTTATGAGCCACTGGAAGACGGTGGGGGCGTTAGTAAGCCCAAATGGCATGACCAAATATTCGAATTACCCCAGATGAGTCTTAAATGCCATCTTCCACTCATCCCCTTCACAAATATGGATTAAATGGTACTTGTTACTCAAATCCAATTTGGTGAACACGCGCGCGCTGAAGGAGCTCGAACGTGGAGTTGATCAAGGGCAGAGGGTATTTGTCTTCAACAGTGATCAGATTGAGCTCCCGGTAGTCAACGCACGGGCGTAGTGACCCATCCTTCTTTCCAACAAAAAAAACCCCTGCTCTGAGTGGAGCCAAAGATGGACGAATAAGGCATTCAGAGAGTCTTTTATGTATCTCTCCATCGCCTCCCGCTCCGGGCCAGAAATGTTAGAGCCGACTAGACAGCAGCCTCACCCCGGGAAGAAGTTCCACAGCACAGTCGTAGGAGCAATGAGAGGGAAGTGACACCACCCTCAACTTCCTGAAAACCTCTCCCAGATCGTGATAGATCCTGGGGACGAGGCTGAGGTCTGGCGGCTCGACTGGAGGAGAGGAGATGGGGAGAGACGGCAAACACTTGGCCGAACTCAAACAAGAAGTCAAACAATATGGGCTCCAGGAGGAGATGGAGTTTTGGGCCCAATTGATAATGGGGTTATGCCTCCAAAGCCACGGGTAACCAAGGACCATTGGAGAGGATGAATGTGGGAAGACTAAGAATGAAAGTTCCTCCCAATGGTTCCCAAAAAGAAGGATTACGATGGGTGCTGTGCGTTCAGTGACTACAGTGATCTTCTGACCAGATATGGTGGTGATGTTTTGAGGATTGGGCAATTTAAGAATGGAAATACCCATGTCCCGAACGAGTTGGGATGAGACGAAATTTCCCTCTGCCCCAGAAATTTCCCTCTGCCCCAGAATCCACTAGTGCAAAAGCCCTCCTCTCAACCCCCAGCAATTGGACGAGGGCCGAAATAGAGAAATTGCCGGGGGGAGAAAGTTTGGTCTCGCCTGCCAGACCCCCCACGATTACTGACGGGCCGCGTCTATTGACCTCAGGGGGCAGTCGTCCAGACTGTGCTTCATTGAGCCACAATACATGCACGCGTTGGCTCCTCCACCGACGCTCTTTGTCGGTCAAATGGAACTGACTGAGCTCCATTGGCTCGGGAGGAGCACTAGCACCCCCTGTGTCAGTAGCCACGGTGGGTCCGCGCATGGCAAATGGGCGAGAGGAGAACTGCTGCTCTTTCGCGCGCTCGCGATAACAGTTATCTAAACCGACAGCCTGATCAATTAAACCATCCAGAGTGTCGGGGACTGCGTGAACTGCCAGGTCGTCATGGAGGCGAGCGTTCAAACTGGAGGAACACGCTGCGTAAGGCAACGTCGTTCTATCCCGATTCCACCACTTCGACCCGGAACTCCACCGAGTACTCGGCCGCAGACCGAGCACCCTGGTGGAGCAACAAGAGGTGGCTCATAACGTTCCCCTGACTCTCTGTGTGATGGAAAGCACGGGTGAACTCTTCCACAAATTGCTCAAACATATAGTGCGGGCCCTCGGAACTATTGAGGACGGCCCGAGCCCAACTAAAGGCCCGGCCCCGAAGCAAAAGAGTCATGAACTGAATTTTCAAAGAATCCCCCGGGTACTACCCCCCCCACCTGCTCCAAATATAGCTGTACATGGCATAAAAACTCCTTACATCCCCTCACCTCCCCCGCATACGGGGCAGGAGGGGGAACGGAAGTAGTGTGGCGAGCTACAAATTGAACCACAGTGGCAGGCGGAGCGAGAGGAGCCTGATTAATCAAATGTTCGGTGATCATGCCCAACTGCTGTGTAATAGTTCCCAGCTGCTGGGTTAACATGGCCACCTGTCTTTCAGTCGCATCTACGCGATCTAGTGGAGATTTCTCCGATGCCGCTGCACCTGCTGAGCCAAGGTTATAGCTGACTCGTTCTGTCATGATTATTAACAAGGACGGCCCACGTGCAAGGTACAGCAACAAGAAGATTCAAAACACACAAAAACATTTGACGATTTATTTGAATTTCAAGAAACTCTGGAGCACAGCTAGAGAAAACGTCACTCGCCAGAGGAACAGGTCTGTGGAGATAGAGAAAGGAGAGCTTCGAGTGGAGGAACAGAGACTGGGAATTGGCCAGCCTAATTACCACTTACGTGGAATAAACGGGAGAACTGGCAGAGACCCCAGCGGGGTGAGAGATGAACCAGCAGGGTGAAATGGGTTGGCTGATGGTGTCTGACTGGGTGGAGAGTGATTGCAGCTTGATGTGGTTGATGGGGCAGGTGAGCACACGCAGTCCCTGGAGACGCACCCACATGATGGCAGCAACCTGAGAAGAGAAGAGGAGAAACAAAGGTGAGGTGAGTGGACTATCTTCACCATGAGAGAATGTAAAACTGATGTTGTCAGCGAGGCAGTATACTGCAACGAGCCAGTGTTGAAGCACTGAAGAGACGGTCCTTATAAACGCTGGCTGATCAGAGGTAGCAGGTGCGTCTCCTCTCCCAGGTGTGTTGATGACCTGGAAGGGAGTAGACGGGAAGGAGGGGGTGCGCGCTCACCGAACCATGACAGTCCACACGACTATGGGGTGAATAGCCCCTTCTAACCAATGTCTCCATTCCTCCAAAGCCAATTAAATGGCCAAGAGCTTTCTATCCCCTACATTGTAATTCCTCTCGGCTGGTGTGAGCCACTGAGAGAAAAACGTGCATGGGTGGAGTTTCTGGTCAGGGGATGAGCGGTGTGAAAAGACGGTGCCCACCTCCGAGTCGGAAGCATCCACCTCGAGGATAAATTGGAGCTGAGGGTCGACCTGTGCCAAGATGGGTGTCGAAGAGAACAGGCCCTTTAATTCAACAAAGGCCTGCTCAGCTGCCTCGGACCAGCAGAATAGTACCTTAACAGAGGTCAGCTGTCTAAGAGGCTGTGCTACCCCACTGTAGTTCCGAATGAACCTACGATAAAAATTTGCAAACCCTAGGAAGCGCTGAAGCCCTCTAGGGGAGTGGTGTGTTGACCAATCAAGCACAGCCTTCACCTTGGCAGGGTCGACAATCAGCTCCCCTTCAGCCACTATGAAGCCCAAGAAGGAGGTGGTGTTGGTGGAGAACTCACACTTCTCGGCCTTAATGTAGAGCTGGTTTTCCAAAAGCCGTTGTAAAACGGCCTTAACATGGACCTCATGTTACTCTGGTGAGCGGGAGAAGATTAAAATTTTATCTAGATAAACAAAAACAAACCGGTTAACCATATCATGAAGGACATCATTAATGAGCTGCTGGAAGATGGCAGGGGCGTTAGGGAGCCCAAACGGCATGACCAAATACCCAAATTGCTCAGATACAAATTAAATGGTAAGCGTTGCGGAGATCTAATTTAGTAAACACCTGCACGGGCTGAAGGAGCTCAAACACGGAGTTAATCAAGGGCAGAGGATATTTATTTTTGACTGTGATCACATTAAGCTCATAGTAGTCAATGCATGGATGCAATGACCCATCCTTCTTTCCAACAAAAAAACCCTGCTCCGAGTGGAGCCAAAGATGGCTGAATTAGGGCGGCGTTCAGCAAGTCTTTAATTTATCTCTCCATTGCCTCTCTCTCAGGGCCAGAAATACTATAGAGCCAGCTGGACGGCAACCGCACCCCCGGGAAGAGTTCCACAGCACAATCATAAGAGTTATGAGGAGGAAGCGACAGCACTCTTGACTTGCTGAAGACCTCCCCCAGGTCATGATAGACCTCGGGGATGAGGCTGAGGTCCGGTGGCTCAGCCGGAGAAGAGGAGATGGGGAGAGATGGTGAACACTCGGCCGAACTCAAACAGGAAGCCAAACAGTACGGGCTCTAGGAGGAGATGGAGTTTTGTGCCCCATTTATTATGGGATTATGCCTCCGGAGCCACAGGTGACCAAGGACCACCGAGGAGGATGAATTTGGAAAAACACAGAACGAAATCTCCTCCCGATGGTTCCTGGAAAGAAGGACCGTGATGGGTGCCGTGTATTCAGTGACTACAGCGATCCTTTGGCCAGATATAGTGGTGACATTGCGAGAAGTGGGCAATTTATGAGTGGGAATACCCGTGTCCTGAATGAGTTGGGAGGAGATGATATTCCCCTCTGCCCCTGAATCCACTAAGGCCATAGCCCTCCTCTCGACCCCCGGTAATAGGACGAGGGCTAAAATAGAGAAATTACTGGGGGGATTAGATTTGGTCCCGCCCGCCAGACTCCCCACGGCTACTGACGGGCCACATCTTTTGGGCACCAGGGGGCAGTTGTCTCGCCTGTGCCTCACAGAACCACAGCACAAGCATGCGCCGGTCCTTCTTCTCCGCTGATGCTCTTCGTTGGTTAGCTGAAACCGACTGAGCTCCATCAGCTCAGAAGAAGGACCAGCGCCCCCTTTGTCAGTAGCCGTGGTGGGCACCCGCACAGTGGACAGGTGAAAGGAGGACTGTTGCTCCTTTTCGCACTCGCGGTAAGTCCGCTGCTTCGACCCGAAACTACACCGAGAACTCGGCCCTGTGGCCGAGTTCTCGGTGTAGAGCGCCAGGTTCCCTGGCGGAGAGACAAGAGGCGGCTCATGATGTTCCCCTGACTCTCCGTATGATCAAAAGCACGGGTGAACTTGACCACAAATCGCTCAAACGTATAAGCAGCCCCCTCTGGGCTGTCGAGAATGGACCATGCCCAACCAAGGGCCCGGTCCCGAAGCAAGAGGGTCATGAAATGGATTTTAGCAGAGTCGCTCGGGTACCCCCCCACCCCCACCCCCACCTGCTCCAGATATAGCCGCACCTGGCACAAAAATCCTTACATTTCCCCACCTCCCTCGCGTACAGGGCAGGGGTGGGAACGGAAGTAGTATGGCAGATAGTGGTTTGAACAACAGGAGCAGGAGGAGCGGGAGGACCCGGAGGAGCCAAGTTAGCCAATTGTTCGGCGACCATGCCCTACTGCTGCATAAAAGTCTGCAGCTGCTGAGTGAGCACGGCCACCTGCCTTTTGGTCGTGTCAAAGTGATCCAGAGCGGAATGTTCCGATGCTGCGGCACTCACTGAGCCGAGGTTCTGGCTGGCTCGTTCTGTCATGATTAATAGGCTGACAGCTCACGTGCAGAATGCAACAACAAGGGAACACAAGAAAACACGTTTGAGAGTCTTTATTACATCTCAAAAGGTTTGGAGCACAGCTACGGAAAATGTCATTTGCCAGAGGAAGTGGCCTGTGGAGAGAGAAACGAGAGCTGTGAGAAGAGGAACGGAGAACGGGGAGATGGCTTGCCAGAATACCACTTACGTGGGCTGAGCAAGAGAACCGGCAGGGACCTCAGAGGAGAGAGACGAACCAGCAGGATGGAGTGGGTCATGAGAGGGAATGGAAAGGAGCTGATGGTGCCTGACCGGGTGGAGAACAGTTGCCGTTGAGTGTGGATGGAGGGGCAGGTGAGCACACACAGACCCCAAAGATGCACCCACACTGATGGCAGCAACCTGAGAACAAGGAAACACAAGGAAAAACAGGTGAGTGCATAAGCTTCACCGGAAACTCAAACAATACTTGCAACGTTGCAACTGCGAGGCAGTATACCCAAATGAGCCAGCGCTGAGGCACTGAAGAGAAGGTCCTAATAAATGCTGGCAGAGCAGAGGTAGCAGGTGAGTCCAATCTCCCAGGTGCGATGATTACCTGAAGAGGAGAGAAACGGGAAGGAGGGGGTGCGCACTCACCAGACCATGACAATCACATTAAAAAGGGGCACTAAAGTGGCAGATGTATCTCCCTGTGTTGCTGTTGAAGGCCTTGATGGGACTTATGAACAAAAGCCACCAGAGACATTCAAGGCCCAGAGTCAAACAATGTATGCTGAGGCAGAAATCGGTCATGGCCCTTTGCCCCATTCAAGTTTCTATGACAGCCTGCAGAAGCTAGGACCAGAAGATTTATACATCGACTCTTGTGAGGTTTCATACCACTGGAAAGCCCAACTCCTACAGCTTGTACATCAATATGAGGACGTGTTTTCAAAAAGTAAACTTGACTGTGGTCTGGCAAAAGACTTTGTTCATCGCATCCACTTATCTGACGACTGACCATTCACACTCCCATACCGTCGTGTTCCACCAGGCCAGTATCATAAGCTGCGACAAGTGCTGACAGAGATGGAGGAACGTGAGCTTATTTGCAAGTCCAACAGTGAATGGACATCCCCTCTAGTGCTTTTATGGAAGAAAAATGGTGATCCAGCAAGCCAATCAGTCCTTCAAAGTGCAAAAACACTGAAACAGTGGGACAAATTAAGAATGCTGGTATTCTGTACAGAGTGAGCAAGGATTCACAAACTGGGAAAAAGTGCCATCAATATGTCACTCCTTCTGCCTTGATCAGTCATATCCTGTCAGGTGTCTATGACAATGCTGGCCATCAGGGTCAAAGCAGAACTCTGTACCTAGCAAGACAGAGGTTTTTCTGGGTGAGCATGGAGCATGATGTCTGTGACTATGTCAGTTGTTGCAAACGTGTCACCAGTAAGACTCTTGAGCCTGAAGGAAGAGCTCCATTAGAAAGTATCAAAACAACCAGCCCCCTTGAGCTTGTTTGTATAGATTTTTGGTCTGCAGAAGACTCAAAAGGGAAGAGCACTGACGTTCTAGTAGTGACAGACCACTTCACTAAAATGGCTCATGCTTTTTAGTGCTCAGACCAAACAGCTGAACAAGTTGCACGTCAGTTGTGGGACAGATACTTCTGTGTTTATGGGTTCCCCCAAAGGATTCATTCAGACCAAGGTACCAGTTTTGAAAATGAGCTCATTCAAGAATTGTTGCAGGTGGCTGGTGTCAAATCAAGGACAACGCCCTATCATCCTACGGGCAATGGTCACATTGAAAGATTCAATAGAACACTGGGGAATATGATCAGAGCTCTGCCACCCAGAGAAAAATACAAGTGGCCACAGATGCTGCAGACACTAACTTTTGCCTACAACTATACTGCTCATGAGTCTACAGGCTATGCTCCCTTTTATTTGATGTACAGGCGTATCCCCAGACTGCCAGTGGATGTCATGTTTCACAACATTGAAAGAGGACAATGATGTAACAGACTATCACAGCTATGTCAAAAAAATGATCTCAAGGAAGCTCTTGTGCTGACTCAAACCAATGCTGAATCCAGTCAACTGCGTCAGGCAGACCTGTATAACAAAAGACAAAAAGGTGGCGACATTGAAGAGGGAGATAGAGTCCTCTTAGCTAACAAGGGTGAGCGTGGTTGCAGAAAGTTGGCTGATAGGTGGGAATCCATTCTCTACACGGTGATCTCCAAAAACCCCAACTGTCATACATACCACATCAGAAACACCAGTAATGGACAGGAAAAGGTTGTCCACAGAAATCTGCTTTTGCAGGCCAATTTCCTGCCCATTGAAATGGATGGTGATGCTGAATTGTCTTTTGTCAATGACACTGAGACTGAACGAGGGGAGAATGAGTCTGAAGGGAATGTCTTGTCCATTGACTCCAACTGTGACCGTACAGAGCGTACAGCTTCCTGGGTAGCTGAAATGACCAGGTGCTGCAGAGCCCCAAACAAGAGACAGTGTTAGAGATGGAGCCAGTGTTGAGTCAGATTCTGAGGAGTCTCATGGGAGTGACAGTAATATTGAAGGTGAAGTGCCTGTCCACACTGAAGACGAGGTCAATGATGGACGTGAGCTACCTGAGAAAGCAACAGAGCAGGCCCAACCTCAGGCTCAGTCGACCTGTGAAAACACCTCTGGAGCCCCTGTGATTCATGAGATTGCCCCCCAGAGTAATGCAATATATCAGATTAGAGCAAGAGTTGGAAGGGTAGTGAAACCAGTGAACAGAATGTTTTAGAACATGACACAAAAGAACATACACACAAGCATTGTGGTTGGTGGGTTTACTAGAAGTTTATTTTCGTATGGAACACTGGGTTTCGAAACCAGTTATACTGTCTTTATGTTATACATTTACATTTATCTTATTGCAAGTCATGTCTTTTGAATTGTTTCATATTCAGGGTAACATGCATTATAAAATAATAACTGTCATGATATTTGTTCTAGGCAGTGTATAAGACATTTCTTTTGCAAGTGAACATTTGGGAGTCTGGCGAATTTCCTTTTGTTAACTTTCCCTATGAGGTGGGAGACAAACATGTTGGACATATAAATGTACTGTAAATGACAGCTTATTCTAACATGTGTACTCAGTCATACACCCCCATTTGAGAAGTTCAGGGGGGAGTATGTAGCTGAGTGTTATGTCCATAATGTAGGAAGGAAGAGTGAGTCTCACCTTGGTTAACAGGGGTTTATTATATACAATACACAAACTATATACAGAGGCTTACAGCACTCTCCTGCTGGCCAGGTGGCTCCACGATGAAAGAGGCAGAGCCTCTTCCGCCCCCTCTTTTATACCCTGGGTGGCGTCACCACCGGAAACCGGTAGTCCCTGGTCTATCCCATGACCAACCCGGCCACCATCTTTGTAATACCAGCCTATTTACATACATAACATTTTTTCCCCCTCAAAAAAACGTCAAGCACACAAATAACCCACCCAAATTTATCACCCGACACACGCACTAACCCAAAAATATGTACTGAAAATAAACCAACACCTATCCACTCACACAACTAAGGCTGAGGGGCTGGGTAGACCACCAGCACCCCCTACACGGCTAAGCGGATTATTCTGCCACTTGGAACAGGAGGATATACAAACAAAATAATAATAGGCCGTGTTTCTAACTGAAAGTAATCCCTTTAAACACATCAAAACACATATAATAAAGCACAAGACAATTCCTATAGGCGGCCCCCCACCCCAACTCCCACCCCACAATGGGCACACACAGTAAAAATGTATAAAAGGGGCAACACAAATAAAACAATCCAATTAAACCAAATTCCAATAAATACTTAAAATCCAATCAATACCAATCACACGAGCCAGGCAAACTCTAGAAAAATACTAATGTAGATTCACACAGAGAAGCCATCAGCCAGACTAATTAAACCCCAAAATTCAACACAATTTACCAGGGTTGAACACGTCCTACCCCCCAAAATTGGGCACATTAAACAATATTTCAATAAAATTTCTTTCAAAATAGCACATAACTTTGCATAGATGAGCCCCACTGGTCAGAACAACACAAAACATACAGAAAATTCACCATACAAAGAGCTCAAATTTATCAAATTCCCTTACTTTTCACCCTCTTTTTTTTTTTTTTAATTTACTGGGGTACCAAATAGGAAAACCAACATAAAACAGGACTGAAGAAACAACGCAAAAATGCAAAATAAAACCCTCAGTCCCTGGATGGATCCCTTTCAAGGCATCTCCGTCTCTTCACATCAGGACTCCTGCTGCGCTGTCTCCTCTCCACCTCCGGCAGCCACAGATCCCTCGGGTGTCTCAAGACGTGGATAGACCTGCGCCCAACTTCCTCCATCCGACCGGGCTCCACCTGGAACCGCCTCTGGTTGTCCCGCTGTTCGTGTGGACTGTGATCTCTGCGTACTCGAGCATCAACCTCGGTCTTCGAGGGAGCCCACTTCCTTTTCATCAGATCACCGGTCCTGCAACTGGCCCCCGACTCCAGCTGCTCCGACACGCGGGCTCTCCTGGGTCTTCACTGGGAGCGCTTTACGATAACCACGCTCCGCGGTCTAGCCCCGTTTTCTCCCAGCATTGGCACCTTGTCCTGATGAGCCTCATCGGGGGTCCCGTCGTACCGTCCAGCACCCTCATCCAGGGCAGCCTGCGTGACGGCATTGGGTCCGTCCCAAGAGGTCTCTGCGTGGTGTGGTGTGTGCACTCCCAAATTTACATTGACCATCCAGTCCGAATCCCACACCTCAGCACCCTCCAAGGCAGGAACAGGTCGGCCCCACAGTCCGCATCCAGACCATTTTTCACTGGAGACGTTCATAAAGGAGAACCCAAGGTTGTAAAATAGGTTGCAACCCATAACGTTAACACCGGATGCAGAAACGTTAATGCGAACGCTGGGCGCCACACTGTCCTTATATCGGGCCTCCATCTCCACATAGCCCAATATAGCCAACCCTTTCCGCCCATAACCATAATATTCCACTCATTGCCTTCTTATCTGTTGGCAGGGAAACAGTCTGTCCATGGTTTCAAGATTCAGGACAGAGATCACTGCTCCCGTGTCCACTAAGAGCGGGACCTCGACTCCATCCAACTCTCCCTGTTGTCTCTGGGAAGATGGTATGCACAACGGTCGGAGTCTTCTGCACAGCACCTGGATCTCTCCCATGGCTCCTGCGTACGAAGCTTTTGCACACCCTGGCAAAATGGTTTAAAAGACCGCATTTGCCACAACGCTTTCCTTTCGCCGGGCACACTCTGGACTTATAGAGGTGCTCAGTGGACCCACATCCATAACATTTTGGCGTACCAGGGGCAGACCTTATCCTGACCATGGAGGCAAAATCATCCTCTCCGCACTCACCATCACAAGGTTCCAGACGCAGTGCCTCAGTGCAAGACACATTCTTCTCCAGAGGGGCCCCTTTAGTTAGACCCCTCGCGATGGTCTCTGCTGCCTTGTACTGTTGGGCGAGCTCAACACCCTCCGCTAACGTCATCTCTCCTGGGTGAGTCAACAACCTGGACCGGGCCGCCGTGCAGCAGATGTGCTCCGCCAACTGGTCCTGAATCACCTCATCCTCCAGGGTCCCGAATCTGCATTCCCTCGCCAGCTCTCAGAGGTCCGCCACAAATCTTCGCACGGGTTCTTCCGACCGCTGTCGGCGCTATCGGAATTGAATGCATTTCACAATGATGTTCTCCGGCGCCTTAAAGTAGCGCACCATTAGCTGCACCACATCGTCAAAGCTGTCTGCTCCTCCCAAATTCTCAAGAATCCTCTGCCCTTCCATTCCTAAATTATGTACTAACACAGCTCGTGCACGGAGCTTCTCCATATCTCCCAAACCTAATGCAACAAGATAGTTGGTAAAGGCACCGAACCACCTAGGCCACGGCACGAGCTGCTCGCCCTGCGCCTCGAGGAATGGCCGAAAGCTAGCAATAGAGCGTTCCATTACTGCTTTTACCTCATCACCATTTGTTATGTCCATAATGTAGGAAGGAAGAGTGAGTCTCACCTTGGTTAACAGGGGTTTATTATATACAATACACAAACTATGTACAGAGGCTTATGGCATTCTCCTGCTGGCCAGGTGGGTCCACGACGAAAGAGGCAGAGCCTCTTCCACCCACTGTTTTATACCCTGGGCAGCGTCACCACCGGAAACTGGTAGTAGCCACCCCGTCTATCCCATGACCAACCCGGCCACCATCTTTGTAATACCAGCCTATTTACATACATAACACTGAGGCATTATGTTTATTATTACCTCCGCCAAGGAGGTAATGTTTTTACCGGGGTTTGTCTGTCTGTCTGTTTGTCTGTTACCAACATAACTCAAAAACTTATGAATGGATTTTGACAAAATTTTCAGGAAAGGTGTGTAATGGCACGGGGAACAGATGATTAGATTTTGATGATGATCTGAGAGTGCATATCTCCACCAAGGCCTTTGTTTGTATTTGTGCAGCAGGATTACACAAAAACTACTGCATGGATTTGGATGAAATTTTCACCAGAAGTGGTTCTTGGGCTAGAGAGGAACCCATTACATTTTGGTGATGATCTGAGAATGCATACCTCAGCCAAGGCTCTTATCTGCTCACAGTGTGTTAGCAACAATACTCCAAAACTGATGGATAGACTTTGATGCCATTTTCACCACAAGTGGCTATAGGCCTACACACAAACCCATTACATTTTGGAGGTGATCCATGAGAAACGGAAGGGGCCTTGACGGAGGTATGCGCTCTATGAGTGCTTTTCTAGTTATGTTTATTTTTAAGTGAACTTCTTCAAAACTATAATAAAGTGACAATATTAATAATCTAGTTCATTTTGAGTCAGTGGAACAAATTTATAATTTAGAGGTTCTGATTTTCCTTGCTGTTAGTGGGTCATTAATTGGTGGGACACAGGAAATGGGCTCATTGTGCATGCAGGGGTTTTCCTGGCAAAAACTGTATGGACCCTGCACAGGTAAGATGGGTGTGTGTGGCTCTCCTCTCTCTAATGAGTTTTTAAGTTTAAACTTTGTCTTCTTTGCTGTAGTAAGTGCTTATTGATAATCGCATAACACTGCAGAAGGGCTTTCATTAAGACGGGGAGAGAGTGTGCTGCTGCTGCATGTATCCCACTGATTAATGATTGTCTTTCACAGAATAAAGTGCCAGCTGTGAACCCACTGTTGGAGTTATTTCCATACACAACACAACACAGATAACAGTTTCAAGTCCGCTACATGGGTTTCTGTTTGAGCTTGCTGCTGCCATTGCTGCTATTACTGCCGCTTATGCTCCGGACAAAGGTGTGCAGTCACTGGGTTGGCTAGTGGCTGGTTGTTTTGTTTCATGCATCCAATGTACACACACGCGCGTGCACGCGCGCGCACACACACACACACACCACTGATGTGTACAGGCACATTTATTTTCTTTAAATAAGCTTTTAGTTAATTGGCACCTCTGTGTGGTCTCCCTTTTTGTCCAGCCTTGAGCCAGGTTGTGACAGTGTGGGGGAATGGTGAGGGGGTTTCTCCACCCAGAGAAGGCAGGGGGAAGGGGAGAACAATGGACTGTAGGAGGAGGTGTCACTGGGGGTATCAGATGGGACTGTTAGGTCTATGTGCCCCCCAGGGAGAGTAAGAGCTGCCGGAGCCGCTGAGAGAAGAAGGGTGTGGGAGCGGCGCCGGCGTTATGTCATGTTAATGTGCCACACATTTCTTTGTTCAAACAACAATGTATTATGGTCGGAAGTTCTGGGTCTTGATGCATGGAAATAAAGATATAAAAGAGGAATGCACTGAGGCCCGGGATTCTTGTTTGCTGTAATTTATGTTGGAGAAAGAATAAAGTTACTGTGTCGTCTAGCTCGTTGCCTCGCCTGCCTCCTTTCTCCACATTGGTGACCCTAAGACATGCCATGGAAAGCAAGCCAAGCACCGCCCTGGAGACTGCCTGGAGGGAGAGCACCAGCGCCGCGTGCGCTGTCTCAGTCAAGCTCCCAGACTTCTGGCTTCACAACCTGACTGCGTGGTTCTTGCATATAGAAGCCCAGTTCGCACTCCGCAGGATAACAACGGACGATACCAGGTATTACTACGTGGTTGCTGCGCTGGATGCGCGTGCCACACAACGGGTGATGAGCCTGCTCCAGGAGCCGTCGGCCCAAGGAAAATATGAAACGCTCAAGAGGATCCTTCTCCAGCACTATATCCTTTCTGACAGTGAGAGAGCAGAGAGACTCCTAATGTGTTCGGAGTTAGGGGACAGATCAGCAGTGGAGCTCATGGAGAGCATGTTGGCGCTGAGGGAGAAGGATGACGAATCTTTCCTGTTTGCCCACTTGTTCCTCAGAAACCTACCAGCTACAGTGAGGGCGATCCTGGCCAACTCGCCGCGGCTGGTTGCTAAGGACTACTGCACCCTGGCTCAGGAAGTGGACCACATCATTTTGGCGATCAGAATTCTCAGCGTGCAGGCAGTGGCACCGGCATCCATGAGGGACTCCAGCGAGGTCGTGGAGCTGTTCATGGTAACCGGGACGGACACCAGAAGACAAAGGAATGGGGTGATCTGTTTTTATGATCGTTGTTTTGGCTCAAATGCCCAATGCTGCCTGTCGCCATGCCAATTCAAGAAGGTGGGAAGATGGCACATTCGGAATTCAGTGGCAGCTGCAACTGATGGCGACAGGAACAAACTGCTTTATGTCACGGACACATGTTTGGGGAGACGGTTTTTGGTGGACTCCGGCTCCCAGAAGAGCCTCATCCTGCTGGTCAATGCAGACAAGGTGGCAGGACGCAGCGGTCCCGAGCTCACAGCCGCCAATGGATCCACCATCAGGACATTTGGCGAGTGAACACTGACAATATGCTTACATGGATGCAACTTTCAGTGGGACTTTGTGATAGCTGTATGTTCCAGCCCCATTTTAGGCAGAGATTTTTTATGTGCTTATGGGTTGTTAGCCGATGTTGCTAATATGAGATTAGTGGACGCTGTCTCTTTTACCTCACTGCCCTGCACAGCTTGGGAACCTGGGTCGACAACACTGCCTAACATTATAGCTCCAGGGGGTAAGTACCAACATTTTCTCACACAGTTCCCAGCACTCACGGTCCCGACTTTTTCTGCTACGGTAATGAAACATGGGGTTGAGCACTTTATAAAAACAAAAGGCCCGCCGGTGTTTGTGTGACCTCGACATTTGAATTCAGCTAAACTGGCCAGCGCGCGTGAGGAGTTTGCCAACTTAGAGCAGTTGGGCATCGTCAGGTGCTTCAGCAGCCCGTGGGCATCCCCGCTACACATGGTGCCTAAAGCCGACGGGTCATGGCGACTGTGCAGTGATTTCTGGCGCTTGAATAATGCCACGGAACACAATTGTTATCCCATTCCGCACATCGAGGATTTTTCTGTGCACCTGGCCAGGGTGCATGTTTTTTCAAAAGTGGATCTGGTCTGCAGATACCATCAGGTCCTGGTGCACGCGGAAGACGTTCCAAAAACAGTGGTCATAACTCCTTTCGGCCTTTTCTAGTTTTTACGGATGCCATTCGGATTAAAAGGCGCGGCTCAGACTTTCCAGAGGATGAGGGATGCAGTGCTTTACAACTTGTCCTTCATTTTTGTCTACTTAGACTACATTCTGGTAGCTTGCGTGTCCAAGGAGGAGCACATGACCCATCTCAAGACAGTTTTCCAGAGGTTAGAGGTGCATAGGCTGATAGTTTGTGAAGTGCTAGTTCGGTGTACCAGAGATTGATTTTTTGGGCCACTGCATTTTGCCGAAAGGCGCAATGCCGTTACCGGATAAGGTGCACGCTGTGTTAGACTTTCTTTGTCCGCAGAACATGAGGACACTGGGAGTGGTTAATTTTTATAACCATTTCCTTCCCCGGCAGCCCAGCTGATGCAGCCGTTGTATGCCGTGCTTAAAAAAAAGAAGCCTGCGGAAACCATCGACTGGACTCCCGAGCGAGATCAGGCTTTTACAAATGCAAAAACAGCGCTGGCGGATGCCGCGTTGTGAGCCCACATGGATCAGTGTTCACTATGGATGCATCTGGTGTTGCCTTAGGGGCAGTGGAGGAGCAGTGCATCTCAAGTTCGTGGCAGCTGCTCGCGTTTTTCAGCCGAACTTTGCACGACAACAAATGCAAATGCAGCACATTCGATAGAGAATTCCTGGCTCTCCACCTGGCGACGCGCCATTTCCAGTTCTGGCTGGAGGGGCGCGAGTTCACCACGTTCGTGGACCATAAGCCGCTGATGTACGTGATGTCCAAGGTCTCGGAACTGTGGTTGGCCCGGCAGCAACGGCAGTTGACCGCAATTTTGGAGTTTACTGCCAACATTCAACAAGTTGTCGGTAAGCTCAATGTTGTGGCCGATTGCCTGTCGTGTGCGTTAATCGCCTCGGTCTACATGGGAATAGATTTCCCCGCCATGGCCACGGAGCAAGCCAGGGACGCGGACATTTGCGTGCTCCAGTCTGTGCCAACTGGGTTAAGGCTGGAGAGCAGTATGGTGCAAGAAGGGTGCCCTCCCTTGCTCTGCGACGTCTCCACCGGCTGCCCGCGCCCGGTGGTTCCGAGCTCTTGGCACCGTCACGTTTTCGAGTCGGTCCACTCCCTTTTGCATCCGGGAGTACACACTTCAGTGAAGCTAGTGGGAGTGAAATTTGTCTGGCTGTGCTTGTGCAAGGACGTGAAAGAGTGGGCTACAGCTTGCATCGCGTGCCAGCGTGCCAAAGTGCACAAGTACACCAGAGCCCCTCTCGAGCCATTCCAAATCCCGGCTAGGAGGTTCGACCACGTCCATGTGGATTTGGTGGGACCCCTCTCACTGTTGCAAGATTTCACGTACCTTTTGACGTTCGTGGACCACACCATGCGCTGGCCTGAAGTGGTCCCGCTGGCTTCTACCATGTCCGTGGAAGTGGCTCGTGCTTTTTTGTCGTCTTGGGTTGCACGGTTCGGATCCCCGTCAGACATCACATTCAACAAGGGTCCACAATTCGTTTCGGAACTCTGGTCCGCGATGGCCCAGAGCCTGGGGGTCAAAATTCTCTGCACCATCGCGTACATCCCCCAGGCCAATGGGTTATGCAACCATTTTCATAGATTGCTTAAGGCAGCGCTCAGAGCTTCACTCACGGATGCAACTTGGGTCGACCGCCTGCCCTGGGTTTTTTTTTAGGGTTGCGCTCGGTGCCTACGGAGGATCTGGCAGTCTCCCCGGCAGAACTCATTTCTTCTGAGCCGCTGCGGATCCCCGGAGAGTTTTTACCGGAAAACCCCGCTCCCGGGGCCGATCCGCCCACACAGTTTTTGCACAGTATGGAGGCTTTTATTGTGCTGAGACCGGCCCACCATTGCTTCCCCCGCACATTCGCCCTAAAAAGCTTACAGAACGCCAGTTTTGTTTTTGTCAGGCACAATGCGCACCGGACCCCGCTGTGCCCACCATACGATGGACCGTTCAGGGTGCTGGAACCTGGGGCAAAGCATTTTGTGTTAGACTTGGGGGGGGGCGTAGGGTGACCGTCTGCATCGACAGGCTGAAGCCTGCTTTTGTGTTGGCAGATGAGTAGGTGGTGTCGGCCCAAGCTCTCTGAAGCGGATGCCCACCGTCGGTGGCTCTGCAAGTTAGTGTTCCTTCGGCAGAGACCTGCGCTCGCGAAGCTAACATGTTTTTCCCCCCACCCTTTTTCCCTCTACAGACTGACGTGCCCTCCTGTACACCTCGCCAGCAGGGTGTTTCGACCAGATTGGCAACCCCCCACTACAGCCGCTATGGGCGCCAGCTCAAGCCCAAATGACGGGGGGTGCCCTTTCTGGGTATTCAGGGGAGGGGCTGTGTGGTGGCACTGTGTGGGGAATTCTCCACCCAGAGTCGGGAACCAGGGGGAAGAGGGAACAATGGACTGAAGGAGGAAGTGGTACCAGGGGGGTCTCAGACGGAACAGAAAGGACTATTCGCCCCCCGGGGAGTTCAGGAGGCACCAGAGCCGCTGAAGCAAGAGAGGGTGTGAGAAGCGGGTTTGGCATTATGTCATGTTAATGTGCCATGCATGTCTTTGTTGTGTTGGGCTTCCTGGGTCTCATGGCACGGAATTAAAAGTTATAAAAAGAAGGTGCTCTGAGACCCAGGCAGATTTTTACTGTACTTGATGTTGGAGAAGGAATAAAGTTTGTGTGTCATCCAACTCGTGCCTCGTCTGATTCCTAGCTCCACAAGACAATGTTAAAAATTTATGAGCTGTAAGTTGAAAATTTATGAGAAGAACAAAATTGGAGATAATTTTAATTCTTCCCCCAAAAAATGCTGAGGGCAAACTTGTATCTTGGGGACACCCAGTTCAGTGGCTGCTGCATTTGCGTTGTCTGCATTTTTGCCAGAAACGGCTTTGGGAAAGGTAAGACTAAGTTTTAACTGCACCTTACTAAAAAATAAACATTAAGAATGGGTGTTTAAATTGCTTCATTGCAATAGCCAATGATGTAATGAAATTATATGTTAATTCATTTATCTAAAATAATGTAACTGCAACATTATTATTATTGGTTAAGACTTAAAATTGTTACACCTGGAACAGTCTAATCAGCCTTTGAGCTCAACAACCGAATAAAGAAGCTTTCTAGAGTAACAGAGCATAAAAGACACGAGTAAGCAGGCCAAATAATTTAATTAGATGATGGTTAATTACCTTAGATTGAACATCTGGAGGGATTAGGCCACATGACCTCACAGAAATGTTCCTTTGCCCATGTCAGGAGGTTATACCTCTATCTGGTGGTGCAGTTTTGTAACTACAACCTCCAGGAAAGCTACAAAAACGGGTTTGAAATTAAAAATACCCCCAGAAACTGTACTCAAGTAAAAGTAGCATTATTTAATGATTTTAAATACTCAGCTATAAGTAAGAACAATCACAAAGCTTGAGTAATAAGAAGGTATCTATTTTAAAAAATTACTTGAGTCGTGACTTTATTTGCATAATTGAATACGTTTTCATAAATTTGTAACGGTTTCTCTTAAATCTTGGTGAAGTTTTTAACATTTTATGATAAATTTGTGATTTTTTTCATGTTAATTTGCTCCTTTTTACTAATAAATCTGAAACTTTTTATTGCAAATTAGTGGCATTTTTCCTCATAAATTTGTAATATTTTCTTGTTGATTTGCAGCTTCTTTTTAAAATTGTAATGGCCCTGGAATGGTCAGGTTTCAGTGGGAAATTTTCTCATTTCACTTTTTATCATGGGTCATTACAAATACCTGCCTTTAAAAGTACTAAGTAGTCACACAGTGGGTGGGGGGAGACCTTTAATTTAAAAAAAAAAAAAGATGAATTGATCATCATTTTATCATCACATCGCAACCATCTGAATCATAATCGAATCAAAAGGTGGCGAGAGATTCCCATGCCCAACTGCGATATGGCTCAAAACAACATCTTTAAGCCTCACAAAAGAATTCATACTTTCATTCATTCATTCATCTTCTTCAGCTTAATCCTTTTCGAGTCGTGGGGGGGCTGGAGCCTATCCCAGCATCTTTGGGTGAGAGGCAGGGTACACCCTGGACAGATCGCCAGTCCATCGCAGGGCCAACACAGAGAGACAGACAACCATTCATTCTCACAGTTATACCTAAAGACAATTTAGAATCCCCAGTTCTGACACCAAATGTCTCAAACTGACTAACTGAAAATTACACTGTACAACCCCTCTTCCCTCCAGCTACACATAATACAACATCCTTAATTATGGAAGACTTGAATTTAACATACACTGGTAAGAAAACGCTTGGAATCACCTTTAACTGTTTCTTGCAGAGAACATCCTTCTTGTCTCATACAATTATAGATGAGTTTCTATTGAACGCTGTTTAAGTTTGGCCATTTTTAATTAAGCTTAACACTGGAAAGTTCAGATGACTTACTTTAAAGCAAAGGAGAAGAAAATTCAAAAGCTAAGTTTCAGAAGTTGAGCTATTTCTAGGAATTAGTAGTTTAAACAGCAATGGTGGCAAACATGATCACTTCACGGTTAACACACTCGTATACCCTTGCAACTAAACACATTAAAGTCTGCAAGTGCAACATGGATGAAAATGCATAGGATATTTGGTGGGAAACAGATTACGGTTGAAGCTTTTGACCAACTATTTGGTAGAGCATCTGCCCCACAACCGGGAGGTCGTGGGTTCAAATCCCAGCTGGGTCATACCAAAGACCATATAAAAACTGTACTATCTGCCTTCTAGCTGAGTGCTCAGCATAATAGAATGGGGAAAGGAAAGATAACGCACAGAGCTACCAGAAGGACTGACCCCCCCCCCCCCCCCAACCCACACACACTGTAGCTTTCACTACTGACAGTAGCTGTGTGGCCTAGGGTCAGTGAAACTGAGACAGGCACAGCCCCACACACCCCATGTTGTGGAAACAGATTAACTTTTGATCAGTAAATTGCTGAAAAATCTGTTATAGATCAATGCATTAACACTTGATGAGTTTTGGTAATAATTGTGCTGTTTGAGCACATGTTATATATTCCGTTTTACTTAAATACAAAAATATGTTTGTGTTTCCAAATGCAAAATGATGGTGGACAAATTATGCAAGTTGAAATATACAGTGGTGTGAAAAAGTGTTTGCCCCCTTCCCGATTTCTTGTTTTTTTTGCGTTTGTCACCCTTAAATGTTTCAGATCAAACAAATTTAAATATTAGACAGCGATAACACAAGTAAACACAAAATGCAGTTTTTAAATGAAGGCGTTTATTATTAAGGGGAGAAAAATCCAAACCTACATGGCCCTGTGTGAAAAAGTGATTGGCCCTTAAACCTAATAACTGGCTTGGCCACCCTTAGCAGCAACAACTGCAATCAAGCACTTGCGATAACTGGCAATGAGTCTTTTACAGCGCTGTGGAGGAATTTTGGCCCACTCATCTTTGCAGAATTGTTGTAATTCAGCCTCATTGGAGGGTTTTTGAGCATGAACCGCCTTTTTAAGGTCATGCCACAGCATCTCAATCGGATTCAGGTCAGGACTTTTACTAGGCCACTCCAAAGTCTTTATTTTGTTTTTCTCAGGCCATTCAGAGGTGGACTTGCTGGTGTGTTTTCGATCATTGTCCTGCTGCAGAACCCAAGTGAGCTTCAGCTTGAGGTCACCAACAGATGGCCGGACATTCTCCTTCAGCATTTTTTGGTAGACAGCAGAATTCATGGTTCCATTTACCACATCAAGTCTTCCAGGTCCTGAAGCAGCAAAACAGCCCCAGACCATCACACTACCACCACCATATTTTACTGTTGATATGATGTTCTTTTTCTGAAATGCTCTGTTACTTTTACGCCAGATGTAATGGGACACACAACTTCCAACAAGTTCAACTTTTGTCTCATCAGTCCACAGAGCATTTTCCCAAAAGTCTTGGAGATCATCAAGATGTTTTCTGGCAAAACTGAGACAAGCCTTTAAGTTCTTTTTGCTCAACAGTGGTTTTCGTCTTGGAACTCTGCCATGCAGGCCATTTTTGCCCAGTCTCTTTCTTATGGTGGAGTCATGAACAATGACCTTAACTGAGGCAAGTGAGGCCTACAGTTCTTTGGATGTTGTTGTGAGGTCTTTTGTGACCTCTTGGATGAGTCGTCGGTGCGCTCTTGGAATAATTTTGGTTGGCTGGCCACTCCTGGGAAGGTTCACCACTGTTCCATGCTTTTGCCATTTGTGGCTAATGGCTTTCACTGTGGTTCACTGGAGTCCCAAAGCTTTAGAAATGGCTTTATAACCTTTTCCAGACTGACAGATCTCAATTGCTTTTTTTTCCTCATTTTTCTCATTTGTTCCTGAATTTCTTTGGATTGCAGCATGATGTCTAGCTTTTGAGGATCTTTTGGTCTACTTCACTTTGTCAGGCAGGCTCTATTTAAGTGATTTCTTGATTGAGAACAGGTGTGGCAGTAATCAGGCCTGGATGTGGCTAGAGAAATTGAACTCAGCTTTCCAAAGATGTGATAAACCACAGTAAATTTATGTTTTAACGGGGGTGGGGGCAATCACTTTTTCACACAGGGCCATGTGGGTTTGGATTTTTTTTACCCTTAATAATGAACACCTTCATTTAAAATCTGCATTTTGCGTTTACTTGTGTTATCTTTGTCTAATATTTAAATTTGTTTGATGATCTGAAACATTTAAGGGTGACAAACATACAAAAAAAAAGAGAAATCAGGAAGGGGGCAAACACTTTTTTTACACCACTGTACAATGGTTTCAAACCGAAGAGGAGAAAAACTGATGAGAAAAACTTGACATGCACTAAGTTAAAAAAAAAAAAATCTGTAAAATCAAAAGTTACCTAAAGAATATGAATGTAGTTATGTAAAACAGATTTTCTTCGAAAATTTAGTTAAACTATCCTGGAATTTTGTGAAAAAGTTACTTGAGTAGATGTACTTGAATAAATGTAACTAGTTACTGCCCGCCTGTGTTTATGGGCCTATAGCCTATTTATTAGCAGTATCTTTTTGCGTACACTTTTCATAAATATGCCGAATTTAACGAATAAATTAAAATACTTTTTTAATTATCATGAGCAGTATTAAATATTTTAGATCAACAGGAGGTAATAATTCAATTTTCTTCGACTCCACCACCACTTTATCAAAATTAACCCTGGAGAACCCACGGGGTCAAATTTGGCGGCTGTTAATTGCTGCTACCCAAAATGAACAAAAATATTAAAAAAATTGTCAAATTTAACTTCAAAAGCCCAGAGTGCCACTTCTGACCCCTGCATAGAGACACCTAGTGGATGAATATTGAACTGACATGAGCCAGAGTGGTAGTGACAAGCTGGCTGACCACATGCTGTTTTGTTGCGCTGGAAACCTACCCAAACAAAATCGTCTTCTCAGCAAACCAACGTTGGTAAAATTGTGTATTTTTTGTTAATCTATTTAGTATTAGTCTGCAGAATGCCTAGAAGTACGTTTTATATTCTTTTTGGATAAATTAGCGACTCTGAGCTAGTTCAAAAAACGATGGGTCAAAAATGACCCTCTGGGTGTATGGGTTAAAAAATGTCAGGTCAAAAATGACCCTTTGGTTCTTTGAGTGACTTTGTAGATGGAGAATGGTGACAGTCCTGTATTTGGCTAAAGCCTTGAAATAAATTCATTTGTATAATATATTTTACGAAGTTACCTCGGTAGTACAGGGCCAGAAACTATTAAAGTAAATACCTATAACTTTTCAGGAAGTATGGCCACTCCTTTTTCAGGACAGGGAAAGCAACAGGGAAAGCAACAGAGAAAGTTCACTGTAAAACAAGTATTGGAGCAACTTGAAGCTGATGGTAGTGACTTTGGCCCTGAATTGGACAGCGATAGCGATTCT
Source organism: Pholidichthys leucotaenia (assembly GCA_020510985.1). Taxonomy (NCBI): domain Eukaryota; kingdom Metazoa; phylum Chordata; class Actinopteri; order Cichliformes; family Pholidichthyidae; genus Pholidichthys; species Pholidichthys leucotaenia. The sequence continues at coordinate 225,355,733 of CM035838.1, read as the reverse complement.
GATGAATTGTTTCAACCACATGAAAGTGATGGTGGTGAATCTTCTGCCCAAGACAGTGACTCGTCCAATGACTCGTCCAGTGATGAAGATGTGCCGTTTGCTGAGACTGCTAGCCCACAGATGGAACCAAATCGTGCCACAAAAACTTACAGGTGGCGAAAGAAAGGCTTTGAGTTGCCTGATGTGAACTTTCAAGGTGAACAGGTTGAGTCGTACCAGGATGCCACGACAGACACGCCACTGGTTTACTTTTGACGCTTTGTTTCCCTTGATATGTTGGAAAATATTGTTGAGCATACCAATCAACACAGTGTTCAAAAGCATGGGAAATGTGTAGACACTTCAGTAAAGGAGATAGAACAAGTTCTAGGAATGTATCTCAGGATGGGATTAGTTCAAATGTCTGGAGTACGTCAGTACTCAAACTTCGCAAGTTTCAGGGTTTGGTTGCTCAAGGCTTGGTTGAAGTTGGAACAGCACGAAGGCAGGGTAGGCCACCAACTCCTGGCCCCTCCTCCCCGCCACCACCAAGATTTGTTCGAGTTTGTCAGAGTGCAGATGTTCGTTTTGACCAAATCGCTCATTGGCCTGTCAAGGAGGAAAAGCGCCGTCGATGTGCTGTGTGCAAGGACCTCAAAACTGAAATGCACTGTGAAAAATGTGAAGTTCCTCTCTGCATCAACAAAAAAAGAAATAGTTTCAAAGACTACCACAATGTCTAGTGTGAGTTCCTCTATCTAGCAGAACAGATTTTTGGATAAGCAAAGACCCATGGTGTTAGTTTTTTTTTCAGTCGTGATTTTGGCCTTGTGTTCTTGTTTCCATTGGCCAAAGTGTGTTTGTACATTTGAAATCCAGTTCTGACATGCAACAAATAGAGCAAAAAAAAAAAACAAACATTGTTAAATGTAGTTGTGTGGTTGACTGATTATTTTCCTAAATTTAAAATAGTTTGCATTGACAGTGTTTGTTATTATGATCCTTTGAAATGATACACCTAAAGCCCAATGGGTCAAATTTAGCCCTAATCCTAAATTAGGGAATAAAGGGTTAAAATTGAAAAAGTGGATATTTTGGTGTTCAGTGAACTTATAGCAGTCATTTAATGCATAGTTCATAATTTTCCAAAGAAGAAAAGGGTTCTTGGGTTCTCCAGGGTTAAAACGTAAAAGGAATTGACGAGACCATATTGTTTGTCCTTCAAAATAAAAGCACAAACATGCCCTACAGCTATATTACACATAAATTAACATGGCAGTCACAGACAACACAAAATAAGCAACCGATTATGGTATATAAAGTTATTGATTCATGCCTCGTTGATACATTGTGTTTTTTTAATTAAATGAACTTTGAGCTAAAACCGGAAACGTTCATTTTGACGTGAACTTGTCAAGTGTCAAAGCTCCGTCGACCTTTTCAGAAGAAGGAGGAAGGTGAGTGAAGATTTCCAGTTTTTACCACTAAAAATAACTCACGCAAAGCTTTTGTCGACTTTGTTCCTTCTGTTGCTTTTCCATAAAACTATTTCCCGGCTCAGCTGTTGATAATTCCCAAGAATAAGTGACAAAATTTTTGGTCAAAGTTTGATGTGAAATGGCGGTGACTGTCGCGAGAAGGAAGTTATGATTTTCGAGCGCGTGCACATAATGATACATTTATTAATTAAGGTTTGTTTGTCTATTTTAACCTATATCCCTGTCGTCAGTATAGTAGAATTTTATGAACAAGATGCCTCAGTAGGCTACTGAAGTACCTGTATTACTACATTGTTAATATACTGTATAGTACCGTATAAAAGAACGACGGTGAATAAAGTGCATTAATGTGTCAATACTAAATATACAAAACACAGAATTGTCCTTACTGATTACAGTGTTGGGGTCATAATTTTGTAGATAATATGTTTATTTCCTGTTGTTGTACAGCAGCTACCCTGACATTGTAATCACATTAATTAAGCCTTTATCTCTATAGAACAGAACCTTCACAAAGGGCCACTGGCATGTTTTTTGTCTTTTATTTTTTGGTTGGGATGGTCAAAAAAATAACAAAAGAATAGTTTGCCCAGCAGCTCAAGGTGGACAGTGGTGGTTTTCTACCCTACCAGGTGTCCCAAAGATCAGCATGGTCCTGTAGATCAGATGCTAGCATTAGTTAAGCTGACAAATGGAGGCTGGTCTTTTTACCCAGGATTTCCACTGACTCCGGATCTGGTCCGTTATGGCTGTGTCCGGTCTCCACAGCAAATAGTTCCCATTCTGATGCTACGTATCCACTGGTTCCGTCGTTTTTCTGCTTCCCATTCATTGTGTATTGGAAACGCAGCGGAAAGCATTTGGGTGTGGAGCGGTCGAAAACCGTACTTGTTGTGCCGAGTCGCCCGGGGATACCCTATAGCTCATTTGCATAAAGATCTCCTTCGGTAAAGATTTTTTCTGTATGGTCATGAACCGGAGGCAGCACTCTCGTCCTGAACTTTTAAACCAGCGGTTTTTGATGTCAAATGACGACAGATTCAGTAACAGAACCTACTATTTCTCGCAAGAAATGATGTTAGAAACACTTTTCGCTGGTTTATTTTAGAGATATGGAGACCAAGGACGCCATATTGTCCGGTAGCAGCAGAGAACTGAAGACCACCCACAGCCAGACCCTTCGACCAATCCAGTGAACGAGCCAGCTGAAAGAGAAGACGAGAGGGGAGGTGGGGAAGGAAAGAGAAGCAGATCTGTACATTACCTGTTGTTGTGAAGACTTGAAGGAGAAATTAATAACCGCTGTTTCAGGCAAGCCGATACTATATGACCACTCCTTGCCGTCGTATAGAAACAACATACAAAGGAACGAGGCGTGGAGAGCAGTGGAACATGGGCTCATCCAGCCAAAGCTAACAAACCAGGCGGTCAAATTCGACATGCATTGTGGGGGTCTGTAGGATTGGGTGAACCCAAAACCGGTGGTGACGACGACAAAGTGGCTTTTTGTAGCGTAAATATACCACTATTAAAAATAATCTGCTCTTGGTTAATAATGACTATTCCAGTATTTCCTCCTGCATTGCTCGACTCCACCTAGTCAAGAACTACACTACACACCCCTTTTCCACGCCTCAGAGGTTGCAGTATGTGGATTCCTTTCCGAAGAATCCGGACCAGTGGACTTGTAGCATAATTAATGTTCTATCTCCACCCAGTCTGGATCACTTGCGAAACGAATCCAGCTCGTCGGATTCAGATTGCTAAAAAAAAATGCAAGGAGTCTATTTTTGATGGATGCCAGATCCAGTCCGCAAGGAAAAGCCCCAGTATCTACTGTATTTAATAGCTGTTTGTTCATTAAAAACTAAGGATCGTCCATTATTTTCTGAGATCTACTCCTCCACCGCTGTGTCAGAGAAGATAAAAACTTTGCATAACATACAAACACTTCATAGAATTAAAATTAATGGGCTACTTATGTATTCATCATCATCATCAGTCCTCTTTGCCCACACATTCAGAGCATAGGGCCTCAACGTATGAACGCCAGTGGTACTTATGTATTATTACAGCACAAACATCCAGGTGGAGAGCTGGTACATCATGCTTCCTTGTTGTTATCACGTGATCACAATCAGTCCTCCTCGGTCTCACTCAGGTCTTTCTCGAGATCTCGTGTTATTTTATACAATTCTTACGTGATCTTCTATTTTGAACCCTGTTCTTATCCATGCCGCTTCAAAACACAAACAGAGCTGGTAGCGACAGACGCAAGGCTCCGTCTGCACTGCATCCACAATGTATTGCATCCGGAATCAGTGGAAACCCTGCATTAGAAATTTTCTAAATAATTTGTTCACACCACCCGTGATCCCACCCAATATCATCTACCGACACTTGACCATATACCTCATTCGAGTTATTTTAGCTTATTTGACTGTACTCTGACCAGGACAACAGTGGTTAGCTGCCGTTAGAGAACAAGCCACTCAGTTATTCAGGATTGTTTCTGTGCTTATTACACCCCAGGAAATGGTCATATGCGATCAGCCACTCACACTACACACCTCTATCTCTGATAAAGCTTTATTTGGGCTTTTAGCTCAGGCTGTGTTTACTAGCAGAGGTATGAGCTAACAGCTAACATTAGCAATATAAAGGTGTCATCAACTACAGAGATCAGCAGTGATGAAAGAGGGAGGGCGGAGTTAGAGGTGTGCTCTAGGTGGGGTGAACAGGGGCTCATTAGCATTTAACGCAACATGCTATACAACAGCCTGTTATGAAGAGAGCTCCTTCCCCGTGTATAAAATGGTACTGCAGTAATTAAACCCTGAGGTGTTCTGACCACATAATGTCATCGACATATCATTGACACTTCTTAGAGCTGTGTCAACATTAGAGGTGGGAATCTAAAGCCACCCCATGATTCGATTATGATTCAGAGGGCTGTGATGCAATTATAAAATGATTCCTGATTTTATTCAGGATTTCTTTTCTCACTGTGTGACTCTTTGGTACTTTAAAGGCCAACTATTTGTAATTAAGCAATATTACATGAGAGGGAGTACGGTATCAATGAATATAGTAACTGCGGGTGTGATACGTGTAATGCCCTCTGCTACGTGTCGGGCATTAGACGAATAAGAATAATAATGGATTAGATTTACATGGCGCTTTACATGTCAAGTGACATCTCAGAGTGCTTACAGTGAGTCCATTCATTTACTCCAGACAGACATTGATAGTGGTAAGCTATCACAGGTGCCCTGGGGCAGACTGACAGAAACATGGCTGCTAATCCGTGCCAATAGCCTCTCCGACCATCACCGAACATTTATACATATTCATTCCCGGCAAGGTGGCTAAAGTGTCTTGCCCAGGGACACAACAGCAAGATGACTGGGGAGAGTGGGATTCAAACCGTCAACTCTGCAGTTATTGGACAACCCGCTCTACCTTTTGAGGCACTGCCGCCCCGTATGTATCACACCCGCCGTTATTATATTCACTGATACCGTACGACCTCAAGTGTAATATTGTTTTTATGCAACAGCTCCGCAAGTGCAGTTTACTAAATGACAGCAGTACTGAACAAAATATTCTGATTTGTTTGTTTAACCAGTTATTTTGGGCAGCTGAGAAAAAAAATGGTCCCTTCTAAATGTAGCCAGTAACTGTTGCTAAACATCTCAATCAGCATGAAGATGTCTATTGTCATTTTACACACATGTAAACAAATTCAATATTGTGAAGTGCAAAAGTAAGTGTTTATAAAACATAACAGTCACCTGTTGAGTCTGTACCACAGAAGCAGGGCCACCTTAACTTGCCGTTAGGTTCTGAGGCTGAGAGGTTTTGCTGGCCCCCCATCAGAATCTGTCATAAGATGAACCCCTCTGGGGCAGAATTCAGACCCAAACACTGAACTCAGGTTGGCAAGATTTAATTTAAACTCAAAATATAACTTCACAGGAAGCAGGAACAAAAAAACTCACGGACTGTCGCAGAGGACAGGCAGGATACACAGACGGGCAGAAGCATGTGGTCCACGCCAGCATGACAAAGTAGGATGTCACCCTGAACTATGGGACGACGCCCCTTAAATAGAACAAGACATAATTAATAACATAATCAACAGCTGTGGAAACTCAAAGCCCAAGAGCAAGGATAATTAACCAAAACAACATACAGCTGTGGATGGTGAAACTAAGCTAGGAGAAAACAGAAGTAAACAAAGGACACTGTCAAAATAAAAGCACAGGAGAAACATGTCGATCAAAATAAATAAGACATGATCCAGGTAAAATAATACAAAAGATGACAATAACACACTAAGGAAAGGACAGGAAAAAAACAAAAACTCCAAAAGGAGAACTAAGGGCGAGGGCGTGAGTTGACTCAAGTGCAGAAACAGGAAAATATAATTAATAATACAAGAAGGCTCAACTCATGCCCTGACAGAATTTCATTTTAAGAAATGTGTAATACCCATGTTTTTAATAATGGATTGCAGTTATATAGCACTTTTCATGACACCCAAAGGCACTTTACAATGAGTTCATTATTCATTCACTCCACAGACAATGATAGTGGTAAGCTACCTCTGTAGCCACAGCTGCCCTGAGGCAGACTGATAGAAACATGGCTGCCAATCCATGCCATCGGCCTCTCCGACCACCACTGAACATTTATTCACATTCATACACCAGTGTCATGAACCATGAACACACTGGAGGCAAGGTGGGTAAAGTGTCTTGCCCAAGGACATAACAGCAAGGTGGGGGGAGTGGGATTCGAACCACCAGCCTTCCAGTTATTGGGCAACCTGCTCAACCTCCTGAGCCACTATGACCTCATTTTTGTTTCTCTTGGAGAGATAATGTAACTTTGAGCTAGAAAACACAACTATACTGCAGAAAGTCAAATATTAGTAAAATGAAAAATTAAGGCTGTTTATGCTTGTCTTTTTGTCTGACAAGATATTTTTTTTTCCACAATATTTTTATTGAACCTTTTTTACAAACATAACACAAACAATCAAACACTAACACTAAAGTAATAAAAAAAAATGTACTAAAACACACCAACAACCACTAACAGGAACAGGTCTTCAACAGTGCTCCTCTGTTTAGTCTAGGCAATCCATTACATAAGTATACATATTATACATTCACCAGTTTGGAATTTATAAGGTCCACACACATCATTCACCTTCTTCTTCAAAAGTTATGTTTAAATTCTTTACATAATCAATAAAAGGTCTCCATATATTCTCAAACACAATTTCCTTTGATTTCAGTATGTATGTTATTCTTTCTAGTGGAAGGTTTGTTAACATCTGTCTTAACCACTGAGTCACATCTGGTCTATGAGCCTTTTTCCACAATAGTGCAATACATTTTATGGCGTTAAGCAAACTGAGGTCTATGAATACTCTTTCACTTTTATTAAAGTTGTGCTTTTCTGGATACAGACCCAACAAAAACAATTTAGGATTCAATATGATTTGTTTTGAAATTATTTTTTCAATTGTTCCCCTCACCTCTTCCCAAAACATTCTAATTTTTCTACATTCCCATAAACAATGAAATAAGGTTCCTTTACTTTCCATACATTTTGTGCATGTATCTGGTATGTTTTTGTTATATCTATTTAATTCCACCGGTGTAACATACATCCGCATTAACCATTTAAAATGTATCAATTTTAGACGTACATTTATTGATTTGGTTTGAGCTTCTGTACAAGCCAATTCCCATTGTTCCGCTGAGATTTCAGTTTGCAGGTCTTCTTTCCAATAATTCAGTCTTTTCTGTGAGTTTTCACTTGAAGATAATGTCAATGAGTTATAAAACTCTGAAATAATACCCTTTCTCTTACTATCTTTCGTCAAGATTTTTTCCAAGGATGAATAAATAGGTCGATTGAGAGCATTGTTTTGATTTGATCGAATAAAGTTCCTAATCTGAAGGTATTTAAAAAAATGTGTTCTATTAAGATTAAATTTGATCCTCAGCTCCTCAAAAGACATTATGTTATCTGAACATGACAAATATAAATCTTGAATTTTTTGGATCCCTTTTAAATTCCATACTTTAAATACAGCATCCGCTCTCCCTGGTTTAAAATATTGATTACCCCATACTGGACTAAATTGTGACAGTAAGTGTGGTTCTTTTAAATATTTTTTAGTTTCACACCATATTTTGATCATATGCTTTACAAATGGATTTTTAACTTGTTTCTGTAATTTTTTTGCCGAGTCTGAGTATATGAATATGGGAAGAGGTAAAGGTAAATTGTATGATTCCATTTCAGTCCAATGAGGGAGATCATTTGATGAAAAATAATATGTCATAGACCTCAGTTGTGCTGACCAGTAATACAACATAAAGTTTGGACATTTCAGACCTCCACGATCAAATGGTAAATATAGTAAGGACAGACGTAATCTAGCCTTCCTATTGTTCCATATAAACTCCACTAACTTTTTTTTAATTCTTGAGAATAGATCTGAAGGTGGTGGTAAAGGAATGTATTGAAATAAATAAAGTATTTTGGGTAAGATATTACTTTTAAGTATATTAATTCTCCCAGTCATCGACATTGGTAGTGACATCCATCTCTGAATTAACTCATTAATGTCTGTCATTAAGGCTTCGTAGTTGGCACTGGCGACTGATTCCAGCTTGGGCACAATTTGAATTCCTAAATATTTCAGGGATAGCAATTTTCCGCCGATCCGCGTATTTCCGCCGATTTTATCATCTATGTCATAATTTTGTACCTTTACCTTGTTCTCAATAAAGTTTGGGAAAAAAAAACACATACGCGCTTGGCGCTTCCCCGAAGTCTCGCGATAACTCGGATGTACTCAAGCTACTGCTGTATTGTAAACAGCCCTGCGATTGGATAGTTGCAAACGATTGGACCAATCAAATGGCTCGTATGCTTTGTCAAAAATTCAGATTCAGAGATAAATTCAGAGATCATTCAGAGATACATACATTCAGAGATAAATTAGTCGAGCTGTACAATAATATTACTAGTAAGAAAATGGTAGCAATTTGTGGAGATTTCAATATTGACTTACTGAATCCTCATCAACAAAATGTAGTTACAGAGTTCATGAACTCTATGTACAGCATGAGTCTATATCCCACAATAACACATCCCAGTAGAATCACAGTTCACTCTGCTACACTTATTGACAACCTGTTTGTCAATGTTTTCAATAAGAAAATAGAAAGTGGATTATTGATAAATGATATAAGTGACCACTTGCCAACCTTTGCACTTATCCATGGCCACACGGGGCCCAACGCAGAAAAAACTTCAAAATCGTTCAGACACAAATCACCAAATGCAATCAGTTCTCTTAAAGAGGACTTGCTGAAGCAAGACTGGACAGAAGTCTATGTATCAGATGTAAATGAAGCCTATGACACATTTATAAACATTGTAACCACTCTTTATGAAAAAAACTGACCATTAATAATAAAAAAGCTTAAACACAAATTTGATAATAAGCCATGGTTAACCAAAGGACTACAAAAGGCGTGTAAAAAGAAAAATTTATTATATAAAGCTTTCCTAAAGAAAAGAACAAAAGAAGCAGAGCAGCGGTATAAAACATACAAAAATAAGTTAACATATATAATAAGATGTAGTAAAAGAGACTATTACAGTAAAGAACTGGAGAAAAACAGAGACAATATTAAAAATACATGGACAATACTCAACAGTATCCTTGGAAATAAAAGCAGAAATACAAGCTACCCAACTAACATTCCAAAAAATAATAAAACGACTCAGAGTGTGAATATTGCTTCACCTGCAGATGAATTTAATAATTTTTTTGTTAACATTGGACCTAAACTGGCCCGAGAAATACCCACTACGGTGCCAACAGGTGATACAATATGCAATAACACTGCTGTAAAAGACTCCATCTTCATAAAGAACACAGACGAAAGAGAGGTCATTGAAATTGTTAAATCGTTCAAAAGTAAAACATCTACTGACTGTGATGGTATTGACATGCTACTAGTCAAAACTGTTATCGAATGCATAGTAAAACCACTGACGTATATCTGCAACCTGTCTCTCCAATCAGGTATATTTCCCAATGCAATGAAAATAGCTAAAGTAATTCCGATATACAAGACGGGCGACAGAGGGGAACTCTCAAACTATAGACCAATTTCACTATTACCGCAATTTTCCAAGATACTTGAAAAAATATTCTATGAGAGAATTGACAACTTCATACTGAAGAATGATTTACTATGTGAGCAGCAATATGGGTTCAGACACAAGAGGACAACTGCATATGCCCTAATGGAATTTACAGAAAAAATATCAACAGCCATTGAAAATAAAGAGTATTCAGTTGGAGTATTCCTAGATCTTAAAAAAGCATTTGATACAGTAGATCATAATTTATTATTAAAGAAACTACAAAATTCTGGTATTAGAGGGGTAGCACTGTCCTGGTTAAGTAGTTACTTAAAGAATAGATACCAGTATGTATGTGTTAGCAACAAAAACTCAGAGTTGCTGAAGGTCACCTGTGGAGTCCCACAGGGTTCAGTTTTGGGACCATTATTATTCAATATGTATATAAACGATATATGTAAAGTTTCAGAAAAAATGGACTTAATATTGTTTGCCGATGACACTAATCTACTATGCAGTGGAAACAATTTGGAACAACTTCTGGATACACTCGGGAAGGAATTAGAAAAGCTTAAACTGTGGTTTGATTCAAACAAATTAACGCTCAATTTAAGTAAGACAAAATTTATAGTCTTTAACAACCATCACAACAATCCAGTACCCAAACTCAGTGTAAATGGTGTAGAGATTGAAAGGGTATCTGAAACTAAATTCCTTGGAGTAATAATTGATAACAAACTGTGTTGGAAGTCACATATTAATTATATTAAAGATAAAGTTTCCAAATCAATTGCAATATTACACAGAGTGAAATATTTGCTGAATCAACCCACACTATACACCTTGTATCATTCATTAATACTCCCATACATGACATATTGTAACGAAGTATGGGGAAATACATACAAAACAAACATATATCCACTCTTTATGCTTCAAAAGAGAGCTATTAGAATAATAAACAAAGCAGCTTACAGGGAACCAACAAACCCACTTTTTCTTAAACAAAAAACTCTCAAGTTGAAAGATCTGGTTGACTTTAAAACCGCAATAATAATGTTCAAAGTGAAGAATTTATCACTGCCCGCAAATATCCAAAAGTTGTTCCAAACAAGGGAGAAACGATATCACTTCAGAGGAACATGTATATTTCAAAAGCCTACAGTGAGAACAACCACCAAGCAACACTGTATTTCAGTGCAAGGAGTCAGATTATGGAACAATTATGGACCTGAATTAAAATCATGTACAACGCTTGGACAATTTAAACAAAAACTAAAGGAAGAAATACTCCAAACATATTTACAAGACGACATGTAAACTCACATAAGGATTGACATATCCAGCCTGTGTTGTGTTGTAGCTTAGTTTTTTTTTTTTTTTCTCTCTCTGTGACATTCTGTCTTAGATTTATCTTGAATAGTAACCGCTTAACCTAGCTTAGCTTAGTTTTCTTTTTTTTCTCTCAGTCACACTTTGTCTTAGCTTTGTTCTAAATTGTAATCACTCTTGTCTTGTTTACTCTTTTTTCTTTGAATTCTTGGATGGAATATGGGTGGGCAATATAAGCTGCGGCTTCAGCCATCACCCATTTCGGATAACTCACGTGGAATTGTTTAGTAGAAGGAGTCTTTGTCTAATTTGACCTTGTTGTTATATTATACAGTTTCTTTTAACCTGTACTGTATTATCCGAAATAAATAAATTCATTCAAAAAAAATTCATTTCGGCTTGTTCTCAGGGATGTGATTTTTCCGGTAATTCACCGAATTCCGCTTTATTTTTATATTATATGTACGTTAAGTACGTTAGCGGCTTGTGGTTCACGAACGCAGTTAAAGTGTGCCCTTTCAGCCAGAACCGGAAGTGGCGTATGCCAGGTAGAGAGCCATTAACTCTCTGTCGAACACGCTGTATTTACGCTCACTGTCGTGCAAAGACCTGCTTAAAAAAAAGGTGAGCGGCTGCCAAGAACCGGCAACGCATTGCTCCATGACGGCCGCTATGCCCATGTCCGAGGCGTCGATAATGAGCGCTGTTTTAACCTCAGAACGCCTGCTCCCATTCAGGAGTCCAGTCGACTCTGTCCGCCGGTTTCCGTTTGAGTGCAGCGTACAAGGCTGTATGAGCTGGGCTGCGCGGGGGAGGAAAATGAACTGCTCAAGACTCAATGGAGATTGAAACTGGTGATCTGAAATGAATGCTGAAATTATAAAAAGTAATGGTATGTTGGAATTTTATTTCTATTATGGAATAGATAAAATTAACTGATTTTGATTTGATCAAGTGTTAAAGCATGTGATGGATAATGCTTGTTGGAAGATTTACCTCCGCCAAGGAGGTTATGTTTTCATCGGCGTTGGTTTGTCTGTCTGTCTGTTTGTTAGCAAGGAAAGGTGATGGACGGATTGTCATGAAATTTTCAGGAAAGGTGTGCAATGGCACGGGAAACAGATGATTAGATTTTGGTGATGATCTGAGAGTGCATACCTCCACCAAGGGCTTTTTTGTATTTGTGCAGCAGGATTACACAAAAACTACTGGATGGATTTGGATAAAATTTTCACCAGAGGTGGTTCTTGGGCTAGAGAGGAACCCATTATATTTTGGTGATGATCTGAGAATGCATACCTCAGCCAAGGCTCTTATCTTCTCACAGTGTGTTAGCAACAATACTCCAAAACTGATGGACAGACTTTGATGCAATTTTCACAACAAGTGGCTATAGGCCTACACACAAACCCTTTACATTTTGGAGTTGATCCATGACAAACGGAAGGAGCCTTGGCGGAGGGATGCACTCTGAGTGCTTTTCTAGTTTAGGAATGCTATATTCTTGGAACATAAGTCAATATTATACAGTAATAAGTGGCATTCAGCTGTTTGTTTTATGTCATGTAAGCACAGTTCTGGTACTTAAAAATCGTAAAAACCCAGGAGCTTCGGGGAGCGAAGTGACAGTAAAGGTGAAAATTGGCTCAAAGTTCAGTGAGGTAACAGAAACACTCGGACAGTTTCTGAAGAAACCAGAAAAGGAGATGAAGTTCAAAGTTCAGAGACTGACGCAGCTTGCTGCCAAAAGGAAGAAAGTTTCACATTAGAAGTCACTTGGTGACCAGTGTAAATAGTGTAAAAACCTCTAATAGAACTGTTAAATATGTTGGACTAAAGACAGTGAGACAACATTGAAGAAAAAGTAAGTTAACTTTTCATTAAATTTAATGATTTATCTAAGTCTAGTATTTCATTTTTTTAATCATTTTTTTCAGTCTAAATTACTTCTGTTTTACTGAAAACCTCCCAGCTTCAGGGGGGCTGCGCCCCCCCGGCCCCCCCATAAGTCAATCGACCAAATTAGATTTCAGCTGAAATCAGAATTTCCTGTTGCCATCCCTGATATTTAAACTGATTTACAACATTGAACTGATTTACCTCAGAAGCTGGGCGCTTTCTCTGGGACTCATTTAGCATTAATATTGAAGATTTAGTTTTATTTATTTTATATCCTGATATTTCCCCAAAATTCTTTATTAAATTCAACAAGGTCGGAATTGATTTTTTAAGATTCGACATAAACAAAATTATGTCATCGGCATACAGGGAGATTTTATGTTCTGTTGGTCCAACCTTAATTCCATATATTTGCGGATGTAAACGTACTGCCATCGCTAAAGGTTCAATTGCCATAGTAAACAGTAAAGGTGAAAGTGGACAGCCTTGTCAACATCCTCTATTGATTTTTATTGATTTTGAGATATTACTGTTTGTTAGGATTTCTGCTGTAGCATTATTATATATTATCTGAACCCATTTTATGAAATTATTTCCAAATCCAAACCTTTGTAAGACTTCAAAAAGAAAGGGCCATTCGACCCTATCAAAGGCCTTTTCGGCGTCCAATGATAGGAGAGCTGTATCCGGTGCTTCTTTATTAGAGTAAATAATATTGAATAATCTTCTTACATTATGGAAGCCTTGTCTTCCCTTTATAAAGCCATTCTGATCTTCGGATATTTGGTAATATTTCTTGAATTCGTCTGGCTAAAATTTTACAGATTATCTTAAGGTCAGCATTTAATAGGCTTATTGGTCTCATATTTTCACATTTATTAGAGGGTTTACCTGGTTTTGGCAACAGTATAATTAAGGCATTATTCATGTATGATGGTAAATTACTATTTTGAAATGCTTCTAAAACCATTTCCAAAAAAGGTTTTATTAATTTATTCTTAAATTTTTTATAGAGGTCAACTGGAAGACCATCTGGTCCTGCACTTTTTCCTGATTTCATATTATCAATGGCTAGCCCAACTTCTTCTTGACTAATTTTAGACTCCAGTATCTCCCTGTTTTCATTTGGAATACACGGTATAGATAGTCCGTCCAAAAACCCATTTAGTTTTGTTAAGTCAGTTTCATTTTTTGTATCATATAATTTTTCATAGTAATCTCTAAAGGCTCTATTAATTTCTAAAGGATCTACAACTACCTGTCCCTTACTTATAATACTGTTAATTGGTGTTTTAAATTCTAATTGTTTAATCTGCCATGCCAATAATTTTCCTGATTTTTCACCTTGTTCATAAAAAGATTGCTTCAATCTTAGAAGACTCAAGGCAGCTCTATTCGCTGATTTTTTGTCATATTCAGCTCTCAGAATTATTAATTCGTTCTCTAACTTTGGGTCACTTCCTGCATACACTTTTTCTTGAAGAATTTTTAATTTGTGTTCCAATTGGGCTCTCTCCTCTTGAGTCTTCTTAGATTTTGAACCTATATAACTAATAATATGTCCCCTAATAAAAGCTTTGAAAGCCTCCCACTTTATACATGCTGATGTTTGTGTAGTATTAATATCGAAGAACTCTTCTATCTGTTTTTCTATGTACTTAACAAATTCCTCATCCTGAAGCCATTTATGCTGAAATTGCCACCTACCTGGCTCCTTTGTCAATTTCTTATCTACATATATAAGACAACAGGGTGCATGATCAGAGATCACAATATTATCATAAAAGCAGTTTTGAATCTTGGACCTTAATTCTGTGGAGATCAAAAAATAGTCAATACGTGAGAATGACTTGTAGGTATTAGAATAACAAGAGTAGGCTTTAACTTGTGGTTTCATTTCTCTCCATATATCCAGCAATCTCAATTCTTTCATAGAATGCTTAATGATCATCCTGCATCCATTGTGTGTACAGTCCAGTCCTGTTGATCTGTCTATACGGGGATTCAATGTACAATTAAAATCCCCTGCTATTATATGTTGCCCTGTAAGTGATGATAAGATAAGAAATAAATTAGCAAAGAACTTTTGATCATCTATATTGGGACCGTATAAGTTCACCAGATTTATGTTTTCTAATAGCAAAGATCCTTGAATAATTAGATATCTTCCAAATTTGTCTCCAATTACATTTTTCACTTGAAATGGGACTGATTTATGTATGAGAGTCATAACTCCCCTGGCTCGGGATGAAAATGATGAGGTGAACACACTTCCTTGCCATCTTCTCCTAATTCTTTTTACATCCTCCTCTATTAGATGGGTTTCTTGTAAAAACACAATTTTTGAACCTACGTCTTTTATTTTATTCGTAACTTGTTTAAGTTTTTTTAAATTTTGTAGACCTCTGCAATTCCATGAAGTTAAATTAAGATTAACGCTTTGGTCTATGATCAATAGGGGGTTTAGGATTACCTCGCAATATAAACATGCTCATACAGAGAAGCAAAAACATGAGTGGTTGAACATTCATCCTACAAACTACACACAAACAAATTCCCCCTTCCCACCTTCGTGGTAAACCCCCCAAAATAAAAAAAAAAATTCCGTCTCCCGCTATAGCCATCGACCGCTCCACACCCACGAGGATCAGCCAAAGCCACTCCTTCTTCATCCTCCCAATCACCCTAACTCTACTGCTTTTAATAACGTAACATTAACTCTCCTCTGTAATTTTCCAATTTAACTCCAAAATTTTATAGCAATTTTGTACATCATAGTTTTTTTGTTTTTTGTTTTTTTTAATATGTAATACAATCTATATTTTGTAAACTTGCTATATGCTTCAAATCAGTTAAATGCCTATGTAAATGCTTAAATATTCTACCCTATATTCTGCTCATGCTTAGCTCCCACCAGTCTCTTCCTGGATCTTCTTGATGAGCTCCTGCGCCTCCTCAGGGGTCTTGAAGATGTGTGTTCTGCCCTTATATGTGACCAGAAGTCTTGCAGGGTGAATCACTCCATGACGAATCCCAAGGTTGCGCAGTTCTTTACGGATGGGGTCAAACTGCTTCCTTAATTGTTGGATTCCTGAGGCCAAATCTGGGTAGAACCGCACCTGTTGATCTTGGTATTTAATTTCTCCTTTGGCTCGCGCCGCGTTGGAGATCGTCATCCTGTCTCTGTAGCTGAGGAACTTCATAATTAGCGTCCTCGGTGCTGCCTTGTTATCTCTCGGTGGGCCAATTCGGTGGGCGCTTTCCAAGACGACTGATGAATTTAGCTCCGCGTTGTTCAGCGCCTCCGGGATCCACCCCTCCAAAAAGGAGCATGAATCACGACCTTCGGCTCCCTCCTGTAGACCCACCAGCCTCAGGTTGTTCCGTCTCGACCGGGACTCCAAGTCCAGGACATTATCTTCCAGACATTTATTTTTTTTTTCCAAAGTGCGCACCTTTAATTGAAGTCCGCCGACGTCATCCTCCGCACTTGAAACACGAAGCTCCACCTGCGTCACTCGCTGCACGCAGTCACCCAATTCCTTTCTCATTGCATCCAACGCTGCCATAATCCCATCAAGTTTAGCGGAAAAGTCTGCTCTCATTGAGCTAATGGCAGCCAGCACTGCACCTGTGCCGCCATCATCAGCAGTCACCACATCACCGCTAGTTTCATCCGCCATATCCGCAGCTTTTCCTGCTGCGCCACAGACGTGAAAGTCCGTTAATTTGGACTGCTTCGGCGGTTCAATTTTTCCCCCACCTGATTTCCCAGCCTTAGGCTTCACCGGCATATCCTCGCCCAAACGCTGGGAAAAGTTCTGTTCCAAATGAGAGAGTTATTTGCCGAATTTTTATCTCTAGGAGCAGAGCAGAGTGATACGTGTCCTTCTACGTGGCCGCCATAACCGGAAGTCATCGTCTGACAAGATATTTATTCTTGCTGTGCAGTTTATGTGTAAGAAAATTTTACATGCTTTTCAATAGTTTTAACAGTCCCTCCAGGATTTCACGGGATGTTTTTATGATTGTTGCGGGCAGCTTGTTTAAAAAGTTGTGATAAAAGTTGCAGTGTTTTTAGAGTGTTTTCTGCACTGAAAGTTGTGGGAAGAATTCCAAATTTTAAAGCAGATGCTTTTTTCCAGTTTACTGCAGTGATATTCTATATAACAATACAAGAAAAGCAGAAGATTGTCAAAAATGTCCTATTATAGTGATTTGTAAATTAAGCAGAAACTTCTGCTATACAGAAAAACTTGTGCAACGGCAAATACAAACATTAAGACAATATCCATTGTAACAGCTAAACTGCATTGAATGTATGTTAAAGAGTATAGATTTGGAAATTATTGGCAGCACCTTCATTTGAAAACTCCCTATGGTCCCTAACCACTCGATACCGAGCGGAGAGGAAAAAATAAATTATTCTGTTGCACTGTATTGGCTATTGGAGTCTGTGTTTTTCTGGAAAAAAAATACAGAGAATATTCCCTCTCTTTCCATGCCTACCTGTCTGTCTGCTGCATGTCGGTCTTCACACACACATCTTTCGTTTACAGAGGGATGGCGAGGGGCGGGGGGGTGGGGTGGATGGGGGGGGTGCGTTTGTCAGTCCAGAGTCCACACCGGAGATTAACAGTTTTAAAGCTCATTGACCAGATGTAGTAATGATTTTACCTCTAAAGATGTATAAATGTTCAAACACTGGCTGTAGTGTAGTGTACTCTCCTCACGCACGCTCCTGTGACGGGGTGCTTTTAGAGCAGGTGCATGTTTTTCAACACAAACCCAGCGCTTCGCACACGCGGTCAGGACAGAGACGTGGCGAGTCATCCATGGGCAGGCTGGGGGAGACGGAGGAAGGGACAGTGTTGAAAACCTCGCGGGTGAGTGTTTTTTTTAAATCACACACTCTGCAGATGTGTTCCATTACTCACTGTAAACTATAAACTCACTACTCACTGTAAACACGGAAGTGAACATGGTGCAACGATGCATTTGATTGGTTAGACTGAGCATTTCAGTGCCAGTTAGAGACAGATTTGATTGGTGAAACTAACGGAAGTTGATGAGGATTGGCCAAAATTGCGGGAAAGTTGTGGTGATTGGACAAAGTTGGAAGGTCGTGGAATAGTTGCGCCAATTGGCTAATTTCACATGAATTGGTGCGATCACAACATTGTGAAATCCTGAAGAGACTGTTTTAAGCAATTTGATAAGTCAAATTTTCGTACCCTGTTGGCAGATAATTTACTTAAAATAAGCAAAAAAGAAAAAAATATCTGCCAACAAAGTAAGAGTAAATAGTTTACAACAAGTAAAATCTTTTGTAAATCAAGTAAAATCTTACAGAAAACTGCACAACAAAAATAATTTCTTGTCAAAATTATCTTGTAAGAGAAAAACATAAAGCCTTGATTTAAGATATTTTGTCTTACTGAGATTTCCATTTTTACAGTGTGACAGATACTAGTGCCTTCAGCATAAAGTTACATCAGTGAAGTATTCTTGATTCAAACAGTGCACAACAGCAATGAATTGAAAAACCTGCACAGGTTGCTGGAAACATTGCAACTAGCATGTCTTACCTTTTTAGAAGGTCTTTCTTCTGGCGTTCTTTAAAGAAAAATCCTTCATTATGTCCTTTAAGTTTAACTCATGAATATCGTCATACTCTATGGATGCATCTTGATCCAGTCTACTTTTTACCACTGTCCGACACACAGCTGTCTGATGTAAGCAATCATGGCTTTTCTTCTCCCTTTGCCCTTCTCCTCCAGTTGAGTGCTTTAATGACCCACCTGCCTCCTGGGTGAAATAATTAGCAGCCTCCTCCACTCAATGCTCCAGCTTAGAAAATTCTTTTGCGGTTCGGGATTTTTTGAGCAATTCGTTTTTCCTAAGCTCTTTTCCTCCCAATAATTTTATGAGAGCCACATTCAAACTTTTTTCTGGACATTTTGACCAAGCTAATTACTTCTTTCCTCTCACTAACACTTACATAGTCACATGTCAAAACAATTCCTTTGATAGGCTATTGTTACGTGGTACCCATGTGAGGCACTTGTAAATTAGACCAATCAGCAGCCACACACAAATATCAAGTGATGGACATAGAATTTGACCAATTAACAACAATGTGATCGTTTTCATTGGCTCATGATAGGCCCCTGATTTTCGTAGGCCCCTGGGCTTCAGCCCAGCCTAGCCTGTTCATTAAGGCCGCCTTGCACAGAAGGGCTGAGATCAAAAAGTGGCCAGTGCTGGTGGCTAGTTAGTATGCTAGCGATTTGGTTTCAGCACATTTCACTCGCTTTTTCTTGGCATTTCAGTCCATCCCCACATAGGTATTGTGGTTTGTTAATCGCAACAATAAATCCAACTCCAGCACTGCCTATTTTTTTAAAACAGATGTGAAATAGCTTAACGATGTTTATACAGGGGCAGACTTTGTAAACTGAATAAAGTTTTTTTCAAAAGGGTGGGACTTCCGGGTCAGGTAAGAAATCTTACCTGACAGCGCCTCACTGTGGAAATTAAGGTATCCAACACAGTATTGCAATTCTCACTGAGAGTTGACAGTAAATTACTGTTGGTAATTAACGGTTACATGAACACCTTTGGATATAGTAACTCCTGGAATCCCTATTATCCAATCAAATTGCTTGGTCAGAACTCACTGTTGTATAATGAGCCATAATGAACTTATTTCCAATATTTTGTGCTAATAACACAAATAGAAGCGAGATATGACAACTCAACTGGAATGCTACATTTACTGTGTGTATCACCCCCCACAGATACTACAGTACCTAGTTACTTCCTTTTCAGTTCTGGCTGAACTTTGGACCTTTATAAACCGATTCTTGGACATTTGTGCATAGATTCAGAATCTTCCAGATATGATGGTTTGATGAATAAAAAAGAAGATTATTTCAACCACCTCAACTCAGCATGTGGAAAAACTGCATAATAGGGGCTCATTAATATCACTAGTAACACCTGTGTTTACCTACTTTAAACCAGCCTAATATGAGCTCTTCCTGATTTTAAGGCCATTATTCACCCGTATCGCCTAAAATGACAGGTGCCCTTTGTTAGCTCTGAGTTCTGCTGCGCAGAGACGTTGCTTCACCGCTCTTGGCCTAGATTCAAACTCCTGGCCTGCATTTGCAGCAGAGTCCACCCCTGCAAGGAAAACCTTAAACTGTGTCAGCGCAGCAGTATGTCCCCTTTGTCATTTCCTCTGCTAAGAAAGTGCAGAAAGTTTTGATCAGTTTGCAGCTTTTTACTTGTAAATTTTAGGACTGTTTTTGGGACAGTCATTCAGGTCAGGGTTGTTTTATCTTTTGGGGAGCTGTATGCAAGATTGTATTAATTGGGGGCCTCTATTTTTGTACTGGGGAAGAAGACTATAGACTAAATTGCTTTTCTGTCTTTCATTTCAAAAGGTTTGAACTGGTTCCTGTTACAATACCCCCAACACAATCTTGCATTAGTCACCCCAAAAGCTAGAAACAGCCCTGAGCATACATGTGAGATGTGCAGCAGGTTTGCAGTCATGCACAACCAAACCAGATAGTATTATAGTGTGACCGTTGAAAATCTAGTAGTGTTTACAGAAACCTTAAACTCTGGCAGGGAGGACTTTAAGAGTTAATAGAGAGCATGTGAGTGGGGGAGGGAAATTAAAAACCAAAACGAGAAGTTGTTTTATGCGATGCAGAAAGGTGTGATTAATCCTGTTGTTGCCCTTGAATGTGCACTTTCAGATGGATTTACTGTAATCCTGCACTGAGATGTTTTTCTGAGACACAGCAGTGCCATTTCTTCGTCCTTACTAAAGACTTTGGTATTTCAGTAATCTTTTTGAAAGTGTGCTGCAGCGGTGGCCTCAGTATAGTCGCCAGCTGTGTGAGGAGTTGAGTTCACTGCTTAAAGAACCACCATTCTGCTCTTTTTCCACATGTTGACCCAGCTCCCAGAGGTGTTAAAAACGTTTCTGTAACATGATTTGGTAGTAGTAGTAGTCAGAACACCTCAAGGTTTAATTACTGCAGTACTATTGTACACACAGGGAAGGAGCTTTCGTCAAAGCAGGCTGTTTTGAGTATTTTGCTGAGAAATATAACTATAATATAAATATAATTTAATTAGTTGCCACAAAAATACTTAAACATGAAAGAAAAATATAGTTTTTTACTGCCACACAGCCACATTCTTTTCTTGCAAATGTTAAAAAGTCTTAAAAAATTCTTAAAAATCTTAAAATGTCTTATAAATTTGCAGTTTTTTTCATGTAAATGTGAAACTTTTTCCTCATAAATTTTAGTTTTTTTGTAATTTTGTAACTTTTTGTCCAACAATTTTTTTCTTGTAATTTTATGATTATTTTTTGTTATAAATTAGAACTTTTTTCTCATAAATTTGTGACTTTGTTCTTATAAATTTGACCTTTTTATCTTTTTTGTTGTAAATTTTAGATTTTTTTTCTTGTGAATTTGTAACTTTTTGTAGTACTTTTAAACTTTTTAATATTTTTTATAAATTTGAAACTTTTTCCTCATAAATTTTTTTTTTGCAATTTTTAAACTTTTTTCTTGTAATTTCTTTCTACTAATTTTTTAAAAACTTTTTCCTCATTGTTACTTTTTTCTTAAAAATTAAATCACCCTTTATTGTCATTCAACTGTACAACCAATCATGTACAGTAGAACGAGATTGTGTTTTACCTATCTACTGTGTTAATCACACCCCCCCCAAGTGTAGAATCAGAGGGCCGCTGCCATGCAAGTCGCTGCCACAAATTTCCCTCCTACATTCCATTATTGCTGAGCACCAAGCTGGATGGCAGGAAGTTCCACTTTTATATGGTCTTCGGCATGACCCGGCCGGGATTTGAACCCCTGCCTCCCGGGTGTGGGGCGGATGCTCTACCAACTGAGCCACCACTCCGATTTTTTTCTTTTAAATTTTCAAGTTTTTTTCCTCATAAATGTGGGACTTTTTTCCTTGTAAATTTGTGACAGCCATATAGATGCTGGTTAAATGTTTATTCTATGCAGTGATTTAATTTTTTGTATACATCTAGACAATTACACAAGTTTATTTTTGTATATTTTTTGGGAGGTAAGTGGTCCTCCCTGTCATAATTGGCCCTTCACGGCAGAAATGAAGACACCAATTGCCAGTCATGAGTTTGCACATTTAATGATAAACAGAAATAAACCACGAGGGGTAACTTACAAAAAGGCAATAAATGAGAACCACGAAGGGTAACTTGCAAATAGTCAGGCAAGGCTGAGTACTGAGCAGAAATAAACAGGAATCAGACAGGGATTCCTGTCTGTGCACAGGGTGAGGTCGCAGCGAGGAATGAACCCCGCAAGTGAGCTTAAATAATAAGACAGGGAACCTAAATGTGGAACAGGTGTGGATGCTTGAGAGACAAAGTAATTAAAGACAACTAAACAGCTGTGACAACCTGCTAATAAATTTGACACCAGGAAGTAACATACGGAGCTGTCAAAATAAAAGTACAAACCACAACGGATGAAAAGCAAGAACAAATACATATACAGAAAATCACCAGTGAAACCTTGAGACCCGAGCACGGCCCTGATCCGCACTCGGAATCACCCCCCCCCCCCCCCACTTTAAAGGTTTTAACTCTTCCCCATTACAAAAATCTTCCTCCCAAACACAATCTTGCATAGGGCTCCAAAATTTTAGAAAGGTCTTGCCTCCTTATGACTGTTTATGATGTGATTGACAAATCTGTGACTTTTGTGTTTCACAGACACAGTTTCCTTCTTACTAAGACTGAAGCAGAAAGTTGTTTTGTTCGTTGATGGCAGGTAGTGACACCTCTCCAGTGGTATTCTGTTTCCTGTTGCAGTTTTTTGTATGTTTTTTTTTTCCTGCTGAAGAGGAGGGCATGTAAGATTATTTCAGACTTGTGACACTTTCTTTAAATTCTCGAACTGACGGTTGTTTTCCACAAGAAGATTCTCATAATGTCAGAGTCCTTTGTGTTAAAGTAGGAACTTTGACTTCAAATGTGCTAATTTTCGAGTAAATGTTTGTTTACTTAAATATGCAACTATTTTATAAATTTGAATTTTTCTCAGATTTTTGAGTTATTTCTTTAATAAGTGTCTTTTTCTAGTAAATTTGCAATTTTTTTTGTAAATTCACATCCTTTTGATGGATAAATATGTTGTTTTCTCCTTTATTTTGCTATTTTTTTCCTCAAAATTCCTTTTTTAAAGTTTCATTTTTTCATAAATTTGCACCTTTTCCTCTAACCATTTTGTTATTTCTTTTTCCACAATTAGTTTTCCATATGAACCATCAACTTTTCTCCTGTAAATCTGCTACTTAGATAAATTTCTCGTAATTTAGATTCTTTGTAAATTTGTGAGTTGTTTTTTAAACCACCACAGGGATCATTTGATTGTGACAAAAAGAGCAGCTTATAGTTCCAAAGCCCCCACATTATGACATCAGAGAGTACATGAAAGGTCAAAAAACTTCAACATTTTGTTAGTCTCACATGTTTGTAAAGGAGTTCTGAAAATAAATGGTCTCACTGGAGTTTCATTCCACTTTATTACACATAGATTTATTGTTTTAAATGTTTTGGTTTCTTTCAATGTGTTGATTTTCTGGTGAAAGTTTCATGTGAGTAGAAATCTATGTAATGGAAAAAACTGTCATAATCCCTCGTGCGCCACGTAATGGCGCACGAGGGGAGGAATGGAAGACCCAATAGCGGAAGTAGATTGTGCCATTTTATTAAAGTTCACCACAAAATCACAAGTCCAGTTGACCACCAAAATACAGGGAAATGAAAACGAGAATAAGGCCACCAGACATACAGGGCGCCTGCCGGATGCTCTGCAGCCCGGTCAAAGGGAATTACTAGTGCAGTCAGCACGAAGAGAAAGGTGATCACGAGACTTATGGGGCTGGAGCGATCCTGGGGCGATCTGTGCAGTCTGGAGGATGAAGAGAGAAGCTGGGCCAGCTGTAACACCAAGGGGTTTACCAAACTTGCAGTAATGGGCTGGATAACAACAAAGGTAGTGGAAACACATACGAGGAGAACTAGCTGCCGCGTATGGAGGTGAATGCTCCGACAAGCTCTTTCCACAAGAGCGGCGAACAAATACTCCTGAAGCTAACGAGGAAAGAGACTGCCGATGCGAGAAAGCGTGGGCTGAACTTAATTGGAACTTGGTGTGTGAGAGAGCATGTGAATATATACTCAGGTCCTCTATGCTCGTGTCCTTCTGTCCGCGTGTCCTTCTGTCCTCATATCCTTCTTTTTTCTTTTTGTGCCACAGTCATACACCATCCTTTAGTAGGTCCTACTGGCCAAGAGTTTACAGCAGGAGCTCCCTGATTGGCTCCTGCTGATTAAATCAGTCTGCTCAGGTGCAAACCATAATCAAACCAGAACACAACAAAAATAAACTCAAACATCAAGACATACAAAGAAACACCACAAATCCAACATACAGTGTGTTAATAATAAAATTCACACTTAACAGCCCCAGAGCTGCAACAGACCAAAAAAACAAACACACTCAACCCTGAACTGCTCCCCCCTGACAGTTGAGCAGGTCCTTCCTACCTATGGCTGTCAGACTGTATAATCTAAATAGTGCTCATAGAAGCCATATTAAATGTCACAACTCTGTACAATAGAGATCGTCCCCTCCAATACACAACTAAGACAATTACAATTATTATCGAGGGTGGCAACAACAGTGTTCATTCAATGTGAAATATACTATTTGGGTCGATATTTATATTTTGCTGGATAATTTAACTCACTGTAATGCTATTGACACCATCTAGCTGTAATGCTCCTGCACTGTGTATATAACTGTGTACATACAGTGTGTATATTTATTTACTGCTTGGGTAACCTATTCTTATCTTATTATCTTATTTACTATTGCTCTGAGTGCTGCTATCCCTCTGCTGATGCAATCCTGTAATTTCCCCATTCTGGGACTAATAAAGTTTTATCTTATCTTACCTTATCTTATCAAATCAAAATCAAATCAAATCAAATCAAACTTTATTGTCACATTGCTGTACATACAACTGTAGTGCAGGCAAGATGAAATTGCGTTTCTCTTGGCATCCATATAAATAGAAGCAGCATGATTTAAGACACACTCCCACATAGCTTCCCCCCCACCCATCCATTCACACATCCCTGAGACATACTTGGGAAAAAACTAACTAACTATAATATACAAATAATATACAAAATGTCCGTAGGTGCAGTAGTGTGTATGAGAGATTCCGGGTCAACTGTTCAGCATCCTGACAGCTTGTGGAAGGAAGCTGTTGATCAGTCTGGTGGTTCTGCCTTTGATGCTCCGGAATTGTTTACCAGATGGAAGAAGTTCAAAGTGTTTATGCAGAGGGTGAGAACGGTCCTTGACAATGTTCAGTGCCCTGCTCCTACAACGGTTCTGAAAAAGTTGTTGGACAGAGGGGAGGGAGACTTCAATTACCCTCTCAGCCCCCTTGACTATCCTCTGCAGGGCTTTTTTGTCTGACATACTGCAGCTGGAGTACCATGTAGCAATGCAGTACGTCAGAACACTCTCCACTACACCTCTGTAGAAGGTCCTGAGGATGCAGATGGGGAGAGAGGCTTGTTTGAGTTTCCTCAAGAAGTGCAGTCTCTGTTGAGCCCGCTTCCTGATCCCCAAGGAATTCTTGCTCCAGGTCAGGTCCTGCGAGATCTGCACTCCGAGGAACTTGATGTTCTCCACTCACTCCACTAAACGGCCGCCGATGCTGAGGGGGATGTTCTCAGGCTGTGACCGCCGGAAGTCGATAATCATCTCCTTCATTTTGTCCATGTTGAGCACCAGATTGTTCTCCCTGCACCAGCCCTCCAGGTCTCTCACTTCTTCCCTGTACATTGATTCCTCATCCCTCTGAATAAGTCCCACCACCGTGGTGTCGTCTGCAAACTTAATAATCTGGTTCCCCTCGTGTCTGGATACACAGTCATGTGTTAGAAGTGTAAACAACAGTGGACTGAGTACACAGCCTTGAGGGGATCCGGTGCTCAGCGTGACAGAGTTGGAGATGTTGTTTCCAACCCGGACAGACTGAGGTCTCTCAGTCAGGAAATCCAGGATCCAGAGACATGTGGTGGTGTTCAGATCGAGAAGGAGTAATTACTCCATCAGTCTCTGGGGAATAATGGTGTTGAATGCTGAACTGAAATCAGTGTACAGGAGTCTGGCGTAGGTGTCTTTCTGGTCCAGGTGGGTGATGACAGAGTGTAGGGTGGTGACTATAGCATCCTCCGTGAAGCAGTTTGAACAATATGCAAACTGGAGCGGGTCGTGTGATGCAGGGAGGCAGGCTGTAATGTGTGGTTTGACAAGCCGTTCAAAACACTTCATCACAATTGGTGTCAGTGCAACAGGACGATAGTCATTCAAACAAGACACAACTGGTTTCTTTGCCACCGGTACAATGATAGAGGTCTTGAAGCATCTGGGAACGATGGCCTGACTCAGGGAGATGTTATAAATGTCAGTCAGGACATCCGCCAACTCGCTCGTGCAGTCTCTGAGCACACGTCCCGGAATGTTGTCCGGACCTGCAGCTTTGCGTGGGTTGACTCTGGTTAGGGTCCTCCGTGTGTCCGCTGTGTTGATGGTAAAAGCTGGTCCGACCGATGGTGGGGGTGGGCCAGCCCTCCCTCTGATTGTCGAGTTTGATGCTTCAAAACGTGCAAAGAAGTCGTTAAGCCTGTCTGGAAGCGAAGCGTCGTCATCATCGACCCCCTGCCTAGACTTATAGCCCGTCAGTGTCCGAACTCCCTGCCGCATCTGCTTGGTGTTCCTAGTGTCACAGAGGTGTCCCTGGATTTTCTCCGCATAGGCGCGCTTTGCCGCCTTAATTCCCTTTGAGAGCGCAGACCTGGCTGAGCGGAGGGCGATCCTGTCCTTCGCTCTGAAGGCTGCATCTCTGGCTGTAAGCAGCGAGCGCACCTCTGCAGGCATCCCCGCATAGTGATGGTCTTCACTGTAGTGACATCCTCTGTGCACTTCGCGATGTAGCTGGTGACTGTATCAGCATACTCCTCCACATCTGTCTTGTCTTCCTGGGAGGCTGCTATTTTGAAGACCTCCCAGTCTGTGTGCAGAAAACAGTCTTTCAGTGCAGAGGTTGCACTCTCTGGCCAAATTCTAATTTGTTTCACTGCTGGCCTGCTGCGCTTCAATAAAGGTTTGTAGGCAGGCAGCAGCATCACGGACATGTGATCAGAAAGGCCGAGATGGGGGCGGGGTATCGCCTTATATACCTGCTATTGAAATCCCTTAAACACTGTCATGTTTAGGTTTACAACCCAGCATGGACACACAGCTGGGAAAATGTCACTGCCTCCTCCAGAAACTGCGCCTGGATGACAGTTGTTTACAGTGCTAGCTGGTAGTCCTTGTTAGCACATCGGCAGCAGATGGTTGCAAGCTACAGACACACCATCTCAGCTGCAGAGCTCCAGTCCATCTGTCTTCAGTTGAGTGGCAGTCTCACTTTCAAACTAGTTTCCAGTGTTGATACTGCTTCTGGTGATGGCGGACTCTTAAGGCTGATTAGCTATCACGACCAACTCGCTTGGACGCAAATTTGTGTGTATTTGCAACTTTATGTTGACCTCATATGCAGTCCCGCCACACGAAAAATTCACTTCGCGTTTGCTGTGAACGTCACCACTGTGACAAATCCAAGATGGCTGACAAAATGACTGCTGCTAGCTTAAGAAGGATATAACTCAGCTACTAGAGCAGATAGAGTGACAGTTTCGCTGTCTTGGTATAAGTTTTGAAGGTCAAGGAATTCATTTCTGATTTAGACAGACTGATAGCATCACCACCACATTGACAGATCCAAGATGGCTGACAAGATGACTGCCTATACAGCCACCAGTACATTACATTTGCCATATTGGAGCTTCTACTCAAAATAGATTCTTTGAGCTTGAAATCCTGTATTTAGAAACCAAAACCATCGTCATATCTGCTGTAATAGCTAAGATAAGGTCTTTATAACCTAGTGACAGTCTTTGGTCATATTTGGCTGATATCTACCTCCAGGGTTGATCATTCCACTTCTGTTCTGTCTACACTTTAATCTCCTGTACTTGGAGCTCTGAGTGAGCGAGCCGGCCGCTGGAGTGACAGAGGGAGGGGTAGTTATGGGGAAGTGGAGATGCATTTCCCATAAGTCAAAGTGGCTCCTCCTTCAGCTTGGCTCTGAGCCAGACTACAACAGCAAAGAGCAGAGAGCTGAGCCCGAGACAGAAAAGCAGAACATGGAGGCACAAAAACAGAGGAACTAGATTATGTAGATGAGCAGAGGAACAGAAGATTAGATCCACATCTGTATTGGCACGCCTACCCTCTGTTCTTTGTCTTTGTGGATGGCGCTGGCTTTGTTTTTTTCTCTATTTCTCTTCCACGTAAATTCTTTGGGGTGTGGTGGTGCAGAAGCTTCTTAAAACGGAAGTAACAGCTGAAATTCTTCGTTCTAAATGTTCTTGGGCTGCACCAAGTCGGCATAGAAGGTAGTAGTATCATTCCTTTATTTAAAACACTTAAACTGCTATTTTTTCCACATTCTGATTGCTTCTGTAAAGGTGGTATTGCTTTGAGGAGTAGTATGGTGTTTGTCTTGTTTAGAGCAGGGGTCCGGAGCCACATGTTGCAGACACTTTTGTCCATAATCAGAAGTAGGTGCCTGTGGCTTTGACTCAAAAAAACAAAACAACTCACATTTATGTGAAACAAAACTCAGTTTCCAGAAAAAAAAAAAAGTTGCTTATTTAAGGGGGGAAGTAATAGCAAATCTGTATTGAAAAAATAGTACATTTATTAGAAAAAAAATATCACAAATTAATGAAAAAAGATGCACATTTGCAAGACAAAAGTTGCAAATTTATGAGTGGAAGAAAGTCACAACATTCCACATAATTCACAAAGTCATGAGGGAAAAAAGTTGCAAACTTACAAGAAAAATCACATTATGACAGAAAAGTTGCCTATTTAAGAGGAGGAAATAAGTTTGTAGTCTAATGCTAACTGTTGTGAATTTAAAGAAAAATTCTAAGATTGCCCCCCCCCCTTAAAAAGGCTGCGTATTTATTTGGGAAAAGTAGGAAATCAAAGTTGGAAAAAAATGGCAAATTTTATATAAAAAAGTAATTGATAAAAAAAAGATGGAAATTTATGAAGGGAAAAAAGTCACAAATTTGCAAATAATTTACAAAATCATGAGGCAAAAAGTTACACATTTACAAGGGAAATCATAAAATCATTGAGAAGAAGTTGCATATTTAAGAGGAGGAAATAAAATAAAAATAAATAATAAAATAAAAATTAAAAGTCCAAACATTTCCAATAAAAAAGTTGCATATTTTAGGTGGGGAAGTAACACGTGGAAATTATTGGAAAAAAATGATAAATTTATTAGAATTTTTTTTAATTATTCTAAAACAATTGCAAATTTGCAAGAAAAAAGTTGCAAATTTAATTTTTAAACAAGCTGTAAATAAATTACAAATCCATGAGGGGAGAAAAAGTTACAAAATCTACAATCAAATCACATTTCTGAGAGAAAAGATGCATATTTTAAATAATGAAAAAATCAGTTTTTACCAACATTAGGAGTTGTAAATTTAAAGAAAAAAAAATCTAAGATTACTGAGAGAGGAGAAAAAAAACAATTGTGTCTTTAATGGGGGGGGGGGGACTACACCGCATTCCGAATTATTATGCAAATGACATTTGTCTCTGATTTTCCTAAATAGTTGATGCAAATGACAGTCAGTATAATTTTCAAGTCATCAACTGTTAGAGCATAATTCAGATTTTATTGAACAAACCTCTCAATGATAACTATTTTTTTTTTCAAAAATAAAAAAAAGCTCAAAATGCACTGTTCCAAATTATTATGCACAACAGAGTTTCAAAACATTTTACTGGTTGTAAAGAAATGAAAATGGTCATTTGTTGAATCTGCAGCATTAGGAGGTCATATTTACTGAAATCAAAAGCTATTTCAATCAAAAACATCTTAACAGGCCAAGTTACATGTTAACATAGGACCCCTTCTTTGATATAACCTTCACAATTCTTGTATCCATTGAATTTGTGAGTTTTTGGAGAGTTTCTGCTTGAATTTCTTTGCAAGATGTCAGAATAGCCTCCCACAGCTGCTGTTTAGATGTGAACTGCCTCCCACCCTCATAGATCATTTGCTTGAGGATGCTCCAAAGGTTCTCATTAGGGTTGAAGTCAGGGGAGGATGGGGGCCACACCATGAGTTTTTCTCCTTTTATGCACATAGCAGCCAATGACACAGAGGTATTCTTTGCAGCATGAGAGGGTGCATTGTCATGCATGAAGATAATTTTGCTACCGAAGGCATGGTTCTTCTTTTTGTACCATGGAAGAAAGTGGTCAGTCAGAAACTCTATATACTCTGCCGAGGTCATTTTCACACTTTCAGGGACCCTAAAGGGGCCTACCAGCTCTCTCCCCATGGTTTCGGCCCAAAACATGACTCTGCTACCTCGTTGCTGACGTTGCAGCCTCGTTGGGACATGGTGGCCATCAACCAACCATCCACTATTCCATCATCTGGACCATCCAGGGTTGCACGGCATTTATCAGTAAACAAGACTGTTTGAAACTAGTCTTCATGTATTTCTGGGCCCACTGCAACTGTTTCTGCTTGTGAGCATTGGTTTGGGGTGGCTGAATAGCAGGTTTATGCACAACTGCAAGTCTCTGGAGGATCCTACACCTTGAGGTTTGTGGGACTCCAGAGGCACCAGCAGCTTCAAATACCTGTTTGCTGCTTTGTAACGGCATTTTAGCAGCTGCTGTCTTAATCCGATGAATTTGTCGGGCAGAAACCTTCCTCATTATGCCTTTATCTGCACAAACCCGTCTATGCTCTGAATCAACCACAGATTTCTTCACAGTACGATGATCATGCTTAAGTTTTCATGAAATATCTAATGTTTTCATACCTTGTCCAAGGCATTGCACTAGTGATGGGACGGCAGGCTGCGGAGGTTTGAGGGTGCTCCGAGCTTATCCAGTAGGTATTTAGTGAAGCGCATTTCGAGGTGTGTATTGCTGACGTATGTGTTGACGTCGTACCACGTGACTGGGTCAGGAAGCCATTCATGATTTTGCATGCAACATGAAATAAAGTGAGCAGCGATACACAATGGAAATCCCCGTCCCTCACGTTTTGTGTTGTCGATGTTTGACTGTGTAACGGATTTGTCACAGCCAATTTCCAGATGGAGGCAGCACCAAAAACACGGACTTCTCCCATTTGGGAACGTTTTGAGCGCATTTCTCCCATTGATGTATTTTCTACAAATAGTGGTTCTTTATTGTAACCGAGGTGATGGCTTAGCGTTAAGCATCTGCTCTACAAGTGGGAGTTGTGGGTTCAAATCTCAGCTGTGTCATTCTTGCAATTTTATTTTTATTTGCAAGGTGAAGTGTCTGTTGTTTCAAAGAGCTTGGATCATTATTATGCATCATTATGCTGAGGCACTATTGCCATTGTGCCCTGCATGAGAATAAGGACAGAGTTGAATATGCTATTAAAGACAGTATAAGACTGTTGAAAATTTATTATTTCTTAATAAAAATGGATAAGTAGTACAAGCACAAGTAACACAGGCACATTCACTGTAGTCATCCCAGTTTTATTATTTCTTTTTTCCCTTATGATCATTGATATTTCTTAAAAGACAACACATTTATTGAAATTGAAAAAATACACCCTAAGACAATAATGTCCTTGTAAAAATCTGCATGCTGTATACTTGTCGACTACATGGCCTGGTAGAGCAAATGAAGTTTCATGAGGCTTCATCAATATGAACCATTTTGATGGAAAGGCTCAAGTCTTCAAGAACGCCTTAACTGTCTGTCACTGTGTGGTAGCTTACAGGTAAAATGTCTGTCTTGCATCTGGAGAGCTGGGATTCAAGTCCTATTGGGATTATTCTTACAATTTATTTTATTTGCAAGGTTAAGCATCTGTTGTGTTTCAGAAAGCTTGGATACAACAATAACACATCATTATGCTGAGGCACTATTGTGCCCTGCATGACAATAAGGACAGAGATGAATGTACTGGGAAAGAGAGTGTAAGACTGTTGAAAAGTTATTATTTCTTAATAAAAATGAATAAGTAGCACAAGCACATGCACTGTAGTCACCTCAGTTTTATTATTTCTTTTTTCCCGTATGATCATTGATATTTCTTAAAAGACAGTGCATTTATTGAAATGAAAAAATACACAAACCAATAACACCTTTGTAAAAATCTGCATGTTGTATACGTTTTGTCCACTAGATGGCCTAGTAGAGAAAATGAAGTTTCACATGAGGCCTTGTCTATATGAGCCATTTTGATGAAAGATCTCATGTCCTCCAGAAAGCCTCATCTGGCCATCACAACATTGCACTATTTAATGCTTTTCAGCAGCGGAGAGATCCTTTTTCTTTCCCATATTGCTTGAAAGCTGTGACATGTTTAATAATATGAATGTCCTTTTAAAGTAGTTTTCTTTTAATTGGGCTCACCTGGCAAACTAATTATGACAAGTGTCTGAGATTGATATCAGTGATCCAAAGAGCCCTGAGACACAATACCATCCATGAGTTTAATTGAAAAACAAAAAATTGAATGTTTATGACACTAAAATCCTATTTGAATAATAATTTGGAATGTGGTGTATGTGGAATAAGTGGTAGATTTATTAAAAAGTCACAAATTAATCAATAATTCACAAAACAATGAAGGAAAAAGTTACACATTTATAAGAAAAACATGATATTTCTGAGAAAAGGTACATATTTAAAAGGATTTTAAAAAATCATTAATTTTTGCTTATATTAGTAGTTGTAAATTTAAAGAAAAATCTTAGATTGCCAGAGAGAAAAAAACACAACTCTATGTGGAAAAAAACAGTGGATTTCTTATGAAAAAATATCATAAATTAATGAAAAAAATTTGCAAATTGGTAAGGAAAAAAGTTGCAGTTTTATTATGGTAACCCCCCCCCCCAATTAAATAATTCACAAAATGAAAGCACTAAGGTGCTGATGCCTCGGTGCCTGTGGCATGGTAGCAAGGGTTGTAAAAAAGTCACACTGCCATTTCTGGTGGGCGGGAATAGTTATTCCAGTTGCTTTTTCACAGCTGCATCGATGGTAAAGGTGAGTTAAATTTGTGTTTATTTTGAAAACAAGGCCTTATCTGGAAATGGTGACAAATTAAGAGTCGAGAAAATGTATAGAGAATGAACAGAAAATAGTCGCTCACAGCAGAAAAAACGGGTTTGGTGGACACACCCCCTTATGCTTCTGCGTCAAAACAATGGTGTACCCAATGCAGCAGCTACATCATACCCCACTACCTACAGAAATTTAACTGTGCATTGCGGCAGTGCAAATTGCAAGAGCTGTGATTGATCGGCTCTGCCTCCTCCTACACATTTCCTGGTTCATGCTTTAAAATTTTGTTTTACTTACATTTTTATTAGAAATTTATTTATATATTCATTTCACTTATGAAAAAGCTGAATAATAAAATAAAATATATTCATGTCACTTATGAAAAAGCTGAATAATAAAATGAAAACTTATGCCAGAGAAAATTCTTCACAACAATATGTAACTGAGTAAAGTGTCTATTTTTTCCTTAGTTTGACAGAACTCACATTATCAAGTGATCAAGTGCATCCATATGGGCAGAAATGTTTCAGTTTACCGCACATAGTTAATACTTGGCAGTCTAATAAGTGACAGCAGTATAATTTATCGCTTTTTTAAAAAATGTGTCTACATTCCATCAGTTGTTTATTTGGCAAGCCACTTGCTCTTATTTTGAAGGGTTGCAAGACTGCATAGGAGCTCTTATTTTGAAAGTTCATTTGCTAAGTTCATTCACTTAGCGAATGAACGTGCAGAGTTCAGACTTGAACTGTTTATCCCCCTCCCCCCATTTCCTGTGCTTAAGGTGAGCCTACATTTATTCTGTTACCTTCCTTTTCATCTCTGCTCGCTGTAGCTTAGAGTTCTCTGTCAGCATGCAGTGGGGTGGGGCAGCCACAGTGAGCTAGAGAGCTTCTGCTTTCAGACTTCAGCGGCCAAGCTGCAGACAAACTTGTCTCACAGCAGCAGCAGCTCATTTTAACGTGATAAATATTCGAGTATCCGTGAGATATGCATGTATCGCGAGCGGCCAAATGTACCAGTACAACAAATATATTCAGTATATTGCCCAGCCCTAATCGACTGTGACAGGAAGTCATCCGTGTGCAGTAAAAAGGCCACACTGCCACCTCTGGTGGCCCGGCATAGTTATTACAATACCTTTTTTCCCCGGGCCCATTGATGGTAAAGGTGAGCTATTTTTGTGTTTATTTCAAAAACAAAGCATTATTTTGAAATTCTGGCAAATTAAAAGTTGAGGAAGTATGGTCATACAATGATACAAGCCTTTAGTTGCACTTAGTTTTGACTGGGTGAGCTGAACAGATAGGTGGACAGAGCCATACACAGACACATTGAGTGATTACCGTATGCCTCCGTTCACCGAGGCATAATAATGAGGGAAAAGTTACACATTTATAAAAAAAAAAACATATTTCTGAGAGAAAAGTTGCATATTTAAGGGGAGAAAAAATCCTTCATTATTATTAATAATTACATTTCACTTTAGTTCTATAATTTGTTTTACCTTCATTTTAAGGATCAGTTATGCAGATTATTATTGTTATTTTATTTATTTTACAAAATGGCTAAAAATGGTAGAGGTTAGTGACCCATGTTTCGGTGGAAAGATATGGTTTCTTTTTGTGTTTGTGTTTGCTTTTGTTTTTTATTTTTTGGATTGAGAATTGACCTTTAAGAGTCTTTAATGATGCAACAGGCTGCAACTGCCCTCACGTCTCAGATTTATGTCTTATTATACTTCATAAAACCATTGCTGCAATACGATATCTTTAACGGTTAAACGCTCAGATGAAAGCCAACAGTCACGTAAATCTTTATTGGAAATTCGTCCCTGCTGCTGTGACCTGCAACTTTATCTGGTTAACTTCCTGTGAGTGAAATGAAGCCCTCGCACTTGCAACTATCAAAACAAGGCCAGGTTTAGTTTCCTGTCTCATCTTCCCACCACAAACTCTCAGAAGTTTCACTGTGTCTGTGGCCCCAACCTTAGATGACTCTGCCTGAGGAAGCAGAGAAAAGACCGCCATCGTTGGACACAGAACAAAATAAAAAAAAAATTCTCCCCTTGCAACACAAACATAAAAAAAAAACTTGGGTCATTTGTCTAGATGTGGGGCCTGCAGCTCTGGAACCACATGTTGCTCTTTTGCACATAGGCAGTGCCCCTTAAGGCCTTGACGATAAATTCAAAGCTTTCAGTTAAAAGAGGACACAAATTTGTGTGTGTGTGTGTGTGTGGGGGGGGGTGTGTAAATTTACTAAAAAAAAAAAAAAAAAAAAAAACAAGTTTCCAAGAAAAGCTGAAAATGTATGCCAGAAATTCTGACAGCAACAAATCTGTGAGAAATAGTCACAAAATTTCAGGGAAAAAAATGCAAATTTACTAGAAAAATTTACAGTTTTTTTTTTTAATGAGGAAGAATAGAATAGATTTATTAGAAAAGCAGAAAATTTATGGCAAAATGACAAATTTAGGGGGGAAAGTTGCAGTCTTATGGGAAAAACACTTGGAAATTGGTTGTAAAAACCAAAAAATTCTGAAAAAAAATCACAAACTTACTGGAAACATTGAATTTTTCTGAGGAAAAAATGTCACAAATATATGTGGAAAGAGGCTGTAATTTTACCTGAAAAAGCAACAAATTTTCAAAGAAAATATGACAAATTTCTTAAAAAAAAAACAAAGTGCCAAAAATCTCACAAATTTTGGAAAAAGTTATAATTTTATGAGGAAAAACCTGTTAATATTGATTGTATCAGGCCAGTAGTGTAGTGGGAATGTTGCTGTTTTACCTCAGTTTTCAGGCTCAGATTTTTCTGGCCTCATGCAGATTTTGCTGGTCAAAAATCTTTCAAAATAGCTGTTTGCGTAGTAGAGGCTGCTGACCTCTGGTCTAGATAAACGACAACAACAAAAAAGAAATAAACCTTTACACAAAATAAAAATTTACGTAGCCAGCATCCATATGAATGTTGCAATTTTACAAAAAATGTGAACATTTACAAAGAAAAAGGGAAAAATGAAAAAAGTCACAAATTTATGAGAAAAAAAGTTTACAAGAAATTTACAAGAAAGTTAAAATTTTATAAGGAAAAAATGTGCAAATTTACAAGGAAAAAGGTCAAATTTGTTCAAAGATTCAAAATTTACTAGAAGAAACTTGAAAATTTACTAGAAAATTCACAAATTTGTGAGAAAAAAGTGAAGCAACAACTTTAGCTTTTAAGCTAGCATTTATCAGTGCCAAACTTTCATTTAATTTTTTAACTCAGCTTTGCTCAAATTTGAGCAATTTTAGTATTTATGCTAGCTTAGTGCATTCATTCATTCATTCATTCATTCATTCATCTTCTTAACCTTTTCTGTTGGCAAGGGGTGAGGGGGTACACCCTGGACAGATCGCCAATCCATCACAGGGTCAACGCAGAGAGACAGACCAGCATTCACTCTCACATTCATACCTAAGTAAGGACAGTTTATCAACAGTTGATACCAATTTTTTGGACTGTGGGAGGAAACCGGAGAACCCACAGAAAGGTCACCACTGACCAGGGTTGGGTTTAAACCCACAACCTTCTTGCTGTGGCATGAGCGTGCTAACCACTGCGTCATTAGTTGAGGTCATTTCTGCTTTTATGCATATTAAGGCCACTTAAGCTTTTAAGCAGTGTTGGGTAAGTTATTAAAAAATAGCAACTAATTACAGTCACTAGTTACTTCTTTTCAAAAGTAACTGAGTTACTTTACCAATCACTGCATGATTAAAGTAACTAGTTACTTGGAAAAGTAACTTTCACGTTACTTTTAAATGCATACTTAAATCATCTTGCACACATAGCAAGATAATTTAATTAATGGATTACATTACGGGCTGATTAATGTCAGGCTGGAAACAGACTTTTCAGACAGAGCTTTTAGAACATGTTCAGTCTGCTTTATCCTGCCTTGAGAGCTCTTATTGGTAAATGGTAAATGGCATTCACTTATATAGCGCTTTTATTCTCATCTCTTGATGACCAAAGCACTTTACAGATCCTGCAATCCACCCATTCACACACTCATTCACACACTGATGGTGGCATGCTGCCTAACATGGCGCTTCCAGACCCACCAGGAGCAATTGGGGTAAAGTGTCTTGCCCAGGGACACAACAGCAGGATATCTGGGGAGAGCGGGATTTGAACCGCCAACCATATGGTTATTGGACAACCTGCTCTACCTCCTGAGGTATTGAGGGATTTTTATTGTGGGAAAAATCTGAAGAAAATCAACACGGTATTGCCAGTAAAATCAATTTTTG
The DNA here is from genome assembly GCA_020510985.1 of Pholidichthys leucotaenia. NCBI lineage: Eukaryota > Metazoa > Chordata > Actinopteri > Cichliformes > Pholidichthyidae > Pholidichthys > Pholidichthys leucotaenia. Next base: position 225,318,215 of record CM035838.1, on the reverse strand, counting down.
AATAATCTTTATCCAGATAGCAAGTAAATGTGTTTTAACTTCAGTGGATCAGTCTCAGCTGTCTGATGGAAAGTGACTATTATCACGTCTTCAGTCTGTAACGATGTATCTGGGAATAAGGATTAATTCTTGCTGGGTCACAAACTGTCCAGATGCATACCTGTGCTTGAAATCCAGCCGTGGCTGTTGAGACAAGAATATTTCCACTTTACATCCAGCCGGGGCTGTTCAGATAGCATACCTGTCAAGGCATACCTCATGCCTGCCTTATTGGGGGGGCTTTCACACCTGTACTGAGTACTTAAAAACTGTATTTATCGGCAGATGAAAGAAAACTGAAGCAAAAAAAACCCAAACAAAAACCAAACAAACAACAACAATTGCAACATGAACTATTTCAAACATATTTATTTAAATGTACACTTATATGGACACAATCTTGAGCCATAACTTTTTGGTAATGTGAAAATAATAAGCCAAGTAGCACAAAATAAATAAATAAATTTTAAAAAATGATAATATTAATAATAAATAAATAAAAATAAATAAAAAAACCCAATATTTTTCAAATTTACATTAGCACAAGGTAGATTGCTTAATTTGAAAGTCACTGAAGTGACCTGCCACCGATTGGGGTAGATTGTGCTCTGCCACAAAATGACAAAACATCACTTCTGCTAGTGATGCATTGGATTTGGAAGGCGTCGGTTCTCTCACTGGCTGAAAATGTTCATCCATCGATCGATACGTTTTCGATTTGGCTACACAGTTTTTGTGGCCCTGTGTAGCGAAGTGCGACTTCAGGTCGAAAATCCCCGATGCAGTCACTTTTATGCTCTTCCTACATGGAACACAGAAGGAGTGTGTAGGGCCCTCTGGAGAAGCCTTTATCCATCCAGCATATTTTCCCTTCTCGAAGCTCGGACTCTCCCATTCTTTTCGGTGACGTCCAGTCCCTCGATTTCCCTTTTCTTCAAGCTTTGTTTTCTTCGCCGGCGGCGTACTGCATGAAGCCATTTTGAAAATCACAAAAAGACTGCTTAGGTGCGCTCAATTTCGCCAGGCATCGAATTACTGTTCAGTTGATTTTAGGTTCTCTCAATAATTTTTTTTTCACTGTATATTTTTCTTTTTGGCGTACAGAAATGGCAATACGCCCGTATTTGCTAAAATTGCATTTTCCCCGTATTAAAATACGGTGAAACCGTATCACTTGACGGGTATGAGATAGCGTAAATCCAGTAACATGGTGTTGTTAGCATAGCTAGCCATTACTTAGCACTGGCTTTGTCGGAGCTTTCTGCTGTTTTCAAGCACTTCTGAAGATTGCAGTAGGTCTCAACCGGCACGTAGCTTCCAACCCACCAATATGCTTTTGTCCTTAACCACAAGAAAAGGAAAAATAATCTAGTTCCACAAAAACAAAGTAGCTTCATCTTTTCCTCTGCTCAGTTGTGAAGACTCGACTCTCTGCAACAGGTCACGTCAACTGACAGCTCGTCTCAGTTATGGTTGGGTCAGTTTGTATATTCATTTATTTGTGCTAAAAATATCTATCCATATTAATAAAATGAGTAACATGTAACACATCTGATCAAATTTCAGCAACTGTAGCGCATTACTGAATTTTTAAACAGAAATTTCGTTACACAGCACGTTACTCCAAAAGTAGCGGCATTACAGTAACGCGTCTCCCAACACGGCTTTTAAGCTAGCATTTATCAGTGTTAATCTTCAAGTTAGTATTTTTAGCTCATTCCAGCGAAGTGGAGAGGAGCAAATGCAGTGGCATGGCGTCCGTCTGTCTGTCCATCCACTTTTTATCATGTTTATAGTCAGCTTCATGTGTGCCTGTGTTTGTGTTTATGTTGAATGTAATTGTGGTTTGTAAATATGGATGTCACCTGACTGCAAAACAAATCTACCTACGGGTACAAATAAAGTAACCTGAACCTGAACCTGATTTCATAGGAATTGTTACACCTGCTAGGCATTTGCCCATATGATCAAAGGACTCACTCACAGTGGTCCTCAGGTGGGTCAGGATTCATGTTATGGTCAAGGTGAAGGGTCAGAAGATCTGGACACTTATGTGATTTCAGAAAAATTGTTACTACTCCTAGGCAATTGCCCTAATTCTCAACAAATTCATGCACAATGTTCATTAGGTGGGTCTGCATCAAGGTTGTGCTCAAGGTCGGGGTCAAAATTGTTACTCTTCCGAGATAATTGCCCTAATTCTCCACAAACTCGCATGCAGTGATCCTCAGGTTTGTCTGCATTCAGGTTGAGTTCAAGATCAAGGTCACTGTCAAAGTTCAGGAGAGCTGGGCATTTATGATTTCACGAAAATCGTCACTCCTCCTAGGGAACTACCCCAATCTTCAGCAAACCTGTGCGCGATTTTTTTTTTTTTTTTTTAAATCTTCCTCTCAGCATGGTGGTGTAGTGGTTAGCACTGTCACCTCAAAGCAAGAAGATTGTTTGTTCAACTCCACCAGCCTGTCGGGCTTGTCTGTGTGGAGTTTGCCTGTTCTCCCCATGCTTGTGTGGGTTTACTTTGCGCGTTCCCGAAACTATCTTTGCTGGTATGCTTTGAACTATTTCAGGTTTTAAGCTAATTATTCAGCTTCGAGCTACTCTACTTGTAAGCTAAAACTTTCAGCTTCATGCTATTATAGAGCTATTTGAGATGTATCAGGGATGGCAATTTTCCGCCGATCTGCGGATTTCCGACGATTTATTTTCAAATTGATCATTTCTGTGAATCGTCTAAATCCGTTGAGAAAATTTTAGGGGGGGTAAGGTACCTTATTGTTACCGATTTTAGCGAAAATCAACACGATTACATAAGCGCTCGACGCTTCCCCGGAAGTCGTCTCCCGCGATAACCCGCATGTGTTGTGTTCAAGCTACTGCTGTATTGCAGTAGCTTGACAGCCCTGCGATTGGATAGTTGCAAACGATTGGACCAATCAAATGGCTTGTTGTATGCTTTTTCAAAGATTCATGGCGGCGTGTTCTCAGGGATGTGATTTTCTGCTAATTTGCCGAATTCCGCTTTATTTTATCTTCCAGGAAGATAAAGTACGTTAAGTACGTTAGCGGCTTGTGGTCTACGAACGCAGTGAAGCTGCGCCCTTTCAGGCAGGACTGGAAGTGGCATATGGCCAGGTGGAGAGCCATTAACTCTCTGTTACTGGCGGCGTACAACGGCTGTATGAGCTGGGCTGCGTGGGGGAGGAAACGGTAATAAAAGTTAACCATCCCCTTTTATGATTCCAGACAGTTTGAAATTGACAGTGCACAGTGGACATTGACTCATAACTTTTGAATATTTCTAAGACTTGGCTACATCAGTGATTGTGCAAAATGAACTGCTCAAGTCTCAATGGAGATTTAAACTGGTGATCTGAAATGAATGCTGAAATTATAAAAAGTAATGGTATGTTGGAATTTTATTTCTATTATGGAATAGATAAAATTAACTGATTTTGATTTGATCAAGTGTTAAAGCATGTGATGGATAATGCTTGTTGGAATATTTTAGGAATGCTATCTTCTTGGAACATAAGTCAATATTATACAGTAATAAGTGGCATTCAGCTGTTTGTTTTATGTCATTTAAGCACAGTTCTGGTACTTAAAAATCATAAAAACCCAGGAGCTTCGGGGGGCTTTGCCCCCCTTGCCCCCCCCCCACCGGGGCTCTGCCCTGGACCCCGCTGGGGGACTGTGTCCCCCAGACCCCCTGCTGAATTTTCAGATAATTTCCCCAACCCCAAATCACATCGCTGGTTCGTGTTGGAATTCTGAGCTTTCGGTATTGTTTTCAGCGGAATTATGAGATTTTTATCGAAGGATCAGGAGTCATCAGTGCTAGAAATAGACAGAAGTGTCAAAAATAAGTTCCGATGCAATTGGCTTGAGAGAAAAGTGACAGTAAAGGTGAAAATTGGCTCAAAGTTCGACGAGGTAACAGAAACACTCGGACAATTTCTGAAGAAAACAGAAAAGGAGATGAAGTTCAAAGTTCAGAGACTGACACAGCTTGCTGCCAAAAGGAAGAAAGTTTCACATTAGAAGTGACTTGGTGACCAGTGTAAATAGTGTAATAAACTCTTATAGAACTGTTAAATATGTTGGACTAAAGACAGTGAGACAACATTGAAGAAAAAGTAAGTTAACTTTTCATTAAATTTAATGATTTATCTAAGTCTAGTATTTCATTTTTTTTTTATCATTTTTTTCAGTCTAAATTACTTCTGTTTTACTGAAAACCTCCCAGCTTCAGGGGGGCTGTGCCCCCCCGGCCCCCCCATAAGTCAATCGACCAAATTAGATTTTAGCTGAAATCAGAATTTCCTGTTGCCATCCCTGCGTATGCATTACAAAAGTCCAGCATCTTTGTTGATCAGAATGACTGATTTGAGCTTTGGAACCCCTTATGAATATGGCGGCGATATTGACGCATGCTGAGAAGTCGGATGCGACACTGTGGTTGCCTAGCTTCCAGTTACCCAACCACACTCGCTTAAGATTCATACCCCTTGGTAGCTCATTTCAGTGTGTAATTAAATGTAAACTACGGTCCAGATGTCCACATAGTATGACAGCAGTAAACCGATTTGAACATCAACAAATAAATAAAATGAGAAGTTCATGGGCACATTAACTTGCATTTTTTAATCCATCAATTTTACTCCCGTAATTAATTACGTTGATGCATTAATATTCCTAGCACTACTGTATGCTAATTTAAAAGAAGCAACTTTTAAAGTTTAACAGAAGAAAAAGAATAATAACAGTAAGCTGGAGTAAATGTTCATATTTCTGATGTCTGCAGCTTTAATGATGTAAGCCAGGACTGGACTGGCCATCTGGCATACCGGGCATTTGCCTGGTGTGCCGACGCACATGTGGACCGGTGCGTTGTTATCAATATAATTATGTAACCATGCCTTCCAGGACAGCTGTGCACCAGCCTTTGAAATACTGACAGCAGTCCATTTGTTTATTTTCATAACTGACACTGGACTGCCCAATCAAATCTCTGAAGCACCCTTAACACCCCCACCCCTTCCTTCCCAGTGTGCACGGGCCCATTTCAGAGCTGAGTTTACTGTGGAAAAAATTGTGTAGCCACAGAGGTGTCGGATGAAAATGGACAAATAAAAGTGTAAAAGTGGAGCTGAAAACATTTGGGGAAAAAAGTAAAAATGGAAATGATGCCACTAAATTTATTAAAATAAAGGACATAGTTAAGAAAGCACCAGAAAAAGCCTTATGTGTCAAACTTTATGTTTTACCCTACTAATTCCCACATAAATTCAAACTTCTGAGTGTATTTGAATGCAGCATCAGGGACCTCCCTATCCCAACAGCAGGAAGGGTGAGTGGACAGGAGGCTCCTTCAGCTCTTCTACAGATAGTTTAGTTTAGTTGTTCTTCATTAAAATGACTGTATAAATATACCAAGTCATTAAAACAAATGTATAACACAAAAAAGTACAAGCTTTGCTGACACAAAACATGCCAGCAAATTTTTCCACAGTTTGAGCCATGCCTACTCACTCATCTCTACCAGCCAGCCTCAGCTTGAATATTCTGCAAAGTTGTGCATAGTTTTTGGGTCTGTCTGAATTTATTCAGTAAGAGTATGATGCATACCTGAAAATATTTAGGTTTCAAAGAACATGAGGTTTTCACTCGGGGTGGGGGTTAGAAAATAGGCTATTAACGGGCTATAAATAGCACCTATAACAGAAAATGCAGCATTTTTGCTCATTTTATTTTTTTATTTTTTATTTATGAGGAAAAACCTCACAAATTTATGAGAGTAAAGTCTCAAATGTACAAGAAAAAGCCCTAAATTAGCACTAAACACAAATTATGAGAAAAAATTGATTTAAGTGGGAAAAAAAATCTTTCAAATTTCCAAGGAAAAAGCAGTAAATTTAGAATAAAACTCATAAATTTAGGAGAAAAACCTCAAACTGTCCAGACTAAAGTCACATATCAGTAACTTCTTCTTAAACTACTTTTAGGTGATTACTCTTATGTATATTTCAGTGATAATATATAATGATGACCTACTTTTACTCATGTACTAATGAGTAAAAGTAATGGTGCTGCTCTACCACCTAAATTAGAGATTTTTTTATTGAAAATGTGGAATTTTTATGTGAATTTGGAGAGTTCTCATAAATTACCCACTTTTTTCCTTATGATTATTTTAATTCTTTTTTTACATTATAGACTAACAAAATTTTGAAACTCCATGGAAATTGAAACGTCATGAAAACTTTTTGGACATGGATTGACATTTTTTTCTTGAATTTGTGACTGGTGTCATAAACTGGCATAATTTTTTTCTTCTGTCTTTGCACTTTTGCCTCAATTTTCTCTCCTCTTTTCTTTGATTTTCTTTTCTTTAGATTTTCTTTAGTTATTGCAAATGAGCTACATTTCTCTTGTGATTTTCTGACCTTTGTCTCAACAATTTATTCATTTACTTTTTCTTATTGAATTTAGTAAATCTTTTAAAGGGGTCATTGACTGCACTTTTTCCACATTTTAATAGCTCACACATGTCTTAATGAAATGTTTCTGACATGTTTTGTTCACATTTTCTGTATTTTTTTTAAATTATCGAAGCAGGTTTATTTTTTATTTTTCCTTGCTTTCTTTAAACGCTCTGATTTAAGGCCTGTCACTTTAAGAGTCATCCTTCACCGTTTCAACTCCACCCTCCCTCCTACGTCAGTTTGCCATTATAGCTGACTAGCTTCTAGCCTCCTAGCTCGGTTGAGCAGCGCTCTGGTTCACTGATCCATAGTCGATGGTGTATCTCGTGTCAGTCTGGTCTATCTCCCAAATCATTTTGCTGTGATTCCACAACAAACTGCTAGCACTGCGCACTGGACGGCTTCCCCGATTGCCACAACCCAAGGCAAGCTACCGAGCCAAGGGATCTCAAAGGGCAGTGTAGCTCTGTGGAACTCCACTCTGCTCTCACAGCCAGTTGAAAGCTGGAGTGGCTATACTGCCCATGAGAGCAGAGCAGATCCACGGAGAACAGTGGGATTGCTGGACGTGAGAGCCAGCAGCATCTGGTCCTGGGACATTTCAGATCAAAACTACCTTAGGTGTGCCAAACTTTACACCAGCTCCAAAAAGAAGAGAGCACAACCCCCCACATCACCCCCGCACTGGCACCTCGCCACTGCAGCAACAACAACAGCAAAATTATCCACCATTTCAGAAGCCACCGACAAAGTCCCCCCAGACAATGCTGGTAATTGGTGATTCAGTAATGAGGAACGTCAGAAGCAGGTACTGTGTTACAAATTTTTTTTCCTGGGGCTTAAGTGACAGACATTGAGGCTCTTACCCCTGACCTATTAAATGAATACCCCCATGCTAAAACTGTCATTGTGCATGTTGGATGCAACAACATCCCAGATGAAGCGTCTGAGATCTTAAAGAGAGACTTCAGGAACCTTCTGTCCACTCTTAAGAACTGTGGCAGACGTGTTTATTTCTGGGCCACGTGCTCCTTTTAGAAGAGGTTGCAATTATTTTAGAAGAACTCTTATCCTTAATACCTGGTTGTGTTCAACATGTCCTACTTTTAACATTGGTTTTATAGACAATTTCAACCTGTTCTGGAACCACCCATCATTTATGAGGCCAGATGGCATCCATCCAAATAGACTCGGTGCACGTGTTCTAAGGGACCATCTGTTTTATTCCATTCAGCATTTTTTAGTACAGTGACTGAAAGCTGGTGTGTTAACTCACCCCAAAGTACCTGGGTCTGACAACCAGCCCTTCTTTGCTTCCACTTCTCATATTAATCCTATTAATCCTATTAATCCAAATAATTCTCGCTCTTTAGATCAGTCTTCAGTTCATAACCCCATAGAGATTGTGTCTCTCCCCCATTACCCGAAACATTAAAACCCAAGACAAATACAACATACAGTGGGGAAAAAAAGTATTTAGTCAGCCACCAATTGTGCAAGTTCTCCCACTTAAAAGATGAGAGAGGTCTCCAATTTTCATCATAGGTATAACTCAACTATGAGAGACAAAATGAGAAAAAAAAAAATCCAGAAAATCACACTGGAGGATTTTTAATGAATTAATTGGTAAATTCCTCGGTAAAATAAGTATTTGGTCACCTACAAACAAGCAAGATTTCTGGCTCTCACAGACCTGTAACTTCTTCTTTAAGAGGCTCCTCTGTCCTCCACTCGTTACCTGTATTAATGGCACCTGTTTGAACTCTTTATCAGTATAAAAGACACCTGTCCATAACCTCAAACAGTCAGACTCCAAACTCCACTATGGCCTAGACCAAAGAGCTGTCAAAGGACACCAGAAAAAAAAATTGTAGACCTGCACCAGGCTGGGAAGACTGAATCTGCAATAGGTAAGCAGCTTGGTGTGAAGAAATCAACTGTGGGAGCAATTATTAGAAAATGGAAGACATACAAGACCACTGATAATCTCCCTCGATCTGGGGCTCCACGCAAGATCTCACCCCGTGGGGTCAAAATGATCACGAGAACGGTGAGCAAAAATCCCAGAACCACACGGGGGGACCTAGTGAATGACCTGCAGAGAGCTGGGACCAAAGTAACAAAGGCTACCATCAGTAACACACTACGCCGCCAGGGACTCAAATCCTGCAGTGCCAGACGTGTCCCCTTGCTTAAGCCAGTACATGTCCAGGCCCGTCTGAAGTTTGCTAGAGAGCATTTGGATGATCCAGAAGAGGACTGGGAGAATGTCATATGGTCAGATGAAACCAAAATAGAACTTTATTGTAAAAACTGAACTTGTCGTGTTTGGAGGAGAAAGAACACCATACCTACTGTGAAGCATGGGTGTGGAAACATCATGGTTTGGGGCTACACAATTGGTGGCTGACTAAATACTTTTTTTCCCCACTGTAACTTGATAAAGATTAAAACCACTAATTTACCACAGTTAAATAAAATAATTAAATGCGGACTGCTGAATATAAGATCTCTGTCAGATAAAGCAACCTTAATTAATAATATGATCACGGATTGCAATATAAATATACTCTGTCTCACAGAAACATGGCTACGCCCCGATGACTTTGTTAGTATCAGAGGCCACCCCCCCACCCCCAGCTATGGTAATATTCATATTCCTAGAAACACTGGCCGAGGTGGTGGTGTTGGGGTAATATATGAATCCACATTACAAATGAACCCTCAGCCTAAGCTAAACTCAAATTGTAACTCTTTTGAATGCTTAATTTTTAGCTTAGCACATCCATCCTGGAGGTTAGAGCAACCTATTGTATTTACCACAGTATATCGCCCTCCCAGTACTTCTTTTGCTGAATTTACGTCTGAATTCTCTGAGTTCTTAACAATGTTAGTTCTTAGTTCAGACAAGATTATCATAGCTGGTGACGTTAATATTTATATAGATGTTGATAATGATAGTCATAGTGTAGCATTTCTCTCCCTCTTAATTTCAACTGTTTTTTCTCAGTGTGTTAGTAAACCAACTCATCACCATAATCACACCCTTGACCTGGTCTTGGCCTACGGTGTAGAACTTGATGAGCTGCTTGTCATCCCTCAAAATCCTGCACTGACTGACCACTATTTGATAACGTTCAAATTTGTGCTATCCGATTTCACAGCATCAAGCAGAAATATAGTTACCAGATACTTATCTGATAGTGCCGTGGCTCGCTTTAAAGAATTAAAGAATTAGGAGCGCCACAGGGGACTGTGCTCTCTCCTTTTCTTTTTACCTTATACACCACGGACTTTCAGTATAACACTGAGTCATGTCACCTTCAAAAATTCTCTGATGACTCAGCTGTTGTTGGGTGTATAAGAGGAGGAGAGGAGGGGGAGTACAGGGGCACTGGTAGACAGATTTGTGGAGTGGACGGAACAGAATCACCTGAGGTTGAATGTCAGCAAGACCAGGGAGATGGTGATTGACTTCAGGAAGAGGAAGGCTCCTTCTCAGCCACTGCAGATTAGGGGGGAGGATGTGGGAGTGGTTGAAGACTACAAATATCTGGGTGTCAGGATCAGCAGCGGGTTGGACTGGAGATCCAACACCGATGCTGCGCACAAGAAGGGGATGAGCAGACTCTATTTCCTGAGAAAACTGAGATCCTTCAACGTGTGCAGCAGGATGCTGGAGCTTTTCTACCAGACTGTTGTCGCCAGCGCCATCTTCTTTGCTGTGGTCTGTTGGGGTAGCAGTATCAGGGCCAGAGATACCAACAGACTTGACAAGATTATCAAGAGGAAATCGTTGTCGGCCTCCGTCGGTCTATGATGACCATGGAAGACAATCCTAAATGTCTACTCTGCTGGAACAGCACCGCCTGTGGCTGAACAGGCCGATGCACACCGGTGTTCTACCTTCCAGCGTTGGGCGTTGGTAGGATTCAAGCCTGGGCAGGAAGATATGGAGGACAAGATGTTACCCATGCAGCATGTCCCCCCTCTCCACGTCACTGATGAATCCAAAGGAACAGCAGGGCTGCTATAGTTTGGCACCAGCGCCGTCGCAGGAGCTGCCAGAACGATGTTAAGCACAACAGAGAACTGCCTTAGGGGCTCCGACTCCGGATTTTTCCTCAGGGTTGACTCCCGAAGCCTTTCCCGTGACTGGGTGTGCCGCAAGGCAGCGGAGGTTTGAAATCAGGGTTTACCTTCCCCTAGATGGGCTACCTTCCCAGGTTGACGAGCCACCATCTACCCGAAGCATCTGGTTTTAGGGCGCCAGAGATCCTCCCTCGCCCCTTCTCCTATTAGTAAAAGCAGTTCCGCCGGGCTTAGAGACTAAACCACACGGGCAGGCTAGGAGTTGGACTTAGTTGTCAGAGGCTTTTCGAGACGCACGCCGTAAGGAGCATTTTATGAGCACTGGGAGCTTAACCCCAGTGCCACTCCTGGCTATGACAACCTTGGACCCTTATCAAGAGGGCTGGCTCTGTAATTGGTCTCAGACCGGAGACCTTTGAGACAGTGGTGGAGAGGAGAACACTAAATAAACTGCGATCCATCATGAACAATCCTGATCACCCCCTCCACCACACACTAGATAGGCAGCGAAGCACTTTCTCCAGTAGACTACTACAGCTTCGTTGTCGAACGGCCAGGTACAGGAAATCTTTCCTGCCACATGCAATTTCACTGTACAATAACTCACTATGATGTTGTATTCTGGTCATAGCTATGCTGCCACACTGCACCTTACAGACTAACTGGTACCTCACATTTCACTCTGCTCCTGATAGTCCTTCTTTGTGCAATGGGATGATTCATGTGTTTATACGGGTCATCATCATATATTAAGCTATGATGTATATAGGTTCCATAGTCGTGTTAGTTTCTTTTTTACTTTCCATGGGTAATCCTTTTGTCTGTCGTGTGTGTTTCTGTTGTTTGGCTGTCAACTGTCATGCTGCTGTTACACTGTAATTTCCCAGTTTGGGATCAATAAAGTACATCTATCTATCTATCTATTAATCCCTTCAGCACTTACTGTATTACCATGTCTCAATATAGCAGACAGCACTGACTACTTGAATCCATTAGAATTAGACCTTTTAGTTGGTAGTACTGCAGCCTCACTGCAGTCAACACTTGACTCCATAGCTCCTCTTAAAAGTAAAACTATTAAAAATAGGAGACTAGCTCCATGGTACAGCTCCCACACCTGTAAGTTAAAACAGAAAGTTAGATCCTGTGAAAGGCTTTGGCGTGCAAATAAGACAGAAGAATCTTGTTCAGCCTGGAATGCCAGCTTTACCACCTATAAGAAATCTCTCCGTAGTGCTAGGCGACAGGACTATTCATCCTTGATAGAAGAAAATAAAAACAACCCCAGATTTCTTTTTAACACTGTGGCTCAGCTAACCAAGAGCCAAAATGCCATAGATCCCTACATCCCTCCAACTCTTAGTGCTGACGACTTTTTGAAATTTTTTAATGATAAAATTGTCAGTATTAGGAGTAATATTCCAAAAAATAGCCCCCCTAAAAATACCAAGCCTCTACCTAACACTGCTGTACCCACAGGCTCAGAACTCCACTTTTCTAAATTTTCTCGTATTAATCATTCTGATCTAGCCCTAATAGTGTCAGCCTCTAAATCAGCTACCTGTCTTTTAGATCCAATCCCTGCTAGACTAGTGAAGGAATCGCTATCTCTGATTCGTCCATCTCTTTTGAACATAATTAATATGTCCCTATTGACAGGACATGTACCACAGCCATTTAAAGTGGCAGTAATTAAACCTCTACTTAAAAAACCTTCGCTTGATTCTGGGATTTTGGCCAATTATAGACCAATATCGAACCTCCCCTACTTTTCCAAGATCCTCGAAAAAGTAGTCGCCAATCAACTATGCACCTTTTTAGAAAAAAATTCTATATTTGAGAAATTTCAGTCAGGTTTTAGGAAACATCACAGCATAGAGACAGCCTTAGTGAAAGTTACTGATGACATCCTTATGGCATTTGACAAAGGACTTGTCTCCGTCCTTGTTTTATTGGACCTCAGCACAGCCTTTGATACCATTGACCACCATATTCTGCTAGAGAGACTTGAACAGCAAATTGGCTTGAATGGAACAAACGCTAAGATGGTTCCAGTCTTATCTATCAGATTGTTCCCAGTTTGTTCATGTCCATAGCAAGTCCTCTACTCAGACCACGGTTAGCTATGGAGTTCCGCAGGGATCAGTACTTGGACCAGTATTGTTTACATTATACATGCTGCCTTTGGGAGACATTATGAGGAAGCATTCTATTCATTTTCATTGTTACGCTGACAACACTCAGTTGTATTTATCCATCAGTCCAGATGATCCCAGCCAGCTGGGTTTACTCCAGGAGTGTCTTAAGGATATCAAAACCTGGATGAACTACAACTTTCTATTGCTGAATACAGATAAAACTGAAGTCATTGTTCTTGGACCCAAACATGCTAGAAGTACTCTTTTTAGCAAGATAACAACACTAGATGGCATTGCACTGGCTTCTTCATCTTCTGTTAGGAATCTTGGAGTTGTCTTTGACCAAGATGTGTCTTTCAACTCTCATATATCGCAAACCATTAAGACCGCCTTCTTCCATCTGCGTAATATTTTTAAAATTAGGTCCATCCTGTCTCATAAAGATGCAGAGAAACTTGTCCATGCCTTTATCACCTCTAGACTTGACTATTGTAACTCACTTTTATCAGGTTGCCCAAATAAGTCCATAAAGTTTCTCCAACTCATTCAGAATGCAGCTGCACGTATCCTTATGAGAACAGGGAGAAGAGATCACATTACTCCAGTTTTAGCTACTTTACATTGGCTCCCAATAAAGTACAGAATTGAATTCAAGATATTGCTCTTAACCTATAAAGCTTTTAATGGTATGGCTCCTTCTTACCTGCAAGAACTCTTAGTTCCTTATCATCCAGCCAGAGCTCTGCGGTCCCAAAAATCCAAACTACTAGTGGTTCACAAGGTCTCCAGAAGTAGATTGGGAGGTAGAGCTTTCAGCTATCAAGCTTCCTTCCTGTGGAACCATCTTCCCAGTTCAGTTTGGCAGGCAGACACACTCTCTTTATTCAAATTCAAATCTTTTCTCTTTGATAAGGCCTTTAGTTAGAAATGCTGCACCTGCCAGGCCTTTGCTTGCATGTGCAGCCTGGCCAGGCTTGGTACTGGACTGTTTGGCTTTGAATGGTGTATTTGTATGTTTGTTTTTGAATGTAGCTACTCAACCCAGCCGGTCGAGGCGGATGGCCGTCCTCTCTGAGCTATGGTTCTGCCCGAGGTTTCTGCCCATTAAAGGGAAGATTTTCCTTGCCTGTCACTGCAGTGCTTGCTCTTAGGGGTCTCTGCTGGGTTCTATAAACTAAGAGTGTGGCCTAAACCCACTCTTTTCTATAAAGTGCCTTGAGACGACCTGTGTTGTGATTTGGCACTATGTAAATAAATTGAATTGAATTGAATTGAATTGAATTTTGATTGCAGGGAGCCGAAGGCTTCGTCATGATTCCATGGCCAATTGCCTGTACCGGCTTGTGGCTCGCACGGCCAGCTAAAGGCTAAAAGTTGCCTATTTGCCCCTGAGCTATTAGCACATGGGCTAACACTTGTACCAGGACGCTGGCTGTAAGGGCGGCTTATATTGTTATTTTCTTCGGATCTTAGTCACCCTAATAGCCATTCCTGTTATCAGCTGGTTCGGCAGTGTGCCTCGCATCACTGCGGCCCATTTCTCAATGGTTTCGTCCTGATTCTGTGGTGGATCGCACATACTGGTGTTATGCTGATAACTCCCCCACCAATCCAGGGGACTTCTTGGCTTAACAGCGGCCAGTAGCCCTTGTCCTGGGCCATCAAAGCGACCGGTGTGCCAGAGCAGGCGATCTGCTGCAGAATCACGATGAAACCACTCGAAGATGGGCCTGAGGGAACCAGGTGGTAACAGGGATGGTTATTAGGGTGACTAAGATTTGAAGAAAATAACAATATAAGCTGTGCTAACAGCTAGGGTCCCGGTACCAGTGTTAGCTCATGGGCTAATAGCTCAGGGGCTAATAAGCTACCTTTAGCCACACTTTGTTCTACATGATGGATACCTAGGCAGACCAATAATTGAGCAGTGGGTGGGTCTTTAGGATGGCAGTGTGGGCTTTTTTCAAGATTTGACGTAGGAAAAGTACCCGGAAGAGTCAAAAAACGTTTTTGGGAGTTTCTGTGAGAGAAAAATGAGATAAAGGCAGTGTACTTTTTTCAGATTGTTGACAGTTTGGAAAATTTTGGGCTAATTATGTGACCAGTTAACACATTTGAAACAGTTAAAACCTATAAACATACCATTTTTCAGTCAGTGACCCTTTTAAATAACTTCCTGTGTTTACATTCTCAGTGACTGTAATTGCACATATGTGAATTTTTTCCTCATAAATTTGCAACTTTTGCCAAGAATTTGTAACTTTTATCTTTTAACTTCGTTTGTTTTTTTTGTAATTTAGCATTTTTTTCTCATGAATTTAGTATATATTTTAAATAAATGGGCAATTGTCCCTATAAATTTATGTTATTCTAGTAAATTTGAAGCTTTTTTGTATATATATTTGTGATGGGGTTTTTTTCTTATAATTTTGTGGCTTTTTCCTCAAAGTTTTGCACCTTTGGAAAATTTTAAGACTTTAAAATTATGACAAAATATTTATGCAAAAGAGATAATAAAGTAACTTCTTTCTTTCTTTCTTTCTTTCTTTCTTTCTTTCTTTCTTTCTTTCTTTCTTTCTTTCATTCAAACCACAGGGATTCTCTTGTCAAGGGCAAAAGAGGGATAATTGTGACCTCTGCTCGACTATTAAGTGTGATGGTTGAATGTTGCTACTTAACAAACTGTTAATAGTCAACATGAAGCCATGAAGAAAGCTTCAAATATTAGAAGATTTACAGTAGGCTGGTAATTACTCAAGTAACAGGAGTCAGTGGGAGGGGGCCCTTACTTTGGCCCCTCAAAATGTCTCTGCACATCCTGATTGTTGTAAGGGGAGAAGCTTTATGTTGGCCACCTGGACCAAAAATGCCAGGGCTGTTTTTTTGTCCCAGTCCAGCCCTGATGTCAGCTGACGTCCTCCAGTCAGTGACAGAGACCCTCATCTGTCCACTGTGTTCTTGGCTCTTTCCAGATCCGTCCTGACAACATGGCGGTGATGCAGAGGATCTTCAACTCCACTTACCCGTTCTGCGACCCGCCCCAGGCCAAACTGAAGGGGCTGTTGCCGCCCTACCCGGTCGCCACGGAGCAGGAGACTGAGGATGAGAAGGAGGAGGACGGGGGGGAGGATGGCAAAAGGGGCTTCGGGTCCGATTGGGCCATGAACTCTTTAATCAGTAAACTTCTGATGCAAGGAACGGCGGAACAAGTGGGTGAAAAGCCGTTAAAGACCTCAACCATCGTGGCCCAGGCAGAATGTGAGTGTGACCTTTATTTACGATGCAGCTCGTAAAACTTTGAATGAATTTGACGTTAACATTTGTCTCGGTTTAGGTGAAACTCAGGACTCCCAGGAGTTTACTCCCTCAGGCTGTGAGCGATCCTTCGTTCCCCCCGGCTTCACCAGCAGGTAAGACGCCACCGTCGCCGCTACGATTTTTCCTCGTGGGCTCACCCAGAGCCGTTTCTGGACAGAAAGCAGAGTATGCAAATGCAACAAGCTGCAAGTTCAACTTTAACATTTTTTGGGAAAATTAAAATTGCTTTCAACACACAACTTCTTCCTCAGAAATTTGCTGTATTTTATTTTATAGTAAATTTGCAACTCTTTTTTTCCTCATAATTTGTGATTTTTTCTAATAAATTTGCTGCATTTTTTGTCCTAATTTTATTTTTTTTTTTAATTCTGGTAAATTTGCAGTATTTTTTGTCATGAATATGCAATTTTTTTAACATAAATTTGCAACTTTTTCTGGTAAGTTTGCTGCATTTTTCATCCAGAGTTTACAATTTTGTCATGCAATTTTTTTTCTTGTAAATTTACAACTTTTTTCTTGTATATTTGCTGCATTTTTCATTGTAATTTTGCAGTATTTGAGTAAATTGGCAACTTTTTTCCTCATTTGTGACTTTGGTTCTTATAAATTTGCTGCATTTTTCATCAAAATTTTACATTTTTTTCTTGTAAATTTGCAATATTTTTTCTCATAAATATGCAAATTTTTTGACATGAATTTGCAGCTTTTTCATCGTAATTTTACAGATTTTTTTTCTTGTAAATTTGCTACATTGTTCAACATGACTACTGTTTTTGTTCTAGTAAATTTGCAACTTTTTTCCTCATAATTTGTGAGTCTTTTTTCTAATAAATTTGTCAGCTTTTTCTTGTAAATTTGCTGCATTTTTCATCCAAATTTTACTGTTTTTCTTGTAAAATTACTATATTTTTTTCCTCATAAATAAGCAATTTTTTTGTAAATTTGCCACATTTTTCATTGTAATTTTACAATTGTTGTAGTAAATTTGCAGCTTTTTTCCTCATAATTTGTGTCTTTTTTCTAATAAATTTGTGAGCTTTTTCTTGTAAATTTGCTGCATTTTTCATTCAAAGTTTATATTTTTTTGTAATTTTTTCCTTGTAAACTTACAACTTTTTTTGCTGCATTTTTCATTGTAATTTTACATTTATTTGAGTAAATTTGCAATTTTTTCTTCATTTGTGACTTTTTTTGCTGAATTTTTCATCAAAATTTTAAATTTTTTTCTTGTAAATTTGCAATATTTTTTCTCATAAATATGCAAATTTTTGACATAAATTTGCAAATTTATTGTAATTTTACAACTTTTGTCTTTTTCACCATAGTTTTACCATTTTTGCTCTAGTAAATTTGCAACTTTTTCCTTATAATTTGTGATTTTTTTTTCAGAAAAATTTGTGAGCTTTTTCTTGTAAATTTGCTGCATTTTTTGTCCTAATTTTTTTTTTTTTAAATTCTGGTAAATTTGCAATATTTTTTGTCATGAATATGCAATTTTTTTAACATAAATTTGCAACTTTTTCTGGTAAGTTTGCTGCATTTTTCATCCAGAGTTTACAATTTTGTCATGCATTTTTTTTTCTTGTAAATTTAGAACTTTTTTCTTGTATTTGTTTGAGTAAATTGGCAACTTTTTCCCCCATTTGTGACTTTTGTTCTTATAAATTTGCTGCATTTTTCATCAAATTTTTACATTTTTTTCTTGTAAATTTGCAATATTTTTTCTCATAAATATGCAAATTTTTGACATGAATTTGCAGCTTTTTCATCGTAATTTTACAGATTTTTTTCTCTTGTAAATTTCCTACATTGTTCAACATGACTACTGTTTTTGTTCTAGTAAATTTGCAACTTTTTTCCTCATAATTTGTGATTTTTTTCTAATAAATTTGTCAGCTTTTTCTTGTAAATTTGCTGCATTTTTCATCCAAATTTTGCTGTGTTTTTCTTGTAAAGTTACTATATTTTTTTCCTCATAAATAAGCAATTTTTTTGTAAATTTGCCACATTTTTCATTGTAATTTTACAATTGTTCTAGTAAATTTGCAACTTTTTTCCTCATAATTTGTGAGTCTTTTTTCTAATAAATTTGTGGGCTTTTTCTTGTAAATTTGCTGCATTTTTCATTCAAAGTTTATATTTTTTTGTAATTTTTTCCTTGTAAACTTACAACTTTTTTGCTGCATTTTTCATTGTAATTTTACATTTATTTGAGTAAATTTGCAACTTTTTTCTTCATTTGTGACTTTTTTCTTGCTGAATTTTTTATCAAAATTTTAAATTTTTTTCTTGTAAATTTGCAATATTTTTTCTCATAAATATGCAAATTTTTGACATAAATTTGCAAATTTATTGTAATTTTACAACTTTTGTCTTTTTCACCGTAGTTTTACCATTTTTGCTCTAGTAAATTTGCAACTTTTTCCTTATAATTTGTGATTTTTTTTCAGAAAAATTTTGTGAGCTTTTTCTTGTAAATTTGCCACATTTTTCCATCCATCCATCTTCTACTGCTTTTCCGGAGGTCCAGGCACAGAGGCAGCAGTTCAAGCAGAGAAGCCCAGACTTCCCTCTCCCCGGCCACCTGTTCCAGCTCTTCAGAGAGGATACCAAGGTGTTCCCAGACCAGCTGAGAGACGTAGTCTCTCCAGCGAGTCCTGGGTCTGCCCCCGGGTCTCCTCCCAGTGGGACATGCCCGAAACACCTCAAGTGGGAGGTGTCCAGGAGGCGTCTTTGTTGTAATTTTACAATTCTTCTAGTGAATTTGCAACTTTTTCTTCGTAATTTGTGACTTTTTTTCTTATAAACTTTTTAAATCAGTTTTTAAATTTTAGGTTTTTTCTTGTAAATTTACAGTATTTTTCTCATAAATATGCAGATTGTACATTTTCAACTTTTTTTCATAAATTTTCAACTTTTTACTTGCAAATTTGGAACTTGTGACTTAAAAAAAAAATTGACACTTTTTTCTGGTAAAGTGTGAACTTTTCTCATGATTTTTAAAACTTTTGTTTTACTTGTACATTTTTTCTCATAAATTGGTGACCTTTTTTCTTGTAAATTTGCAACATTGATACGGATGCTGATAAATGTTTTTATTCAATGTTTTCTGTTCATCTAGACGATGATGAACAGAAAACACAATCTTGCATCTGGCCCCCAAAGAGCTAGAAACATCCTGGTAACCTGACTACTGTAACGACTCATATCAATCTTTGTCCATGGATTATAAAAGTATTTTCTTTTCTATCAGACAGTGATAGACTGTCTGATAGAAAAGAAAATATTTTTATAATTAATTTAGAAGACAGAATGACTCTTTTTGGATGATTCATCCATGGATGTTTTACTGAACTGTGTAACCCTGAACGTCCGTCCCCTCAGCATCTCCTCTGAACCCAACAACGTGGCGTGCCCGACGACAGCCTCCATTCAGGAGCCCAGCGGCCCGACGCCACATCCGGCCCCCAGGAAAAAGACCCAGAGGAGGCAGAAGCGGCGCGGGAAGAAGAAGGAGAAACAGCGGCAGCGGCAGAGGCATCGGACGCCATCAGGAGTCCCTGAACAGGAGAGCGGAGGTTCCCTGGTACTGATTCTGGTGAGGATTCTGGTTTTTCAGGAATGATTCCAAATAATTATCCCAGTTTTAAACCTGTCAAGTTGTTCTGTAAATTTGTGAGTTTTTCGCATGAATATGGGGGGGATTTTTTTTTTCTTGTAAGTTTGTTTTTTCCCTTCTTAAATCTTTAAATTTGATCTTGTAAAATTGTTTTTAAATAAGTTTTTCCACATAAATTTCAGTTTTTTTTAATTTATTTATCAGCTTTAAAAAAAAATTTTATTTATCAGCTTTTTCCACATATATTTTCAGATATTTTTTTATGTTTAATTTTAATATTTTATACAAAAATTAAAAAGTAATGAATTTCCTTTTTTTCATAAATTTGCATTTTTTCTTGCAATTTTGTTTTTTCCTCTAAATTTGAGGTTTTTTTTTGTATTTTTCACATTTTTAATCTGCATTATCAGACTTTGCTGTAGTTCGTTTACATCATTTTAGTTGTAAATTTGCCCCCCCCCCCCCAAAGAAAATCGCAGGTTTTTCTTGCAAATTTGTATTTTTTCCTTGTTAAATCTGCAAATTTGTTCTTGTATATTTGTTTTTAATTAAGTTTTCCACATAAATTTCAGGGGTTTTTATTGTAAATATTCAACTTTTTCCACATACATTTTCAGATGATAATATGTTTGATTTGTAATATTTTATACAAAAATTAAAAAGTAATGAATTTCCTGTTTTTCCGCTCATAAATTTGCATTTTATTCTTGCAATTTTCAGACTATATAATAGCTTAAAGTATAGTATTATAGTATTCTTTCTTGCGATTTTGTATTTTTCTCCCTCTGATCTTGATTTTTCTGTCCCCTGCAGGAGTTGTCGTCTTCAGGAAGGAGCAGCGACCTCAGCACCTCCTGCTCCTCCTCCTGCAGGAGCAGTGTTGACAGCTCAGAGGAGATCCGTGGTCTTCCTCTCTACTCCCCACAGATCTGCCGCTCCGGTTCCAGCTGCTCTCCCCTGAACTGGTCCCATCAGCTCTCCAAGCCCCTATCCAGCCTTCACTCCTTCAGTGACGATGACTCCTCGGACTCCCTGAGCAGCGTGGGGGACTGCTCACTGGCGGTCACTGGCCTCAGGGGCTTCGTCAGCCAGGGGGACCCGTGCTTCGCTGGGCCCTTCTTCAAAGATGTGGAGTGGGAGGTCAGGGAGGACGAGGAGGAGCAGGCCGATTCTGTCGTCAACGAGGGGTTAATCTTCCACAATGACGTAGGCTCTGATTTACTTCACTCCGCTTCCTCCTGCTGTGTGTTTTTGATTTCAGTAAAAAGCACCTCAACCAAACAAACCTGCTTCTATCTCTTCCTGATAGAATATTCAGCTCGTGGACTCTGAATACAAGGAAGGGAGGGAGTACGTCACCCAGTTCATCAGGGAAGGCTCCTACGGCGAGGTTCACCGTGCTATGGACCTCGGAACGGGCTTCAAGTTCGCTATCAAAAAGGTAGAGCTTGTTTTTTCAAATGTTGACACACCTCCCAGAGGTGTTTTGAAATGCTTCAGTCAGAACGCCTCAGGGCTTAATTACTGCCATACCATTTTACACACAGGGAAGGGGCCTTCCTCTAAACAGGCTGTTTTATTACACACACACACACACACACACACACACACACACACACACACACACACACATATACTATGTACAGTGGGGAAAATAAGTATTGAACATGTCAACATTTTTCTCATTAAACATATTTCTGATGGAGCCACTGACCTGAGATTTTCACCAGATATCAGTAACAACTCAAGTAATCGATATATAGAGTGATGTTCTTCATATAAGAAGTGAACCAAAGAAGGGCATGGCGGTGAGAGATTTCTTGAATTATATAGTGATATATGGAGTGAGTGATGTCTGAAGATAGAGTTGAAGTTCGATTGGACAATTAGCAATGATGATAGAAGGACTACAGCTCCTGACCAGATAGAGTGATGGTATAGAGTGAAGTACATGGCGGTAATGCACCTGTAAGCTGGTTGTCAACTGCCAATCAAATCTAAAAGAAGAAGAAGAAGATATAAGGACGGAGGAGGACACAGTCCAAGGACGAATAATTTTTTCACACGTAAGGAGTTGTTCAGAACTCCTTATAAGAACTCCTTATACAAAGATATAGAGTGATGATAATCAAGGAAGTGGCGGTAATGTACCTGTAAGCTGGTTGCCAGCCACCAATCAAATCTAAAAGAAGAAGAAGAACCCAAGTAATCCATACATACAAATAAGTTTTGAACACATGAAGAAAAAGAGGTGCAAAGAGGCATAGAAAGCCAAGACACCAGCTGAAATCCATCAGAATTTAGGAAGCCATCCCATTCCCCATCAGTACAAATTAATTTCAGCTGGTTAAGTCCTGACTGATAGTCTTGAAAAAGGTCTATGAATATCAGATTGTCACACCACAAAGAACTCATGAAGCAAAGAGCTCTCTAGACCTTCACAACCTTATTGCTGCAAAGCATAATGATGGCATTGGTTACAGGCACATTTCTAAACTGCTAAATGTTCCAGTGAGCACTGTTGGAGCCATCGTTCAGAAGTGGAAAGGACATCATTTTACCATAAACCGGCCACGACCAGGAGCTCCTTGCAAGATTTCTGACAGAGGAGTCAAAAAAATTATCAGAAGAGTTATCCAAGAGCCAAAAACCACTCAGAGCTCCAGAAAGACCTGGAGTTAGCAAGTTATCAGGTACTGCCGTTTCAAAGAAAACAATAAGTAATGCACTCAACCAACATGGACTCTATGCCTGCTCACCTCACAAGACTCCACTGCTGAAGAAAAAGCATGCTGAAGCTCCTTTAAAGTTTGCTGCACAACATTTGGGCAAGCCAGTAAAATACTAGGAGAATATAGTCTGGTCAGATGAGACTGAAATTGAACTTTTTTTTTTTTTTTTTCCACAATATCTTTATTGAACCTTTTTTTTTTTTTAAACAAACATGATACAAACAATCAAACACTAACACTAAAGTACTACAAAAAAAAAAAAAATGCACTAAAAAACACCAACAACCACCAACAAAATCAAATCTTCAACAATGCTCCTCTTGTTTAGTCTAGACAATCCAACACATAAGTATACATATTATGTTCACCAGTTTGGAATTTACAAGGTCCACACATATCATTCACCTTCTTCTTCAAGAGTTATGTTTAAATTTTTTACATAATCAATAAAAGGTCTCCATATATTCTCAAACACAATTTCCTTTGATTTCAGTATATATGTTATTCTTTCTAATGGAAGGTTTGTTAACATCTGTCTTAACCACTGAGTCACATCTGGTCTATGAGTCTTTTTCCATAATAGTGCAATACATTTTTTGGCATTAAGCAAACTGAGGTCTATGAATGTTCTTTCACTTTTATTAAAATTATGCTTTTCTGGGTACAGACCCAACAAAAACAGTTTAGGATTCAATATGATTTGTTTTGAGATTATTTTTTCAATTGTTACCCTCACCTCTTCCCAAAACATTCTTATTAATCTACATTCCCATACACAATGAAATAGAGTTCCTTTACTTTCCATACATTTTGTGCACGTATCTGGTATATTTTTGTTATATCTATTTAACTCCTCCGGTGTAACATACATCCGCATTAACCATTTGAAATGTATCAATTTAAGGCGTACATTTATTGATTTGGTTTGAGCTTCTGTACAAGCCAATTCCCATTGTTCCTCTGAAATTTCAGTTTGCAGATCTTCTTTCCAGTAGTTTAATCTTTTCAGTGAATTTTCACTTGAAAATAGTGTCAATGAGTTATAAAACTCTGAAATAATACCCTTTCTTTTACTATCTTTCATCAACATTTTTTCCAAGGATGAATAGATAGGTCGAGTGAGAGCTTTATTTTGATTTGATCGAATAAAGTTTCTAAGTTGAAGATATTTAAAAAAATGTGTTCTATTGAGATTAAATTTGATCCTCAACTCTTCAAAAGACATTATGTTTTCTGCACATGGCAAATATAAATCCTGAATCTTTTGTATCCCTTTTAAATTCCATACTTTAAATACAGCGTCCGCTCTCCCTGGTTTAAAATATTGATTACCCCATATTGGACTAAATTGTGACAATAACTGTGGTTCTTTTAAATAGTTTTTAGCTTCACACCATATTTTGATCATATGCTTTACAAATGGATTTTTAACTTGTTTTTGTAATTTTTTTGCTGAATCTGAGTATATGAATATGGGAAGAGGTAAAGGTAAATTGTATGATTCCATTTCAGTCCAGTGAGGGAGATCATTTGATGAAAAATAATATGTCATAGACCTCAGTTGTGCCGACCAATAATACAACATAAAATTTGGACATTTCAGACCTCCACGATCAAATGGTAAATATAATAAAGACAGACGTAATCTAGCCCTCCTGTTGTTCCATATAAATTCCACTAACTTTTTTTTAATTCTTGAGAATAAATCTAAAGGTGGTGGTAAGGGAATGTATTGAAATAAATAAAGTATTTTAGGTAAGATATTACTTTTAAGTATATTAATTCTCCCGATCATCGACATTGGTAGTGACATCCATCTCTGAAGTAACTCATCAATATCTGTCATTAAGGCTTCATAATTGACACTGGCGACTGATTCTAGCTTAGGCACAATTTGGATTCCTAAATATTTGAACTGATTTACAACATTGAATTGATTTACCTCAGGGGCTGGGTAATTTCTCTGGGTCTCATTTAGCATTAATATTGAAGATTTAGTTTTATTTATTTTATATCCTGATATTTCCCCGAAATTCTTTATTAAATTCAACAAGGTCGGAATTGATTTTTTAAGATTCGACATAAACAAAATTATGTCATCGGCATACAGGGAGATTTTATGTTCTATTGGTCCAACTTTAATTCCATATATTTGTGACTGTAGACGTATCGCCATCGCTAAAGGTTCAATTGCCATAGTAAACAGTAAAGGTGAAAGTGGACAGCCTTGTCGACATCCTCTATTGATTTTTATTGATTTTGAAATATTGTTATTTGTTAGAATTTCTGCAGTAGCATTATTATATATTATCTGAACCCATTTTATGAAATTATTTCCAAGTCCAAACCTTTGTAAGACTTCAAAAAGAAAGGGCCATTCAACTCTATCAAAGGCTTTTTCGGCATCCAGTGATAAGAGAGCTGTATCCGGTGCTTCTTTATTAGAATAAATAATATTAAATAGTCTTCTTACATTATGGAAGCCTTGTCTTCCCTTTATAAAGCCATTCTGATCTCGATTAATAATATTTGGTAAAATTTCTTGTATTCGTCTTGCTAAAATTTTACAAATTATCTTAAGGTCGGCATTTAATAGGCTTATTGGTCTCATGTTTTCACATTTATTAGAGGGCTTACCTGGTTTTGGCAACAGTATAATTAAGGCATTATTCATATATGATGGTAAATTACTATTTTGAAATGCTTCTAAAACCATTTCCAAAAAAGGTTTTGTTAATTTATTCTTAAATTTTTTATAAAGGTCAACTGGAAGACCATCTGGTCCTGCACTTTTTCCTGATTTCATATTATCAATGGCTAGTCCAACTTCTTCTTGACTAATTTTAGACTCCAGTATCTCCCTATTTTCATTTGGAATACACGGTATACAGTAAATAGTTCATTCAAAAACCCATGTAGTTTTGTTAAGTCAGATTCATTTTTGGTATCATATAATTTTTCATAGTAATCTCTAAAGGCTCTATTAATTTCTGAAGGATCTATAACTACCTGTCCGTTACTTATAATACTGGTAATTGGTGTTTTAGATTCTAATTGTTTAATCTGCCATGCCAATAACTTTCCTGATTTTTCACCTTGTTCATAAAAAAATTGTTTCAATCTTAGAAGACTCGAGGCAGCTCTATTCGCTGATTTTTTGTCATATTCAGCTCTCAAAATCAGTAATTCGTTCTCCAACCTTGGATCTCTTCCTGCATATACTCTTTCTTGAAGAATTTTTATTTTATGTTCCAATTGGACTCTCTCCTCTCGAGTCTTCTTAGATTTTGAACCTGTATAACTAATAATATGTCCCCTAATAAAAGCTTTGAAAGCCTCCCACTTTACACATGCTGATGTTTGTGTAGTATTGATATCAAAGAACTCATCTATCTGTTTTTCTATATACTTAACAAATTCCTCATCCTGAAGCCATTTATGCTGAAATTGCCATCTACCTGGTTCCTTTGTCAATTTCTTATCTACATACATTAGACAGCAGGGTGCATGATCAGAGATCACGATGTTATCATAAAAACAGTTTTGAATCTTGGACCTTAATTCTGTGGAGATCAAAAAATAATCTATACGTGAGAATGTCTTGTAGGTATTGGAATAACAAGAGTATGCTTTAACTTGTGGTTTCATTTCTCTCCATATATCTATCAATTTCAATTCTTTCATAAAATGATTAATGGTCATCCTACATCCATTGTGCGTACAGTCCAGTCCTGTTGATCTATCTATACTGGGATTCAATGTACAATTAAAATCCCCTGCTATTATATGTTGCCCTGTAAGTGATGATAAGATAAGAAATAAATTGGCAAAGAACTTTTGATCATCTATATTGGGACCATATAAGTTCACCAAATTTATGTTTTCTAATAGCAAAGATCCTTGAATGATTACATATCTTCCAAATTTGTCTCCAATTACATTTTTCACTTGAAATGGGACTGATTTATGTATGAGAGTCATAACTCCCCTGGCTCGGGATGAAAATGATGAGGTGAAAACATTTCCTTGCCATCTACTCCTAATTCTTTTTACATCTTGCTCTATTAGATGAGTTTCTTGTAAAAACACAATTTTTGAACCCATGTCTTTTATTTTATTCATAACTTGTTTAAGTTTTTTTAAATTTTGTAGACCTCTGCAATTCCATGAAGTTAAATTAAGATTAACGCTTTGATTTATAATCAATAGGGAGTTTGGGATTACCTTGCAGTGTAAACATGCTCAAACAGAAAAGCAAAAAAATGAGTGGTTGAACATTCACCCTACAAACTACACACAAACAAATTCCCCCTTCCCACATTTGTGGCAATCCCCCCAAAAGCAAAAGAAAAATTCCGTCTCCCGATATAGCCATCGACCGTTCCACACCCACGAGGATCAGCCAAAGCCACTCCTTCTTCATCCTCCCAATCACCCTAACTCTACTGCTTTTAATAACGTAACATTAACTCTCTTCTGTAATTTTCCAATTTAACTCCAAAATTTTTTTAGCAATTTTGTACTTTTTTTTTTTTTTTTAATATGTAATACATTCTATATTCTGTAATCTTGTTATATGCTTCTAATCAGTTAAATGCTCAAATATTCTACCCTATATTCTGTTCATGCTTAGCTCCCACCAGTCTCTTCCTGGATCTTCTTGATGAGCTCCTGCGCCTCCTCGGGGGTCTTGAAGATGCGTGTTCTGCCCTCATATGTGACCAGAAGTCTTGCAGGGTGAATCACTCCATGACGAATCTCAAGGTTGCGCAGTTCTTTGCGGATGGGGTCAAACTGCTTCCTTAATTGTTGGATTCCTGAGGCCAGATCTGGGTAGAACCGCACCTGCTGATCTTGGTATTTAATTTCTCCTTTGGCCCGCACCGTGTTGGAGATCGTCATCCTGTCTCTGTAGCTGAGAAACTTCATAATTAGCGTCCTCGGTGCTGCCTTGTTACCTCTCGGTGGGCCAATTCGGTGGGAGCTTTCCAAGACGACTGATGATTTTAGCTCCGCGTTGTTCAGCGCCTCCGGGATCCACCCCTCCAAAAAGGAGCATGAATCACGACCTTCGGCTCCCTCCGGTAAACCCACCAGCCTCAGGTTGTTCCTTCTGGACCGAGATTCCAAGTCCAGAACGCTATTTTCCAGATCTTTATTTTTTTTTTCCAAAGTGCGCACCTTTATTTGAAGTCCGCTGATTTCATCCTCCGCACTTGAAACACGGAGCTCCGCCTGCGTCACTCACTCCACGCAGTCACCCAACTCCTTTCTCATTGCATCCAACGCTGCCATAATCCCATCAAGTTTAGCGGAAAAGTCTGCTCTCATTGAGCTAATGGCAGCCAGCACTGCACCTGTGCCGCCATCGTCAGCAGCAGCAGTTACCGCACCACCGCTAGTTTCATCCGCCATATCCGCAGCTTTTTCTACTGCGCCACAAACTTTAAAGTCTGTTAATTTGGACTGCTTCGGCGATTCAATTTTTCCCCCTCCTGATTTCCCAGCCTTAGTCTTCACCGGCATATCCTCACCCAAACGCTGGGAAAAGTTCTGTTCCAAATGAGAGAGTTATTTGCCGAATTTTTATTTCCAGGGGCAGAGCAGAGTGATACGTGTCCTTCTAGGCGGCCGCCATAACCGGAAGTCCGAAATTGAACTTTTTGGATGTCACAACACACAGCATGTTTGGAGGAGAAATGGCACTGCACATCAGCCCACAAACACCATACCAACAGTGTCATGATCGGTGGCATGGTCTGGGGACCATGCTCACCCTTTAAGTTTATTTTTACTTTTCTCTGTGCTTAGTATTGAGTTACATCTCCCCTGGCCCTGTATTCATGTCTTGTGTTTACCTTTTGTCTCAGCTCCTCATGTTTTCCATACCCCTAGCCACTGTCCTCTCTGTATTACTCCTGTATTTTTATCTCATATGTTCATTGTTAGGTTTTATGTACATCCCCTGTCTGATTGTCTGTACAGCCCCACCCATCCTGTTTTGTAGCTGCTCCCCTGTTGTCTCCTAATTTGTCCCAGCTGTCTTATGTTAAGTCAGTTGTCTGTTCCCACCTGTTCTATGTTGTCTTGATTACCCCCTATCTATATATACCGGTGTCAGTCTGTGTCCAGTGTGGCGTCATTGATGTTTCTGCCTGTGTCCTGTTCAAGTCCCAGCCGTGACTCATGTTCCTGTGTCCTTTGTGAGTTCTTCCTGCCTGGTATAAGTTTTGTTTCCCAGCCCACGCGATGTTATTTGTTCCAGTTTTCTGTTAATAAATAATTGTTTTTGCACCATACGTCTGCATGCACGAGTCCTCCATCACCCAAACCTTGACAAACAGTGAAGTTTGTTGGTGGGAGCATCATGGTGTGGGGGTGTTTTTTTCAGCCCATGGTACAGGCAGACTTCATATAATTGAAGGAAAGAGGAATGGACAGATGTACAGAGACATCCTTGATAAGAACCTGTTGCCATCTGCCAAGATGCTGAAGATGAAACGAGGGTGGACATTTCAGCGAGACAGTGATCCCAAACACACAGCCAAGGAAACTCATCTGGCTCCGGAGAAGGCAAATAAAGCTGCTAGAATGGCCTAGTCAGTCACCTGACCTGAAACCAATTGAAATTCTATGGAACGAACTGAAGATCAAAGTTCATAGAGGACACCCACGGAAACTTCAAGATTTGAAGACAGTTTGTGTGGAAAATGGGCTAAAATCACTCCTGAGCAATGCCTGTGCCTAGTTTCACCATACAGGAGATGTCTGGAAGCTGTTATTACCAACAAAGTCTTTTCTACTAAATATTAAATGAATTTCACCAAGCATGTTCAATACTATCAATACGTATCCCCTGTGTCATTCCACTTCATTAAATATAACTTGTTTTGTGAACACAGTTGCCTTGATTTCTTTGCATGTATGGATTACTTGGGTTGTTATTGATATCTGGTGAAAATCTCAGGTCAGTGGCTCCATCAGAAAAATGTTTGAGAAAAATGTTGACA
Organism: Pholidichthys leucotaenia; assembly: GCA_020510985.1. Classification (NCBI taxonomy): domain Eukaryota; kingdom Metazoa; phylum Chordata; class Actinopteri; order Cichliformes; family Pholidichthyidae; genus Pholidichthys; species Pholidichthys leucotaenia. The sequence continues at coordinate 225,288,779 of CM035838.1, read as the reverse complement.
TGTTCAATACTTATTTTCCCCGCTGTATGTAGATAGATAGATAGATAGATAGATAGATAGATAGATAGATAGAGTTTCCCACCTTGTAAATTTATGACTTTTTTGCCTGGGTCTTGTAAAATTGTGACTTTCACCCCCTTGTAAATTTACGGCTATTTTTCCCAGAGTCTTATAGAATTGCAACTTTTTTCTTAAGTCTCGTAAAATTGCGACTTTCCCCTCTC